>CM021107.1:118875923-119308124 GCA_007115665.2 Sequoiadendron giganteum | reverse complement strand
ATTTCTATAGACATTGAGAATAATTTGAAATATTCAATGATGAAGGGATGCTTGACTACTCATGCTGGTTATCCTAGCACATCTTGTGTAGTACAATCAATGGATCAATATATATTTCGAATTATGTCAGGAGGATAAGACTTTTGTTGTTCCATTTTCATCATTGACACAATATGAGGATCATAATGATCCTACAGAGAAGTGTGTGCATAGGCAGAGTAGAGTCGATCAAGTAATTGTAATTAAAATATTGTATGATATGAAAAGACATGAAGGGGAATCTCTTGATCATTTGTTCCATAGATTTATGGATGCCTTGTTAAAAATACCTAAAAATGTCAGACCAAATGTTCCAGTATGAATTGATTTGTTTTGTGAGGTATATCAATTTGGATTGACTACTTTAACAAAGGAATTGAAGCCTCACACTTTGAGCCAAGTGATTGAATGAATAAGGGTTATTGAGGAAGATAAGATTAAATATACGAGATAAGTGTAATATTAGCATATCACCAATATTTCCCATAATAAGGAGGATCAAGAATGTGTAAATTCAAATCAAGATGGTGTATCAGAACATGAACAACTGACTAATGACTGTTGTTGTTTCACAAGTAACATAGATTTGGATGCACAATATGAGGACAAAGAAATGGTGCATGATTTTCATCCTTGGCATGTCATAGATTATGAGCAAAGGGAAGTCCAACATTTTTGTTTGATTAAAGACAATGATGCACAAACCAATGACCATGGTGATGAAATTGAGTTAGATCGCTCCTTTGTTGATTATAACTTGTCCTATGAAATGGATATGGAATATTTGGCCTCAAGTAGGGGATATGTTGATAGCCTTGAACAAACACATTTTCGTTGGGATGAACAACTTTCTTCATGTGAAGAGTTCTTAGAATGTGGATCAATAATTTTAAATATGAATGATGAAGATGACTCTAAGAGTGTTTCTTTTTGCTCTTAAAAAGACTACAATGACCTTGAATGCATTGAAGATCATAAGGATTGTAATCCTCATACCAAGAAGGCATGGGTGAATATGGTCATGATAAGGGTGTCATAGAATCCCTTGTATGGCGAACCTTCATCAACATTTGAGGTGACAGGTGATGATCCTTACTAGTGTAGGAGTAATCCATTATTTGTTGCAAATTCTGACGATTTCTTGACAAATACCTCTTGTAAGAATATTGGAGATAATGAAAACAAGGCAACAGGGAATGAAGTTCAGATTGATGTCGATGTTTTTTGTTCCATCCTCAAAGAAATTAGCCTGGATTTAGTAGCTTCCCAGTCATATGAAGGATGCAGTGATACAAGTGTTGGTATTGTCACTTTCCCACTAGTGAGTGAGTAGAATGTTTCTGATGATTATAAAAAATGTAATCCAAGTATGTTGTCAAGTAATCATGGTGATGATTTATGTGATGGAAAGAATGAAGTTGAGAATGTCATCCCTTGGGATGATGATCCTGAATGTAATGCTACTATTGACGAAGATGTCCAAGGAAAGGTAGTGAATGTCCACTGTGGTGAAGTAAGAATTGATTAATATACTCATGTCCATGTGGTTCAAAATGATTTCTATGAAGCAATGGATGAATTGTTAACCACACATACTAAGAAAAATGGTTCACACCCTAGCAAAGGAAAAGGTTCACCTTTGGGTGATCAGATTATGAACCAAGATCACTATATTGATCCTAAATTGGTCCTATTATGTGTTGGCAAGAAATAACAATTTCATCAATGTGAATATTATGTTGACATTTAAAGATATTCTTATTAGTATAAGGAGCTATGATTTATGCAGCAGTGAATATGTTTTTGGTCAATGTGAATTTGGATCTAGGTGTTTCTTTGTTGACACCTCGCACCTTGTGGATTTGATTGAGGAAATGTTTCCATCAAGTGGGTAGAGTACTGGTAGGGCATAAAAGGTAAATATTAATTTTCTTGAGGCAAGATATTTGGGTTCTGTCATAGGTCTTGATGTCCCATTTGAGAAGCTTCTTGAATTTGTGTCCTTTTAATTTGACATACCTATGCATTGCTTGCATAGCATATATCATGAAATATGTACAAGTATTCAGTCAGAAATGCAGACCGAACATTATAGTGGGGATAATGATGTGAGTGATCAAATGGAGTATGGATATCTCATTTTTCCAATACAACCAAATGAGTGTACATTAGAGTTGGGTCGTGGAAAAAATAGTTTCAAAAATATGGTTGATCATGTCGATCATAATGGAATAAATTATGTAGGGGTACCTGGCTAGAGTTCTGATCCACTACAGTCTACATAGGATAAGTATTTGATAGAGGAAAGAATTGAGTCTCCTTTTTCATTTTGGTGGCCTGGGGTCACCAAGTGAGGGTAAAAAGGAAGGGGGGGCTGAGTATAGAATAATTTTGAGGGCACCCAATGGATTTGGAATTTGGTCTACTTCTACCAGAGATATGAGATCTTGTTATGTCTACAAGAGGCATACATCCCATATTGGAGCCACTAGTGGAACCCCTACAAAAATTCATTGTTCCACTGAATTTCATAATTAAATCCAGATAGCTCAAGTCTTGGTGTCACTAGGGTTTGGGGTTTAAGGGTTATATTTATGTTTATACCTTTGTTTACTTCTCAAGATTTTAATCTTATGTTGACCGGTTGTATCTAGTTACCAGTTGCCTCATAATATTTTTATGGTCTCAAGCCTTGTTGTTTTACCGGCCCCAACATTAGTACTCTCATCACAGCTTGGAGGTCCCTTTTAAATTTTTTTTTTAAGTTCACATGCTTTGAAACACTTAAGTCAATCCCCAAGCGTTCTATTGCCCATCACACATTTCATTCAACCGATTTGTGTTTAATCCGTGATGAGAGATATTACATTCTTTTCACCATTTTGACTTCATCGCCCCTTGCATGTTCTTTTAGTACCGCTAAGAAGCAACAATCGATGAGCGATGTGGTTAAGTATTTAACCCATCATTGGCATTTTAACTATCCCTAGTTTTTTTGTGTAGGATAAGGGTGAACCCATGACCGCCTATGTGTGAGTTACTTCCCATCGCATGGAACTGAGGCTGCGCTAGTTGAGATCGGCCAAGGGAAGGACAACAAGCGATGAGTGATGGAAGTATAGCTTGTGGCCAATATTATTTTATGATTAAAATCAACGGCTTGTATCTGGTCACTGGATCTCTTGCTATCGCTGGATGAGACCCTAGAGAAGATTTGGAAGTGGCAATTCTTGATGCAATACTTGTGAGGGTGACAAGTAGTAACTTCCCCCTCCATCACTAGCTATCTCCAGTCTTCCAAAAGAGGACCCACATCCACCGATGGGTGGAGTTTTTTCCCATCGCGCAGGCTTCGTGTATCATGAGTTGGACTTTTGTGTTGGAAAGTACATGAGAGACGAATGATGCGGTTTGGTATTTTCAGCTTTCATCTTCTTGTTATCAATATCGACGATGTGCAAGATGATCATGATGGGATTTTTGTAATGGGAAACACGTGGCAGTTTTAAAGAACCACATCACTATTTCTAATTATGAATAAGAAATAAAGTGGTGATCCTTAATAGGCCTCATTGGTCTAGTTTTAAATCCTGAAGGATCGATGACTAGGATTCAACATGTAGTGATTGATTTACTGCTCGCTTGAGTGAACTAGGGTGGCCATTTATTGCAGCTCGCCTCTAATTCCTCTATTTAATGAGCATTTCCTGTTGTTTATTTGATCATATGTAGTTATCAGAGGACTGAAATAATTGCTGCGAGTATTGGAGAAGTGATGTTTGGATGTTGGGTGAATTGTCACCAAGGTGGTGATATGACGTTCGATGGTCTATAAGTGTTCATGCATCTATTCCATTTATCTATAGCTCAATTTTACTCTACATTATCTTGTCTAGATTATTTAGGTTTTTTATTTCTATAAGTGCGGATTCTCTGGAGGTTTAGGCCTATGTCGTTTCCTGCAAGATTGGTTGTGGTTAGTATTCTTCCTTAGAGAAAATGAGTGAACCAAGCACTCCTACTACACCAGTCTGAAGGTACAGAAGATTGAATATGAAAGAGACATTGGCATATGTTTCTGAGGCTAAACCCCTCTTGACAAAGGTATCAAACTTCTTGAAAGGAAGGAGAAGTCTATGTAGGAAGAGCAAGAAAAATTGTTGACAAGAGTACTTATAGTCTGAGAAATATGAAAATTTTAGAAGAATTGGTCAAGTTTAAAGGGAAGGGGCCTAAATCTGTGAAAGAATCGAACAAGCCAAGTAAGCATCCTAGGGTCTACTCAGGGAAACCTTTTATGCCCATGGTGATTTCAAATAGTTCTTGATGTGAGGAAGGAGGAGTCGGCCTTGTTCCTAGCCATCGCCCTATTTCTCTTGTCCCTTATGATGACTCCAATGATGAGGTGATTGTTGCAACTCTATTTTTTGTTAAGAAGCCTGGTGGGGATGTCTACTCAACTGCTAATAAGGTGGGGTAGCATTCGTTCTCTCCTATTATGTGGTCTTTGGTTTTTGGGTTTTGTGGTGATTCAACTCTCCTGTCGTTAGTTCATTGGTATGTGTCATTATTATTGATGGAGATTTTCCCCGATGTTGGATAATGTGTTAATTTTGGTGGTGACACCTTTTGGAAGGCTGGCATGTGCTTCTCTGACTAATCACTTGGCACTTTTTTTCCTTTTTTCTTTCCCATGGTAAAAGACTGATTTAATGTAACGGTTCAAGAAATTACCCAAATGAAATGAAATTATTATAAAATGCAATTATAATGAGCCCGATGCTTGTTTCTCTCTTGTGTTATAAAATAGATTTCAAGGGTCATTATAGGGGTTGAATTTTTTTGAGTCTAGAATGGTCTAGGTAGGATGCAAGTACAATGAACAAATATAATGAAGAATGCCTGATGAATCTACTAGTTAATTGTATTGGGTATGAGTTTTGTATGTAATAATCTTAAATAGTTTTACACAAATCACTGACATCAAAAAAAATCTACAAAAATTAAAGTATGTACTCTCTTATGTACAGTTGTTACAAATTATGAATGAAAATATCAAGTATCTTTTCATTTATCCTTAATGGTTTAATTGAATGTATGACTCTGTTCTATGTTTTAACTCAAAGAGTTAATTAAATACCTTTAGAGATTTATTGGTCTATAAGAACTTGCCTGGGATTTGGATGAGTAGTAATGCTCTAGATACTATGAGTTTTTTTAATTTAAGGCATTATGAAAATAGTCCATCTATTTCAAGGTTAAACAATTTGTGTATTACTAAGCATTTCATATTTGACTCCATTTACCCAATTGGTGAGGCACTGGCCTATTTGTCAAGAATTCATGTAATCTGATGAATTAGTAAAATGCATAGCCATGGATTCAAAATAAGAACCATACTTTCAAATATTATTAATTTTTAGATGTAGTTGTGAAATACACCCTCGTTCCTAGAAAATGAATACTTATTTGTGTAAAAGGTCAGCCAAACCTTTGATGAGTAATGGATGTTTGCACTCAACGGGAACTTATCTATGAAGAAGTGTTCTCTATTTTAGTATAATTAGTATGAACACAATTGGGAAATACCCTCTCTAGTCTAATAGAGCCTTAAGAGTAGGGGTAAAAATCTTGAAAACCTTTTCCCATTGAGTTGGCCATTCATCTTAAGGATTCTTGGTTATAGAGGTTCGCTACATTTTAGAGAATTCCTAAGATGTACTGGAAAAAACACCAACAGAGCCATCATCAAGTGTCAAACATCATGTGAAATATTATTCTTGCATCATGTGTGTTGTTGTGCTAACATTTTTGATGTAGGGTTTTGATCTAAGCAAGCAAGCACTTCAAGATGTATCAAGTATTTCAAGATCCATGTCCATTGCAACAATTACACACAAGTTTGCAACCTTTGCAGGGGTTTGGTGAGTTGTAGAATTGCATGTTGTTCATTCACCATTTCCTTCATCATTTCTATTTCATTTCAAGGTTTAATTTTCAACAAGGGGTTTGACCAAGGAAAACCCCCATTCACTAACAAACACTCAACAAGTTTTTCCATCTTGTCCATTTCTATTTGCAGATCTAGGTTGAAGACTTTAAGATCACTTGGAGTGAAAAGTTGCCAAAGTTGAAAATTTGCATTGCAAAGTTGTCATCTTCATGAAAAGTCACCTACAAGTCAGATCCAGCTATTTCAAAACATGAGATCCAAGAGGAAGCCATTGCAGATCTGGGAGCTTAGGACCACATAAACACTTCAAAAATTTAGATCAGGACTAAGAAAAGAGAAAAAGCATCTTAGTCCTCCAAGTGGAATCTTTTAGAGATTCTTTAGGATTTCGTTCCATTATCCGAAGATTTTATGTTTGCCTTGAAAAACAACAGCAGGACTAAGATGGGAGCAAAGGCGTCTTAGTCCTCCAAGGAATATTTTGGTAGTCTATTTCCATTTTCAGAATCCTATTTACATCTCTAGGTTTCCCAAGTACACATACCCTAACTTGGAGTGATTCATTTTTAGTATTTGTAAGCTTCATTTAGCTCATTTTAAGTATTTTGCATATCATAGTGTGTTTTCAAACATTGTCTTTTCCAATAATTTGCTTGGTGGTGAACCTATTAATTTGAAAGAAAACCCCCTCCTAAGTCCTCCTAGTTGTGTATTTAATCATCTTCAGAGGTTGATAGTCAATCCTATTAGGGTTCTTAGGACATATTTGAATGACTTAGGTAGAATAGGAAGAAAAGGTACCCCTTTCATCTTCCCATTTTTTCCCTATTGTTCATTAGGATATGTCCTAATACGACATCTTAAGGGGATGAAAGAAGTTGTCAAAATTTGGTGAATTTTCTCACGACAACCAAATTTAATAGTATTATACATGTTGTTTAGTGATTATACAATCAAATTTAGAGTTTCAAAGTAGGGTGACTCATCATAACAAATCATATAATTAAGTATAATATTTAGGATATGTTCTAATAGGACATCTTAAGGGGATGAAATACTTCAAATTACATGTCTCATATTTAATGTCATATCCCATATCATGTAATCATAATTTAAAACAATAAACACTCATCACTATGCTTTTGATATTATCTAACGAGTATACCATCAATAATAACTTATATATATATATATAAATATATATATATATATATATGTGATTGATTTACATCCATATATAGATATATATGAATAATGAATATATATATGTGCATTTACCCTCACTAAGTAAAATAATAAAATAAGAAAATAAATTGACATATACAAATATATAAATATACATTAATTTATAGATATGTCTTAAACTTAAAACAAAGGGATAAAAAGATAAATCGAAGGTCATGATGCTTTTCTTGTAAAATGCATTTTTGGACTGGTGCCTAGAGAGACACGAGTGAAGGGATGTGTGGCTGAGAAGCGTGCCTTCTTTGGAAGCAACCTATCCAGATATGGCATCCCATCATCCATCCAAGGCACCCTTAAATAACTCTATCTTTCATCATTGAGGGATCATCGATTTAAGAAGACATGTGAACTGGAGGCCTAATTTTATGTTGTGGATTAAGGTTCAATATTAAATTTAAGGGTCATTACAAGTTGTATTAGAGCCACCTTATTGCAACCCTATGAAAATAGTGTATGTAGACTTACTACAGGAGAAGTAGTGGAATGGGTGAACAATTGGAGAACGAACTTAGGCCCTTCATGGAAAATAATGAGAGGAAAACCCAAGCCTTAATCGAACAAAATGAAAAAAAAAGTAAAGCTTTACTCCAAACCTTACAAGACATGAATGTCACCATGAATACCCTCAAAAAGAATGGTACAAATGGGAGGGATTCAAATTCTAACCATTCTAAAAATATCAATAGTAATGCTTCCTCTAACCCAAAGATTCAAAAGCCCAAATTCCTATCAAGAGAAGAAACCCCAATGGAAGGAGAAAATGATCCCCCTATAAGAAATGTTGAAGATACAATACTAGCCTATGCAAGGCTACACCCCGACATAAGGGAAATCATATCCTTTAGGAATTTTCTGGAAGCTAAGAAGCTTGAGACACCCCTACGGGAGGGTAGAAAACTTAGTAAGGATCTAAGAAAAAAGGTTAAAAAACTAACCTTGCCAAATTTTGATGGGATAGGGAAAACCTCAACCTACTCTTGGACACAAAAATTGAATACTTATTTAAATCTTAATCCGATGATGAAAGAGGATGCAGTATAATTTTCTATATTACATCTAGAGGGAGTATCTCATGAATGGTGGCTCCATGGCACCCTCAAAAAAGGGCATAATGATTAAATTTCATATGATGAGTTTACACAAAAACTTATCAAGAGATTTGATAGGAGACACCCACAAAAAGACTTCAAAGAATTAACTCTATTAAGACAACAAGAAACGATGGAATATTATATTGTAGAGTTCCAAAAAAAATAGTCAGGGTTAAGGGAATGGAAGAAGAATGTTTGACCTACCTTTTTATTGAGGGACTAAGAGATCCCATTCGAAGATTATTCAATTCCCTAAACCCCACCATACTAGATGATGCCATTGACAAAGCACTTGCGCTGGAAGATTCAACTACCCATGATAAATCAACACAACCATTTTCAAAATCTTCTCACAAAAAATATTGGCACAAGAAAGGGAACCTCTGAAAAGAGAAAAAGGAGGTACTATGAAAATAGAATGTGAGCATGTTTGCAGTGAGCTTAAAAAATAACAAGAGCTCTGCATGAAGAAACAATTATGTTTTAGATGTAAAAAGAAATGGCATCAGGGTCACTTATACAAGAGAGGAGCCCAGGTCCACCACTTGGAGACCCCATGGGATGAAGAATGATGGGGCAACCAAGAGGAAACCAAAAACAATGAATAAGAAAAAGAAAGACCCAACAAAATGAAGAAGATCACGGAATGCTAGCAACCATCTCAAGGGATTCTCAACACCATCCATTTCGAATAAAAAGCTTAGTCCAAGCATGGAAAGTAATAGCACTTATGGATAGTGGGGCAACGCATAATTTTATTGACAAGAACTTGGTAACAAGATTAAAATTGGAAGCACAAGACTCCAAAGGGTTTCAAGTAGCACTAGCTGATGGCTTGACTACCTCCTGTCACAAGAAGATCCCGCAATTAAGCATAACTTTAAGAGCACATCCTACGAAGCAAGATCTATATGTAGTTAACCTAGGGGATGAATATGTCATCCTAGGTACTCCATGGATACACTCTTTGGGGAGATTAACTACCTTAACCTTCCCAAGTTGGAGTTATGTTTTTCTCAAGATGGGAAGGAAATCCTCCTTAAAGGTCTAGTAGATGGAACCCCTAGAATGGTTTCATCGAAGAAAATGGAAAGAATTTTAGGTGAGAAACATATAAGCATAAATTTAAAGATTTTAACTATCAAATTATATAAGGAATTTGATTACAAAGGGATTATCATGTGTAGGAAAGGGCAAGGAGAATAGGTGGCTCAATGTTTGATTCTTGACAAATCTTCCTCCCAAGGGAAAACCATTAACATTGATATTAAACCTATCCTCAAAAGGCAAAAAAAAGTATTTGAAGAGATCACAAAGGGATTACCACCAAAAAGAGGTTTTGAACACACCATCAAATTAGAGGAAGGATCCAAACTCGTAATTACCACACCTTACCATCATCAAAGGAAATATATGGAAGAAATTGAGAGATCTATAAAGGAATGATTAGAAATCGGGCATATACAACCTAGTTCTAGTCCTTTTGTATCATCAATGGTCCTAGTTAAAAAGAAGGATGGCACAATGAGAATGTGCATATATTATACAACACTTAACAAGAAGACCATCAAAAATCGTATCCAATTCCCAGGATTGATGAATTGATAGATGAACTACATGGAGTAGTATACTTCTCAAAAATAGATATTCATTTGGGATACCATCAAATAAGAGTAAGGGAAGAAGATGTTCACAAAACAACTTTTAGATGTCACTACGAGCATTTTAAGTTTTTGGTCCTCCCTTTTGGACTCACTAATGCCCTAGCCACTTTCTAGTCATGTATGAATCATACTTTCAGGGGACAATTGAGGAGATTTCTACTTGTATTCTTTGATGACATCGTAATCTATAGTAAAATGTGGGAAGAGCACTTGAGGCACATAGATGAAGTATTGGGAATCCTTGAACAAAATTCTATGTTCGCTAAAGAATCTAAGTGACAATTTGGGATGGAAGAAATTCTATATCTTGGCCATAAGATTAGTACACAAGGAGTAAGAGTTGATGAAGAAAAGATATAGGCTATTAAGAGCTGGCCATAACCCTGGTTCAAGCGAACCACCCTTCCATAAGGGATTTTGATAGGTTTTTGGGTAGGAAAGAAATAAAAGGGTTCACTCAACCCCTAGTTCAAATGAACCCCTTATGGGTTTGCTCGAACTAGTAGGTTCGTATGAACCCCTAAAATCATTTTTTTTGCCATGTATTCATTTTTTGTGAGTTTTCCTTCCTCACTTGAATTGTAAACTACTATTGTGGCTTCATCCTAGAACTCTTACACATCTTAGGGGTTTCCTCGGATTTTGTAGTTATTATCATAGATTTGTAAAGGGCTTTTCAAAATTTACTTCTCCCCTAACAGAATTTAACCAAGAAAGGGGCATTCTCCTGGTATGAAGATGCACAAGTAGCCTTCAAGAAACTTAAAGAAGTAATGAGCTCTTGCCCCATCTTAGCAATACTATATTTCTATTCACCATTCAAAATCTATTGTGATGCCTCGGGGGAAGGTATTGGTGTCATTCAAATGCAAAATAAGCACCCTATAGCCTTTGAAAGCCGAAAACTCAAAGATATGGAGAAACCCTATTCTGTTTATGACAAGGAAATGTTGGAAATCATGCATACCTTGGAAAAATTTAGACAATACCTCATTTGTGGGAGCTTTATAGTCAAAACAAACCATAACAATTTAAGTTTCTTCCTTAATCAGAAGGACTTGAATGATAGACAATATAAGTGGGGCAGCAAGCTATAAGCATACAATTTTGACATTGAGTACATGAAGGGAAAGAAGAATATTGTAGAAGATTCCCTCTCTAGGAGACCCTACCTTGGATCTTTCATAACAATATCCTTGGATTGGAAAGCATCCATAATTATGGAATATGCTAGGGTATGTGTAGGACCATGATGGGCCAAAAAGTGGCGATATGTAAGTGATATGATGGCCCATGTGGTTGACGACGTTTTTTTATCCAAAATTGATGAAACGAAAAGGGTTTCTAAAGGAGATTCTCATTTTTCCACTAATATAAATTATTCTTTACTTTGAATTTAATAAAAAATTATTATTCATTTTTTATTTGAATTATGACTAAAGTCATGATTGATAGGCTAATTGAAAAACATCTATAGCTTTCAAATGATATCACATTTTTTGAATCCAAAACATGCACCAAATTCTATCCTTCACATACTATAAGATTAAAAAAAACAAAATTGAATTTCATGAAGTTTTGACCAAGTTAAGGTGGTTACACATACGAGTTTTTATACTTTCTAAAATTTGTAATAAAAAAATCATAATTAATTATTTACTTGGAAAAAAATTACAAAAAAATATGGATCACATCAGGACATGAGTCCTCTACTTATATCTAAAATATTAGAAAAAAATATTATCATGTTATTGTGGTTAGGGTGGTCAGACAAACACCTACTTCTTATTTTTTCCTTGAAATTTAAGTACTACTTCATTGAAATTTCAAATTTTCACCGAATAGATTTTTGTTTTTTTAAATAAACCTAGTTGTTTAGAAACTACATTAAATTTTCTATAGATTCTATTCTTACATATTTTTGAAATAATATAGATAGCTTATTTAAATTTTTACGTCAAGTTTCCTAAATCTGATTTTTTGAATTTTCATCGCCACTTAAGGGCCTATTTTTTCCAGGATGGTCTTGCACATACCCGCTAAAGACACATTCTCAAGTGAAATTTTCAAAGGAAAGGTACGAGATGATAATTATCGAATTTTTGATGATCTTATCCTATATAAGAATACAATATTCATTGTTCTAGGATCAGAGGTAAAGGCATAAATATTGAAGCCAAATCATGATAGCCCCCTTTTAAGGCACCAAGGACACTCTAAAACCTACAAACAGATTAGGGAAAGGACTTAAGACAGATGTATTGAGGCACACTAGTGAATGCATGGTATGCTGGTAGAATAAAGGAGAACATGGTTTTCGAACAGGATTGCTTCAACCTCTACCCATAGCCATTAAAAAATGGGAGAGTATTTCAATGTATTTTATAACGCGACTACCTAGGGTACAAAATAAAGATTTCCTTTTTGTAGTAGTGGATTGCTTAACCAAATATGGCCATTTTATGCCCATATCATCGTATTTCAAAGCCCCTCAAGTCGCTGATGTTTTCTTTAAGGAAGTCTTCAAATTGTACAGTCTACCTCAGAATATTGTGAGTGATAGGATAGCTATTTCCTCAACAATTTTTGGCAAGAATTATTCAGATCGATAGGGAAAGAACTCACCCCTAGTACCAGTTATCACCCCCAAATCGACGAGAAAATAGAAATTATAAATAAATGAATAGAAGGCTATTTATGGAACTATGTTACAGGTCAATAGAAGGCATGGATTAAATGGCTTCACTTGGGGGAGTATTGCTATAATAATACTGACCACAAGTCTATAGGAATAAGCCCCTTTAAAGCACTATATGGGTATGAAGCAACATATTATACAGATCTAATTCATTTAGATAGCCGTGTACTAGGAGCTAAATATTTTATACAACAAAGCATAGACATCATGAATGTCCTCAAGAATAATTTGCATCAAGTGCATAATCAACAAAAGATATATGTGAATTGAAAGAGAACCGAAAGATCTTTTGAGGTGGGAGACATGGTATTTTTGAGGCTGCAACTCTATAAGCAAATGCCTATAAAAACCAGTGGGGCAAAAAAACTTAAGCCCCAATTCTATGGACCTTACAAAATCTTAAAGAGAGTAGGGGCAATAGCCTATGAATTGAAATTTCCAGCACAAAGCAAGATCCACAATGTATTCCATGTATCTCGCCTTAAGCAAGTTTTAGGGCAGCAACTTGTTCCAAGTATAGAGTTACCTCCACTGGATAACAAAGGAAAGTTGATCCTTGAGCCATAAGTCATCCTCAATACTTGAGAAAGGAGATTAAGGAATATAATCATTCAAGAGTACTCAATTAAGTGGAAAGGTCTTCCTATTGAAGATGCTACTTGGGAAGGATCTAACATCATGAGTCATCCTAGCCTAAGTTTTCTTGAGGACAAGAAAAATCAGGAGGGGAGGATTGCCATGACCCATATCATGTAATCATAATTTAAAACAATAAATGCTCATCACTATTATTTTATTATTATCTAATGATTATACCATCAATAATACCTTATATAAATAAATGTGATTGATTTACATCCATATATAAATATATATGAATTTAATGAATATATATATATGTATATGAATAATCCATATATATATGCACATTTACCTTCAATAAGTAAGATAAGAAAATAAGAAAATAAATCGACATATAAAAATATATAAATATACATTAAATAATAGATATGTCTTAAACTTAAAACAAAGGGATAAAAAGATAAATCGAAGGTCATGACGCTTTTCTTTTAAAACACGTTTCCAGATCGATGCCCAGAGAGACGCGAGTGAAGGGATGCGTGTCTAAGAGGCGCGTCTTTTGTAGAAGTGGCCTATCTAGAGATGGAATCCCATCATCCATCCAAGGCGGCCTTAAATAAATCTCCCTTCCATCATTGAGAGATCATCGATTTAAGAAGATGTGCGAATTGGAGGCCCGATTTTCTGCTACGGCTTGAGGTATGGTCTATAAACTCTAAGCTAGGAGAATAGGTCCACAACCATTGATAAGAGCATGAATGTTTCCATTCGAATTAGAGCATGAAAATATATACATTAGATTTAGAGCTTGGAAAATATGCATTCGATTTAGGATTCTCTCTGTTGTATTACAATCTTAATAATAACTTGACCTTCATGCTTTCTTATTTACAAATTATTAGTCTCTGTTTTTTCAATCATAAGTAGAGGGAGGAATAGCAGGTGCAGAAGGGATAACAGGTGCTAGAGGCCCTTCCAGGTAGTCCACCCACATGGATGATTTCATTTCTGTCATTGTTGGGCCAAGAGGGCTTGCGTACCTGCTCTTAGGCTTGGAAGGAACCCCTCTAAGGGCATCCCAAATGCAGCCATCTTATAAAACCATACTTATTATTGGGAGAACCGACAACACTAACTCAACAAAGTATTATTGAACAAGTTATAGTGATTGGATGAAATCTATCAAGCAATTGTTGTTCAGACAAGTTATTTCCTTTGGCCAAGTATGCTGAAATGAATATAATTCACTTTGTTTCTATTATTTCTTGAATTATTTGTTGATAGAATCAATATTAAATTTAAGGGTCATTACATTTAATTGTAATTGATATAATTGATTTAACAATAATATACATGATATTTAGTGATTATACAATCAAATTTAAAGTTTCAAAGTAGGAAAATGTATGCACATTTAACAAACAAAATACATAGAATATTGATTTTGATACATTAAAGTACATAGATTATAATTGTGTATGTATGTATATATTTATAATTTGTACAAAATTTTTAATTGTATAAGTATGTATGTACATATATATGCCAAATCAAAACAATGTTTACAAAATTTGGCTATGCCATCTCAAGAACATCTGAAACTTGTGCTCGAAATGTAGTAGGTATTCATGCCACCTGATATCAAAATGGTGTAGAAGCAATATTAATGAAATCATTAAAACATACATATTCTAATATATATAAAACTATCTATATGTACACAACTCAAGTACCTATATTTAAAAGTATTCCACACATGTATGTGGGTTGAATATGTATCCTCTCCTTTTTGTTTCAAAGTATGAGATCAATGTGATGATGGCTTAAGGATACAAAAAAGGATAATAAATCACTTTTAACTATTAATGCACAAGCAATATCAATATATAATCAAAACATGTATTTAAATATAATGTAACTAATAATTACCTATTTTTACCAAGTATTCCATGTTGTCTAGGTTGAATCTGCATGGACTCTCCTTTTTATGATGATGGCTTACAGATCTATAAAAGGACAATGTAAATCAATTTCAACTAATAACACACTTGAGCAATATCAAAACATGTATTTAATCTATTTAACAAGATAATATAAAACTAAAACTATATTTACTTATTCCATTGTAATATCATCATCCTCTCTTTTTTGCAAAGCATCTATGATTGTCTCATGCTCTTCCATATAAATTGTCCATAGCTCTTTATTTGTAGGTCTTCCATGATACCAATATAGTTTTATATTTGTTTCCACCATCAAATGTGAGTAGTGTATAATCTTTCTATGTGTTTCATAATATTTGAATGTAGGTAGACCATTCTTCCTTATCAAGTATTTCCATAGCCAAGTGCCATCAATCACCACCGATCCTATTGGAGAACATGATAACCATCATCAAAGAACTCAAAATTTTCTTAAGTGGATCAAAGAAGTTCTAAAAATTTGCTTAAGGGGATCAAAAACTCGTTATCAAAATTTGTTTAAGGGGGTGTCTTAAGGGGATTACTGTACCTATTGGATAATGATAGCCACCATCATCTTCTCGAGGTTCTATTAAACCTATATTTATTCTCCACACAATGAGCCAACCAATATTTTGTTTCATCTTCACTCCCCTCAGGTGCAACAACAACATACACATGTCCTACAAACAAATTTTTGTTTAATAACTTATGTGTATCCATATAATTTGACCAATCTACATACATCCATTCATATGTATACAAATAAATAATTTAGTATTACAAAAATTACTTAATAAAGTGAAATAAATTGAATTAAATTACCTTCTTGTACAAGGTCTGAAACACGGTCATAGTATTCAAATGCAAACACTTCATCATTGTCTTCAATCATTTTTTCATATTAATCATGTGCTTTTGTAGGTGTCTAAAATCTTTGCTTCCACTCTTCAACCCATTCTATATTTTCACATGCTTCCCAATCTCCTGAGATAAAAAAATGATAAAAGCATGCAATCTCCCTTGTCCATATAGTCCATGTTCTTTCATTCAAACTCTTAAATGAATACCATTTAGTAGATCCATTGATTGTCTCACATTCAACTCTAGGTGGAATGTTCTCTTCTTCAACCAACCAAAAGAATCGGTGAATTGTAGAGTACTCACTCAAACTAGGTGTAGATAATCTTGTATTGCATCAATCCATAATACCACATGTATCTTTAAATTTTACTGCATCCTCAAATTTCAATTGTTCTCTAGCAAGAATTCTCTTAACACACACACCAACTCCATCATGTTCTCCTTTACCATGCCCAACTTCCAAAAAACTCCACATACATTGGATATTAAGTTCCTTGTGAACCCTACTTAACCAATAAAACATTCGAGCTTTCTTGAACTGCCCCGTATAATTATTTGACCATATGAGGTGTTATGTCAGCTGGATTCCTCTTTCTCTTAAATTTCTATAGAATATATTGAAACAATATTAAACAAACTCTAATGAGTGTAACCAGTTGTCACTCAAATAGAAATCATACTCCCTCATAAATTTTCTATCATTGTCTATGCTATCATCCACATGTCTATAAATAATATGGACAAACATAGCTACTTGCATTGAATTATAATACTATGATTGAATTTCGTCTTCCAGAGCTAGAGTATAATTTTCCGCAAAATCAACCATTGATAGTATATTACCAATTGTAAATGTGTTTCTACATGCACAAAATTGGCCATCAATCCATCAAGTATGTTGAGATTGCATGACATATTTTGGTACAATATTATTCTTAAATTCACTTATGAATGCATGTACACTAACATTTTTTGTAACTAAATCACAACGCTTTCCTATTTTTCCATATTTTAAAGAATAGTCAATATTCTTAAATCTTTTAACATCTACCAATTTTTGTCCAAAATCATTATCAACACTTTCATGCATACAAACTCTTAAGAATGAAAGATTTCCACAACTAGTGCATTGTCTAGAAATACAATAAATCAAATAAAACAATTTGCCATTAGATCTTTCTTAAAACAAACTTGATATAAACTCCCTTATTGTTTCAAGTGGCATATTAATACCAAATTCTTGCATACTCATGTTTGTATGCAAAGTACAACATATATATTGAAAAACATCATAAAAAAAAAGAAATTGAACATGCGTTTTACAATAACAAGATATTCATTGCTTATTAATTTTTACATACCAAGGTTTACATTTTTCAAAAGACTTTTGACTTATTTTAATATTACCTGGTAACACTAAATCACCACAATTTTTTTTATAAAATTTAGTTTGTGTTGTATCTAATAGGCTAGACTTTGGATGAGGATCATGAAATTTGGACCCCACTCTTCATTTTAAAACATCTCTAGCATTAGATGATACCCTTGTATTATCATGCCAATATTTTTCAATCAAAGATTTTATTTGAACATTGAATTTCATGTTAGACCTCAGGAGTCAACCACTAAAACTCCAACATTGGTTTAATGGATCATTTTCTATACTTTATCCTCTTTTTTCCACTCTTAGTGATGTTTTAGGATGTATTTGTAGAACTTAACTAATATTGCTTACCATTATTTTATTCAAAGTTGTGTTATTAACTATAGCAGTTGTTATAGCTCTTCTTATTGCATTTTTATGTTTAGATCAACCATTTTTTCTAATAGATTGAATGGCACTAGCAATAGTAGACATAGCATGTTCTAATGATTGATCTTTTCTTCTTGGTTTAACAAAAAAGCCTTAGAAGTTTTTCATTACTTTTCTCATTTTCGTCATTCTCATCAATTGCATCATTAGTTGACATTGAAATACAAGTTTTTTACTATAAAAGAATTTTTTGTATAGTCTATTGTCATGTGTTCTTATTTTTCTCCAAGAAATACTACCAGGACTTAGATTATCTAAAACATCACTTTCAATTTTTAAAAAAAAATAATTTTCAACATCACATCCTAGATTTTTATTTTCATTTTCATCTTAATTTTCATTAAGAAAATGGTTTTAATTTTTCATTTTCATCAACAAAAATAAAATCATTTTCATTTTCAACAAAAGGATCACTCTCATTTTCATTTTCAACAAAATATTTTTCATTTTCATTTTCTAATTCATTTTCAAAAAGTTGTATAATATTTTCTTCTCTCTGAATATTATCAATGTCGACATCGTTAAGTCCAACATCTTGTAAAAATTCTACAAAAAAAAATTCATTTCACTAAAATGTGTATTTGAAGACGTACCTAGATTTGTGCCTATTGAAACATTCTCCATAGCATTGAAGGAGGGATTTGAAGAAATACTAGGACTTATTTGTATAATCATATTATTTTCCAAATTTACTTCTTGCAAATTAGCATTATTTACAACCATGGTCTCCTCAATTTTTTTATCTTCAATAGTTGTGGAACTGGATGCTTCAACATTATTCATTGATTGAATCCCCATTCTTCTATCTCTTTGCCTTTTTTCTTCTTTCTCTTTCCTTGCTTCCATTATTTCAAGAGTCAATGCCTTCCTATCTTTCCTCTTATTACGAGCTTCTAAACCTGGATGATTATAAAATTCTCAAGTACAAATGAATGTCAATAGTGAAAGTCTTCCTCTTTTGTTCCTCCAAACGAGTAGACAACTAATATAATTCCACATAAAAAAAATGTTTACATGATGCCTACTTTCAAAAATTCTATCCAAATTGCAAGTTGAAGACCTACAATGACAAAAATATTCCTCTTTTGTTCCTCCAAATGACTAGTAGAAAACTAACACAAATCCACTTAAAAAATTGTTTACACAATGCCTCTTTCCAAAAATTCAATCCAAATTGTAAGTTGAAGACCTGTAAAGACAAAAGTCTTCCTCTTTTTTTCCTCCAAATCAGTAGAAAACTAACACAATTCCACTTAAAAACTATTTACATGATGCCTCCTTTCAAAAATTCAATCCAAATTGCAAGCTGAAGACCTGTAAAGACAAAAATCGATAGAAACTAGCTCAATTTGTCGCAATTGGTCATACATGTGAAGTTGTAGAATTCACATTAAAAAATTTCCAGTAATTTTTTTTTTTAAAATGGTAAAACAAAAACGAGATCTCATTTAATAAAATGTGATCCCAGTTTCTAATCGAGATCCCATAGTAAATGAGATATCATTTCTATGTCAATGGTTGAAACATTTAATATTAGGAAACATGATCTCAATTTACAAAATGGAATCTCGTTTTGTAATCAGGATCCCTTTCCTAAATATTTGAATTTTTAGTTGGGTTGTGGTTGGGTTTTTGGCTTGTTTTTTTGGTTTGGGAAAATCCTTGGGGATATGAACCTAGGCCTTCAACTTGGTTTGACTTGCAAGTTAAAGGTCCTGACAATGTCACAAAAAAAGTGACTTTGGACATATGTCTGAAGACTTTTTTTAAAAAAATTTTGACAAAATTAAAACCCATTATAGATGAGATAGTGCAAATTCCAAATATATAATTTTTTTTTTATAATTGCATTATTTTTTCTATTTTTCAATTAATTTATGATGAAAATGGTCCATAAACTTGAAATATCAGGGTTTTTTACAATTTTAATAACTTTTAATTAAAATATGTTTTTGTAAAACGAATTGCACGAAAACATACTTTAGACAATTCTTTTAAATTTTGTAAAAATAATAAAAAAAATGATAAGTTTAGGTCATCTTA
Organism: Sequoiadendron giganteum; assembly: GCA_007115665.2. NCBI lineage: Eukaryota > Viridiplantae > Streptophyta > Pinopsida > Cupressales > Cupressaceae > Sequoiadendron > Sequoiadendron giganteum. Next base: position 119,288,171 of record CM021107.1, on the reverse strand, counting down.
TGCATGACGTACACAACAATTTTTAAAAATGACAAATATGGCTAGTAAAAATTTAACAAAAAAAAATTCAATAAAAAATTACAAAAAAATATTGAAAATGTTCTTTAGTGAGTTACAAATCTTTTCCCAAAAGAATTTATAAAATTATGATAATTTAGGTCAAAATATGGATGACGTACACATGCATGGTATGGTAAAAGAAGTAACTTTTAAACAATGGTTTTTAGAAACGCCTATTTAAAATCAATTTGTAGCATCCAGGTATTGAAATAAATTACATATTTGGAGACTAGACTCCAAGTACTACATTTTATGATTAGTGACTTTTTTTGAACCTGGTGCTTCCCCTAGTTCGTAACTTGATCTTGTCCCTTTGATAAGCTCTCTGCCTTCCATTTATATTGATCAATATTGGGATGTGAACGACCTTCTTTAGGTTAACTCGCATGCGGCTAACTAACCTTTTGCACTTTCATGTTTTCTTTATGCGATTGCATGTGTGAAATGTAATCCCCCGTGTTGTTTCATTTTATGTATATCTCTCTCTCTTTATGCATTCCTCTATATGTACCTTCATTCTTCTAAATGTCATAATCATTTTTTTTGTCTTGTGTTTTCTTTTTGGGGATGATGCAAGGCATCGAGACATTTAGGTCTCTTCCATGTTGACCCAAAAGTTTTTCTTTTATTTTTCATTTTTCTTGTGAACTTTCATTTTGGGGATGATGCAAGGCATCGAGATATTTAGGTCTCTTCTATGTTGACCCAAAATCTTTTCTTTTATCTCTTTCATTTTTCTTGTATTTTCCTTTTGGGGATAACATAAGGCATTACGAAATTTAGGTCTCTTCCATGTTGACCCGAAATGCTTTTTCTTTGTTTTCACTCTCATTGTGTCATTCTTCTAGGTCTATGAGTATTTGTGGGGGAAAGCCTTTCTGTGAACCCCTAAACTTGCAATTGCACAAGAACAACAAACAAATCAAGATGTTGGATCAAATAAAAATAAGAATGAAGGATTCCCCATGAAATCCATCTACTCAAACTTAAACTAGGAAAATGTAGAACAAACTAAATAAATGAAAGTAAATCCTAATTAAGTGAGCAAATTAATGATCCCATGGGGGAGTTGGTGCCAATTGAAATGTTGAAATTGGCCCTTTCCCAACTCCTAAATTGCAATGTTGATGATTGTAGATTGATCAAATCCATTCAATGAGATTTGAGCATAACCTAGCTATGAAATGTCGAAATGGTGAATATGTGGAATGATGTGCACAAAATTAGCTCTCAATGTCAAGAGAGTAACTTTGCATGAGATTGTGGATGTTGAATGAGGAGAGAAGCCTCCAATTTATAGATTTGAATTTGGAAGAAAGGGCAAGATTTGGGCAATGTGGGACTAAATTTCACCCAATGGTTCAATGCCACTTGTCACCATGTGAATGGTTGATGGTTGTGCATATTTTGGCCAAAGTGCCAATAAATGCAATTAGGTGGGATTTGAATTTGAAGAAATGACATGTGATAGGGAAAAATGAATGAAATAAATGCCACTTGGCTCAATGCACAAGGACATGTAAGAGGAGTGAATGCTTTGTTGGAAGTACCCATCCACTTAGACCTTTTGAATTCAAACTTGAGGGAATATTCCCTTTTGATGCCATGTGAGGGAAAATAGAGATTTAATAAATGAATTAAATCTATTTTCATGCGCAAGTTGCATTCTATAGAGGATTTTAGTGATAGGGATTAACTTAATCAAGATTTTGATTAATTTAATGAGATATTAGATGATTTGACAATTTTGACTTAAATTGATGAATTGATTTAAATTAGAATTGAGAGGAAATGATAAATTATATAAATGATTTTGATTTATTTAATTAAAGAGGATGGTGTTAGATCAAATCAAATAAGGTTTAATTTATTTAATTTATTAGGACTTTAGAGACTTTAATCAAATAAAATGATTTATTTAATTAAACAGAAACATAAGGTTAAATAAATTAAATTTATTTATTTAATCAATAGAGGAGAAAGACTTAATCAAATAAAAATGATTTTAATAAATTAAGAGACAAAATATGATGAAATGTTGAGTCTGATTCAGGAGGAAATGTTGTTAGTAATCAGGATCAAGTGTGCTGAACCAAATTTATACATTTTCTATGTCTACGTTTTGCCCCTCTTTGAAGCAATGTGCTTGTTGCATTGATTCAAAGAATAAACTGTTGTGATCAAAGTTAAAAAAATTTCAATTTTTTCAGATGCCCCACTACTGCCCCAGTGGAAGGATTATGATGGTATATTGCCCCCTTAAGAGATCAAATGAAAATTGTGATTTTTTGGATGACCTTACGAAAAAAGAGGACAAGGTGTTTGATAGGTTCAAAAATGCCCTAGATTGCCAAAAAAATGTGTTGAAATGCCAAAAAAGATGCAAAATGGCTCTCGGTTGGACAAAAATGGGAATGGGGAACCAAAACCCTAGTTAGATGGCCAAATTTGGTCAAAAAACCCTAATTTTTAGGCTTAAATAGACCTTGAGAGGTCACTTTCAATACATTCACATACTTAGCCTTTAGAAAATTTCACACTTTTAGCTTTGAGTCTTGGTTGAAATGGTGCAATGACAACTTCCCAAGCACGTGTCAGAGAGAGTACGAGTGCACCAACGGCCAGTCAACACAGGACCCGTGGTATGTACCCCTATCCAACTTTCAAATTTCTCATTTTACATGCATTAAATAGGGTTCAAGTCAGTTTTAAGTTGAGCGATGCTATATAGCACTGTTGAAAATGGTCTATCAGCACCGCGCGGTTCTGTATTGGACCACATATGCAAATAGCATTGTGTGTCTCAGCTTGGGAATTAGGGTTTGAGGGTCAAACTCCGTCGCATGTGGGATTTAGGATTTTTCCCTAAAGTGGGCCGCATATGCGAATAGTGCCATGCAGGCCACTTTGTAACTTAGAAATTTGCAAACTTAGCCGCCACGACATAGTTTGCAACTTTCCAAACTGTACTGCATTTGCAAATAGCATTGCATTTGTTATTTTGGATGCAAAAAATTAGCACGAGATGCAGATTTTTTCTTTTTCCTGACATGATGGCTTCCCTTGTGCAGGAGACTCTTAATGTACTTCACTTGTGGGAGCACCGATGGTCGGTGCTCAGGAGATTGCAGAATATGCATGAGTTGGTTCAGGAGTAGTTTGGTGCTCTTGGTCTTTGGTATATTGTGTATGTTCATCCTATTCGGGCGCACTTAGGTATGATGAAAGCCTTGGCCGAGCGCTGGCACAATGAGACTTCTTCTTTCCACCTTCCTACCAGAGAGGCTACCGTTAGCCTTGAGGATGTCTGGCGCATACTTCAATTACCTATCCATAGGGCCAGAGTCATCTATGATCCTGATGCTAGTAGGGATTCTTGCTATGGTGTTATGGAGCTTGATGAGATTCAATTCTCTGATGGGCAGATTGATTTAGAGAGATATCGTGGCCACGTACACATTTATAGGTTGATCATTGCTACTATCATTTCAGGCCTTGTGGCACCCGATCGGTGGGGTCGATACTTTAGTCTATGCTGGGGACTTGCATGGGAGAAGATGGTTCACTGCAGGGAGTGCTTTGCTTGGGGACTAGTATTACTAGTATCCTTATACAAGGATCTTCATGAGTTTTCATACCTGGACAGTAGGTCCCTCGGGGCCGGTGTTACTTTATTACACATCTAGGCATGGGAGCGGATCCCAGTGCTTTGCCCAGATGTCACACCAGTTATTCTTGAGATTGATGATCCTATTGTTTGGCAGTATGGCGAGGCACAAATCCACTTTACTCACACTAGCATAGGTGGTCTTGCACACTAGCAATGATTTTTCGATGAGATGAGAGAGTTCATCTGGAGACCTTGGATGAGCATTGGCCCATGGTACGATGATGTTCAGCAGTTGGTCTATGCCAGATAGGATAGTTGGATGTAGGGTCGGGAGCATACCATGATAGAACGGTATCTCCCAGACAGGGTTGCCAGACAGTTTGGAGAGTTATAAGATAGACCAGACGATCAGTATGTGGCAATCTTCACCTATACAACTAGAGAGACAACATGAGGTCAACCCATTTCGTCAGTTGAGGTAGTGTCCTCTTTCAAATAGTTGCTGGTCTGATCATGGCCATATGATCAGGGGCCAGCGGATGCAGGGGTTACTCCAGCATATAGAGCTTGGTTTAGGCCTCCCCTGAGATTGACAGTTCCTGGTATAGTGACTCCATGACAGAGACCCAGAGGTAGGACAACAGGCAGAGGAGGAGGTAGACCACCTCCTCATTAGACACCTCCTAGGGATCCAACACAACAGTCACCTCCACAAGTAGGGGAGCAGGATGGTCAGCCGAGAGTAGTCCCTCAGCAGCAACTAGCAACATAGCCCGACCATAGAGATGCACTGATCCAGCAGTTGTAGGGTCAGATTCAGGTGCTGACAGTAGAGAAAGATGAGGCCAGGCAGTAGGTTGTGGTAGTTACTGCTGAGAGGGACCAGGCACGATCTGAGAGGGATCAGAAGATTGGTTGGCGGCAATAGCTAGAGAGCACAACTTCCTCATCTCGGGGCCGATCAGTTGATTTGCAGGCATATAGAGAGGTGGTCAGGGAGGCCGAGTATTATCGGCAACACTACAGGCAGGCAGTGCCACTAATAGATAGAGTGCCAGACTTCTCCCAGCAGACAGGGATGTGGCTGCTAGAGGATCGTGGTGACAAGTAGGTGGGAGAGGGTGAGGGGCACATCTAGCAAGGCTAGCCCTTGATCACAAATAGTTTATTCCTTTTTGATTCATGGGCTGCATTATTGCCCCTATTGTACCATGTATTTTGATGTACACTTGATCTGATTTTGTATCATAAGAGTTTATTATTTGATGATATATATGAGATGGTTCGCCCTTTTATGAAATGTTTTTCAATGTATGATATGCATTTCTTACTTTTCTATATGCTATGAGATGTTCCTATTTCTTATGTACATGCAATATGATGTATGTTTCTAATGGATGTATTTCCTTTTGTATCTTTTTCATGCATTTTAATGATGATCCTATGAATGTAATGTATGGTAATGATGGCGTATTGATGTGCGAATGGTAATGGATGCTAATGATTATGTATGATGTAATGATCTCTTAAGATTCTTAAATAAAAAATTTATATTATTCCTCACAACTTAAGATAATGATAATGATGCAATATGCTTTTTATGCTAATGATCTAGTGGATGCAGAGAGTATGCATTGGTGATGTTCCGATTACTGTCATGATACCATGTTAGTAGGAAAAGAATATAGAAGAACTTAGAATCAATGAGTTAGTTAGGATGATGATGACTTACTTTTTGAAGATTCAAGATTTTCAAAGCGTCAATTACTTTATGTTTGATAACACACCTAGGTACGATGCATCAAGGTATAAAGAACCAGGATGGCAATGTACCCAATGTGATGGACTTTTGACTTGATAATTAGATAGTAGTATTCTTTTTCACACTTAGTATGCATACTTCATTCAGGATGTAGTTCAAACATTCTAAACATCTCAGGCCAAAACATGGGAAAGCAAGCTTTCCTATGTGGTCAACAAGATATCTAAAACATCCTCTCCACAAACCAAACAAGGTATGTATGACTAAGTTATTTTACAAGTGTATCCCACAAGCATAGTAGATAAAAGAGATAACAATCCTTTCCTCATTCCTTTCTCTCTAAACCTGTTTTGTTTAGGCATCATTGAGAGGTCCTTGGAATGAGCACAAAATAAAATAAGCCAATAAAAGACCAAATAAAGCAAACCAAACAAGCTAATGTTCTTCATACCTCTAGCCAAGACTAAACTACTGTGAGATACTTGATGCTTATGTCCATCATGGGAAAGTTTCATCCTAGAATATGTTGTGATCAAGGTTTTGATGCGACTGATTGGGTGATAAGCTATTGATATTCCGAGTTCACCAACTTGTTTGCTTACTGATTTAGACTTTCGAGACTCTGATGATTAGGGTGTTCACTTTTGGACCTGCTAGACTTGCTTCTGATTGCTTCACCAAAGGATGAAGGCGATGATTGATTTTATTAGGAATGATCATTGCAGGTGAAAGAGAGATGAGATGGATGCACCATTTTGGATTTTTCAGATATTTTGAGGCTGTTTTGGTATTTTGAAATGTTTTAGAAATGTTTTTGGTATTTTCACATTTTTCAATGTTTTTGGTATTTTCGAGATTTACAATGAAGGGAGTAACTAAAAGACCTATCCTAGGTGTCTTGGGAGCTGATCCATAGATTAACCTTCCCTACATTATACACACAGAGACCACGTAGTTTGACTGACGATAGACTTGACTCAATGATGAGATAGGTGGGAAAACAGGTTGCCATTTTATTGCGACGGATGCCTAAGGACTAACCTAACTGTCTCGGGGGATGATCAAAGATCAACCTTGCCTACATTCAAGCTTAGAGACAATGTAGTTCAGACAAGGTGGAAGACTGACAAGACTCAATGATGAATTTTTTTGAATGTCTTTGTATTTTTGCATGATTTTGATAATTTGGAGGTGGATATGTGATAATATTAGTGCTTTGTTTTGGGATTTTGTTGAAAACCAAGCTAAGGTTGATTGATCAAATTGATGGATTGATAGTTTTACTAAGTGTGTTAAGTCAAACAAAAGTGACAATACACTCATAAACTCTAGGAAGTTGTGTTATCCTAGAGTAAACTCATACACGAGAGGGTAGTTTGACTAAGTGTGTTAAGTCAAACAAGTTGATGATGGATTGGATAATTTGACTGTGTGTTAAGTTAAATAAGATGATAGTGCACTTGTAAACTCTAGGAAGTTGTGTTATCCTAGAGAAAACTTGTGCACAAGAGGATAGTTTGACTAAGTGTGTTAACTCAAACAAGGTGATAATTGATTGGATTCGATTGATCAAGATTTGATGAAGCTTGATTTGGAACAATTTTTTTTGAATGATTTGATGTGACATTGAAGTACACATTAGATGCAACTAATATTGGTTGTCTTGGATTGATGTTTGAAAAAAGATAAAGCTTGATAAGGAACATCTTTTTGTCAAAATATGCCATGGGCTAGTGATTTGGATTGGCTCATAAATGCTTGACCAATTTGATTTCACGTTTGCAAATGTTCAGATCACCACATAAGTTGGAGGGGATATATCAAGATTTATTCTCAAAGCAAGATGTAAACATCTGCCCCCAGTGTCTAGCAATGTATGAAATTCCATGGATGGATTCTTGGATAGGTGTATGGATGGATGGATAGATACAGTAAGCATGCAAATGATGCCAGGGATTATCTTGCGACAAGATAAGGTGTTCGAATAGAGGATGGTCATTCAAATAGTGCTTCATGGCTCAAATAACATTGGGTAGGATAAAATCAATGAAAATGACCCATGTCAAGATGTTTACCATAAGCAAGTGTAAAGTGTGCACCAAAATTTCATCAACATTAAGATACTTTGGAGTATGGATGCAAATGGATGAGAAGGGATTGGATAAATGGTTCATAGATGAACAAATGATATGGATGGAATGTTGGCTTTATTGTGGATGTGATAAGATACTTTCCCCTGAAAGGCGCACGTAGATGCTCCATTCTACACATAATGTCTATTTACCAGGTTTTCATCATGGTACTTGCCCAAAGTGCCACTGTAGTGGTTTTCACTAAAGGATAATTTTTCTCTTTACTGTTTTCTATCCTTTTTTTTATTTTTTTAAATTTTTTTGTATTTTTCTATGAAATAAAATAAGCTCATGTTGAACCACCTGGTGGTGTTGATGTAGATTTTTTTATCATAATGTTCCATCGATATCCTACTCAAAGAAGTTTCCTTGCAAAGATACATGCATTTGAATGCAACTTTTGAGATTCCTGATGTGCTTTGCTGATACTGGAGTTAACATTGTCTTTGTGCACACATCGTGATAGAGTGCCTTCTGAATCCTTATGATGAAGGGTCATTACCAACACATGGTCAATGTGAGAATTGGATAGCATGTGTGGAGGCGTGGATGGAGTGTTTTTCAGAATAGGAGATGGATTGGTTGACAGTTTGAAACCTTTGACTTTCCAAACTTGGGAAGATGAGCAATGATGGGTGGATACGGAAGTGTGCGTGGAATTAGGACAAACAACTCGATATACTTTGTGAGTTGCTTGAGAAGCCTGCTTTTTTCCTTTGTGGACATCTTCGATGGATAGTTGCCCCCTTTTTATTTTTCCCCATATTTTATTTGACTAATGGAGTTTGATAGGGATCATCTTTCTTTGTTCTTTTTGGTATCCACTTGTATTTGATTTGTCCTTCATGATTCTTAGCTTCTTTTTCCTTGATAACATTCTTCATGCTTCAATTCAAATCTTTCTTTTGACATTGGTCCCAATTTGTGGATGGGGTGATGGGTGGATGAAGATTCATGATGTGGTTGGTTGTAGTATTGGCATTGGTTTCATAATAAGGATTGTTCGTGCCCCCTATGTTGGCATTTTCTTGAGACGAAGTTGCCCCATTTTTATAGAGGTATCACTAATATGTTTAGATCCCTTAATTGTGGAATAACAAAGACATTGATGCTTAGGATTGCCAATAATATGCACTGATTTTAGGATACCCTGTTCATGTAGGCCTAATCCTCTGCCTTGATAATGCATCCATTGAATTTTTTTATTTCCAATAGGATATGATTTACCTTGGAAACAAGGTGCTACTCCTCTGCTTTGTGGTGGATCTTCCAAAGTGAAAACTTCCTTATTAATGAGGTAGCTTTCCCTAAAAAAGGTAAGTGATCCAAGTTTATAGGTGATAGGATCCTCCATCTGTGGGATAAATTCCTAATTGATATCTTTGGTTTGAGCTTGTCAAATATCATATTTTAATGCTTCTTCAAGAGGTGTTGATGATCCACTATCCTCATAAAAGTCTTCCTCATGATTCATTCTTGATATGCTTTCACATGATGTTTTTGATTCATGACTTCTGTAGGAGCCTTCTTCATGACCCATTTATGATATTTCTCTACATTTCTCTATATCTTGATCATGTGTACAAATGTTAAGAGTAGGAGACTCTTGTTCCTTGGTAATGATATCAAGAGTATGAGACTCTTGTTTTGAATGAAGATCATCTACGGGTCCATTCAAAGAAAGCATCTCATGGGTAGATGGAGGAGTATGTGCTATATGGATATGATCCTTATTTGCAACATCTTGTATAGATAGGAGAGTGTCCATTATTTCATTGTAGTAGATTGGAGATACAAATTCCTAATCTCGAATGATTTTCGAATTGTTTTCGACATGCTTTAGATCAAGTTCTTGACATGGGTTGATTTCAAAGAATGGATTGCTTATAAAGGGTTCTTGGATATCTTCCTTAGGCATAGGAAGTTTCTTAAATGTCATGAGGTCAAAGGATTTCCATATGTTTTGCAAAGGATCATTGTTGGACCTTGGTGAAAGATGTTGATCATTCTTTGGAATAAATTCTTGAGAGATGTCCTCTAACTCATTAGTTGATGTAGAGACATTTTCAACATGATCATTGGTTGAAGGATCTTGATCATCATTTTCAATGATTGTGGTGGGAATCTATTGCAAGATTTTTTGAGCGATTAATGCCTATGTTTGCTGCTGAACCAACAACGCTTGTTGTTGGTCATGTTTTTGTTGTGCCAAAAATGCTTTTTGTTGGGCTTTTTTTTGTGCTAATTGTTGATACACTTGTTGATGTATTGCTTGCAATAGTGCCCAGAATTGTGCTTGCACCTGCCAAGCCTGGTGCTGGGCTTGAGTTTGAGCATGTGCTTGTTGAGCAGCTAGCTATGCAACTTGTTGGTTTTGGAGTGCCTTTTGGTGGGTAGCTTGTTGAGCGGCTTGCAACATGATAGAGAATGAATTTTTCATGTTGTGTTTTGGTGGTGGTGGCAGTGGATTGGGAATGGTTTTGACCATTGTGGTGAGTAGAACGGTCGAATTGGTTGCTAGGGTTTGAGTGGTGAATGGTGTGATTGAGATGCTTGGTCCCTGGGACACTTGAGGAATGATAGATGTGTTAACCACTGGGGTTGCTTGGATGGTTGTCATTTGTTGTTGTGATATCCATGGCGCAACTAGGGGAAAAGGCCAAAATCCTAACTATTTGTTGGTGCAAAAGGTCATATCCTTTGAAGCTGCCCCACATATATATGTGGTTCTGTTGTAGAGATGAAAAGTATGCCATGGGAGATTCATGGGTACTGATGCTTGGTTGACCCGAGAAGTGAGTGCACTGTAAGGGGGAGCCTATGTGGTCAAGTATCTAATCATCCACACTTAATATGCACAGTTGGATTCATCCAAGTGGGAACCCAACAAATATTGTCTCTTCATCCTAGGGTTGTACATGTTCTTGGAATAAAAAACACATTGCTTTGATTGGACACATTCACAAAAGCTTTGAAATTTCAAACCCTTTGGGGGAAACAAATACCCTTGACAAATCCAAGGGCTCTTGCTTGCCCTAGGGATTCCATCCTTAGAGGTTTCTAAGTGCTTGGGTTTAATCATCATTTGTTTTCACTGAAGTCAACACTAGGAAACCTTTGCCTTGATTTCCACATAATGCACTTTGTGGGATGAAAGAAAATTAGGACATTAGACATTCTGTTTGAGAAACATAATCAAGAAAGTGTTTGTGGTAAAAAGAATCAAACCTAAGCAAGATAACAGACAATTGAACCACACATGTGCTTGGTCCCTTTTGAGTCATTTTGTTTTAATGCGAACATTGATCTCTTGGTTTGAAATACTCTTAGGGAAAAGCATGTTCTTCATTACCTTGGTTTTGTGAGCAGGTCCTCTTAGGTTCATCTAGGATCAAGTCAAACACTTCACCCCATCCAAACATTTATCAAAATCCCATCTCACCAAGAACTTTTGGAACCTTGGAAACATCACTTATGCTAAAATTTTAGGAAAAATCAATGTCACTTTGTTTGGCTTAACACAGCTATCCAAATTATCCTCTTGTGTGCGAGTTTTCTCTAAGATAACACAACTTCCTAGGGTTTACAAGTACATTATTAGCATCACCTTTTTTTGGCTTAACACACCTAGCCAAATTATCATCTTGTGTACACATTTTCTCTAGGATAACACAACTTCCTAGAGTTTACAAGTGAATTATCACTTTGTTTGATTTAACACAGTCAAACTATCCATAATCAAAATCAAAACAAGTCCTAAAGTCTAGCATTGATCCAAAGTTCCTAAAAATTTAAAATACCAATATCATTCACCCCTCTCATCCTTCATCTCATCATTGGTCGTAAACCCCTCAGAGGTCAATAAAGTCAAAACACAAGAGGAACATGGAATATAAACCTGATTCATCCATCATGAGTAATCCAATTCAACCAAACTATCCAAGTCTTGCAATGCCAATTAATTTTCAAAACTTGCATTTGTACAATCTTTACATGGGATCATTATCTCCTACAAACATCAATGGTACAACAAATGTGAGTTTTCCCAATCTATATTTTCGAACACCTTTTTTCTTTGGTAGATTTAAATCAAAGTAAAAAACTTACAAATCTATCAATGAAACAATCAAGGCATGAGCCTTCCCCCTTTACTAGCCATCAATCAATCGAACCTGAGCAACACTCCAATCATAAACCAAAGCATCATAATAAATCCTCCTTCTTGCACCAAAATGTGAACCCTTAAACCTAAAATTGCACAAGAACAACAAACAAATCAAGATGCTAGATCAAATGCAAACAAGAATGAAGAATTCCCCATGAAATCCATCTACTCAAAATTAAACTAGGAAAATGAAGAACAAACTAAATAAATGAAAGTAAATCCTAATTAAGTGAGCAAACTAGTGATCCCATGGGGAAATTGGTGCCAATTGAAATGTTGAAATTGGCCCTTTCCTAACTCCTAAATTGCAATGTTGATGATTGTAGATTGATCAAATCTCCTCAATGAGATTTGAGCATAACCTAGCTATGAGATGTGGAAATGGTGAATATGTGGAATGATGTGCACAAAATTAGCTCTCAATACCAAGAGAGTAACTTTGCATGAGATTGTGGATGTTGAATGAGGAGAGAAGCCTCCAATTTATAGATTTGAATTTGGAAGAAAGGGAACTATTTGAGCAATGTGGGACTAAATTTCACCCAATGGTTGAATTACACTTGTCACCATGTGAATGGTTGATGGTTGTGCACATTTTAGCCAAAGTGCCAATAAATGCAATTAGGTGGAATTTGAATTTGAGGAAATGACATGTGAGAGGGAAAAATGAATGAAATAAATGTCACTTGGCTCAATGCACAAGGACATGTAAGAGGAGTGAATGCTTTGTTGGAAGTACCCATCCACTTGGACTTTTTGAATTCAAACTTGAGGGAATATTCCCTTTTGATGCCATGTGAGGGAAAATAGAGATTTAATAAATGAATTAAATCTATTTTCATGTGCAAGTTGCATTCTATAGAGGATTTTAGTGATATCGATTAACTTAATCAAGATTTTGATTAATTTAATGAAAGATTAGATGATTTGATAATTTTGACTTAAATTGATGAATTTTTTTAAATCAGAATTGAGAGGAAATGATTAATTAAATAAATGATTTTGATTTATTTAACTAAAGAGGATGGTGTTAGATTAAATCAAATAAGGTTTAATTTATTTAATTTAATAGGAGGACTTTAGAGACTTTAATCAAATAAAATGATTTATTTAATTAAACAGAAACATAAGGTTAATTAAATAAAAGTAATTAATTTAATCAATGGAAGAGAAAGACTTAATCAAATAAAAAATGATTTAATAAATTAAGAGACAAAATATGATGAAAAGATGAGAGTATGATTCAGGAGGAAATGTCGTTAGTAATCAGGATCAAGTGTGTCGAACCAAATTTGTACATTTTATATGTCTACACTTCCTATTTCATGATGTAGCTTATTTAAAAAACATATGACTTGGCATAGTGTTTTTAGAGGAAAGCTCTCATGTATTAGATGAAAAAATTGGCTACGTTAAAGAAATTGCTCATAGTAGTGGTTTAGCAACTACTTTAAAGTGGGAGCATACATTGATGACATCTTTCAGAAAAAAATTATTGTGTGATTTTTCTTTTTTCTTATGATGTGTCCTCTTCTTGGTGGTGTCATTGGGTTTGACATCCTCCAAAAGTGTACAATCTATCATCATGGCATGATGCGAATGAGGAATCACATGAGTGATGATCTAACACCCCTGACTTTTCCTCTCTTGGTCCTAGAAATTGGTGCTAGGACCCACTCACCCTAGGTGGCGAATGGGTCCTCCCTTTATAGGACCCCCTTTATCAACATATTTCAAATGGGTTTTTAATGATCCTTCAATCCTCGAAGGCAAGGTCCTAGAAAATAGTACCAAGACCCATTCACCCTAGGCGGCAAATGGGTCCTCCCTTAATGAGGACCCCCTTTTTGAATTTCATTATGGTGGGAATTTAATAATGTTTGCTTCCAGATCTGGTGTCGGCTTGAATTGTTGGAATTTTAGGGTTAATCTCTTGATTTAGTATAAATAAGGGGTTAATTCATATTGTTTCACCTATCAATCTTATAAGAGAAAAATAAAGGAGCATTATAGAGCACTTGAAGAGAATTTTCAAAGGCATTTCAATGAAGATTATCAAGGTTTTATTACAACAATCCAAGATCATTTCATCATTTCAAGGGTTTAGTGCATTCATGCATGTTGTTGAGCTAAGAAAGTTGATGTAGCATTGAGGATATATTGCAAGCATTGTCCACATCTACTCAAGATCAAGATCTACATTCTTCATGGCCACTACATGTTAGTTTGCAGATTTATCTTCCAAGACAACTTCCAAGGTGTCAACATTATATCATTTCATGTTTCAATTACATCATTTCATCATTTAGTTTAATTACCTACAAGGGGTTTGACTTAGGCAAACCCCTATTCTCTAACAATCAACAAGGTTTTTTTCCTCTGAGTGTTTGTTTGCGGATTTATAGGTTGAAGATTAAGTAGAGAAGACGTTTAGAGCAAGATTACAAAAGTTGTCAAGTTGCAAGATTGACCTTCAAAGTGCAAGAACAAAGAATTGAATCTACAAAATTAAGTACAACTTTTTGGTAGCTAACAACTGGGAATCTGAGAGTGAAGACATTAAGGAAAATATCCCAAATCTCAACTTCAAAAACCCTAACAGGGAATCATTCACTAGTAAAGGAGAATGAGTCCTTTGTGCCATAAAAACAAGCTTCTTATAGCAAGGTAAACACCTCTTTGAGCTATAAAAAACTACCCTCATAGTTGCTATAACAATTAGGGTCAATTTTTTATTGTTATTTACATCTTTTGGCCCTCATAATTGCATAAATTATAGTGATTGTGTGTGGAGAAATTTTAGTGGTTTATCGTGACCTTGATAAGCCCTAATTTTTCCACCTAGTCATCTATTATATTTCTCTCTCATGCTCTATCTCTCTTTCAATCTTTGTCTTCGTGTATCTCTATCTCTCTCTCTTGATATCTATCTATCTAAATTTCTCTCTTTCTCTCATTCTCTATCTTTTGAGTTTCTCTCTCTTTATTAGTTGATAGGCTACATATAGTGTGAGATTTGAGACTGCAACAAGTCTCACGCTTGCAAACCATTATTGAGTCATTGGAAAACAAGTTTCAACTACCATGTTATGGTAAACTAACTATTGTTTAATGGTAAAACCTTCTAAAATATCAGGTAAAAACCTCCAAAATCTCATTTATCACATAAAATCCAGATAAATATTGATTTACCAACTGGATGAGAACATTTGATTTCTATTTGCAGTATTTTTTTGTCAATTTGATGGTAACTTCCTTTTTTCATTTACACTAGTTTATGTTTTAATTCTAAATGCAAATATTTCATAATTAGATAATACCAAATTTCTTTAAAGAAAAAGTCTAGATTTGTCTAAATTTATTTCATTCCATTATTTAACACTTATTAATAATTTTTTAATCTAGCGACATGCAACTAGAATTTGCAGCACATCCATGCAGAAACACATACTCTCTAACATATTAACATACATATAGTTTTCTATCGGCATAATCCTTGAACCTCCATTAGGTGCAAGTGTTAGTATATATTCCTCTCTTTATATAGAATTGTCTCCCCCTCTTTCTTTTGTTTTCCTAATCTCTCTAAAGATCAATTAAACTATTAGATTTTTTATATATTAATTTTATTTTTTTTCTAAATATAAAATAATATTAATTATTAATTATATGTTCAATTTCATATTTTTTTTAATATTTTTTATTATCAAATATAACATATAATAATAATATAATTTATATATTCTATTATATATAATAATAAATATAATTATATTATATGTAATTTAATCTATATTATTATTATATTTCATATATATAACATATTAAAAAAAAATGTACTTTATAAAAATATAATTATTATTAAATATTAATTATAATAATTATTTATATTTATTTAAATAGTATTTATAATTTATTTTTTATTATATAAAATATACATTATATATTAATTATCCTAATATATACTTAATAAACATACTCTAAAACCCTCGTCAAAACCTTATTTTCATGCTGCAGCTCACCAAATTGGAGAAGTTAAAGGTCAATACCAGCGAGGAAGAGTTTGGAGGAGCGGCGGGGAAAGCCCCAAAAAAAAGGCGGAAAATAGTCGAAAAAATGACGAAAAATGATTAACGGCTGAGGTTCATTTAATCATCTTGCACGCCTCTCAGAATACTGCAAACCCTCAATTTCGAAGATTTGTTGGGCATTGTTCATAGATATCATATTTTATTTTAAAAACATTGTATATTTTAAATATCATATTTTAAAAAAAAAATTCTATTCATGAAAATTGTACATTTTTATTGCTGGAAATTGTCCTCTTCACATTTATTTTTCCAACGTGACGTCGAATGATGAGGATTGAAGTCCCCATTAGTCTCATTCAAAGTCTTACAACGCCCTTTCGTACTGTCAACAGACTTTAACAGATGTACGAGGATGATATTTCTGGACAAATTTTGTTTCCTGCATTCATTAGGATTGTACAAAGTTAATTATTAATTGTTTGCTTTATCTTAAAGATTATCATAATACGTGGAAAATTTTAGTCAACTAAGAATGTTAATAATTGATTGCAGATAT
This sequence comes from Sequoiadendron giganteum, assembly GCA_007115665.2. NCBI lineage: Eukaryota > Viridiplantae > Streptophyta > Pinopsida > Cupressales > Cupressaceae > Sequoiadendron > Sequoiadendron giganteum. The sequence goes on along the minus strand of CM021107.1, from coordinate 119,271,855 downwards.
GTAATTTCAGCCAAAGCTTTCTTGTGTTAAACAAGGAGGTGGACGGAGAGAAGAGCAAACGAAGAAGAGCCTAAAATTGCAGCTGCTTTTAATTTTTTCTCTCTGTTTATCGATATTTTTTCAGGCTCTAAGTATTTTGTTCAAGAATCATGGATTTATTATTTATTATTAAAGATTGAGAATATTTGTTCTGTCAAATTTATTTTGATTCAACTAACTTTTTCTACTTTTTATAAGTGTATAAATCGACTTGAATGTAAGAGTTTCTAGGAATGGAAAAAAACAATGAAATAACGAGTGCACAAAAATGAACGTGTATATGGAAAAACGTTGAACTTATTTATTATACCTGTAAGGGTTATTGTAGATGCAATATTGGCGTGCTTAGAAAGTGCCTCCGCACATTCCTGTTGATTCATGTTAAACAACAAACACTTTTCAATCGAGTGCTAAATCTGCACAAACACCATGACAACCCAGAACAAATAAAATCAACCCAAAAATTTTTGATAAGCTTTACTGTAGCCTTCGCTGGTTGGCAGCTCGCAGGCTTCATATTTCCGCTGGGCTGCCTCGCAGATCTGAAACCTCCATTAAAAAAAGAGTTATAATGCTTTACTTTACCAAATGAATATATGAAATCCATGATGAGGAGGCATCTACGGATGTCTGCATTTTAACTTCCCCTGCAAAACTAAAGATTTTTTTAACGGAAGGTGATTTAAGAGCTATTTCATAAAATTAGAGGTTTTATTGACAAAAAGTGGAATCTTATCTCTAAAAATAGGAGGCTATTATTTTTTGTTTTCACTTTTGGTCTGGTCCCTTTCATGTGGGGTTACAAATTTCTATATGGATACAGTAGATATTCTTGCCACATGTCACATATCTACAGTTGTAAGTATTAGTTATTTTTAAAAAGTAATTTGACTTCCTCTAAATATATATATGACATTTCACTTACAACTGAAGTGAACACATCATCTTACATTTTCATTATGCATGTGTTTATATTTGTGTGTCTTTGTCGATGATTTTTTTTTAATTTGTATGTGGCCATGTTTTCTTAGTAGTTTTCCAATTCTAACAAATGTTTGAAATTCGGGGTTATCTTTTTTTACATGCTTCATTTAAAGACAACTATTTATTTTCATGACACTATATGTATTTGTGTACTTTTGAGTGTCAACTAAACACCATAGGCTTAAATTTTAACAACAAAAATTGTACTCTCTTGGAGATGGTGCAATTTCTCTTAATTTCGGGATGATTAATGTTAAAATGAACTTAACATCGCCATGAACTAGAGTTGTGATGAGTCTTACACATCCACATTAGGTTTTGGGTCCTTTTAAAGCTAAATAAATTTAACTTTTCCTTAATTTAGTGTTGTAAAGTGTATTTATTTACACCTTCACATTAAATGTAGGAGGCTTGTAAACTAAATGGACCTAATCTAGTGTTTTAATGTGTTGTACACTTTCACATTGGGTTTAGGACACTTTTAAGCTAAAAAGACCTATTTTTGCCTTAATTTGATGTTGTAAAGTATATTTATTTACATTTTCACATTAAACTTTGGGAGACCTCATGCATTTATAACCTTTATATCATCATTAGTAGCCCCCTAAGACCCTATATTGTGCATCCCAAGGCATATTTCAATCAAAATCTTGACAATATCAACAAATAAACTTAATTTCTTAACACTCTGACACTGTTTCCACCTAAAAGGTCCTATGGAAACCATACGCCGGGTGTGGCATATGAGTCCCATTTGGCCTATTTTTAGGGTTTTGAGTGGGTTGTGAAAGTTGTCACCTTGCATTGAAGATACTTGGAAGACTTCTATAGGCTACAAATTAAGGTTTCACATCTAGAAATCAGTTGGAAAGCCTAGACAAGACCTTGAAGACCAGATTTAGGCTTTGAAGTTTCAAAAAACCATAACTAGACTGGTATGCTAGTTCTGGTGTATGAGTCCCAGTTTAGGTCAATTTTTAGGGTTTTGCAATTTCAGACACCTATTTTCTAGATTCCAATTTCTACATAGAAACCTAGATCTGGGACTAGATTGCCCAGGCTGGCATATGAGTCCCAACATGCTTTAAAATAATGTTTTCATCATTTTAGGCCTCCATTCAGTCATCTCCAGATTTCCAGGTGCACATATTTCATCTTACAGGTTTTTGTTTTTGACTTACATGCATTTTTAAGTCATTTAGTTAAAGATTGCATCATACTAGGTTTTAGTATTTTGATTTACATTGCATTTGTATTTCCAAGCCCTAGCTTGGTGGTGAACCCCTCATTAGTTTACAATCAAACCCTAGGACACCCTTCTAGAGTAGATCTCTAGCCTATATTCAACTCTTGGGGTGAGATCTCTACGACATGCTTGAATGTGGAGTATAGAAAGTTTGTTGTCCAAGGTCCTAAACCCTAGTGACTATAATTTTCTTACATATATATATAACTATATATGTGTGTGTATATATATAAAACTATATATTTATGTATATATATTATGTATGTACAAATATATACATACACATAAATATAGATGCATACATATAAATATATACACACACACATACATTCATACATACATACATACATACATACATGCATGCATGCATACATGTATATTTATAGTCATGAAGCTCTATATGTATCTCTAAAGTGTGGGTTGCCAAATAAACATAGTAACATACATCTTCATTTTTTATATCACCCAAGCTATGTTTAAATTACTTTCCTTTCACTTTCCAAGTGAACACAATAGCATACATTTTCTATATACTGTGTCAGTATTTGTCGACTTTTTATTGCACATACAACATAGCAACATACACATATATGGAAAAATTTATAACTTATATTAGTGAGAGTTGGATAACCAAATAATTGATCTCCATACATATATTTAGATGTATAATTAACACAACTTCTATAATATGCAACCTTTATAATTTTATGGTTTTATCTAAAACCCCCATTTCAATTCATGAAATTATCTAATTAGGAGATAATTTTACATGACCGATTTCATAATTTGTCATCATGCATCATTGTTGGTCATCTAATTTGTCCACCATGAGATATGTCTATCAGATACTCTCCATGGTTTCAAGTAACATCAACCTATCATTTCTCCTTTCATTTTGCACATAATTGTACTCATGAATCTATTTTTCGCTAGTACTCATATCTTTCTTGAATCATTATGCAAACTATTTAGGGTTCCATTATCATGATCCAATTGATATTATATAGTAATATACTAAAATAGGTTGTACACTAATATAGTTTAATTATTAAAATGCGTGTTTCCATACAACACCAAAGCCTTTGTATTCAACACAACAAAATACATATTCATTTACATATATATGCTCATCTATCGAAGGTTTTGTTAATCTATCTATATATTTTTATTACAAAGGGTATATATTACATTTTTGTCACATACTTTTCGGACCTTGTATGCTTTTTTTCTATTATTTTCATGCATATTGGTATTCTTCTCTAACAAGTATAACACATTATAATTTTGGTTTTGTTATACATGTTCATTAACATCGGTACCAATATTGGTATTGTTTGCTTCATGTGCATGTTCATTGAAAACCATGGCACAAGAGAAGAAGGAAAAGAGATCAAGTGGAAGGTGCACAATTAGAGTGACTGATGGAGTGATGTTCAATACTCCACAATCTATTGAGGAAGATTCAACAATCCCCAACCAATGAAATGTTCTTTCCATAAGTGTAGACCACAAAACATATGATTCATGTTCAAAACAAATTGTTCACAATTGTCAATTAGTTTTTGAACCACCTGTTTACATTGGTCAATCAACTAGCATGCACTTGGGGCCCTCAAATCTCTCCACAACTCATTGGTCTCATTCTAACATGAAAATTGCAATATCAATTGTCGAAGATAACCATATCTCCATTAGGGCTGAAACAACCAAGTGGGAAATCTCGCCTAGTAGTTTGAGTGCATAGTTGAATGGAGTTACCAACACAAAAAGGAAGGGCCCAAAAATGATCTTATCTAAAAAATAAGATGCTTAATTTGTCCAATGGTACAAGGATATGGTTAATATTGGACATGGCCTTCAATTTTCTCAAATAAAAGCTATTGTGTCACAAATAATTGAATCAAGGCCTAACCCATTAACAAATGGGATGCCAAGGAGGCCATGGTAGGTTGGTTTTTGACAAAGGAATATTGATTTGACAATGATAACTAAAGAAGGGGTGAACATGGATAGAGCAGTTATGATATGACCCTCCATTATCTCATCCTTTTGTGAAAACTTGGAGAAGTTGTATAGTGAGAACCGCTATGGGTATAGTAGAATATATAACTATGATGAAACAAATGTATGTGATGGCATCAACCATGGCATGTGAGTAATTGCAAGGATGGGGTCAAGATGCACATACCACCATTAATATCCAGAAGAATAGAAAGGGTCACAATTTTATCTTATGTTAGTACAAAATGAAGCAGTATACTTGCTTTCTACTTGTTTAAGTCAAAAAGACATGAAAAAATAAATTGTTAATTGTGAACTAGGGGCATGCATGTATGACTAAAGAATTATTTGTCAACTGGCTCTAACACTTTTTTGCATCAATACTTGGTGAGGTTTCACTCACAAAAACTTATCTCTTCTTATATGTGATGCTCATGACAATGACATGGCCTTCAAGACACTAGATGAAGCAAGGAACAATCCCTAGACATACCAGCAAAAAATTGTATCACCTAGATGTTAGTTTCTTTTTTTCCTTCAAAAATTACTTTAAACAAAAAAAGATACTATGAATGTCTAACCAACCAAAAATTAAAATTAAAAGGGAATAGTTATCAACTCTTGCTAGTAATAAATTCACTTAGGCATTAAATCTATGCAATATTATAAGAGGATTTTGAAGAACAAGTATTTGGCTATTGAATTAGAGTAAACTTGATGAGGATATGAGGCCAAGTGAGGCATTCATAGTTGAAGAGGAAGCAAACACTGTCAAAGTATAAAGTGATTCCATGATAATCGAGAATGATGCATAATTTATTGCAACATAAAATTTATTAAGGTTAGATGGTTTTAACGAGGATCAGATAGGATGAGTTCATGCAAAAATTCAATGCAAAAAATTCTCCCATTACAAAAAAACTTAGAAGGACAATGCACACAAAATCATTATATTGAGTTTTAGGACACTAAAATCCTCGCTATTCAAACAACCTACAATGAGGTTGTAAATAATGGAGAAGGTCTAAGTCTACCCTCACATACAAGCCAACCAGAGTGGTTGAAAGAAGAAACTTTAAAAATTGAGGTTCACTTGAATTTTAATCAAGTGGATGATGATCTATCCATTCCATTACCACCATAGAATTATCTAGTAAAGCTCATCCAATAATTTACAAATGCATTAAATATTGATGTAGATAATAGGCCAAAATGTGAAGATGAAAATGGTACAAGTGACTAAGATGACAACTTTGTGGAGAAGAAAACTAGGCAAAGAAGGATTTGTTAATATTATAGAGACAAGAAAGAAAAAAATGGCAGAGAAGTGTAGGATTTGACAAGAGAGGGAGATTTAATGGGAGTAGGAAAATACTGCTCCACAATTGAAAAATATTCAAAATCATGCGGATAAAGTAGAAAAGCAGACATAAGAGTACAAGAGTGTCTCCTCTTACACCTAAATATCCCAATTTAATTGAAATGTTCAACATTTTCATCTCTAGCTTTCTAAAATCTTAGTAGCCTACAAGTTGGGTCTACCCTTGGCTACTCAAAATAATTGCAATTGTATTCAGATGAAAAACATAAATTGCTTTCCCATATAGCACTTGTAGCCTACATAATATTATACAACCACTAATATCATCTCCGATTGGAAATGAGTCTACTGATACCCAAATGACCAACCAACTCCTTTTTCTAGGTTTATAGATAACTTATTAAGATGGTAAACGATATGTATATTTTGCTAAAAGTAGGATTATTTAGGGTATTAGTTATGTAGAGTATAACAAATCATTGTGTCCTACATTTTCATATTGATGTTTTTTCAAGTGTACATGTATACATATACATAAATACATTAGCACACTAAACAATCTATGATTTTTGGTTTACATCTATACATATATACAAATACATTAATACACATATACATACATATGCAGTCATATATCCACATACATATATGTATTTATATGGTGTGTATGTGTGTGTGTATATATATATGTATGTATGTGTATTTATATATATGTTTCTATATAAATTTATGTAAATTTTTGTGTATATCTATATGTATTTGTATGTATACATACATATATACAACATAATAAGCTTTTTTATATGCCATTTTCTGGTGAAGAAGTAATACACAGAATACTTTTTTATTTACATCTATACATACATACAAATACATTAACACACATATACAATCATATATCCACACACACACACACACATATGTTGTAAAGGATCTGTTAGATTTTGGGGTATTGATGGAATATTCCAAATTGTGTTTAAGTGTTTCATGTCTTCCACAATTCGTCTTTCGATTTGAGGAAGCATATACTTGAATTTTTAATGGTGTTAACGTAGGTTCAGGTGACCTTGTTTGTTTACACTAATTGTGGATATGATTCAATGTTTGTGGAAGTGTGGTGAGGCATGTTTATGTGGATTTAGATACAATTTAAGATGAGATATGGTCCACCTTCATTCCTCTCCACCATGGGAATGTTTTGGTATCGACCTAATTTGAATTTGCACATTTGAGGTGCATAGCCAACCTTGTAAACTATTTTCAAGGTTGGGGATGATATATATGTGTGGTGACTTGATGAAAGAAGGTGTGTGAAGAATATGTGATGTGAATTGTGATGTGAAGTGAAAAAGTGTGAAGTGTTGTATGAGCTTTAATGACTAAGACTACTGGAAGTAGTGATCATAAGGTGTCTACATTCTATAGAGAGAGTGCAAATTTTTTGGTGAAGTAGAGGTGAAATTTTTTTGTTGCTCTGAGATGGATTTATCATTGTAACAATCTTCTATCTTATTCTTTATAATTTGGTAGTGAGATATTGGTAGTGATCCCTTCTTTCTTTTGGGCAGTGAACCTATTGTATTTGATGTTGTAATTACTTTATATTGTGAGCTAATCCTCATCTTGGTTTTTCCCTTATTGGGTTTTACACATAAATATGGTGTTCTCATGTGTATGAATGTGTTTTTATTACTGTTTCTCATGTCTATATTATGCTAATGAATGATAAGGGTTTAAATATTGTTAATGGTTTAAGGATTTATGTAGATCTCAATGTTAATGCTTTTTTAATATTTTTGTAGAGGAGGGGGACCAACCATTCCAAGGCTCCAAGTCATAGAGAGCCAAGAGCAGAAGGCTTCCCTAATCTACCTCAAGTTAGACAAGTTTTTAGGATAGTGCTTGATGCTAAAGGTAGAGGATGAAGAGAACTCTCAGTGCTTTTATCAATCTATTGACCCTAAGGTTATATTTGGACTAACCGAGCAGGCTTCAAGAACCCAGACAGTGACTCTATCAACTCTCTTCCAAAGGACAACATTGCACAACAAGGACGATAGTGTAGTGCGCTAGTGTCTTAGAGGTGCATTTTCATCCATACACTAAAATAGTGGAGAAGGACAGTTAAAGGTACTAAAAATATACTAACTTAGCTATTGAAGTTTGAGGTGATGATGAAAACAAGAAATGACAGAATAACTAAAATATCAAGAGACATGCTATAAGAAATGACAAGAACGAGAAAGGTAAGAGTCCAACTCACGAAAGGTTCAGTTCTCTTGCAAGCTTCACACGAACAAGTACCTACACACAACAGAGCAAGGAAATATGTTGGGGCTATTTTGGGGCTTACTACAATCAAACCCCTGGGTAAAAGCACAAAGTTGTGTCACACTTTTTAAAGGAAATGACCAACATTGATCCAAATTTTAAATTTGAATCACTAAAAAGTTTCATATATGTTTTGAATTTTGAAATGATGTAAACTAATGAAATATTTATTTTTACTATTTTTATGCTTTTATTTTTTTTAAATAAAAAATTTGTTGAATATTGTTTTTTTATAAATTGACACTATAAGTTAGTTGCTGAAAAAGTGTTGAAAAATGAAGTCACAAGAGATGTCAACCTTTATATAGTAATTTTTATTTATTCTCCTTCAATTTTTTTGTGTTTATTTATAACCTAAAACTTTAGTGCATGGATATATATTTTTTAATTTTGATATATATATATATTTTTAAATAAATTTTAAAATTTGTGTGTATTAAAATATAGCTATTTCCATCGAACGTCAACTTACATATTATATATTTATATAAAATGGAAAAAAATTATACCCTCTTGATATAGATTCATTTATCTAATGCATCATATTTTTTTCAAATTTTTTTAATTAGTTTTACTATTTTTCCTTGTCATGGTAATCAACCTAATATTTTGTGTTGATAACCTACTTTTAGTAAAAAAAAAGAAGAAAAATATAAATAATAATTTAATTATTGAAATATATATATTTTGGAAAACTAGACTGATGTATCTACAAAAGGGTATTTTTATGTTTTTTTAAAATGTTATTTACATGAGGAGAAATTGTTAAAACATTAATTTTTTCAAATAAATCAATTTTTTTAATAAATTAGCCTCAAAGTGGTGCTACATATGCCTTTAGCAAGCAATTTTAGTTGGAAAAGTTGTGGATATATCTAACTTAGCTAGAATGAATCTTACAAGATTGACCAAAATATATTTTTAGTTAGAAATACTTAAATTTAATTATGTTGATAAGTTGGTTGAAAGTGTGACACCGCTTTGTACTTTTACCCCCCTATTTTGGTGTTCCCATCTCCACGAATAGCCAAATATATAGAAAAATAGAAATGCAATAAAGTGTGTGAGGGGGGAAATATTAGATGCAAACAAGATCAAACATGCTTGAACTAAGAATCTAAGATCTAATCCTACACATATGAAATGAAACTAAGCTATTTGAACATAAATTAAAAAATATATGATTACTGAATTGAATGTAAGCAAAAAAAATAGTGTCACCATCCCATATTGGAGTGTATTCGCTTGATGTTGGGTTGTTCTTATCACCACGAAGCCTCCATAGTGTGTGTGCAAAAGCTTGAAGAACAATGCCTTGGTTGGTTGATTGATGAAATGAGGTTGAAGCTCTAACAATGGTGGTTGTGAATGTCATCAGTACTTCTTTGTGTAAATGATGTTGAGTCTCCAATCCTTATTTGTGAGGAAAGAGGTTTGTTATATAGAAAATGAGATTTGAAACGGATGATCAAGATTGTGTTGGAGAATATCCAGATCAACAGTTGAAATGTGTTGAGAGGATTTAGACATGAGAAGATTGTATAAATTTGATTGCACAATTTGTGTGATTGGAGAAATAGATTGGCTAGTCAGGGATTAGATTAATCAACCAAGATTTAGATTGAGATCAATCAATTTTTAGATGGCTTAGTTAGGAAATTGATGTCCTAGTTAGCAAATTAGATTGATTAGTTAGGAAATTGATGGCTTAGTTAACAAATTAGATTGCTCAGTCATCAATTTAGATTGATTAGTTTAACAAATTAGATTTCTCAATCAACAATCATAATTTTATCAATTAGATAGTGGTTGAGGAATATAAATTAATTGATTTAATCTATTCATTCATTTTTGGAGTTGTAGTGTATTAAAATGTATACCATTGCATTTTCACATTTGTTTGGGCCCACCTTGCTTTATTTATCCTGATTTATGGCTTAATTGGTCCTATTTTGTGTCCACAAGCCCTATGAATGGTATATTTTTTTGGTTAATCTCAACATTCTCCAATACATAAATGATCTAATGATTTTGATTGGTGTGTCCCTAATTTTTGTGTTTATAGGTCTAGGTTGAGGACTTGAAGATCACTTGGAGTGCAAAGTTTTCAAAGTTGCAAAGTTGCATTACAAAGTTGTCATCTTCATAGAAACTCACTTACAAGTCAGATTCAGTTATTTTTGAACCCGAGATCCGAAAGAAAGCAAGTGTAGATCTGGGAGCTCAAGACCACATTTAGACTTTTCAAAAATTCAAAGCGAGACTAATACACCATCTTGGGTGTCTTAGTCCTCCCAAGAATATCTTTTAGATATTCCTTCAGATTTGGTTCCGACATCCAAATATTTTGTGTTTGCCTCAAAAAACAAGAGCGAGACTAATATGCCATCTTAGGCATCTTAGTTCTCCAAGGCATATTTTGATAACTTCTCTATATTTCCATAATCCTCATTGCATCTTCAAACTTCCTCAGTACACATACCCTAACTTACTGTTGCTTATTTTCTATATTTGCATCTTTCAGTTAGCTCATTTTAGGTTGTTTTCATATCACATTGTGTTTTCCAACATTGTCATTTCCAAGCATTTGCTTGGTGGTGAACCACTTAAATCTGAAAAGAAACCCCTCCTAAGTCTACCTAGTTGTGAATTGAATCACCTTGAGAGGTTGATAGTCAATCCAGTTAGGGTTCTTAGGACAAAATTGAATGACCTAGATAGAATAGGAAGGTATCCCCTCGCCTATATTATCTATTGTTCATTTTGGTGAGCTTGACTTCTTTGAAAATTCTTCTTTTCTAATTTGGAGTCCTTTAGAGTCCCAGATCTAGATTAAATTCATTGCATTTTGCATCTAAGGTTTCTTGCAACTTGCATTAGTGAAATTGCATTTAGGGTTTCCTATTTTTGCATTAGTGAAAGTCCATATAGGTTCCATTTTTACTTTCTTACATCATTTGATTTCATTGAAAAACTAAACACTTCATTGTTCATTCTCTTAATTGCATTTTGAAACATTCTTATTGCATTGAAAATTGAAAAATTGCTTTTCAATCTGCATTCATTTGCTTGTTAGTAGTTACTTTTATTTGCATCCATTTACACAGTTTCATGTTTCCAAACATTAGGTCCCTGGGTAGGCAACCTGAGAAAGTTGTTATGAACTCAGAATTTGTTGTTTTTCTGAAAAAAACCTCAACTGGGACTAAAACACCTTCCTGGCGTATTAGTCCCTCTGAGGTTTTTTTCCTCAGAATCCTCTCTCTACTGTTTGCTACCTACTTCAGCCTTTAGAACTTCACAATCTCACCAGGAGGACTAAAATTCCCTTACTGGCATCTTAATCATTGTTGACTTTGACTCTCCAATTTTTAGGGTCTGAAATTTCTTTTTTATGTTTTTATAGGCTACTTTTAGTTTTTTGTTTCAGTTTCCAAAATTTTTGTTATTCCAATTTCTTTCATTTCAAGTTTAATTGCAAGCATAGAATATTGTGTTCATTGCATTTTTTGTGGTTTAATCCTTGTATGAGCTATAGTACTTGGTGTCCTACTTCTAATACTCTAGTTAGATAGAGTGTGAGACTCATGGCATCCCACAATAAGACACTTGTTTTGGATCTTGGGTTATCAAGCTCTCTTACTTCTGGTATTTGTGCTACTTCACTAGTTATGGTCCATACCCTTGACACCTCTTTTTCCATGCCTACCTTACCTACAAGTGTTATTCCAAGTGTTTAAACAATGGTTGATTATATTCCTCAAGAAAACATAATGAAAATGCATGAAGACCTACCCCATTTACAAGATAGTGTGAGTATTGAAAACATTTCCAACATTGTTATACCTGCCATAGATAGTACTCACAACATGATGGAAAGTGATGAAGGATTGGAAGTTATGCGTAACATAGCTCACATCTTTGGAAAAAATATTCCTCCCACTACTAATGGTGCTCAAAATTCAAAAAATATGTGAGGAAATAACACTCCTCCCTCTTCAACCATAGCATCCATTCCCACCTATACAAATCCTCAAGTGACAACAATGATGCAACCAACTAGTAATATCCTTCCTACCTCACACATTTCCACTAGTGCTCCTTATACCCATGTGGAATCCAATGTCATACCTCTACGCACAATAAATCCATTCATTTATGCTTCCAACACATACACACCACCCCATATTCATCTTCACCTCACACCACAAGCAATGATCGTATTATTAACCACCTTTTACAAAGATTTTCATGCCTCCAACGTCAATTTTCTACCACAATCAAAATCAACATGGTCCACCCTCATACTATGTCATGAGTAATCCATTATCCTTGAAGATATTGAGAACTTTGGTGCCACAAGGTATAGAGATCCTTAGATTTGAGAAATACGGATGAAAGGGAGATCCTACTAATCATGTTAATGCTTTCACTACTTTATGTCGTGACTTTATCCTTGAAGACAAACTTTTGGCTAAACTTTTTCCACGATCCTTGAAAGACATGGCCTTAGACTAGTTTTTTGCATTACCAAATAACTCAATTCGTTCATTCAATGAACTTGTTGAGGCCTTTATCAACCATTTCCAAGTGCACATGGTTCTTGAAATGGAATTGGTTGATTTGATGCGAGGCAAGCAAAACAAGGGTGAAAAATTCACTAACTTTATTTCACGCTATCAGTTGCTTTATTCCCAAATCAGTGTGAAGATTCTCGATTCCCACCTTCAAAATATGTTCATAGAAAACTTACAAAACAAGATAAGGGATAAAATTTCCTTCCTTCATGCACTTATGCATTGCCCTTTGAGATTATCAAAATTTTGTAAGTGCTAATGAACCAAAAGATACCCCTACTCATCCTGAAAATTTTGAAAATTCAAACCAAAACACTTATCAACCTTTTAGAAGACAAACTAAAAGTTTCCTTCAACTAAATTCCACCTCTCAACCTACCTAGCCAGTTGATACCCAAGTAGCCGCTATAAATAATAACTTAATCCTTATATACTTGGGGATCCATAAAGGAAATTTACCCCCTTACCTGACATCCTCCACAACATCATGACCCAACTCTTAAAGAAAAAAATGCTTACCTTACCTCCCATCTGACCCCTTGACCCTAGAAAACCATTACCTCTGAGCTTTAGACACAATGCATGTTGTGCTTATCACCAACAAAAAGGACATGACATGGAGCATTGCAAGCATCTTAAACATCTTGTGCAAGACCTCATTGATTCCAATAATATCCTAATTAGAGGTGTGAATGACAAAGGTTATAATTTTTTAGCTCCTCCCAACCAAAACTTGCAAATATTTACTAATCCCATGCCCAACCATAATATTTCATTCGTTAAGGCTAGCGAAACTAAGCTTGATGTGATCGATCTTCACACAGATGATGAAAATATGAGAGATCAAGAATAAAGTCCTATGGATGATGATGAATAGAGGCCTATGGATACTAATGAAGAAAGTACTATTGATACAATGATAGGAGTGATTAACATTGAGCCTCGTAAACAACAAACCATTAACATTACTTTCTCTTTAGAAGAAACAATTAAGCATACACTTGATGGTCCTCTTTACATAGCCGATAGAATCAATAATAATACCACTCTTGGGATTTTAATTGATCTCGTCTGTGGAGAGAATGTGATCATAGAAGAACTCTTATATGTGCATGAACACACTCAAGATAGATATGATAAACCAAAAGTGTGGATTAAAACACATGATGGTTTTTCTCGTGCTACGATGGGCTCGATCACACTCCCTTTACAATTAGGACCGAAGAAATAAAATGTATCATTCTCTATTATATCTAATTCAGACCAATTTCATGTGAAGTTAGGCTACAAATGGTGGCTCTCCACGAATGCAGTCACATTTTTTGTCCATAAGTGCTTAAAGTTTCCAATCGACAATGAAATATTCATCGTAAACCATAGTGGCTTTAGACCCCCGTCTTCCCATGGAAATTTCTCCTTAGATCATTTTTGGCCTGAGTCCATGGAACTTATAAGACAACATGAAGACTTCATCTTCCTATCCTACCAAAAATTCAAAGCAAAATGTATAAACCAAGCTATCCATTGAAAACTTTCCTCCACCCATGATCGAACCTCCACCCATGCTTGACCCTCCACCACCTAAAAAAAGCAATGTTGAGCCTAAAGTCCTTCCAACAAACCAAGATCCATTCATAAACACACCCTTACCTATTTCCTACAAGAGACCTAGAGAAAACCAAACAATTCCTAACTTGATGCCTAAGAAAATTTATAAATCCAAAGAGAAAGTGGTCGAGAAACCTTCCATGGTTTTTTCTATTCTTCTCTCACAAGAAGAAAAGGAACCTATGGTTGATCAACTCGATCCTACACAAAAAAAATTGAAAATCGTAATAAAATAAATTGTAATGCTAGAGAGTGTAGGTGTAGGTGTTTGCATCATTTTATTGCTCGAAAGATGAATAACAAGAACAACATATAATTTAATAAAAATCCAAACTTGAAAAAAGAAATAAACGATGAGCCTCCTCTCTTACCAGAAAGTGTAAATTCACTACAATGAGGATCAAAAATTTCTATGGATATTATCATTTGTCCTCCTATTGTGGTTAACTTGGACAATGATGAGGAAACAACTAAAATCAATGAGGAATTGCATAATGAGTTGAATTTGTTATTTTCCTCATCTATGAGATTAAATGATAACAACCATGATGATCTTCCTAAACTGAGTGATTCACCATGTGTTGAACTTAGTGATTCTCCTCGTACAACACTTGATGTGATCCCTCTCACTAGTGATTTGCATTCTGAATATATTGAACAAGATTGGGATGAAGATGACTTGCTAGATGGTTGATATGCATGCGCCTTACTAGTCTTTTATATTTTTCTTTTCTTTTTTCTTTCCTTTTCTTTACTCTTTCGCTTGCATGTGCATATTGTGATCCCCCATGATGTTCTATTTAATGTTTCTCTCTCTCTATGCATTCCTCTATTTGTACCTTCATTCTTCTCTATGTTTTAATCTTTTTCCTTTTCATTTATCTTTCAATGTTTGTGTTTTTTTTCCTTTTGGGGATGACTCAAGGTGTCGAGACACCCTATGTCTCTTCCATGTTGACCCAAAAGTCTTTTCTTTTCTTTGCTCTCTTTTTTTAATTCTTCCAATTTTGTGTGTATTTGTGGAATGATGACAATTCTGAGCTCTTTAATATCATTGCAGCAAAGACATATACTAACCCTGAATCTATAGATCCCTTATGTGTTTCTGGGAGCAATGCTCTCTTTTTTTTTCATATTTTGGCTACTTTAAAGTAATTTCTCATAGCATGGTGTTAGAAATTTCTTTAAAGTGGGGGCATACATTGGCATTATTTTTGCATGATTTCATTTGCATTTATTTTTCCATGTTCCTTGATGTAATTTTCTGACTTCATACTATGTGTTTTCTTCTTTTTGGTCACATTGGGAGTAATGTCCTTCAAGAGTGTGACCTATCTTAGCATATTATATTCCCCTTAGTGATTATGTGACACACTACATCCCCTAAGTGGATAATATTTTATCCTTTGACTAGTCCTCTCTTGGAGACATTAGGAACAATGTCCCCTAAGAGTAAGACCTCACATGAACTAAGAAAGATCCCCTTGAACATCTCTATTTCTTGTTGCATTTTTCTTTTTTAATTATTAAAGTAATGAAGGTATGGCTTTGATATGGACTTCCTCGAGCTCACCTAGTGAACAACTAGCTTCACTAGCCCATGTAAGCGCGATTTTCTCCTTCTATCCTTATTAAAGTCATGGAGGTATGGATTTGATATGGCGCCCCTAGGGCTCACCTAGTGAACAAATAGCTTCACTAGCCCACGTGAGAATACATTTTTCTACCTTACTAAAGTCATGGAGGTGTGGCTTTGATATGGCCCCTCTTGGGGCTCACCTAGTGGACAACTAGTTCCCACTATCCCTCATGAGCGTGCATTTTGTTTGCATAGTGGACAGCGTGTTCCAATAATAGACCCTCTTCAAGCCTAGACCCGGTCCACCGTGTTGGATGACCAGTTGAAGCTTGAGTCATTACAGTTTCTTTTCCTTTTTTTCCTTTTTCTTGTCTTTGATGGTGTATGTTTGTGATATAATTTTGGCTTCATATATCATCAATAAATGTGTTCCTTTGTGCCTATGTTGTTTTTCCATACAATCTTAATCATGGGGGCTTGGCCACCCTCTTGATCATTGTCATCCTATCTTGCTAAAATTTGTACATTTGAACCCCTCTTGATTACATGCTTGGTTACTCTAGTGAGTTTGAAAAAATTTCATCCTCTCACTAAAGTGGGAGCTAAATGTAGTGTAGTAAAATGCATACCCTTGCATTTTCACACTTGTTTGGTCCCAACTTGCTTTATTTATCCTTCTTTATGGCTTAATTGGTCCTATTTTGTGTCTGTAAGCCCTATGAATGGTATATTTTTCTAGTTAATCCTGACATTCTCTAATGCATAAATGATCTCCTAATGATTCTGATTGGTGTGTCCCTTATTTTTAGTTGGGACTAAAATTCCACTAAGGGCGTCTTTTTCCCCCTTAGGTTTCGGGACCCTAATTTTGAGGTATCATAAATTGGGCCCCGTTTTGGTGTCTGTGCCTAAGTTTTCATTACTTGGGACTAAGACACCGCCTAGGGCGTCTTAGTGCTCAAGTCATTTTTGGGATTTAAATTCAAATTCTAGCAAGATTTAGCCTCCATTTAATGAATTCATATGTCAGCTTGGTGTGATATAATTTTGGGATATTAAGCATACATAAGTATAAATACAAGGTTCATTCATTCATTTTCATCCTAAGCATTCATGAGATCATCCTATCAACTTGAGTATTGATTCCTAAGGAAAATTCATGAGATGAAGAACATTTAAGAGAGATTCATCAAGCGTTTGGATCCATCATCAAGATTCAAGAATCATGTCAAAGGCTATTCTTGCATCATGTGTGTTATTGTGCTAACATTTGTGATGTAGAGTTTTGATCTAAGCAAGCAAGCAATTCAAGATTTATCAAGCATTTCAAGATCCATATCAATTGTAGCCATTTCACATAAGTTTTAAGACTTTACAAGGGTTTTGAGAGTTGTAGCATTGCATGTTTTTCATTCACCATTTCCTTCATTACTCTATTTCATTTCAAGGTTTAATTACCGACAAGGGGTTTGACCAAGGCAAATCTCCATTCACTAACAATCAACAAGTTTTCCCATCTTGTCTATTTGTGTTTGTAGATCTAGGTTGAAGACTTGAAGATCACTTTGAGTGAAATTTTGTCAAAGTTTCAAAGTTGCATTGCAAAGTTTTCATCTTCACAAAAACTCACGTATAGGTCAGATCTGACTGTTTCAGAACCTGAGATCTGAAAGGAAGCAAGTGCAGATCTGGGAGCTTAGGACCACATCAGAGTGAGAATAATACACCATCTTGGGGGTCTTATTCCTCCCAAGAATATCTTTCCAATATTCCTTTAGATCTGGTTCCAACATCTGAAGATTTTGTGTTTGCCCCAAAAAACAATAGCAGGACTAGTACACCATGTTGGGCATCTTAGTCCTCCAAGATATATTTTGATAGCTTCTCTGCATTTCCAAAATCCTCATTGCATCTCCAAACTTCCTAGGTACACATACCCTAACTTAGTGTTACTTGTTTTCTATAATTTTCATCTTTTATTTAGCTCATTTTAGGTTGTTTGCATATCACATTGTGTTTTCCAACATTATCTTTTCCAAGCATTTCCTTCATGGTGAATCCCTTAAAGCTGAAAAGAACCCCATCCTAAGTCCTCCTAGTTGTGAATTGACTCACCTTGAGAGGTTGGTAGTCAATCCAATTAGGGTTGTTAGGACATAATTGAATGACCTAGATAGATTAAGAAGGTATCCCCTCCCTTATTTTATCTATGGTTCAAGAGTTGAATGTGCAAATCAAGTTTGATTTTATTTTTGATAAATGATTTGAATAGTTTTGATTTAATTATTCAAATTTTAGAGGGAAAGTGTCGTAATTAAATTATTATGATTTAATAATTTAATCAACTTGGGGGAATAAGATGAATTAGTGATGTAATTAAATAATTGGCATTATTTAATCAATCAGGATGAAATAAAGTGAGATTACGATTTCATTAAATAAATGTGATTTATTTAATTGGTTGAAATGATGAAACATGAATTAATCAAATAATGTTGTATTATTCAGTTTACAGTAGAATTAGGGTTCTTAGAACTTTTTAAAAAATAAAAATAAAAGTGGCTAGCCACTATATATTTATATATTAGAGAGTAATAAGATATACATTTGTTGGCTCAAGGGGCATACCGAGAGAAAAGAGCTAGTGAGAAAACCTCTGGTTGTAGCCCAAAATAGAAAAGCAGAATACCTAATTAATCAAAATACAAAGAGATGACTATTTACAGTCATATCAGGAACTATTTATCCAAGATTATAATCTTGTAGATAATACCCGATTTACATAACAATTCAAAGGCTGATGGCCTACAAGTTATTACAAAATATGTAACACTTGCAAAATTTTATTGCATCTCTTGTTACTCCTCTATCTGCATGAAGTCATCCAAGTTATCACCCTGTTCTTCATTACCTTCTTCCTTCAGTAGAGAATTTACAGCTATGTTCATGTCTGGAATATGAGCAATTGCAAGCCTCATGTTGTTAGCACCGTGTGCCTAATTTTGAACCACAAAATGAGATCCTTTAGGGGTTGGAGAGTGCACAAACCTTGAAATTCTTTGTAATGGAGACACTGCATGATAACAATTATGGTGAAGAAGAAAAGAAATATAATGAAATTTCTCCCTTAAGCTTTCAGTCATATCCCTCCCCAACTAGTGAGAGAACCTTGATAATGCTTTATTCAAGTGACTAGGGTCAGAAAATTCTAAAGATAACTTTAAAGCATCATAAGCATTAACAATTGCTTTGTTATGAGGTAAAAGATGAGGAGGAAAGATATCACCCACATAACCTCGACCATGCGAGAAAACATATTTTTGAGCACTGGAAATAATTGCCTCATTTTCCAGAAATATGGCATTTAACATTGTATCAGCAATGGCATTAACTGAATCCAAGCACTGTAAAATATCCATAATATTAGATAAAAAGATGGAAAGAATATTTGATGGAAAGATTAGCCTTCTTGATTTAGGATGTAGAACCTCGCTCCCAATTATGCATTTGAAACATTTATAATCACAAGGTCTGCGAAATTTGAAAACAATTTGAAGATGTCGCATATCAAGCTTACCAACAACTGGGCTCTCCCAACTCTAAACTGGGAGTCACATTCTTAAATTCTGTGGGAGATAATCCATTAGTTTACCTACGATAGACATTGAGTTTCCAGCTAAACAAACAACGTTTGATTAGAGCAAAGATAACTAAGCCAACATTACTTGTTCAAATGAGATGAAAAAGTTATCCACTCCATATATATAAGCATAGAACTTCCTTGAACCTTGTAAGCTTACCAACTTATCATGAAAAATTACCTTGGAAGGACAAAGTACCAAATGTGATAAATTAACTTATCAAATTTATTTTGACAGCAAATGATAGACCTCGAACCAACAATTCCTCTCCACCTGGTACAGAAGAAAACCAAAAATATTGCCATGTGATTTTAACATGAAACTACTTGACACACTCATCGCTCCAACCATAAGAATATGTTAAAATTATAAATACATGTACCTACTTGAATGATTTAGAGAAACCACAAAATACAAACTTTATCAATGCTTGTCAGTAGATATTTAGATTGTACTTCTTCATAACATATAATCATACACACAACAACCCAAGCTTGTCTTATGATCTCAGCTTTGTACTTTTTGAATCCTACTTACTCACTGATAATGACTTGTAATCATAAAATAGCATCTGATAGTGCTTCGTACTTGTATCAAAAATTCAATCAATATCATCTGCAAATATTAATTCTTGTTTAAAAGCCAAAAGACTAGATGAAGATTGATAAAATCTGGATGAAAACATTAACGATAAAAGTGATAGTTGAAAGTTGAATAAAGTTGGTACTTCCAACTAGCACCTCCATAGTTGATACTTCCAACTATATTTTATTAATCCACTTGAATACCTTTTGCTCAAAAACATATTTCCTCTTTTGAAATTAATTTTTCCAGCTCAAAATCAATTTTTCCAATTTGGACAATATGAGTCACTTCTTTTTCAATTTGGTCACATCCCAAATTAGCTAAGTAGTCTGCCACCATATTTCCTTCTCTATAAGTATGCAGTAATTTGTAATGTGATAGATGGTTCAAAAGCCTTAGAATTTTCTTTATAATATAGGCTAACTTCCAATTATGTGAATTTCCTTCCTTGTAGGCATTAATCAGAATAAGGGAGTCACCTTCGATCTCTAATCTTGACATTTTAAAATCTAGGGTCATTCTCAAACCATTAGCAAAGCCTATGCTTCAGCTTCATTGTGTGTTCCATTTAGTAATTTGATGGATTTTGCACATTGGACTAAACCTTTATGATCTCCTATAACTATTCCAGCTCTTGAATTTCCTGGGTTACCTCTTGAGGCACCATCAAAATTTAGTTTAAAAAATCCCAAAGGAGGAGATAGCCATACAACCTTAGATCTATCAATTTTATTTGACACATTGTGAAGACTACCTTTGAAAGGGAGAACCAAAAGAGGCCAATTTGAAAGAGATTTGGAATCCCAATCCGAGAAAGTTGAACCAGTGTGCTTGTTTTTTGTTACATAGGCATTTACTATTTTAGAAATTGAGATTTCTAAAGACATAATATGTTCTATACTCTATTTTTCCTTTCTAAAAATACATTTATTCCTTGCCCACCAGATAGACCATAAGACTAAAGCAGGAATCACTTCCTATATGCAAGCAAAAAAGGAAGACTGGTAAAATTTAGGCCAGCTAGAGAATAAATCCCATATAGTGTTTGGCAAAGGTAACTGAAACTTCAACCTTGATAAGACAAAATGCCAACAACTTTGAGCAACTGAACAAGAAAGAAACAGATGATTGGCATCCTGTAACTCCTGATCACAAAGAACACATTTGAAAGGAACAAAGATTTTTAATCTTGATAGTTTATCACTTGTTAGGATTTTGCTCTAAATTGCTAACCAAGCAAAGAAACTTGCTTTTGGTAAAAAATTTGAATTCCAACAAAAACTATAAGCTCTATGAGTTTGGTAATTAGAATTAGATTCTGAGATGGATAGGTAACCTTCTTTGACTATGTAACAACCTTTATGGGATTTTGTCCATATTAATCTGTCTGAGAAAGATGAAACATAAAATATTCTATCCTTCAGGATGGTGGCAATGATTGCCTTATGATTGTTATCAATTGGTTGCTTAGAAAAACCCTTCCAGTTGACTTTTCTTGATAATGGGTCAACATTGTCAAAATATTGATGAACATATATCCCAAATTTTTGAGACAAAAAAGCTATTGAAGAATCCAAATTATAACAATTTAGCTTCTTAAACCCATTCCAAGATTCATTCCAAAATTGAGCATGTTTTCCATCATTAATTTCCCAAGATAAATGAGGAAGGATTACCTTTTTGCAGGACAAGAGGAAATTCCACATTGCAGACCCTGTTGGAGGATTTAAGACAGTAAAAATTCTTAATGAATTTTGGCAATCCAAATACTTGTTTTGCATTATACGACACCATTTTAATGAAGGTTTTGAGAACAAACACCAAACCATTTTGGCACCTAATGCTATATTTCTATCATTAAGGTTTTGAAGACCTGCACCTCCATTTAACTTACTCATACACATAGCCTCTAAAGAAATGAGAGGTATCTTTTTTTTAACATCCACATTACTAGACCATAAAAAAATTCTGATTAGTTTTTGAATTTGGATTAAAATAGATTTGAGTGCTTTCAAAACTGACATAAAATAATTTGGAATAGACGACACAACTAATTTGACTAGAAGAATTTTTCCTACTAATGAGAGCCAATGACCTTTCCATGAGAGAAATTTTTCTTGAATATTTTGAATAATTTTGATGTAATAAGAAACCCTATTTTGGCTTGTGAAGAACGGAATTCCTAGATATTTACTAGGCAACTGACCCTAGCTGAAACCAAAAAGCTTGACAATAGATTTTTCAGTAGAAGCTTTAGTGTTAAACAGATAAATCTTTGACTTATCTTCATTTACCTTTTGGCCTAACACTCTTATGTAGTTATCCAAGAGGGATTTTATGCTTTTCGCTTCTACCATATCTACTCTACCAAAAAGAAGTGTATCATCGACAAATAAGGAGTGAGTTGTAGATATATTGGCATTTGGAAAGATAACTCCTTTAATCTTCCTTTGAAGATTTGCATTTTTAAACAATCTATTCAAAGCTTCAACCAGAATGATAAATAAGAATGGTGATAATGGATCACCTTGACGAACACCTTGAGAAGACTTAAAAAATCCTATAGAAGAGTCATTTAATAAGACATAAAACCTTGCACCATAAATGCAAGCCATTATCCATTTACACCATTTAGGAGAGAAATTGAACTTCAAAAGCACTTGTTTTGAAAAGCACCAATCAACTCTATCATATGCTTTTTGCATGTCTAGTTTAATGATCATGGCTGACAATTGATTTGAAGCTATAGTATGCAAAGTTTCATGAGCCACAATTGCTCCTTCTGGGGATTCTATGCCTAGAACAAAACTGCCTTGCTCCTCTAATATAATTAAGGAAATGAGAGGATGAAGGCGAAGATAAATTTCTTTTGTGAAGATTTTGTATATTGTATTGCAAAGTGAAATAGGCCTAAAATCTGAAAAAGATTTAGGAGACAAGATTCTTGGAATGATGGCTATATTTGTGACATTGAACTTTTTTAACATTCCACTAGATTTCCTTGACTCTTCCAAGGAACTTAAGATGTCAAACCCCATAAACTCCCAACATTTTTGGTAAAAAATGGCTATGAAACCATCTGGACCTGAGGCCTTATCTGGTGAAATTGAAAAAACAACCTGTTTAATTTCTTTAAGAGAGAAAGGAGCAAGCAGTCTCAAATTGTCTTCTAAAGAGACCAAAGGAGGAATATGCTACAAAAGTTCCTCTTTTTCAGTAGATAAATTCCCATTTTTGTTATCAGGCTTTGATAATAGTTTTGAGAAAAAATTAACTGCTTCGTTTTGAATATCCTTCTCATTAACAAGGATAGAACCTAACATACTATCTTGAATTGCAAATATTGAAGATTTTGATTTTTTGGCCTGGACCAAATGATGAAAAAAATTGGTATTCTTATCACCATCTTTCAACCACAATTCCCTAGATTTTTGCCTCCAATATTCTTCTTCATGAGATAACAATTCTTTCCATTCAATTTGCAACATTTTTTATTCTTCAAATGTATTGTTATCTAGCCCATTTAGAGTGATTTTCTCATTTATTTCCACTAGTTTTTTATACACCAGATCTTTTTGAGAAAAAACATTTTTGAAAACTAATTGCTTCCAAGATTTAAGATTCTTCTTGACAAAATCCAATTTATTACTTAATTGGAACATTTTTTACCCTTGCGCAAAAGGAGTTGAATGCCACCATTTTTTTAGACAATTAATTAGGTCTGGATGTCTAAGCCACATAGACTCAAATTTAAAAGAAGAATGACACTTTGGCTTGGAAGTATTACCAGATATAGTCAAAGAAATGGAAAAATGATCAGAGGCTACCAAGGGTAAAATTTCTTAAGAGGAGGAATACTCTGAACCAATCCAATTTGAATAAATTAAGAATCTATCTAATCGCTCAACAATTTGTAAGAAATATTTCCTTCTATTGGTCCAAGTGAATAAACCATTTATAGGCATTACATCCCTCAATGCATTGTCTTGAATGAATGATGCAAAATCAGACATTACAACTTTGGGAGGGCTTATTCCACCTTTTTTCTCCCTCTCATTACCAATTGCATTAAAATCACCCACCAGAACACATTTATCTTGACCTATCAAATTAAGTTTTGACTTCAATAAATCCTAGAGTAGTTTTTTATCTGAAGAACTGGTTGGACCGTAAACATTCAGAAGCCAAAATAAAAGATCAAAGTGAGAAACATACATTAACTATCAGTTGTGATGGAATGAGATATTAGAAATACTAATTGTCTTAGTATTCCAAAGAGTTATTAAACCACCCAAAGCCCATTGAGAAGGTGAATGGGATGCACCCCAAAAGTACCATTTATTTTTAATTGATAAAAAGGACTCTTCAGAGGTTTTTGTTTCTTGTAAAACAATAATGTCAGCCCCTGAAACATCCAATTGTTGTTTCACTTGGGACTTTTTGTCAGAGGCATTTAAACCTCTAACATTCCAAGAAATGAGTTTCATTGTAACTTGGGAGAGCAACAAGCTCTCCTTGGCCTTTTTTGTTTTAAATATTTAGCTAGACTGGTATCTAGAGTCGATTGAATTCCCTTTGAGATTTCTTCTTCAAGCTTCATGGCTAAATATTTCCTTCCTCTTTTAGTAGGCAATTTTGAATTATTGGGAGAGAATTATGACTGAGAAATAGAGCAATAATCCTCTCTAAGAGGCTCATCCCCAAATACTTCTAAAGTGATGTCATCAATAAATTGCTCACCTATGAAAATAAGAGACTGGTCAACAAATTTCACCAAATCATCTTTTGATGGTATCACATCATGAATAAGATCTTGATTTGCTAGAGCTGAAGATAATTGAAGACTATCAACTTCACTCTGATAAAAAATGTCAAGATTACTATAATAATTGTTTGTCACACCCAAAGTTAACATCGAAGCACATTGGTTTGCTTGAAGAAGACAATTGAAGATAAACTCAAGGGAAAGAATATTTAAAGAATAAAGAAAGATATTTATTGGAGAGTGTAATGAAAAACCCCAGTTATTAGCACCAGGCATAACAACCTACTAGAAAAGAGATCGGGTGGATTTTTCTTGATAAAAACACAACCTGCAAAAGAATCTTTACTTGAAACAGAGACCAGAGGCGAAATAACAACCTCATTATTTAAAGGAAAAACATGAAATTTTTCCACCCTAAGCAAGCCAAACCCTGAATGGAAAGATGCAAGAATTTTTGAACGAACAAAGGAAAACCATCTGACGCAAAGATTAAAAATATTCCCAAGGAAGATAAAATTAGAATTCCAAGAATTCTTGAATGAAGGTGCAACAACATAAGGAGCTACCGAAGCTGCTAGCTTTACTGGATTTGAATTACACCTAGAGAAC
The DNA here is from genome assembly GCA_007115665.2 of Sequoiadendron giganteum. Classification (NCBI taxonomy): domain Eukaryota; kingdom Viridiplantae; phylum Streptophyta; class Pinopsida; order Cupressales; family Cupressaceae; genus Sequoiadendron; species Sequoiadendron giganteum. The sequence continues at coordinate 119,246,569 of CM021107.1, read as the reverse complement.
CCACCAACATAACATCGACATTTCTCAAATGGATGAAGAGGAAAATGACATGAAGAACAAACTAGCTTGGGATCTTCCACAAGAACCGTTTCATACCAAATGCCAAAAAATTGTTTTAATATGAACACTTGAAGGCATTTTTTTTTTAACATCCAATAAAACCGAAAACCTAACTGACAAAGAAGGATTTGAGAAAAAATCCATATCATGATTCATAAAAATACTCAATTTATTACCAAGAATTTTGATAATACCCTGTTCTCTATACTCCAAAGGTAAACCTTGAAACTAAAGCCAAAAAGGAATAAAATGTTGTTTGACCTTATTAGGATTAAAATTCGGAGTCCATAATGTGGTAAAGAGGCCATTTCCTTCCATCATCGAAGTCTTTTTACAAAAAATAGCATTTCAAGAATCTTTATCAGAAAAAATAACCACAAAGTAACCTTCTCCTTTATCTAAATAAAAAACTTGGTTGGAACCAACCCAAGAATTAAAAACCCATGACTGCAAATTATCAAGAGGGGGGAGAAATTTCCAAGACTTACCAAATAGAGCTACACCCTTTAGATCCGATATTTGCAGATCAAGCATAGAATGAGGCAACATGACCTCAAACCGAGAGGAGTGATTCTTGAAGGATTTCTCTTTTGAGTTTTGGGAATTAACAAATTTATCAAACACTCAAGGCTTAACAGAGTGAACATTAACAGGTTGAACCTGCGGGCGAAAAGCATGGCTAGGTTTACAAGAGCTACCAGACATGACCGAAGGAAGATCCAATGGCTTGGAGTCTAGACACTTCGAAAAACCATTCCACAATGGAAGAACAATATTGTTGGGGAACACGAGGGGGACGAAAGTGGAAGAGCTGGAGTAAGGAATGGGAATGGAATTGGGAAATGTAGCAGGAGCAAGGATAGAGGGAGCAACTGGGGAAGAGGTAAGAGAATGACCAGCCACAACATTAGCCTACAGGGGATTAGAGAAAGAAGGTGAGGATGACTTACAGATATAAAAGATAGGCTGGGGATCCTTGATGAATGATTTCTTCCGGCGAGAAACCGGCAACCACACCCCAAGACTAGCAGGAACATTCGGCACCCACTTCCCATTTTTGATACTGGTAGGAGCATCCGACACCCACTTCCCATTTCTAAAAATAGAACTAGGAGAGCCCTTATCGAAGACACCAGAAGAGTTAGCAAGAGAACTAACATACTTGAACCAAGAGGAACCAACAGGTAAAGGTGGCCGAAGAGTAGACCTTGAAACCCTAGGACAAGACCCAAATTTGCTAGCATTGCTCGAGTGAAAAGACCTAGGATTTTCAAAGCCCTCAGAAAGAGGGACACACGAAGCCCAAGAAGAACCAGGAGCCACTGAATGAGGTGGGCGAGAAACCCAAAAATGGCCAGGGGGGACCTTGGGAAAAGCAGGTTTTGAAAAATGGGAAAATTTTGTTTTCTCCCTCTGCAACGTGTAGTCCCACTTTTTCTTTTCCATTGTTTTTCACAAAATTAGTTCTTAGGACTTTATTAAATAAATGAAATTTATTTAATTTGTGAGAAATGATGAAAAAGTGAATTAATTAAATAATGTTGTATCATTCAATTAATAATAGAATTAAGGTTTTGGATATTTTGATATTGTGTGATGTTTTTCAAGATGCTCCAGGATATTATGGGATGATTCTCAGATGTTGTGGGATGATTCTGAGAAGTTTCAGGATGATTCTGAGATGTTTCAAGATGATTCCAAGATGTTGTGGGATGTTGCAGGATGATTCCAAGATGTTTTGGGATGATTCTAAGATGTTTCAGGGAATTATGAGATGTCAGGATGATTTTCAAAGCTTTTTTATGTTGTTCGATGCTATTTGGGGTGTGTGATGGGTGTTAGGTCAATTTTACATGTCTACATTTTTCCCCTCTTTGATACAAAGTACTTGCTGCTTTATTTCAAAGATTCAATTTTTTTAAGATCAAAGTTTTTTGAAAAAAACTATGCCCCACTGTGCCTCGATGTTTAGTGGAATGGTGGTAGGACTCTTTACTGCCCCCTCAAGAGATAGACCGAAAATTTGAAGTTTTGAGGTCAAGCTCTATATGCCTTATTGTTATTTGAATATCCAAGAAAGATTCCTTCATCACATCTAGCATCAAACTCTTGAAGATTCTCATCATCTCTTTTGATGTAACATCTACTTCCAAACACTTTAAAGTATTTAACAATAGGAGTCTTACCCATCCATAAATCATAAGGAGTCTTAGTGTTGTTACCTTTGATCTAAAATCTGTTAAGAATGTAGACAACAATGTGGATTGCTTCTCTCTAGTACATATCAGGAAAATTTGCTTCTTCCATCATAGTTTTGGAAGCTTCTTCAATAGTCTAGTTCTTCCTTTCCACAACTCCATTCTGCTGAGCGGTTCTAGGTGCAGAATAATGTCTCTTTATGCCATGTTTTGCAATAAATGCATTAAAGTCACCAGAAGTGAATTCTCTAGCTCTATCAAAGCTTAAACATTTGATTCTCAGGTTTACCTCATTCTCTACTCTTTCCTTGAACACTTTGAATCTATCAAGATCCTGAGCTTTCTCTCTAAGAAAAGTAACCCATGTCATCCTAGAGTAATCATTAATCACGATCATAAAATACCTATCACCATTAAGGCTTCTTGGTCTTATATGACCACAAAGGTTTGTATGAAATAGTTCCAGCATATCGGTAGATGATTTTTCTTTTCCTTTAAAACCGGTTTATTTTTTTCCCAACTTACTTGTTCACTTCTATAAATTGAATTTGAAGGCTTTGTGATTCTAGATAGATCTCTGATAAATTCGTTATAACTGATCCTGATAAGATTGTCAAAATTTACATGTCCCATCCTCCGATGCCACAACCAACTTTCATTAATCTATGAAAATGAACCACCAAAAACATATATCTGAACCAGGGAAAGATGATTCCGTGACTAGGCTCTAAGGGTTTTTAACCCTAAGAGCACTTAGGTGGGAGAATGATTCTCTTTCCTCTAGGTTGAATATGTTTAAGGTGTGTGTTCATTCAAAAAGAGGGGGGCAAGGATTTAATTATGGTTGTGAATGTGTGTCATTTGTGGCTAATGCTGAAAGTAAAATGAAACTAATCTAAATGTATGCAAGTGCAAATAAAGTAAAACTAAGCTAATGCAAACTTCACTAACTATATGCCCTAAATGTGTTCTTTCAGGAAAATGACAAAGCGGGATAGAAAGTGTGTACCTGGAGAAATGATGTGACAGTTGAATGCTCCAAGAAGCTCCTGGAAAGTGCTAGAAAATTGCAGGACACTTACGCTAAGTGGGGAGACCTAGTCCTCTAGCTAGAAAACTTTCTCGAAACACGTTTCAGGGAAATGGGTGTCCAAAAACACAAAAACACTTTTTCGGGCTAGCCATAGGGACAAGGTCGCCAATAGTGGCGACCTAGTCCTCTTACGGCTTTCCAAGGAATCAATATTTGGTTTTTTGGGTCTCGGTTGATGTTCCCTTTTTCTGCAGCAATTTGTGATAGAAACCTCTGAAAGTGCCCTACAACTTGTCTTTTGTCCTTTCTAGGGTTTGAGACTTTGGAGTTGACTTGAGGAGAATGTTGGTACTTCTTGCAACACTTTTTCCTTCACCTAACCTACATCAAAAGATCAGCAAACACATGCAAAGACTAGAAATTTTTGGGGTTAGATAATAGGGGTTTGCCTAAGTCAAACCCCTTTGTAGGTGATTAAACCCAAATGAGATAAACACAAAGGAAAGCAAGAGCGAATGATAACACAATATAATAGCTTACCAAACCTTTGTTGATGGTCTGCAACTTGCATGAGAAGCTTCAATGGAGGAGGTCTGAAAATCCTATTGCTTGTGTGCTTGCTTAGTTGCTAGAGTACTTGAAGACTGAGAGAAAGAGAGTGAAAGTGAGCTTGGAGAGAGTCAAAATGAACCAAGAGAGAGGAAAAATGGAGGTAGAAACAATTATTTGTACATATGAAACCCTAATTTTCCTGAAATGCAACCTAATAGGTAGACCCTAGGGTTCAAGAGGCAAGATTCCCATTGAATCTTATTTAAAATTTGAATTTTATGCTTAGAGGGACTAGGTCACCCAAAGTAGTGACCTAGTCCTCCTAGGAATATTTTGATGATTGTCGAGAATTGATTTATGTTTAATAAAGTTTGTTATATTTTCCTCCTTAAACACACTTAGGTCGGGACTAAAGATGCATTAAAAGTTAGCATATGAAAAGGGTTGATTTAGTGGTGATAACCCTAGATAAGTGTGAAAATGCAACACAACACTTTACAACACTATGTATTAAGGGTTAGGGAGGTGCAAGGATGTATTATTTAGGTGAATTATGTTGAAAGGGTCTTAGAAAAGTGAGGAAATGTATTACAACACTTCACAACACCTTAGTAAAACACCATTAGGTTAGTGTTGAATTGCAAGCTTACAAGGCTGAATTAAGGTAATCAAGACCAAACTCCACTGAAAAAGGCCAAAATGAGTGAAAAAGTACCAAGGTATACACTTTTTGGCAACACATTTAGCCCCCACTTTAGTGAGAGTGTGAACGTTCTTCAGACTCACACTAAAGTAGTTGAACCATGCGTATTGAGTGGGATCTAGTGTACTCATTTTAGTAAGGTGAGATGACTACGATCAAGAGGGATGATCAAGTACCCAGGATCAAGATCCCATAGTAGACTAAGCATGAGTGCAAAATATCACAGAAGGAGTGATGTGAAGGGGGTGGAGAAAAGTCAAATCAAGCTTTGACCATTTGTCCAGCTAGTTGTGGATTAAATCTAGGTTATTTGTCTGAAAGAAAAGGATACTCACTTTGGGCCGATGAAATTTCCATTTGTGCGTTGCGTGAGAATGCCAAAAGGTGGTGAGAGACACATACACCTGGTTGGTATATGCTCACACACACAAAGGTGGCTATGGGGAAATTCGTGTCGCTAGTTGGGCTGCCCGCTCAACCATACCAAAGTTGTACTCCCTGACAACTTTCATAAGGTGCCACAAGGACAAGGGTGTGGTTCATGAGACAAGCAAAGCCTTGGATGCTTAGGCATGCAAGTTGTGTTATGCAAGGTGGCCATGAATGCACAAATGTAAAAAGGATGCAACATGCAAAAAGAAAAAGTAAAAAGGTGCAAAAGAAATGAAAAATGAAAGTGTTCGAAGGAGTCTTGTTTAATTCATTTGAGGTCTTTAGACTTAGGGAGAATTAAATGTGTAATGTTTCCAAAAGAGGACCGATCGAAGTATAGAAGATTCACAACTTGCATGATGCAGTGCGTCGCATCAGGCCACTAGGAGGAATGCAATATGCTAAGATAAGTCACACTTATGAAAGACATTATACCCAATGTCGTCCACAAAGTGAGAAAACAAATCAAGTGAATAAGCAAGCTACACTAGGAAGCACATGCAAAGGGAAAAACAACTGAAAAAATAGAAAAATAAAAGTAAAACAAAATACTCTCAGTGTATGCCCCTAGTTTAAAGGGATTGCTACACTCCACTTTGTGAGAAATTTCTTTAAAGGAGAGAAAGGCACAATGCAAAGGGAGCATGAGAGCCTGTCAAGCAAACAATATCCAAGAAAGGCTACACCATGCGAAAAAGAAGCAAGCGAAAGAGAGTGGGAAGGAGGTCCCCAAAATGGAAAACACTAAACACACAAGGGATCTATGTATTTGAGGTCAGTATTTTCATGGCTACAATATTTTTAAAGAGCACATAACTATCATCATCATCCCAAACACATATGACGAGAAGAAGGACACATAGAGAGCGAAGAAAATAATGAAAAAGAAGAGTCATTTTGGGTCAACATGGAGGAGACATAGGATGTCTCAATGCTTTGCATCATACCCAAAAGGACTATAGAAAGAAAAAGAAAAAGGAAAAAAAAAAGGAGCCTTAGATTTTGAGTCAACATGAAGGAGACGTTGCGGTCTCAATGTCTTGCATCATCCTCAAATGAAAGGCAAGAAGGACATGAAAAAGAAAAAGAAAATTATGGTCATTTGGGTCAACATGAAGGAGACATTGCGGTTTCAATGCCTTGCATCATCCCAAAATGAAGGGTCAAAACAAAGGGAAAAGGAGAAACAAAAAGAAAGGAAAAAGAAGGTTTCCTTTTGGGTCAACATGAATGAAATATACCGAACCAATTATTTCACTTTTTTTATTACAACAAGTAAAGCAATGCACAATCATTAGGGTTAGCACTAAACCAAACGATGTGGAATTCAACTCTACCCAAGAATGTACACCAGGATCCCGAGTTGGGAAAGGTGTGAACATATGGTCAGAGGATCTCAAAGAAAAACTTGATAAAGGAACTTTAACCAAGAATGCATCAGAGAACGATGAGCATATGGTCAAAGGGTCTTAAAGCAATGTTGATACAAAGAACTCTAACCAAGAATGCGTTGGAGAACAACGAGCATGTGGTCAGAGGATCCCTACCAACTATTATGCGGAAATACTCGACGTCAAGAATAAGCTTTCCAAACCGAGATGGAATTGGAGCTATCATATGACGGAGATGCTAAATATTAAGATAAGATATAAATGAAGAAACAAGATGGCTGACAGTACTACTATTCAACTTACAATATTTAGAGATTGCCTGCCAATAATCATAGAATAATGAAAGACTAATGGTGCTACAATAAGTAAATAGTCTTTCAAAAGATCTCAATGACTTCCCACCCAATCCCAACTCAAATGACTGATATTATGCAAACTGATAAGACTGACCAGCAACTTGACAGACAAAACCAACAACATAGAACCCTACAAAAATGCTCATATCTCACTCATCTCTCAACCAAATGACCTCAAATCTGATGCAATATACTCCAATGATAAGGGCGACCAAGCTGCAAAGCAAAGACCACACTTAAACCCATGTATTTAATTAACATGCTTCCCAATGCACTTCAAAGAGGGGTGGCCTGGCAAGAAGGGCAAATTTCTTTTATAAAATCTATTTCTCCATAATAAAATCTGCAAATTTACACAAAGGGGTGCCCATCATAGACAAAATGAAATACTTAATACCCAAAATGATTCTTTTTGTATTTTTTGACTTATGAGTAGAAATGACATGTAGCTACACTGAAACAACAACTCCAAAATCTGGTATAAAATGCAAAAAATCAGAACTACAAGCAAAAAATGCAACAAGCAAACCTCACTACAAATTCTCTCACAAACTAACTAAGTTCTCCACTAGATGCTATCTCTCAAGCATGAAGTCGAGCCAAGGCTAGGAGGCATTCATTCCTCGAAGCAGTCCCAGAGCCATTTCGGTAGCATAACAATACTTCAGACATAAGATGATAAAAAGAAGAGCCCAGACCTCCTTTTATAATTTGTGAAGACCTCTCGAGAAGCTTCTAGAAACCCTAATCCTTTTCCCTCCAAAGAATGGCATCACTTTTCCTCAAAGCTTTGTTTGACCTTTTAATGAAATTCATCTCTTCAATATAGGTGTCCCACTTAAAGTCTCAATTTTGACTTTAATAAATATAATATTATCTCCATGAAGCGCCACCCCTTAAAGACCACCTTTTAACACAACATTAAGATATGAGACTAGGCCAAGGGGGTATCATAACACTAAAATATAACATTGATTTAAAGAAATGAACTTATCTCTCCAAAATGCATCCCAAGGCCAAAATTGAACAAAACAACTGAGTCGACTAAAGAGGAAAGTCAACTATGCCGAGAATGACAGGGCCACTGCCAAAAATAGAATTTACTAAAAATAGTAAATTCCTTAAGGTGCTTAGAATGTCAAGAAAAACACATCACTGCGAAGCTCTCTGAAAACCCAGAAAAAATCTGCCATCCAATCATCAATTCACGAGCAATGGCAACCCTCAAACACAAAACCCTAATTTCACCTTCCGAGTAGCCTACGGGTCTTCGAAATAGGCCAACGGTCAATATAAAAGATCAGGCTCGAGAAGGGGACATTACAGTCTTCCCTCCCCAAGATTGCTTGTCCTCAAGCAATCACAAACCTAGATGCTGCAGAATCTCACCATTCTCCCAAGTTGCATCCTCCATAGGCAAGTTCTTCCACTTCACCAAGTATTCTCTGATTGTCCTCTTTCTTAAAGAACACTCTCTGGAATCAAGAATCTCTTCTGGAATCAAAACTAACTGTCCTTCTTCATCCAAAGGTGGCAACTGTGATGAAGCAACAACATTGTGTCCAAGTGCCTTCTTGAGGCGAGACACATGGAAGACATTGTGTACTCTGCTACTCGAGGGTAGCTCCAACTCATAAGCTACTACTCCCACCTTTCTGATAACCTTGAACGGTCCATAGAAACAAGGTTTGAGCTTCTCAGCTCCGCTCTTCTTGAGTGTAGACTGTCTGTAAGGTTGTAGTCAAAGATAAACCATATCTCCAACCTCAAAAGAGTGCTCAACACGTCGCTGATCAGTGTACATCTTATGTTGATTCTGTGCAATCTGAAGATTGTTCTTCAAGGATTTCAAGATATCTTGACTCTGCTGCAACAAATCCTTGGATTGAGGGGCTTTGCTATCACCAAACACCAAATCAGCAAAGCTAGGAGCTTCATAACCGTAAAGAGCCAAGAAAGGTGACATCCTTATTAACATGTGGAAAGTAGAATTACAACAATACTCTCCTATGTGAAGCCATTTCACCAATGCTCTTTGCTCCTCTGAAACATAGTTTCTCAAATAGCCTTCCAACCACTTGTTCACTATCTCAATTTGTCCATCGGTTTGGGGGTGATAACTAGTGCTTGGAGTAAGCACTGTACCACTAATTCTAAAGACCTCTTGCAAAAAAGTGCTTAGGAACTTGTTGTCCCTATCACTCACAATGTTTTTTGGCAACCCATGTAACCTAAACACCTCATGAAAAAATAGATCTGCAACTTGGGCTGCTGAAAAAGAGCTAGTAATGGCGAAGAAGTGAGCAAGTTTTGTTAGTCTGTCCACTACAACATAGATACAGTATTTTCCTTGGACCTTGGGCGACCCCATGATGAAGTCCATCAATATGATTTCCCATTTTTGATTGGGAATAGGGAGAGGCTACAACAGACCAATAGGTAGGGTATGCTCATTCTTGTTCATTTGACAAGTGGGACACTCCTGAATGTAGCGTTGAACTTCCCCTTTCAGCCCTTTCCAAGAAAATCTTTCCCGAATCTGCCTATATGTCTTGAAGAACCCTTGATGACCAGAAAGTGGAATGTCATGTCAACAAAATCTTCTTTTTGAGCTTAGAATCAGCCACCAAAAAGATTCTACCCTTGTAGTGTATTAGCCCTTCAACCACGTTGTACCGTTCATCATGAAAAGTTCCCTCAATGATGTTGGTTGCAAACTAATTTTTGGCATAATCAGCAAGCAACATGTCCTTCCAATCAGTAGTAAGCTCACATAATGAGTTCAAATGAGGTCTCCTAAATAGAGCATCGACCACAATATTGTTTTTACCTTTGACATATTCAATGTCAAAATCATAAGCTTGAAGCTTACTCACCCACTTTTGTTGCCTCTCGTTCAAATCTTTATGATGCATGAAGTGCTTGAGACTATTATGATCAGTCTTGACCACAAAATTTCTCCTCACCAGAAACTGTCTGAACTTAGCTAATGCATGCATAATGGCAAGCATTTCCTTGTCGTAGATGGAGTAGGTCCTTTCAACTCCTCTTAATTTTTGGCTCTCAAACACAATGGGATGTTTGTCTTGCATCAAAACAGCCCTGACTCCTTCACCGAATGCATCACATTGTAGCTCGAATGGCTTGGAAAAGTCTGGAATAGTTAAAATCGGACAAGAGCTCATGATCCTCTTAAACTTATCAAAAGTAGTTTGGGCCTTTTTTTACCAACAAAAAGCCCCCTTTTTCTTGAGGTTAGTAAGAGGAGCAACATTCTGCGAGTAGCCCTTCACAAATCTTCTGTAGAATCCACAAACACCCAATAATCCTTTCAAATAAGTCAAATTCTTAGGAGGTGGCCAATCAACCATTGCTTTGATCTTTCTAGGATCAACCTTAACTCCTTCAGCACTGATTATATGACCAAGGTACAGCAACTCCTTCATCCCAAATTCACATTTGGATTCTTTTGCAAACAAAATCTCTGATTCTAGGATGCTAAGCACTTCCTCCAAGTGCTTGAGATGTTCTTCCCATGTCTTGCTAAAGATCAGAATGTCATCAAAAAATATCAATACACACATCCTCAACTACTTCTGAAAGACTCTGCTCATACAAGACTAGAAGGTAGTAGGAGCATTAGTCAACCCAAATGGCATGACTAGAAACTCGAAGTGGCCATAGTGGCATCTAAATGCTATCTTCTCAACATCAGATCCTCTCATCCGAATCTGGTAGTAGCCTGATCTCAAATCGATCTTTGAAAAGAACTTGGCTCCATGTAGCTCATCAATAAGCTCATCAATCCTCGGAATGGGGTATTGATTTTTTATGGTGCTTTGATTCAAAGCACGATAGTCCACACACATGTGGATGGTACCACCCTTCTTCTTCACAAGAAAAACTGTTGAAGCGAAGGGACTCTTGCTTGGACGAATGAAGCCCATCTCCAAGAGTTCTTGAATATTTTTCTCAATCTCGTCCTTCTGCTTCTTAGGGTACCGATATGGAGTTGTAATAATTGGTTTAGCTCCTTCATTGAGCTCTATGACATGCTCTGAACCCCATTCAAGAGGCGGTCCAGGAGGTAAATCAGCAAACACCTTACTCCTTTTTGTGAGTACAGACTAAATATTAGGAGGATAGTCTCTCTTTGTTTCGACCAGACTAGTAGGAAGAATCATACATTCTGCAGCCCACTCAACTTGCTCATTATGAATCAGCCTTGCCATTCTCTTGAATGACACAATCCGAGGACCACCATTGGACATTCCTCTTAGAACTACCTTCTTCCCATCAGATTGAAACTTGAGCTCCATGGTTTGTAGATTTAGAGAGATCTCTCCGAGTGAACACAGCCATTGAATGCCTAGAACAACATCCGTATCTCCAATTTTGACTACATAAAAGTCATCCTTGATGTCATAGTTTCCCAATTGCATAGTCATGTTTGAGATCTTCTTAGTGCATGAGATGTGAAACCCATCAACAACCATAACCTTGAAGCCTTCAAAATCTTCTGTTTGTAGCCCCTTCTTTGCTACCACAACTTCATCAATGAAGTTATGAGTTGCTCCAGTGTCAATCAAAGCAACTATTCATTTCCCTTTAATCATCCCTCGAAATTTGAAGGATTCATTCTTTTGAAAGCTCAAAAGTTGAGCCAAGGTACCTCCACTTCCCTTTTCATCTTCAGACTCTTCTGGATCTCTTTCTACTTCGCTGTCATCAAAATCGGATTGTTGGTAGAATCACTTTCTTCAGCTGAATAGTATTCAATTTGATGAAATTTGACTCCCTTTGAGCAATTATGATCTTGAGACCATTTTTCTCTACACTGGAAACACAACCCCTTTCTTCTGAGTTTGTTGAGTGTGTCTGGATCCAATCTTGTAACGTGAGGTTTATGCTGTTGGAATTCCTTATGATGAGGTCTTTTTGCTTTATCCTTTTGGTCAAATGATGGCTTGGGTTGAAACTTTGCTTTAGGAGCAGCCCAATCCATGTTTCTTTCTTTCTTCATTGCCTCCTGTAGGGAGGGTGGATCAAAAGCTTTAATCTAGCCCTTGAGTGGCTCCATCAATCCTTCACTGAATAAGATCACCAAACGCCTCTCAGTAACCCCTGTGACCATGACTGAACGTCTCTGAAACTCAGCTATAAAGGCATCAAATGTGCCATGTTGCATAAGCTATGCCAATTCTCATAAATGCACTTCTGGATCTTTTTTCTCAAATCTCTCTATGAGCTTATTGGTGAACTCATCATAGGTAGTGATAGACTGATGACCCAAAGTGACTAGGCCATGGTACCACCACTCGTGCGCCACCCCATCTAGGTGTAGCATAGAGAACTTAATCGCCTCCTCTTCCACCATGGGTCTAAGAGCTAGATAGTTGTCTAACTTATGTAGCCAAGGTCTGGTTGAACTGTTGCCACTCCCATCAAAATGTGGAAATGTGACCTTGTTGACAGCATGATGCAAATCCCCCTGTACTACTATTCTTCTTGGTTCATAATGTCTTCCTTGTCCTCTATTCTTCCTTTTATGATCCAAAAAATCATTGTAAGACATATCCACCTTAATTTCATCTAGGAGAGAATCATACTCAGTACGACCGAGTCTCAACTATTCAACAAATGAAGCATTCTCTTTTGGATCAAGTTGAGGGTTTACTGGTGCCAAGAAGGTGGGTTTGAATGGTCTGGAAGAAATGTATGTGTTATTTGAAGTAGGATAAGTAGCATGTCCATTATGCTGGTTGGTGGCATTGTGTTCTCCTCTATGTCCTGGATTGCTCTGTGGAGTTGGGTTCTGACCCACTTTCCCCAACATGAGAGATACCATATCTATTAAGGCATCCATCTTCCTCTCGAACCTCTTTCCTGGACTTAACGATCTTTCTCTTCCCTTCTCACTATCCTCTCTATTACCACCTGGTGTCCTCTTATTATCCCCCATTTCTTCTCCTGGAGAATATTCCCAATTTTCTCTTAATACCTTTGAAGCGGTCTGAACTTTCGGAGCCTGATGCCACTGAAATTGACTGGTAGCCATCTTGTATTCCCTTGCTAAATATCTTTGTTCTCTATAACTCATAGAAGGTTTGTTTCATAGGATGGTAGGATGCACTGCTCTGATACCACTGAAATATACCGAACCAATTTTTTCACTTTTTCGATTACAACAAGTTAAGCAATACACAATCATTAGGGTTAGCACTAAACCAAACAATGCAAAATTCAACTTTACCCAAGAATGTACAACAAGATTCTGAGTTGGGCAAGGTGTGAACATATGGTCAAAGGATTTAAAAGCAAAAACTGATAAAGGAACTTTAACCGAGAATGTGCCGAAGGATGATGAGCATATGGTCAAAGGGTCTTAAAGCAATGCTGATACAAAGAACTCTAACCAAGAATGCGTCAGAGAACGACGAGCATGTGGTCAGAGGATCCCTACCAACTATTATGCGGAAATACTCGACATCAAGAATGTGCTTTCCAAACTGAGATGGAATTGGAGCTGTCATATGAAGGTGATGCTAAATATTAAGATAAGATATAAATGAAGAAACAAGATCGTTGACAGTACAACTATTCAACTTACAATATTTAGAGATTGCCTATGAATAATCATAGAATAATGAAAGACTAATGGTGCTGCAATAAGTAAATAGTCTTTCCAAAGATCTCAATGACTTCCCACTCAATCCCAACTCAAATGACTAATATTACGCAAACTGATAAGACTGACCAGCAACTTGACAGACAAAACCAGCAACATAGAACCCTACAAAAATGCTCATATCTCACTCATCTCTCAACCAAATGACCTCAAATCTGATGCAATATACTCCTATGATAAGGGCGACCAAGCTGCAAACCAAAGACCACACTTAAACCCACGTATTTAATTAACATGCTTCCCAATGCACTTCAAAGAGGGGCGACCTAGCAAGAAGGGCGAATTTCTTTTATAAAATCTATTTCTCCATAGTAAAATATGCAAATTTACACAAAGGGGTGCCCAACATAGACAAAAGGAAATACTCAATACCTAGAATGATTCTTTTTGTATTTTTTGACTTATGAGTAAAAACGACATGCAGCTACACTAAAACAACAACTCTAGAATCTGATATAAAATGCAGAAAATCAGAACTACAAGCAAAAAATGCAACAAGCAAACCTCACTACAAATTCTCTCACAAACTAACTAACTTCTCCACTAGATGCTATCTCTCAAGCATGAAGTCAAGCCAAGGCTAGGAGGCATTCATTCCTCGAAGCAGTCCTAGAGCCATTCCGACAGCATAACAATACTTCAAACATAATATGATAAAAAGAAGAGCCCAGAACTCCTTTTATAATTTGTGAAGACCTCTCTGGAAGCTTCTAGAAACCCTAATCCTTTTCCCTCCAAAGAATGGCATCACTTTTCGTCAAATCTTTGTTTGACCTTTTAATGAAATTCATCTCTTCAATATAGGCATCCCACTTAAAGTCTCAATTTTGACTTTAATAAATATAATATTATCTCCATGAAGCGCCACCCCTTAAAGACCACCTTTTAACACAACATTAAGTTATGAGACTAGGCCAAGGGGGTTATCATAACATTAAAATATAACATTGATTTAAAGAAATGAACTTATCTCTCCAAAATGCATCCCAAGGCCAAAATTGAACAAACCAACTGATTTGACTGAAGAGGAAAGTCAACTGTGTAGAGAATGACAGGGCCACTGCCAAAATTTTTTTTTACTAAAAATAGTAAATTCTTGAAGGTGCTCGGAATGCCAAGAAAAACACATCACTACGAAGCTCTCTGAAAACCTAGAAAGAATCCACCATCCAATCATCAATTCATGAGCAATGGCAACCCTCAAACACAAAACCCTAATTTCACCTTCTGAGTAGCCTATGGGTCTCTGAAATAGGCCAACGGTCAACAAAAAAGATCATGTTCGAGAAGGGGATATTACAATGAAGGAGACCTAGTGGTCTCAATGCTTTGTGTCATTCCCAAATGAAGGGTCAAAACAAAGGGCAAAGGAGAAACAAAAATAAAGGAAAAAGAAGGTTTTCTTTTGGGTCTATAGGAAGGAGACCTAGTGGTCTCAATGCTTTGTGTCATGCCCCAAAAGGAAGGTAAAAACAAAAGGTGAAAGGAAAAAAAGATGCATGACATAGAGAAGAAAGGAGATATAGATAGAAGAATGTCACAAAACATCAAACAAGATAGGGAATACATGACATACAAAAAAAACACAAAAAGGAAAAAGAAAAGGAAACACCACTAGCTAGGCAAGTGCATGTCACTCATCAAGCAAGTCATCGGCCACCCAATCTTGCTCAGTGTAAAACTCGGGAAGGTGAATAGCGAGAGGAACAAAAATGATTTACCAAAATAGTGTCAAAATCAACACTTGTCTGAGGAGAATTCTCATGAATGCTCATAGAAGAGGAAAAGAGTGAATTTAAGGTACAGTGTACCTCTTCATCAATCTTGCCATTCTCCTTTTCGTCATCATCTAAGTTGATGACAATGGTGGGATGAATTACAATGTTGGTAGTAGCCTGTAAGATGGGTGGTGACAGAGGAGATATTGGATTTGGCTGTGGGGTGGAGGAGGAGGATCAACAGAGATGGCCTTAGGCACTGGAGAATTGGGATCTTCAACTTGGTCTTCCTCATGAGATTTACGGGCCAAGGCATGATGGTGACGCCTACATGCCTAAGCTTCTTTATTCCTTTTGGCTTTACGATCAAGGTTCATAGGTGAAGTAGCGGGCTGGTCCACTATGGGTTGCTTATCCTTCCTAAGAGGAGGAATGGGAAGCACTAAGGGTGGATCATCCACTCTCTCTTTGGCTTTATAATTTTTTTTGGTGTGAGGTGGGAGGATGGGATTACTATCATGATCCCTATGCCTCTTGGATGATGTGGAGCAGGTTTCAAGAGTGGGTTGGCTAGGCACATCAGATTCAGGTGGCAACATGGCTTCATCAAGGATGGGTGAATCCAAGGTAGAAGGAGGTATGTTTCACAAAGAAAGATCGGATATCTTTTTGGCTTTGAATTTTTGGTAGGAAATAAAGAAGAAGTATTTTTTGGGAGTGATGGATTCCATAAGTTCATGCCAAAAGACATCCAAGGAAAATTTACCCTTAGAGGATAACAGGTTAAAACCGCTATGATGGACAATAAATATGTCGTTGTCGACAAGAAACTTCACACACTTATGAATGATGGATGGGACCGCTTTCATAGAATGAAGCCATGGAAGGCCAAGTCGGAAGCAAAATTGGTCCGACTGAGGTATAATTGAAGAGGTAACATCCAATGTCTTGGGACCTATTTGCAAGGGGAGGGCAATCAATCCGATCATCAGGCACACAAAACCATGGTGGGTTTTGACCCACACAGGGGGGAGATTATAGACATCTTGATCAAGATTATGTAGTACAAGAAACTCTTTGGTGATGAAATTCTCACCACATGCGGGATCTATGAGTATACAATTGGTGGGATTATCATAGATGCAACTAGCTATGTAGAGAGGGCCATTGGGAAGGTTTTGTAGTATATCTTGTGCATAGAAGGATATATCAAGAGGTCCTTTGTTGGGGCATTTTCGATGGATAACGTCAATTGCACCTACCATTTTGTTAATAGGTGAGATAGGGGTTACTAGTTGAAGAGAAGAAGAACGTAAATCTTGTGAATTGACATTCATTACATCAGGTGTGGAAGTTTCACTTGACTTGACAAATGACACATTATGATTAGGCATGGGGTTGGTAAAAATATGCAAGTTTTGATTTAGGGATGCCACTAATGTGTTGCTCTTAACATTAATGCTGGCAACAGATAAATGTCCTAAATCAATGAGGTCCTACACTAGGTGCTTTAAACATTTACACTGTTTAGTATCATGGCCGTTTTGGTGATGAAAATAGCAATAAGCAGTGGCATTGTAGGAAGTGGGTAATGGTTTGTTAGGATCAGGTGTATGGACGGGTGGTAAAGAGATCATATGTTGTTAGAGCAGTTGGGTCATGGTGTTATGGAGGGTATTGAGCAGGGGTGTGAAAGTATGCTTGGGATCCCTGTAATTAAAGGGCACGATTGACTTAACAATGACCACTTGGTTATTAACAGGTGGGGGGTTGGAAGATGAAGGGTTGAATTGGAGGTATCCTTTGTTCAGTTTATGGAAAGGTTGGGAAGTGGATTGGGAAGAGTTATTGGATTTTTCATCATGACTAGTAGTGGACCATGAGTCACGACTACTAGTGGAGTTATGGTAATCACAAACTGCTTGGCATAGGTGCATGGAGGAGGGGAATTTCATGAGAGTGAGTTTATCCTAAAGGGATGTCACGATGTTCTTGGTAAACATTTTCTGCAGATAGGTGTCTAGGATCTAGACATCAATCAAGGAATAGAGGGCTTAGTAGCGAGAGATAAAGTTAGTGATCTTATCAGTATTAGCTTGTTTACATCTCATGAGGTCAGCTAGAGTTTTCTTCAAATCCATGTGCACTTGGAAGTGGTTTATGAAAGCATCCACTAACTCGTTAAATGAACTAATGGAGTTATTGGGTAGAGAAGAGAACCGATCTAAGGCTACATCTTTTAGAGTTCTTGGGAATAATTTGGCAAGCAACCTGTCATTGAGGGAAAATTCGCTACATAGAGCAGTGTAAGCATTGACATGGTTAGAAGGGTCACCCCTTTCGCCATACTTTTTGAACTGAGGGATCTCTATGCCTTGTGGAAAATGAGTGTAGAGAATATCAAGGGACAATGGGTTACTACAAATGTAATGAGAGGGAGAGCTAGATTGACTTTGGTTAATGGAAGAGAGTTGTTGTTGTATATTGGTGACAATGTGAAATAGTTGGGTGATGAAAGGGGTGATAAGCCTAGATAAGTGTGAAAATGCAACACAACACTTTACAACACTCTATCTTAAGGCTTAGTGAGGTGTAAGGATGTATTATTTAGGTGAATTATGTTGAAAGGGTCTTAGAAAAGCGAGTAAATGTATTACAACTCTTCACAACATCTTATTAAAACACCATTAGGTTAGTGTTGAATTGCAAGCTTACAAGGCTGAATTAATGTAATCAAGACCAAAATGCACTAAAAAAGGCCAAAACGAGTGAAAACGTGTCAAGCTATACACTTTTGGGTGACACAAAAACAAAACACTTACCATCACCACTCTTAAGTTGATAGATGTTTCCATGAGTTCTTCCTACTACTACCACAGTTTCGGATCCTTTTTTGATCTCACAGGTGTTATCTTGAAACACAAGCTTGAATCCTTTGCTACACATTTGTCCAACACTTAAAAGATTATGCCTTAAAACCTTAACGTAATAGACATCAATAGTACAATTTTTTCCATCAAAACTAATTGTTCCTTTACCAACAATCTTATCACCAGACTCATATCCAAAAATAACTATTCCTCCATCATACCTTTCAAGTTTAGTGAACTTACTCTTATCTCCAATCATATGATTTGAACAACCACTATCAATTACCCAAAAGTCTTCATCGTGTCTAGCATGAAATAAAGTCACAAGAGTACCTTCCATCTCATCCTTCTTTCTCTCCGGACCAAATTATTTTTTACTTCTTCCATGGTTAGTAGCTCCAACTTTACTTTCCAAGAATAGAAATAAACATTCATCTTTATCCTCCTCAAAATCATACTCATCATCAGAAATTCCTGCATCTTCTTTTACATAGTACAATTTCTTGAACTTCCTATCCTTCTTATCTCTATAATTATTATTATCATTTTTATTCTTCTTGTGTGTAGCTCTATAAGGACATCTTGAGGAATAATGACCAGTATTTCCACAAGTGAAACACTTAAAGTGCAACATACCTTTGTATTTACCAGTACCTTTCTTCAATTTCCTTGTGAAATTTTCTTCCAACTCTTCTCAACCATCATCATCCGAGTCATCTTATATCTTCATTTCTTTAAAGGCTATTTTAGTTTTCTTGTTATTTCTTGGAAATTTTCTCCTTGAATGCAATCAGGATACCAAATAGGTGCTCCTTAGTGAATACCTTTGGATCATATGACTCTTCAATAGTAGAGACTTTGTCACTGTAATTATCTGGTAGGCTCGTCAAGATCTTCTCAATTATATCTTCATCTGACATTGTACCACCTTGAATCTTGATCTCATTTACTACAATTTCAACTCTCTGATAATAGCTTGTAATATCTTCACCCTCTTCCATTCTCAAGTTCTCAAATTTTCGCTTAGTTGTTAGCTTCCTTGACAATTTTACTGTATTATTTCCTTCATAAATGTATTTCAATTTTTCCCATACTTCATGAGCAGTGCCTAAAGAAATAGATTTTGTCCTTTCAGTTCTAGATAGAGCATTGAATATAGCATACCTTACCTTTTCATTCTCCTCATAAGCCCCAATATCATTTGCGGAGGAAGGACTAGCAGATGGTGCAACATACTTTATCTCCATAGCTTTCTAGGTCTTGAAACCAAGAGAAACCAAATAACCTCTCATATGTTCTTTCTAGTCACTGTAATTAGCTCCATCAAAAACATGGATTTGCAACTTGTGTGACATCTGATCTACCTCAAGCGGTTAATATTTTCACCGAGGAACCAGAGCTCTAATACCAATTGTTGAAATGCACAAGAAAGTTGAGAGGGGGGGTTGTGAATCAAGTCTACCGAATTTCTTTACTTCTAACCTTAATCAATCCCACTTTAACTAAATTTGTTATTAAGTATAAACATGAAATGAAAGTAATAGAAAGAAAACACCAGAGACACCAAATTTATGTGGAAAACCCAATGAGGGAAAAACCACAACGAGGATTAGCTCACAATATAGTAATAATGCAATATCGGATAAAAAGGCTCACTGCCTAGATACAAAGGATCACTACCTACAATAGGAATCACTATCTAGAAGGAGGCTCACTGCCTATAGAAAAGGAAAATAGGGGATGTGTAGGATCATGATGGGCCAAAACATGGGGATATCTAAGTGATATGATGGCCCATGTGGCTGACGACTTATTTTTTACCCAAAATTAATGAAATGAAAAGGGTTTTTAAAGGATATTCTCATCTTTCCACTAATATAAATTATGATTTACTTTGAGTTTAATAAATAATTATTATTCATTTTCTATTTGAATTACGCCTAAAGTCCTGATTGAAAAAAATCTATAGCTTTCAAATGATATCACATTTTTTGAATCCAAAATATGTGTCACATTCTATGCTTCACATAATATAGGACTCAAAAAAAAGAATTGAATTTCATGAGGTTTTGACCAAGTTAAGGTGGTCAAACATACAAGTTTTTTATATTTTTCTAAAGTTGTAATAAAAAATTCATAATTAATTATTTAATTGGAAAGAAATTACAAAAAAATATTCATCATACTGGGACATGAGTCCCCTACTTGTATCTAAAATATTATAAAAAAATATTATCATTTTATTGTGGATAGGGTGGTCAGATAGACACCTACTTCTTATTTTTTCCTTGAAATTTAAGTACTACTACATTGAAATTTCAAATTTTCATCAAATAGATTTTATTTTTTTAAATAAACCTAGTAGTTTAGAAACTACATTCAATTTGATACATATTCTATTCTTACATATTTTTGAAATAATATAGATAACTTATTTAACTTTTTACTTCAAGTTGCCTAACTCTGATTTTCTAAATTTTATTGCCATTGAAGGGCCTATTTTTTCCATGATGATCCTGCACATACCCAATATAAATAAAGATCCACCACAATACGTTTCACATAGTCACAACTTGATTAGAAGATAGCAAACACCATCAGCTCACTACTTTCAAGAATCTAACACATTAAAGTACTATTGCCTTGACTCTCTCTTACACACTCTACTTTTCACACTTGTTCACAGATTTCACTTCTTTTTTCTCTACTTCTTACAATTCGCAAGATCTTGACATGATTTTATACCATATTCAACCTTAGAAGCATTCTCCAAGGTCAGCTAAACATCCTTCAATTTACAAATTAAAATCAGGTCGGCTACTCAACATTCCCATGGTGGATAAGAATTGTTGGGGATACGGATTCTGTTTGTCATCATAGAACACATCTAAGACAATAGTGTCTTAGTGATTTTCATTCAAACCACAACAAAGACACAAATAGCTATGCCATAAAGTGGAAGCAGGGACACTTTATCCCCTATTGATCATCTGAGAAAAGTAAATTCTTGCCAAAAACAGATTCAACACAAGCACAAATTCAGAATATAGAATCAAACAATCATGAAAGATAAGCATATGGACACATAGATATACATGGGAAAACCCTTTCGGGTAAAAAACCCCACCCTGCAAAATACCCAGCTCATATGTATTATTCAGTAACTAAAATGGTTACAATACAAAACCAGAGCTATGCTCTTCAGGAGAATACATCTTGTCCATCTAGAGAAAAGGCAGGCAACACAAAATAGAATCCTCACATAGTTATAATGTCCTCATGACATACTGTGTAGATTCCCTTCAACTCCTCACAAATGATTGTCACAGCCAGCCCAACCTCTTGGCCTCCATAGGTTCACATTGATCAGAAATGAGAGACAAAGTGTTCACAGTAAAGACTGCTCAAACATACTTCACCTCTCTCTCTAATCTCTCAACACTTCTACGTGCACATGAGATTACTTGTATAATCTCATATCGTGCACCAACCTATTCTGCTTGTCCAAACAATCAACTGTCTTAGGGATATTCACTAATAGATCTTCTTGCATCGGGTCGCCTAGGCATTCAATTTCTTGCCTCAATCGGGTCCTGTCTTCAGCTGAAAACTCGGCTTGCAATAACTATAATACACAGTTTGGCACCTAGCCAATCAACATCATGTCGCTAAGCCATGTGTCACATTTATATTCATTCATTACCTTTGATCGTCAGTCAAAACTTTCCAACTCGGTCAACCGAGTTCTGAGCTCATCCGAGCTCCTTTGACCCAGTCGTGGTACAACGATAAGCTTGCCTAAGCTCAGCCTCGACTTCCCCATGCTACTGCTGCCCCAACCGACTTGCCTTATAGTATGGTGGTGAGTGATTCGGGCTCGCACCCT
Organism: Sequoiadendron giganteum; assembly: GCA_007115665.2. Lineage (NCBI taxonomy): Eukaryota > Viridiplantae > Streptophyta > Pinopsida > Cupressales > Cupressaceae > Sequoiadendron > Sequoiadendron giganteum. The sequence continues at coordinate 119,224,682 of CM021107.1, read as the reverse complement.
GACTCCACCACACAACCGCGCCCCTGTCTGAGTCACCTCGTGGTATGGTGGTGAGCTCACCTGAGCTCACCCTCAACCATCCCATGCAACTGCCAAGTCACCCAAGCCTTACCGTGGTGTAGTGGTATCCTCCTGGAGAATAGCTGATAGTCACACCACGCTACTGTGGGGGCCACCAGGCCACCTTGCGGTAGGGCAAAAAGCATCAGGCCGACCATAGGTGGTCTCACCGTGGACACCGCGGTGAGAGGAACCATCGCTTGCGGTATAGTGGTAACCGCCAAACCCACCACTAGCGGTCTCACTGTGGACATCGTGGTGAGAGGGACCATTGCCAACGGTATGGTAGTAACCACCGAGCTAGATCATTCGCAGCCTTACCATGCCATAGCAGTGAGAGAACTCACCACACGCGATAAGGTAGTAACCACCAGCACAGGCTGCAAGCGGCCTTACTGCACCACCATAGTGAGAGAACTCACCACACACGGTAAGGCGGTAAGCGCTAGATAGTCACTGTAGTACCACCAAGGCCAAGCTAGATAGTCGTGGTAAAGCGTTAAGGGCCAAAACATGAAGAAAAATGCCAAGTCTAAAAGGAACAAGCCAGAACGTTGAGGCATAATTTTCCAACAATATCCCACTTTCCAAAGATTTTCAGGATTCCTCCAAACACCTGAACAAGGACCAAAACCATGCTTCCATGCTCCAACCAAGACAACTGCAACGACATCCAAAAAAAATTGACCATCTCAGGCTATAGCTCCAAACATCCTACATAGGAAAAGGAACAAGCCAAGGCGTATATGCACCAGTCTCTGGAACACAAACATCAGATCCTTCAAGTAGAAAAAGGCACCACAACAACAACAAAGCACAATAGGAAGACCAGAATGAGAAACATTCTCCAGAACAAGAAAAACCAACTAGCTAGAACATCAACCATAAAACTGACTATCCCCATCCAACTGATCAAACCCACACGGTTGAAAAACAACACCCACAGTTCATGCTGAATCATCCAACCACCCATACCTTAGAGGTATGACCATCAGTAAACTCATGGCATCACATAACCACCCATCAATAGCAAAAACAAGCACCATGTGCCAACCAGTCAAAATGACCAAACACGACCAGGTACTCCCATTGCAAGGGTACTATCTAGATGAATGCAAACATAGCACCATCACACGTGATCCAAGCATACCAAGTCCACCAATCACCTACACAAAGAAAAAACTACCATGTAGTTCCGAGGAATAGTCACAGTGATATGCACCACCTACAAACATCTGCTGCAAGAAACATTTCTTACAATAGTCTTCCAAATTCTTCCAAGGTTCCATATCTGACTGAAGAAGGAAACACAGGAACCTTCGTGTCATCACCCAAGTGACAACACATGACCACAAACAAGTGACCACCATGGCTCCACATACATCTAAAGTCATAGAAAATTTAGGAAGAGAAAACTAGAAAAGAGAGAAACAACAAATCATAACATGTAGCATCCTTCTACAATCAATTCTAAATGCCAGTTGTGCCAAGAATGATCTTCTTCACATCCCAAAGGAAATGCCAAAACAACATCCAACAGATTCCATGAATGTAAGCATTCTCAAAAGAAGATCAGACTAACCCATATAACCATCTCCTATCAGTCCCCAAAGGCACAAGGAGATACACAATCTTGTCCACCTTTCATTATTAATCCTTTAAAATCATAAAACAACAACTCAAGATTCATATCATGAAAGAAAGCATAAAACACATCAGAAAGATATAATGGGTGAATACCTTTCAAATGAGCTTTACTACCGAGTAGACCAAGGGGAAAAGAAAAGATGCTACTCCAAGATATACAAGTCACCGTGACTTACCCAAGAGAATTCTCCTTCATGGTCTTTGTTGAACTCGCATTCAACCAAGGTGCAGGCTACTTAGAATTTCAGCTGTAACCAGCAATATTCTTAAAGGAATTCCAGCCTCACCTTATTCTCCATGCATCCATGAGCACTAGCAACTTGTCATTTCATGCTAAATCTAATCTGCAATACTGCATTTTACATGAAGTCCTCCAACCTCTAACCAATGTACTAAGAACAAAGAGAAACCCTAGACCAATGTCAAAGCTCCAAAACCTAGGATAGGAATATATCATGACATCATGATCTACACATCTCCCTTAGGAGACAGCATGCTTCAAGTGAGAAAACCATGGTCTCAAGAGAAAAGCAACATGCCAAAACTCTAATGCATAAGCAAGAGTATACCATGACATAAAGCAAACAAACTCTAAACCAACATCACTTATCAAGCACTACCAACACCTCAACCAAAGACTGCCAAATTTCTCCATGGCTCTAAGATGCTACACATCTTCAAATAGTGACCATGCAAATGAGAAAGAACTCTCCTGCAGTAGCAAGATCTAAGAGTCCTCAAGAAGAATCTGCAACACCAAAGAAGATAATTCATCACCAAGTGATGAATCCATGGTCACTACTAAAGCTCCCACTGAAACGTGACACCGAGCTTTCCAAGCATCATGACCAAACATCTGCTGATCCGAAAACCTCCAAGTACAAACGACATGTCCATCGGACAACGGCGAGCAACACCAAGATTACCAGATCACACAGACCACACCATCACTGTCAAAATCTTACACAAGCTAGTCTATCAAGATCTCCATGACATCATGATTCTCATGCTACAATTTTCCATCACTAACTATTCAGGTACTCAAACGCCATTCCTCCTCTCATCTCAAAACATCCACATCAATGCACAAGTGACCACAAACAAGGTCAGCTAACAAAGCTGCACCACACAATTAAAACCTTGTGGATATAGACAGTCCACTTGTGAGTTGTATTACAACAAACATATAGGTAAGGACAACCCACAAAATTGCACAACTCGTGGATGCAACCAAATGAAAAACTGCAAATCTATCATTGCACTGGAAACTACAAAAATTGAAATCATCAGAGAGCATAGCCAAAGCAGACAAACATGACTCAAACAACAGATCAACAACATATCTGATTTTCCAGTCACGTCCACAACTCAAGCACCATAGTCTAGAAAACCAATAGGCACAACATAGGAATGCTGAAAGAAAACACATACCAACATTCCCATGCAAAGAAGACATCACATCTCCTTAAAACCATGTCGAATTGTAGCTATCTCATCCAGTCACAACCTAGAAGCCAAGGTCTATAAAATAGTAGAATAGTAGCTCCACACACCACAAATTTTACTTGACCGTGAAAAACCTGCAAACCCACTATGTTTATAAAACACCCATGCATCTCCATATTCACTGCTCATCTAGACGACTCAAGAGTCTGCACACAACCATCACAGTTAACCAGAACAATGAAAAGAAACATGAATATGCATGATAGACATTTTAGGAAAATCTACAGAAAACCTCCAGAGCCAAAGACATGAATCTGAACCATGCAAGTGCAAGACACGGGTAAGAACGGAACAATAGGTCCATTTTAGACCAGTTCCAAAAACTACAATGATGCACAAGCATACAAGAGAGCTAGGCTATTCAGAAGTTGCAGACCACTAGGATCAACTTCATAGCCTCCATGCAATCAGAGCAACAGAGAAACTGTCTTCAGTGCTAAGTCAGAACACCTAGCACAAGCACAAAATATCATGGTTGAAGAACAACACAAGAAAATCCATACCTCTAGGGAGCCTCTCACATAGACACCCAATATGAACCCCACACTCTGCTGCAACACAACCATAAGTATACCTCATGCCCTTTGCACTAGGAACAGTTGTTGTGAGCCAGGAGCCTTAGACCACATTTCCACAATATGGGAAACCCCAGTCATCTCCAACATCTTTCAAAATATGTGTTGAATCAAAGAAGCACAAACTTCCACTCATCGAAGTATCAATCACCAACCGATTTCTCCATATTTCCTCAAGCTTACAAGGCTAAGAAATCGTCATAGGAGAAATACCCAGAACTTCAGTAACCGGGAGAAGGATTGGCACCACTTGTTGGTATCATCAAGCCTCGACCTCCCTCAACCAGCTCTGGTACCACTTGTTGGGGATACAGATTCGGTCTGTCATCATAGAACACGTCTAAGACAATAGTTACTTAAGGATTTTCATTCAAATTAGAACAAAGACACAAACAACTATGCCATAAAGCGGAAGTAGGCACAGTTGATCCCCCATTGATCCTCTCAGAAAAGTAAATGCTTGACAAAAATAGATTCAACACAAGCACAAATTCAGAATACAAAATCAGACAACCATGAAAGAAAAGCATATGGACACACAGATATATGTGGGGAAAACTATTTCAGGTAAAAAACCCCACCCTCTAAAACACTCAGCTCATATGTATTATTCAGTAACTAAAATAGTTACAATACAAAACCAGAGATATGCTCTTCAGGAGAATACATCCTGTCCATCTGGAGAAAAGGCAGACAACACAAAATAGAATCCTCACATAGTTACAATGTCCTCATGACATACTATGTAGATTCCCTTCAGCTCCTCACAAATGACTATCATAGCTAGCCTCATGGCCAACCCAGCCTCTTGGCCTCCATAGGTTCACATCGATTAGAAATGAGAGACAAAGTCTTGACAATAAAGACTGCTCGAACATACTTCACCTCTATCTCTAACTGTTCAACACTTCTACGTGCACACGAGATTAGTTGTGTAATCTCATACCATGTGCCAACCTATTCTACCTTTCCAAACAATCAACTATCCTTAGGATAGTCACTGACAGATCTTCTTGCATCAGGCTGCCTAGGAATTCAATTCCTTGCCTCAATCGTGTCCTGTCTTCAGCTGAAAACTCAGCCTGCAATAACTATCATACATAGTTTGACACCTAGCCAATCAACATCCTATCACTCATCTACATGTCACATTTTTGTTTGTTCATTTCCTTTGACCGTTGTTCAACACTATCCAATTCGGTCAACCAAGTTCTGAGCTCTTACAATGCAACCACCAAGCTCCTTTGATCCAGCTGTGGTACAAAAATGAGCTCGCCCGAGCTCACCCTTGGTTTCCCTACGCTACCGCTGCCCCAACCGAATCGCCTCACAGTATGGCTGTGAGCCATTCAGGTTTGCACCCTAACTCCATTGCACAACCGTGCCCCTGTCCGAGTTGCCTCGTGGTATGGCACTGACTTCACCCAAGCTCACCCTCAGCCATCCTACGCAACCGCCAAGTCACCTGAGCCTTACCGAGGTGCAATGATATCCTCTTAGCAAACCGATGGTGGTCACAGTACGCTACCATGGGGGCCACCAGGCCAGCCTACAGTAGGGCGGTAACTGCCATGCCAATCGCATGTGATCTCACCGCAAATACCGCGATGAGAGGAACCACTGCCTACGATATGGCGCTAACTGTCGAGCCCACCGCTGGAGGTCTCACCGTAGACATTGCGGTGAGAGGGACCACTACCAACAGTATGGAATTAACCATCGAGCTAGACCGCTGGCAACCTTATCGTACGCAGTAAGGTAGTAACTGCCAGCATAGGTTATAGGCCGCCTTACCACACCACCACAATGAGAGAATTCACCATGTGCGGTAAGGCAGTAACCATTAGATAGTCAACGCGGTACCACCAAGGCCAAGCCAGACAGTCACAGTAAAGCGGTAAAGGGCCAGAACATGAGGCATAATTTCCCAACAAGAATGAGAGAGTACCAATTATACATTTAATTTGGACCCAAACAACATGTTTGATCAATCACATGCTTCCTTAATTCGATGCAAAATCTTTATGCAACGTGTAGACACCAGTGATGAGTCTAGATTTTGGGCTAGTTATGGGTAGAATCTATAGTCTATTTGCTGAAGTTACCATGGAATTTGATATTACATGCTGACACTTTTATATAGTTTCTCTCAAAACAAATGACATTTGGGTTTAATTTCATTTCCGCCAGTTCTAATGATATTTACCTATTATGTGGACTATCTATATTAATCTTGCATGAGGTTAATGAATTTTCTTTAACGTGGTTATAGCTATGCAATTATTATGTGTACTGACATTGCCATGCAAACATGATTGGAAATGCGAAGTTGAGAAATGCAGCTGCCAGCTGGTCATGCAGAGGAATCGTGTGGTCAATTGAGGATGACGACAGAAGATTCCCATGTCAGCTGCATGTAACCACCTTATGCCAATATTTAATGGTATTGAGTAATGCAGATGTTATTGTAGTGGTTGAGTCCACATTTGGGCATGCATATATGAACAAATTCCCTTGCATGTGTAACCACTCTTCCTCTCTTTTCTGTTTTCCCTAAATGGCATCCTCTAAGTTAGTGGGAGTTGACTCCTCTATTTAGTTGGTATAAATAAGGTTTAGATCCTCCTTCTTTGGGGGTTGATCACCAATTATTATAAAAGCTGAGAATACTATCAGACATACTCTTTTGTATTTGCACTTTTCAATGAATGAAATAAGATTCTGAATTGAGTATCTAAGTTTAATCTAAGTTTGTATTAGTTTTAGAGGATACTCATCCAAGGGGGTCCACTTGGTGAGTAATTTGTTCCTTTAGTTTAGATAGATTAGTATTAGCTTTTGTTTAGTCAGTTAAGAATCTAGCTCTAACTATTCCTATAGCCAAGTTAGAATTCCATTATGTGACTGTTCTTGCAGCCAAAGAGGGTAGAATACTTTTCTTGTTTGTTGATCAGATTTTCATTTATGTTATGCATGTTCAACGAAAGTTTTATTGTCGAATGATGTTCAAAATTTTCTTTATTTCTTTCCATGCAATTTACCTTCAACATTAGTCTCTCTTAGCTGTAGAATTAAGATGACTACTTTGAAGTTCATAGTGCACATACTGTGCTGACCCATTTCAAGTTCACATCCCTGAGTTGACAATTTAAATGTACCTACATGATGGTTAAGATGGATGTTCAGGTCAGATGTTCAATCTGTGAATCATGGCTATAAAGGCTTAGTTATTGAAATAATTGTAGGAGGTCGACATTTTTGGTGCCGTTGTCGAGGATGGTGTCAAACTAGGGAGTCTTTTGGAGTCATTGATAGTTTTTTTTCTGCTATAGTATTTTTGGAGTTTGCTCTTAGTGTTAGAAGTTATGATCCACTATTTTTCCCACCTATTCTTTGTTTGATTTGGCTAATACTGAGTTGATACTGCATGCATAGAAGAAGAAGAGATGCTTATGGTAGATTCCTTCCTAATCATCTAGAGCCATTTCAGCTAGTAGAGCTTCCAAATCTTCCCAGAAATGAAGAAGAAGAAGATGCACACCCCTTCGTCGATATATTTCCTAACTTGACCAGTTCTCAAGTTTCCCTTGAAGATCAAAATCCATTTGAAGAACCTTTTATTCTAGAATTTCATCAAGCAGACATGGCCGATGGAAATGGAGATAGGCCTAATAAGAAGAACCAACCAAATTTTCCTTTTCTCGTTGCTAAACATAATGAAGTAGATAACCTCAAAAATATCCTTGCTTCAATCCTTCCTAAGTTTTATGGACTTGTCACAGAAGATCCTGATACATTGTTGTTTGAGTTTGAAATTATATACTCTACAGAAGCTATGACTATACCACTGATGCCTAAAGACTTAGGCTATTTCCTACCACTTTGAAAGAAGCAACATTGAGATGGTTTATGAGCCTTGGTAGGAACATTGTGTCGACTTGGGAAGATATAAAGAAAAATTTCCTTGTGAAATATAAGGAGTATTGCAGGGGTAGTGATATGAGAGGAGGTGACATTTTCAGAATGCAACAAAAAGAAGATGAGAGCCTGGAGGATTTCATTTCAAGGTTTTTATTTTTTTCTGCAAAAATCTCCACACCATACACTCAAAGGAGACTCACAAAAGTTGTTTTTTTCTTAGAGGAATTAGTGAAAGCTACATTGATGCCTTGGACTTGATGGATGGAGGAGATATCACTGAAGTCCCTTTGGACAATATCAAGAAGATATGCTAGAACTATTCTAGGGTAGCTTCAAAGAAAGTGAGAGCTTACCAATCCTCTATGGGTAAGTTATCCAATAGTTGAGTCTCAAGGATGGAGATTACTAATTTGCTGGTAGATTTCAAGTAAGATATCATCAACAATCTAGCTGCTTAGCTAGATACACTTCAAACTAAGAAGAAACATGAGGAGGTAGAGGCAATGCTGACAGAATATTGCCCTCATTGTAGATAGAAGAAGGTCTGCAGATGCAAGGTGATAGCTAACATTGACAATAAGCAGATTCCACTTGAGTTAAAACCAATTCAGACCGAGGAAGACCAAGTCTACTTTGTTACACAGAAGAGGCCATGGGCTTCAAGACAAGGTATGCCACCAGATCCACTATCTTTTGTTGGGCCATATTTCAATTCTTATTCATCTAGTAACCAGTGACAACTCTCTTGTCCATCCAACTATGGAGGATATCCACCACAGTCTTGGGGTAACCCTCCAAATGCTTGGTCCATCAAAATTCCTCACCTCAGTGGCAGCAACCTCAGGTGAATTGGTAGTAGTTTGAAGGACCTTGACAACCGCCTCTAGGAAACTAGCAGCAAAAATCTCAATGGAGAGGTGGACAACAATGGCTAAACCACACAACCAGTTACATCAACCACCTTCTCAACCCCAACAACCTGCTATAATGTTTCCTCCTGCTAATCCAAGTTCAAATTTTCCCAAACCTACTCAATTACCAACCCAACCCACACCAAACCTGAATAAAAAACCATATCAACAACCTATATATTCTACTGACCTAAATCAATTTCTTGCATATACTGTGAGTTTAAGTGACAGACGTCTGCATTCATGAACTACCTTATTAGATCCTTCCACCCCCATTATCACCGAGCTTCCTATGGAAGAGAAAGAAGAATCTTTGACTGATCCTATTCAGCCTTGTGCACCTAAAAATCTTGAAACAGTTCCAGCCAAGCAAATAGTGCAAGAACCACCATTCCCCCAGATATTGGAAGTGGCCAAACAAAAATAAGACAAGGAGGAAACCACTTTTGATATTCTAGACCAACTAAAGCATATATGTGTCTAGATACCCCTGTTCCAGGCCATAAAAGATGTCCCTATCTATGGAAAGGCAATTAAGGAAGCATGCCTCAAGAAATCAGGAAGGAAAAAGAGGGACCCAACTATAGTTCATGTAGCAGGACAATTGGATGGCATCATGCTTAGAAAAGTAACTATCCCCAAGTACAATGATCCAGGTAGTCCTATAGTTGAAGTTATCATACATAGGATAAACATAAAGAATGCCTTGATTGACTTAGGTGCATAAATCAATGTGATGACCTGAAACATCCTATAACAACTGAATATTGCAAGTATGAGATCCACTGCTATTATCCTACAACTTGCTGATAGTTCCATTGTTAAGCCTGATGGCATATTAGAAGACCTTGTGGTGATTCTATGTTGAGAAATTATGTCTCAACTTCTAGCTTGAAGTCCTTGTTTTCATGCCTTGGTGATTTTGTGTTGTCTGCAAAGTTTTTCCGAAGGCTGAACCGGAATGGAACTTGGCATTGTTTCGTTTGCCTAGTTCCAGGTTTTCTATTCCCTCTTCATCTCTGACTTTGCTTCCCTCTGTTTGGATTCTTGTTTCGCTTCGCAGTTTCTAGCGGAGGCGAAAATGGGTTGGAACTTGGCATTGTTCCATTTGCCTAGGTTCTGTGTTTATGTTCTCATTCTGGCTCCGACTCTGATTCCTACCATTCTGTTCTTCTCGCTTCGTTTCGTAGGTTCTGGTGGAGGCGGAACCAGATCTGGAATTTGGCAATGTCCGTTTGCCATGTTCCTATTTTAGTTTCTATTCCGACTCTGAGTCCAACTCCTGCTTTTGCAATCTAGTTCTTCTAGATGTTTGGTTTCTCCTTAGGGTGTTTCCCTTTGCTTTGTCCAGGTTCTGGATTGTTGTTTCTTGCAGTTGGTGGAGGCAGAACCGGAACCGGATTATTTCCTGATCTTGGACTTTTTTGAAGTCCTGTTTTCTATTCCTGGTCTGACTCCGACTCCGACTCCGGTCTTTTGTGTTCCCGCCTTGGTTTGACCCTGGGTTGACTTACCCCGGTCAGAGCTATATCTGGTGAGTTCCTCTTTACCGTGGGTGAATGCGGAACTGAAATGGTTCCTGAACCTGTAATTTCGGTGGAGTCCTATTTCGACTCCCGTTCAGACTCCAGCTCCGGTAGTGTTAGAATGACTTGGAAGTCTTGGACGTAATTGGTGTCTATTTGACCATTTTGGTAGTTCTATCAGCTGCGATTGCCAATGAGTCTTGGATGCATGACACCTATCTGAATAGTGATTGGATGGAAACGAAAATAGTTATTCTGGTAGTTGCTTTGTCAACAAAGGGTGGTGAACTCAACCGTTTTGAGTAATGGCTTTGAATGCAAAGTCGGCTCGTTGCAGGGAGATCTGTCAAATCCAACTAGATGCGTGATTTGAGGATGGACTTCATTGCTATGTAGGACTCTTCTAAGTTGGTTAAATATGGATGAGAGATATGCTATTTATTAGGTGTGAAGACAAGTTAAGTTGTAGAGTAATTTTTGAAGTCGTGCGTTGAAGAGGAAGTGAAAGAAAAGAACGTGTGCTCTTGAAGAGGGGTGATTTGATCTGTATGTTGTGAAAAAATTGTAATAGTGAATCTGAATCTCTTTGGGAGTTTGTAAGCTATATAGAGAAGACTGGAAATTGTATGTATTTGTTTCAATACTGTAATACAATAGTCTTGGTTTTGTGTGGTGGGTTTTTTACCTGAAAGGGTTTTTCCATGTAAAATCTCTATGTCAATCTGTGAATTCTTTGTCTGAATGATATCTCTTAATGGTTGTATTCATCTCAAGTAGTTTTAGAAGCTATTAGAATAAATATTTGCTTCTCTCCCCTATTGTATTGGCGTTAAGGGAATGTATTCTGCACTGTTGGGTCAGTAGATCTGCATTCTTTTCCCTTCAAAGTGGTATCAGAGCTTGGCCAGTTCATGTTATCCTTGCTAGGGTGAATTGGTTTTTTGCACTAATACTATTTCTGTTGTGAGATGGCGAGTACATCTGGTAGGATAGATATTGAGAATTTTAATGGTAGCAACTTTGAGTTATGGAAACTCAAGATAAAAGACTTGCTTGTGGATAGAGACCTCTGGATTGCAGTGTCTAGAACAAAGCCACAAACTATGACCCAAGAAGCTTGAGATCTTTCTAATAGAAAAGCAAGAGGATTGATAAGACTGAGTCTAGCCGATTCTGTGCTCCTGAATGTTCATGAGAAAATGTCTGCAACTTCTTTGTGGAAGAAACTTGGTGACATTTATCAAGGAAAGTCCCTGGTAAATAAGTTGTTCCTAAGGAAAAAGTTGTACTCCTTGAAGATGGACGAAGGTGCATCTGTTGCAGACCATCTGAACTCATTTAATATGAGTGTTACTCAGCTGGCATATGTAGGTGTAAAAATAGAGGAGGAGGATCGTTGCATGCTCCTAGTATGTTCATTACCTGACAGTTGGGATCATCTTGTGATGGCTATTGGAAGCACAACCACTGCTTTCAAGATGGATGATGTGGTTGCTTCACTTCTGTCTGAAGAAATGCGAAGGAAATATTTTGAGATGGCCAAAGATGCTCTTTCTATTCGAGGTAGAACAAAGGAGAAAGGTAAAAAGAAAGACAATAAGTCGAAATGCAAGTCTAAAAGGAGATCAAAGTCTCCTGGTAAAAAGTTCAAGGTAAAGTGTTGGAATTGTGGGAAACCTGGTCATATCAGGAAGGACTGCAAGGAGAAGAAGAAGAAGAATGCTTCTGATAATGAATCTTCTCAAAGTGATGCAGATGCCTTTATTGCAGCAGCCATGACAACTCAGGCATCTGATGATGTTTGGTTGGTTGATTCAGGTGCCTCTTTTCACATGACATCCAATAGAGATTGGTTCTCAAAGTATGAGAAGTGTGATGGTGGAAAGGTATACTTGGCAAGTGATTCAACGCTAGAGATTGTTGGTAGAGGAAGGGTCAAAATTCAGTTTCCTGATGGGAGAGTCAAAGGAATTGGTGGTGTTCTCCACATCCAAGGTTTGGCTCGAAATCTTGTTTTTGTTAGTAAGTTAAATGATGTTGGTGTAGAAGTTTTTTATTCTAGTAAGGGATGTAAAATAGCTAGAGGTGCAATGGTGTTAGCTAAGGGTGTCCGTACTGGCACTATGTACAAACTAGATGCATGACCTGTTCTTTGTAACAATACCTCTGTAAAGTCATGTAATTCTGCACCTATAGAGAAAGACGAAGACTCTTCTCTGTCTGCAAATGCTTTGGAGGTAAAACTCCCAGCAGAGAAGACTATGTTATGGCATCATAGACTTGGTCACATTGGTGAGAAAGTTTTAAAAACCTTGAAGAACAAAAACCTTGTAGAAGGGCTTGATGATTGTAACCTTGAGTTCGATTTCTGTGAACATTGTATCTATGGAAAGCAACACCGTGTTTCTTTCTCCTCTAGTCCTCACAAATCTTTTGGTATATTGGATTATGTTCACTCTGATGTGTTTAGTCTAGTTAATGTTCCTTCATTATCGAAGTCTAAATATTATGTTTCCTTTATTGATGACTGTTTGAGAAGGGCATTTGTATACTTTCTTAAAAGTAAATCAAAAGTGTTCAGTCAGTTTAAAAAGTTCAAATATTTGGTAGAAAATTAGACTAGAAGGAAAATAAAGTGTTTAAGGATAGACAATGGAGGTGAGTTTTGTTCTATAGATTTTGAAAGGTATTGCACTGATCATGGAATTAAAAGGCATAAGACAACCCCTTACACTCCACAACAAAATGGAGTTGCTGAGAGGTTGAATAGGACATTGATGGAAAAGGCAAGGAGTATGCTAAGTGGTGCTGGTCTGGAGCAGAAGCTCTGGGTTGAGGCTATTGCTACATCATGTTATCTAATAAATAGATCTCCTTGTTCAGCTCTTGTTGACAAGACACCTTTGGAAGCATGGTCAGACAAGAAACCCTCACTTAGGCATGTTCGGATCTTTGGCTGTGAGGTATATGTTCATGTACCGAATGAAAAGAGATCTAAATTGGATAGCAAGGCTGTGAAATGTATTCTCATCGGCTATGGAGTTGGTGTGAAAGGATAGAAGCTTTGGAACCCTGTTACTGAGAAGGTTTTGTATAGCAGAAGCGTGATATTTCATGAGCTAAAACTTTTAGTAAGTGATCAATAGTGTGAGACAAATCAGAGTGACAAGGAGAAGGATGCAGTTGAGATTCCCCAAACTCCAGAAAGGGAAGAGCTGCATAGTGTACTTGAGACTAAGGAGAGCTCAAGTAGCTCTGGAAGTTCTGATGATGAAGAACCATCTCAGCCTATAAGGAGATCTACATGAGAAAGAAGGCAACCAGATAGGTATGGTTTCTCTATGTTAGATTCAAATTATACTTATGCCTTAATTACCAGCACTGATGAGCCTAGGACTGTGAAAGAAGCAATTAGCATGGCTGATTCAAAGTCTTGGCTAAAAGCCATGAATGAGGAGATGGATTCCTTGAAAAAGAATGATACCTGAAAGATGGTACCACTACCTAAAGGGCGAAAGCCTGTTAGCTATAAGTGGATATTCAAAAGGAAGATAGGCCTTGATGATAGTGTAGAGAAGTATAAGGCATGACTAGTTGCAAAGGGTTTTTCCCAAATTGAGGGAATTGATTATGGAGAAATCTTTTCCCCTGTAACAAAGCTGACATCCATCAGATTTTTATTGTCATTGGTAGTGTGTATGACTTTGAAATTGAGCAAATGGATGTGAAGACAACATTTCTCCATGGTGAGTTGGAAGAAGAAATTTACATGTTCCAACCTGAGCATTTTGTTGAAAGAGGTAAAAAATATCTTTTTTGCAAGTTAAGTAAATCTCTCTATGGTCTAAAGCAATCTCCTAGAATGTGGTACCAGAAATTTGAAACATTTGTGTTGTCAATTGGGTTTGTTAGATCAAAATTTGATCATTGCATTTATTATAAATGTGAGAATGATCATGTGCTTGTTATTACTCTGTATGTGGATGACATGTTATTCATTGGTAATAGCAAGGCTATGATTTCTGACCTTAAAATTCAATTGTCTGCTAAGTTTGAAATGAAAGTTCTTGGAGTAGCAAGGTACATTCTTAGGATGGAGATAACCAGGGATAGAACAAACAGAAAGCTTTGGCTCAGTCAGAGTAAGTATGTGAGAACCGTTCTAGAGAGGTTTATCATGACTGATTGCAAGCAGCTAGTTGTTCCAATCATGCAAAGATTGAAACTATCTATTGAAGACTGTCCAAAGTCATCTACTGAGATGGAGGACATGACAAGTGTACCTTATGCAAGTGCAGTAGGTAGTTTAATGTATGCTATGGTCTGCACAAAACCAGACATTGCCCAAGCAGTGGGAGTTCTAAGTTGTTTCATGGCAAATCCAGGGAGATCACATTGGGATGCTGTAAAAAGAGTGCTCAGGTATTTGAAGGGTACTTCAGATTATGCTTTGTGTTACCATGGCAGTATGGTTGCATCACAAAGGGATCTTTGCATTCAGGGATATGTTGACTCCGATTGGGCAGGGGACATTCACAGCAGAAGGTCCACCAGTGGATACACTTTCATGCTTAATGGTGGAGCAATCAGTTGGATGAGCAAGCGACAAGCTGTAGTTGCTTTATACATGAAAGAGGCAGAGTACATGGCAGCAACTCATGCTTGCAAGGAGGCAGTGTGGCTGAGGCGTTTGTGTTCAAACATTAGATTTAATGCTAGGCAGATTTCAATCTGCTATGATAGTCAAAGTGCCATTTGTTTGGAAAAGAATCCGACCTTCCATGCCAGGACCAAGCACATAGATGTGCAATATCACTTCATGAGGGATATGGTTGAAGATGACAAGGTCAGTATAGATAAGGTTGACACCTTGAAGAATGTTGCAGATGCCTTGACAAAGCCGATTAGCAAAGACAAGTTCAGATGGTGCACAGAATCGATGGGCCTTGGGGCCTATGATAAATAGTAAGGTTTGATGTTTTGAGGAAGCTGGAAGTGTTCACCAAGTGGGAGATTGTTGAGAAATTATGTCTGAACTTCCAACTTGAAGTCCTCATTTTCATGCCTTGGTGATTTTGTGTTGTTTGTAAACTTCTACTGGAGGCAGAACTCAAATGGAACTTGGCATTGTTTCATTTGCCTAGTTCTGAGTTTTATGCTCCCTCTCCATCTTCAGCTCCGCTACCCTCTATCTGGATTCTTGTTTCGCTTCACAGTTTCTAGCGGAGGCGGAAACGGGTTGGAACTTGGCATTGTTCTGTTTTCCTAGGTTCTATGTTT
The DNA here is from genome assembly GCA_007115665.2 of Sequoiadendron giganteum. Classification (NCBI taxonomy): domain Eukaryota; kingdom Viridiplantae; phylum Streptophyta; class Pinopsida; order Cupressales; family Cupressaceae; genus Sequoiadendron; species Sequoiadendron giganteum. Next base: position 119,209,256 of record CM021107.1, on the reverse strand, counting down.
TTGTTCTCGTTTCGGCTCCGACTTCGCTTCCTACCGTTTTGTTCTTCTCGCTTCGTTTTGCAGGTTCTGGCGGAGGCAGAACCAAATTTGAAATTTGGCAATGTTTGTTTGCCATGTTCCTATTTCAATTTCTGTTCCGACTCTGAGTCTGACTCCTACTTTTGTGATTTGGTTCTTCTAGGTGTTTGGTTTCTATGAACCCCTAAACCTACAAGTGCACCAAGAAGTCAAACATTGTTAGTGTTAGATCATAATGCATGCAAATAATGAGGGATTCCCCATGAAATCCATTTATTCAAACTTAACTAAGAAATGAAGAACACAAGTAAATTTCAAATGAAAGAAACTCAATCCTAATTAAGCTAATAACATGATGATTCCATGGTCGAATTGGTGCCAATGGAGTGTTGCAATTGGCCCTTTCCCAATTCCTATGTTGTAGATGGTATGTGATTAGAGAAATGGTCAAATCTCGAAAGAGATTTGAGCATAACCTTGTTGCAAATTTGGAGAGATGATGGATGATTGTGAACAAAGAGCAAAATTAGTTCTCAATTGGAGACAGTAACTTTGCATATGAGTTGTGGATGAAGATTGAGGAGAAGAGTCTTCAATTTATAGATTTCAAAAATTGGAAGAAGAGTGAGTTTGAGCAATGTGGGATCATTCAACATCCAATGGCCAAGTGCCACTTGTCAAGATGTGAATGGTTGATGGTTGTGCACATTTTGATCAATGTGCATGATAAATGCCATGAGATTCAAATTTGAATTTGAAAGTTGGCAAGTTTAGAGGGAAGGGAAATGGAGTTAATGTCACTTGGCTCAAGTCTAAGGATATGTAAGAGGAATTAAATGTCTTGTTGGAAGTACCCATCCTATTTGAATTTGAATTCAAATTAAGGGAATATTCCCTTTTGATGCCATGTGAGGGAAAATAGATGAATTAATAAATCAAAGTAATTGATTTATTGTGCAACTTGCAAAATCTAGAGGATTTTGGTGAGAGGGATTATCTTAATCAAGGTTTTGATTAATTTAATGAAGAATTAGATGATTTGACCATTTTGACTCAAATAGATGAATTAATTTAAATCAGAATTGAGGGGAAATGATTTAATTAAATAAGTGATTTGATTTATTTAACTAAGGAGGAATATGTTAGATTAAATTCAATAAGGTTTTAATTTATTTAATTTCATAAGAGGACTTTAGAGAATTTAATCAAATAAAAGGATTTATTTAATTAAACAAAGATGTAAGGTCAATTAAATTAAATTGATTAATTTAATTACTGAAAGAGGAAGACTTAATCAAATAAACAATGATTTATTAAATTAAGAGATAGAATATGATGAAATGCTGAGAGTATGATTTAGGAGGAAATGTCATTAGTAATCTAGATCAAATGTGCCAGATCGAGAATGTACATTTTTCATGTCTACATTTTGCCCCTCTTTGAAGCAATGTACTTGTTGCATTGATTCAAAGAATAAACTGTTGCGATCAAAGTTCAAAATTTCTCAATTTTTCAGATGCCCCACTATTGCTCCAGTAGAAGGATTATGGTGGTATATTGCCCCCTCGAGAGATCGAGCGAAAAATGTTTGATTTTCTGATCGACATCACGATAAAATGCGAGAGGAGTGGTTCTATTGATGAGAGGATGAAATATAATTCTTTGATGTAGACAATTCTGATGATGTATAGACAGTCATCGACCATGGGTAGCCTCGTGTATATTTTGATATGACACACTAATTTTAGATAGAAATGTTAGTAAAGATAGAAGAATAAGAAGAATAAGATGGATGGAAGGAAGATCCCCACAAGTTCACATTATTACCGATGATGATGATGATTTGCTAGGAATTGGGATTTTTGAAGGGCCAATTACATTATGTTTGATAACACACATAGGTACAAGGCATCAAGGTATAAAGGACCAGGATGGCGTTGTACCTAGTGTGATGGACTTTGACTCATCAAACAGATAGGAGTACTCTTGTTCACACTTTGACAAAAATAATCTTATTTAGAATGCAGTTCAGATATTCCAGACATCTCGGGCCAAAACATAAAAAGGCGAGCCTTCTTATGTGGTCAACAAGATACCTAAAACATCCTCTCTACAAACAAACAAAGTACGCCTGACGAAGTTATTTTAGAAGAATATCCAACAAGCATAGCAAATGAAAAGATAATGATCTTTGCCCCATTCCTTTCTCTTTAAACCTGTTTTGTTTAGGCATCATCGAGAGGTCCTTGGAATGAGCACAAAATAAGATAAGTCAAAAAGAACAAAATAAAGCAAACAAACAAGCTAATGTTCTTCGTACTGCTAGCCAAGACTAACTACTATGGGGTACCTGATGCTTATGTCCATCGCAAGAAAGCTTCATCCTAGGACATGTTGTGATCAGGGTTTTGATGGGACTAATTTGGGTGATAAGCTATTGATATTCCGAGTTGACCAACTTGCTTGCTTACTGACTTAGGCTTGAGACTTTGACGATTAAGCATTCACTTTGGAACTTTCTAAACTTGCTTCTGACTGACTCACCAAAGGGTGAAAGTGATGATTGATTTTATTATGAGTGATGATAATCACGGGTGAAAGCGAGATGAAATGGATGCACGTGTGTTCTTGAAGAGAGGTGATTCAATCTGTATGTTGTGAAAACATTGTAACAGTGAATCTAAATCTCTCTGGGTGTTTGTAAGCTATACAGAGAAGACTGGAAATTGTATGTATTTGTTTCAATACTGTAATACAATAGTCTTGGTTTTGTGTGGTGGGTTTTTTACCCGAAAGGGTTTTCCCACGTAAAATCTTTGTGTCAATCTGTGAATTCTTTGTCTGAATGATATCTCTTAATGGTTGTATTCATCTCAAGTAGTTTTAGAAGCTATTAGAATCAGTATTTGCTTCTCTCCCCTATTGTATCGGCATTAAGTGAATGTATTCCGCACCGTTGGGTCAGTAGATCCGCATTCTTTTCCCTTCATTCTAGACTCTTGGGTGTATCGATCTCATTTCATGGTCCTTTCTCCCAAAGCTACACTTGGTAGGTATCCCATTATCCTTGGTAGGCCATGGTTAGCAACTGGAGACCCTTATATTGGATGTCCGTCAGATGACATGACCATTTTTTATGGCAAGAACACGAAAAATCTTGTTCTTTATCCTCCTGCTCAGCCATCCCATGATGAAGATAATTCAGTATGGCCACAAGTTGGTGAAGAGGTTGAAGACATTAACTCTGTAGCACAACTCATGATGCTAGGAATAAGTCCTTTCCTATAGCTTCAAGACAAGGATGAAGTGTTATCTCGTATCATTCAAAACCATTCCCAGATAGAAGAGACATCACCCACTCATGCATCTGGTTCTGCGGACCTCATGCAAACACTTCTATTAGTTCTACCTGATCTTCCTACAACCACTCTTCCTGCAACCTCTATCTTTGTAGACAGACTTCTTGCAACCACTGTCTCTGCAAACAAACTTCCTGCAGCAATAGGTATGTTCCACACAATGCTGCCACATGAACATAAGGTACCATGTATTAATGAAGCACCTATGATAGAGTTAGTTACAAAAGTACAGGTTTCCAAAGGAAAATATCTGAATATCAAGAGTAAATTGAGTGAGGGACAACAATTGACATTGGAAAATTTACTAAAATCCCATCAAAAATCATTTGCCTGGGATTATCATGATATGAAGGAACTAGATCCAAAGCTCTGCACTCATAGGATATATATCAAAGATTATTGTACACCTATAAGGAAGCCACAAAGGAGGATCAACCCTGCATTAAGATAAATTGTCAAAACAGAGCATCAAAAGTTACTAGATGCATGATTTATCTACCCTATTTCAGACAGCCAGTGGGTGTCTCCATTTGTAATTGTGCCCAAGAAGGCAGAAACATGGTGATTTTTTGTTGACTATAGGGAGCTCAATGTTGCTACTAAGAAGGACCATTTTCCCTTGCCTTTTGTAGATCAAGTCTTAGATTCTCTTACAAGAAAGCACTGCTTTTCTTTTCTTGATGGATTTAGTGGCTACAATTAGATTCAAATTGCACCAGAAGAAGACAAAATTCACATGTCTATGTGTGACATATGCCTATTTAGTGCTTCCCTTTGGGTTATGCAACACACCTGCAAATTTTCAGAGCTCAGTCATCAACATATTTTCAGACATCTCCCTTGACTACATGGAAATCTATACGAATGAGTTTACCACCTACGGTGCTGATTTTGATGAAGCATTGGAAAATTTGAAGAAAGTCCTACAAATATGTGAAGACCAAAAGCTATCTCTAAATAGTGAGAAATGTGTCATGATGATGCAAGAAGGTGTAGTCCTTGGCCACTACATTTCACACCATGGTATTCAAGTTGACACTGCAAAAATTGAGGTAATTGCTAATCTTCCCACACCCACAAAACAAAAGGATGTTAGGAGTTTCTTGGGACATGATGGATATTATAGATGTTTCATCAAAGATTTTGGAAAAATAGCAGCACCACTATATAGTCTGCTAACTAAAGATGTTGAGTTCCAATGGAAAAAAGGTTGTGATAATGCATTTTTTGATTTAAAGACAACTCTAACTCATGGTCCTATACTTAAGGGGCCTAATTGGGAAATTCCATTTCACATCCATACAGATGCCTCAGATTAAGCCATAGGAGCAATCCTAGGACATGAAGAAGGAGCCATTGAGAATGCCATTTATTTTGTTAGCAAAAACTTGTAGGGAGTTGAATTCAATTATACAGTAACAGAGAAAGAAATGCTAGCAGTAATCTATGCCCTGAAAAAATTTAGGCACTATATAACATGTTACCAGATATTTGTGCACATTGATCATGTAGCCATTAGATATCTCATGAATGAACACCTGATCTTAGGAAGGTTAGCCAAATGGTTTTTGTTGTTGCAGGAGTTTGACATAACTATTGTGGACAAATCAGGGAAGACCAATGTTGTTACAGATTTTCTTTCTAGGCTGACCACATCAGAAGATAGTCAAGCCATAGATGATTCCTTTCTTGATGAGAATATATTCTTTATTAGTGTGTAGAAACCCTAGTATGCTGACATATCCAATTATCTTGTCATTGGGAGAGTTCCCCCTCACTTCTCTCCAAAAGAGAGAAGAGTGTTGATTAAAAAATATTTCCCTTTTTCATGGATAGTTGGATGCCTATTTTATACTGGACCAAATCATGTTATGAGAAGATGTGTGAGGGAAGATGAGACATATGATATTATACATGCATTCCATGATGAACCAGGTGGAGGACACTTTGTAGCCAAGAGGACAACAATGAAAATTTTGAACACATGATACTATTTGCCTACACTCCACAAAGATTCATGAAGATATACAAGGAAATGTGATAGATGCCAGAGGATGGGCAGGAAAACCAAGTTTGATGAGATGCCACTCTATCCCCAAGTAGTAGTCACTCCCTTTGAGAAGTGGGGATTGGAATTTGTGGGACCCTTTGACCCCTCATCAAATGGCAGGTCTTATATTTTGGTATGCACTAATTATGTAACTAAACGGGTAGAAGTCAAAGCCATGAAACATGTAAGAGACAACAAAGTTTCATAATTTATTTATGAAGAAATTTTGACATAGTATGGAGTACCCAGTGAAATAGTAATTGATCAAGGAGCTTAGTTTACCTCAACACTTGTTACAACACTAGTTAATGAATATAACATAAGGCACAAAAAGTTCACTCCTAATCACCCTCATGCAAATGGTTAGGTTGAGGTGACAAACAAAGAGATTGAGGCCATCCTAACCAAAATAGTGAATATTCATAGAAAGGATTGGGAAAACAAATTATCAAAAGTAGTTTGGGCTTATAGAACCACATGGAAGACAACTATAGGCTTCACACCATTTGAGCTACTATATGGGAAGACAACCATGATACCCATTGAATTCAAGCACAAGACCCTCAAAACTACAGTTGAATTGGGGATGAAAATTTCTGAGGCATAGAAAGAAAGGATCATGAAATTGAATGCATTAGATGAGATGAGAAAATCAGCCCTACACCATACTAAAGTTTTGCAGAGTCAAAGAGTCAAATGGCATGATAAATTTATCAAAGAAAAGAAATTTCAGCCAGGTGACTGGGCACTACTTTATGACTCACGATATCAGCATACTGCAGGAAAATTGCAGACAAGGTGGATGGGACCATATGAAGTTGTTGAGGTATTTCCCAATGGAGTTATGCAACTGACCACCATTGACCTTGTTAGATTCAAATTACTGGCAAATGGGCATCAATTTAGATTATATCAGAAGTCAGCTTCCAAAGAAGAGTTCCTATAATAGTTCATCCAACATACAACACCCGAGCATAGTTCTTGTAGCTAAAGATTTCCTATAGCCGAAGGCAATGGACCTAGTGTCCCTCCTTATGCCTACTTAAGGTACATAATTTTCATAATAAAGACTTCTACTTTTGTAGAAGTCCATTTCTTCACCCATCCGCCCATCCGTCCATCCGTACCACCTTTCTCTCTCTCTTCCATCACTTCATTCCACCTCACACCATTCCACTTCATCATCATGAATTGCTCAATTATTTCTTAAAAACTGAAGCAGTACTTTCTCCACAATCATTGTAATGTATCCTCTACACCATCATGTTTGTACACACTCATATATGTGTGCATTAATTGCATTCTTAATTATCTTTTAGAGCATTTCATTTAATCAATGTACATTAGTATGGACATTCACATAATTTTTATGACCCCCTGTCAAATCATTGTTGCCATCTTGCATGTGTGGACACATGTCCAAATTTAGGTTGGGGGGAGGGGTAAGAAAGATGAAAATATATTGCCACATGTCAATCCATGATTATTTGCATTAGCAAATCTTGCTGAGCTTATTTGAAAATTTCAAATAAAAGATGGCTCACATATGTGATCTAACACTAAACTGTCGCCACCATTTCCTTTCATCATAAATCCATATTATTACCATTTCTTGCCATTATTAACCCAGTCATAATCTTGAAATGCAAATGGTAATTACTAAAAATAGAGTAAAGGAAAAATTCAGTCAACAATTCAGCTAGCAGGTGAGCAGAAAGGAATTCGCTTACATACGAGAGTTACAGAAGAAAATTTTGTAGAGTAATAGATTGATTACAGACAATGGGAGGCAAACTCATTCAAAATGAGCCCTCAGTTCATGATACTTTGTTGCAAAATGCACAATGCCTATCTGAATTTCAAAATTAAGGCTAGTTGGATTATTTTCTGAAACTAGAAGTTTTTTGACAAAGCTATTGCATTGGAGTTTGCTTAGACATTTTCAGATGGAAAATCCATAGTGAAAGGGCTGGAGTTCGTAGTGACTGAGGAATGAATTGCATAAGTTTTAGGGTTACCAACTGATGGTGAGCCTTACGCTATTTCTAAGGATGCTAGGTCAGCCAGGGCTATATTCACAATACATGGTGACCCTCCACTAACTATTGAAAAATAGGGTGCTAAAAGACTCTCTCTGCTCGAGCCATGGATGCAGACAACCATCTACATTATCATATATATCACTTGTGAGGGTCGAATTTCGATCCTGCATTCGGTGCATTTCAAACTATTGAGTCATATGGGGCATAGGAGGAGGATTTATGTGCCCAATATCTTGTACAACCTTCTCTCCATCATGGCAATAAAAAATAAAAAAGGTAGGGACAACTCTATATCCCACCATTGTCTCATTAAATTGTTGGTTGTGAAATCTCTACATGATGCAACACCTAGAAAGACCTAGGAGGATTTTTTAAACATTGATGAATATAGACCTGAGCAGTTGCAACCTAGGGTTTCACCTTAGACAGAAAGGTCTAGCAAAACATAGAGCATGGTTGAAGACACCCCCGGTGCTTCAACCTCTGGTGTTGGCTCTAGTGTGAATCCTCCTACAAAAGAAAAGACTATAGATGTTAGTTCCTCTGATAGTGAGCATGAAAGAATAAAATTCTCCATCAAATTTTGATGATGATGATGTTCCACTTGAAACTATAATAAGACCAAGGGCATAGAAGAGGCAAGTCGAAGCAAGGAAAGGAAAAACATAGCCTGTGCAAAGGAGGTGTCGAGTCCTAAGAAAAGAAAGGTTGGCACTATTCATCCTAAAACCAAAGAAAAATGTAAGAGCCCTCTCAAGAAAGCAAAGCCGACTATTGATATGTCTTTGCAAAAAAACCATGAGCTTGGTGGGACATCGTGCGAAAGCATTGAAGCTGCAATGGAGCAAGAAAATGTAGAAGAAGAAAATATATTCGATCAAGTAGCAAAATTGACCTTGATAGATCTTGTTTCCCTTGCAAAATAAGTTGAGACTCAAGAACACGAAGAAATTTAGGAGTTCCTGCAGCAAGACCAAGGCTAGGAGTTCCTATAGTAAAATGAGGAAATAGATTAGGAGTTCCTGCAACAACTGCAAGAATGAGAAGAAGAGGCCCTGCAACAAGAGGAAGAAAGATAAATTGTACCTCTACAGCCTAAACTAGTGGGACATCCTTGTTAGAAACCCTAGATCAGACATGCAAACCTAAACACCTTCCACAAAAGAGAAAACATAAAAAAGCAGAGCTTTGCATGCGAATGTGCAAAATGATATTATTCAGGAATTCAATATTACAATGAGATGATTTGCTTTATAGAAGCAAAGTATGCAACCCTAATGTTGACCTAAAAATAGCTCAACTAAATAAAGCTTACTTATTAATTAAGTAAACTAATTATTACCTAAGCAAAACCTAAGTAAAGTTATGCAAGTGTAATTAAATATTAATTACACCAACTCCCCCCCATAAGTGCAACTTAGGGAGACTAAATAAGCATGCACCTAAAACTAAGATGAATGCAAGAAAGCATGAATGGGTCCCGACAACAAGTCCTGATCAGGTACCCACGTACAAATGCAATAATGAGGTAGAGAAGGAAAACCCAGTGGGACAACCCCCCCTACAATGAGATGACTGCTGCAAAGAAGCACTGGAAGAACACTATGGAGTAACACTGGAACCGCAATCCGGCAAGCAAGGAAAGATACTTGTGTCTACAAGAAACCATATCGGAATCATAATAATGTGACAGCAGACCCGATGCCACGGAACACTCGAAAACACCAAACTGGAACAACCCTGGAATCCATAAAGCAACAGTAGATGGTATGATGATGACAAAATCTAGAAGCCGTGAATCTCGATGTCGATGCAAAAACTGAGACTAAAACTCTTCCATGGGAAAAAGTACCATATAGACTCGGAACAATAACCACAAATTTAGTGGCCCTCAAACTGAGATGGATCCGATGCAGATCACTAACCATAGGCTCTCAATCTAAAGTGTGAACCAAAATGAATCTGGTATGTGTCAAGCTAAGACAAAATATGGCCAAAAGAAACTAATAAACCAGATTACAACCCATGCGAGTTGTCATCAAAACATGATGAAGATTATTATGCAAGAAACCCCCTTGATGGAACTTTATATTAGTTCGTTTATTACAATCCCCAATGACTGCAAAACGGACACTGTACGCAAAAGTTACACCCGATTTTGTAAAAGTGCTCCAAAATGACCAATAAGGCCTGCAGGCAGCCCAAGGGGCTAAAAAAATCTCGGCCCCTGGTCCTGCATGCGACTAGGGGCTGGCGGACAGGGGGCTGGGGCGGAGCCCCTGGTTCTCCATATGACCGCAGGAGCAGATACGAAGCCCTCAGGGGTTGGTGGCGAGCCCCCGGTCCTCCATATGACCGGGGCGGAGCTGCAGAGGGCCGCTGGGGCTGGGCGGACCCGACGGCGGGTTGGCTGAGCGCCGCTCAGCAGTGGCGGACTGGCGGCCGCCTGGTGGCTGCTCGGTGGCCGCTAGGCGGCTCTTTTCTATAGAACTGGGGGCACGAAAACCGAAGCCGATTTCGTACCTTTTCTCAATTTTTGTGTCATTTTCGTTTCGAAATGCGTGCTGGGGAGGCCGTACGACTTTCCTGGCAAAAGTTTTTTGCCTTCTGGATCATCTTCGCCAAAATCGATGAAATGAAAGGCGATCTTAGGGTTTTTGGGTGCTGCAAATGCAATGGTGACCTCCGTTTCTGCTCAAAATGCTTCAAAAAAGCAGCAACCTCCAGAGCTTGCAAAAAAACACCCAATTTGAAACCCTCAGAGATCTGGCAAATCATGGCCAAAATCTGCAAAATAAAAGCCAAACCTGACTTTTTCCAGTGCTCTGAATCCAATGGTGAGGCCCGATCTGATCCAAGACGCTGCATAAATAAACTCAAGGCAAAAAATCCTCGAGGAACCCCGAACGAAATCTGCAATGGTTTTCTCCAGAATTTGAGAAGGGGCTGCATGTCAAGGCTCTGATACCATGTTAGAAACCCTAGATCATACATGCAAACCTAAACACCTTCCACAAAAGAGAAAACATAAAAAAGCAGAGCTTTGCATGTGAATGTGCAAAATGATATTATTCAGGAATTCTTTAATATTACAATGAGATGATTTGCTTTATAAAAGCAAAGTATGCAACCCTAATGTTGACCTAAAAATAGCTCAACTAAATAAAGCTTACTTATTAATTAATTAATCTAATTATTACCTAAGCAAAACCTAAGTAAACTTATGCAAGTGTAATTAAATATTAATTACACCAACAATCTTGAATCTATGAAGACGGTTCTATATGGGGAGCAGTCATCCACAAAAATCTTGGTAGGAATCCATAACCTTCCTGATGTTTCAGTGCATACAACAATTTTAAATTTGTGGAAAGAAATAAAAAGAAGAGAGGAGGAATGGAAAGAGGAAAAGAAAAGATTGAAAAAGGAAATCCAAGAGAGGGATGAGATCATTGAAGAAAAGAATGAAGAGATTGTCTTTCTGAAGGAGAGGGTGAGTGACATTGCTACCCTGGTGCCACAAATCTTGGAATGAATAACCCCTCCAAGGGTTTATGCTCTGTACCTAAAAGAGAAGTATCTCTCCTTCAGGTTTTCAAGAATTATATCAGGTTTGGACCCCTCCATTGAAACTCCTACCAAATTTTTCAATATTTACAAAATTGCCTCCCTTGAGATGCAAAATTTACTATGTGAATTTTATTTGCAGAAATGTTTTATAACTAAAGACCAAGACTGGAACCCACTACTATATGTGGGGGACAGCCAATTGAGAGCATTCATGTCTTGGGTTCAAAATGGTATTAGCTGGGGTGAACAATATAATTCTTATAACGGAAAGGAATCCAATATTCCCTTAGATATAAGAGCTGACTTAGGGAACCCCAAGGACATTTACACAGAATGGAATAGAATGTTTTTTAGGCTGAGCTATGGTAACAAGATTATGTCTTGGATTGAGGCAGTTTACAGTGAGTATGAGGTGAAAACAACAACAAAAGAGGACACTATGAGAATATACCTATCCCAAAGATGGAACCTCTTAACTGATGAACTGAAACAAGATAAACCACATTCCATTGAAAACTATGCTACTGCAATCAAAATTATTGAAAGATACATCCAACTTGGGAGAACACAGGGGCGAGATTGGCTTCCCTTGACTTTTCAGCTGCCTACCCTCATGTGGCATGTACCAAATTTTAGATTCTTTCGGTATGACATTGCTAAGGAACAACATAGATGGAGAAGACTTGATAAGTTGGGAGGATTCTACTTGAAACCTGATTTTTCCACAGAAGACACTGATATTGGACAATTATCAGTTGCAGATTTTAGAGCCTTGACCAAGAAGAAGCATAACTCTTCCCCCGTTGGAGGACCAACAAAACATTAGGTTGGGGGGAGTGATGAATCTAGTTTTTGGGCTAGTCATGGGTAGAATCTATAGTCTATTTTCTGAAGTTACCATGGACTTATATTACATGCTGACACTTTTATATGGTTTCTCTCAAAACATAAGACATTTGGGTTTACTTTCATTTCTGCCAATTCTAATGATATTTACCTATTATGTGGACTATCTATATTAATCTTGCATGTCATTAATGAATGTTCATTAAGGTGGTTATAGCTATGCAATTATTATGTGTACTGACATTTCTATGCAGAAATGATTGGAAATGTTAAGTTGAGAAACACAATCGCCAGCTAGTCATGCATAGGAATCATGTGAAGATCAATTGAGAACGATGACAGGAGATTCCTATGTCAGCCACATGTAACCGCCTTATGCCAATCTTTAATGGAATTGAGCAATGTGGGCATTACTATAGTGGTCGATTCCACACTTGGGAATGCATGTCTAAATAGATTCCCCTACATATGTAACCGCTCTTCCTCTCTTTTCTTCTTTCCCTAAATGGCATCCTCTTAGTTAGTGGGAGTTGACTGCCTTGTTTAGTTGGTATAAATAAGGTTTGGATCCTCCTTCTTTGGGAGTTGATCTCCAATTTATTGTACAAGCGGAGAATACTATCAGACATACTCTTTTGTATTTGCACTTTTTAATGAATGAAATAAGATTTTGAATTGAGTATTTAAGTTTAATCTAAGTTTGCATTAGTTTTAGAGGATACTCATCCAAGGGGGCCCACTTGGTGAGTAATCCATTCCTTTAGTTTAGATAGATTAGTATTAGCTTCTTTTTAGTCCTTAGTTAAGAATTTAGCACTGATTGTTCCTACAATCACTAGAATTCCATTTTGTGACTCTTCCTGCAACCAAAACGAGCATAGTAGTTTCCTGTTTGCTTATTAGATTTTCATTTCTATTATGCATGTTTAGCTTAAGTTTTATTTTTGAATGATGTTCAACATTTTCTTTATTTATTTCCATGCAATTTACCTTGAACATTAGTCTCTCTTAGTTGTAGAATGAAGATGACTAATTTGAAATTCCTAGTCCACATAATGTGCTGGCCCATTTCAAGTTCACATCCGTGGGTTGACAATTTAAATGTAACTTCATGATGGTTAAGATGGCTATTCAAGTCAGATGTCCAATCTCTGAATCATGGTTGTAAAATCTTAGTTATTAAAATCATTGTAGGAGGTCGATGGTCAACCAAACCTAGTGAAAACACCAATGATATTCGAAGTATGCACATCTCCAACAAGATGATCACACGTGGATCACTCAAAAAACTTCACTAAACATTTTACAATCTCTAAGAAACCTTCAGGTACATCCGTAGCAACTACAACAATCTTCATGTATAGAATATTCTTCACGAGTCCATCCGAACCAACCAACAACACACAAGAGTTCTAGAGAAAGTCTTCTAGAGTGCTCAATCACAAGTACATTTGTCAAAACACATAAACCAATAGTATGTATCATCTCCCAGATCCGCAAGATCTAAAACAAAACATCAGAAGACTGCGAAGACAAAATATTTGTCCCAACTCACAAACAAATAGTTTTGTCAAACCAGTTCACACACTAGTGAACACATCCTTCATTCTCCAGCGATCTAGAAGCTAAAGCTTGGGATGTATTATCCATTGAGGCTCATGAAAAATACCACAGATCCACACATGCATAGGGTCAACACAAAATATTAAATGCAAAGCACAATACCGGAGCACACTTAGAACACATACTCATCACTACCCTCATTATTTCTTAAATTTTCTCCAAAGCACTTGGAAAAAACACAACTAGAACTTCATAAATATAACTCCATGTAATCTAAGCACTTCTATAGTATCTCAACTATACAAGTACCATCTTCAATCAACCTGAATTGTGTTGATATCAATGACAAAATTAATGAAAACACCACCAAACACATCCATACTTGCAACATAGTCCTCTAAATAATATATCCTTTAGACCCAACACAAGGATCCCCAAGACCTAGATCTATCTCTATCTACATGCCAAGGTTTACCCCCTGTTGAAATTCTTGACTGCCAACCTTAGAAACCAATCGGTTCATTGTAGGTGAATGTAAGCATGAAAAAAATGACAAAGAAATGAAAGGGATTCATAATCTAGTTGTTGATTTCGGGAAGATGAACCAAGGCGAATTTCCAAAGTCTACTAAAGGCTTATTTAAATCAATTTCAATATAAATTATTGCATAAGAAATTACCTTTTTGTCCAAATTTTATTGCGATGGGCCAATTGGTTTACCAAGTAGCAAGGTTCTCATATGCAATATGTTGTTTCTCCAAAACTCTGATGGTAACCATGGAAGTCTAACCCACATCGAAACACGAGTCAAGAGCTCCTCTGTAGGATTGAAGCCTAAATGCCATGGTTTAATGAACAACCCTATCTGGTTATAAAAATAGGTTCTACCTTCAAAATCCGTAATTCCAGTATTTTAGATAATTGAAAACTACCATAAAGTAGCCATTTGTCACTTGCATAATCTCAAGTTCACCCTCAAGGTTCAATGTTCATCGGGCCCATGATTCAAGAATAGGGGGAGAAACATAGATCCCCATAAATTTATAGATCAAGACATGGTTAGAAAGGTATCTAACATCCTCCTCAATCAATTCTGGTTGAATTACCAACATTGGGCGGTCTTGGGTCATTTTCATGCACCCATTTACCTTTGGAATTCAAAGTCCACTAGGTTGGGACGTACCCTCACCACTCAATAAACTATCTAAAAAACTAACCATAGTAGCATACAAGGATAGAGATAGACTATTACTAGCTATAGCTTCCCAATAAGAACCATTGAGATTAATGCATGGGTCTCCTATTGAGGCCATGCCCCAAGAAAACAAAGAAAAATCCCAAACAAAAGGAAGGGGTTAAGAGTAGATTCCAAACACCACAGACCCGAATAACACACCCACTACATAAAAACTCCAACATGAAAAAATGGACAACAATGAAAACAAGATTTGGCTTTCACAAATAAGGGAAAATCTTTGCAGATAAGGGAAAGATGTTCAACCTAAGGGAAGAGGCCCATAGCTTAGGCCATGCCGCTACATGCAGCCCATCACCAATCTCCTCGACTCAAAAAAACAACCATCCTATAATCTCTATTGCTCTAGTTTCCCAAGAACTTTGTTTATGTTTTATATTATCTTACTTCAAACTTAAGCTCGTTTTGAATATTACAAACGTGACTTCTTCCACCACCCATCCTTTTTTAATGAATTAGTGTAGTATTATTTTATAATTAGTAATAAAGACACATATTCATCAATAAATGAATAAATATTAATTTGATTGTAGTACAAAAATAGAAAAGAAATTAATATAATGAAATTGCATCTATATATGATATTAGTAAATCTATAAATATAATAAATTATATATTTTAAAATATTAATTTATAGTAATTTAATTAAATATATCATTTTTAAAAATATAAGTAAAATATTTATTGATTATAATTATGAAAATGTATCGACATTTTAAGTAATAGCTATCAAACTAGCACTTGCACCTAAAGGAGGTTCAAGTATTACATCGATAGAAAACCATTTGTATGTTAATATGTTATAGAGTTTGTGTTTGTGCATGGGTGTGTGTTGATGCCATGTGGTGCAAATTCTAGTTGTATATAATAGAATAAAATAAATTTAGACAAATTTAGATTTTTTCCTTAAAGAAAATAAGTATTATATGATTTTGAAATATTGATAGAGAGATTTAAAATATAAAGCAATGCAAATGAAAAAAGAAAATTGCAAATGGAAATAGAATGTTGCTGTCTACTCGAAAAATTAATATTTAACTCATTTTTACCTGATAAGTAAGATTTTGGAGACTTTTACCATTAAATGACAGCTGATTTACCATAATTAAAAATTATTTTCCGATTAAAATTGTTGTCACCTTCACAATAGGAATCTTGTAGGTCCTGACATAACATTTTGTTTACCAGTGTGACGTTGGACAACTACGAGTAAAGTCCCATTCAAAGTATTAGATCGCCGCTTCGCTTTGGATATTTTGGCTGAAATTATTTTTTGGAGGAAGTTGTAGAAGACGTCTAAAATTAAACACTTGTCACCATATAAAAGAAAACGTCCATTCACTGATTGCGATTCTCGTCACATCGACCATCCCCAGCGCTGCAAACGAATATGAACAAAATCGTAATATAATAGATGGTTTGTGAGCAGATACAACGTTTCAGAAGGTTAACCATTAGCAGTTCTATCAAGAATATCAAGGTGTTCAAAGATAAGATCAAGTTAATTGTCATGTGCAAGAGCAGGTTGGTTTTAATATTCGAAGGAGAGGTAGCAAAGTTCAAAATGTGAAAATAATTGGATAACATTGTTCTATTAGAGAAGCATGTGAAATCATTGTAGGATGAATGGATGGTTATTCGTTTACTCAAAGAGTTTTAATTTTCTTGGGCTTTATTGTGTTTGTGTCTTGTATTACCTATCTTGAGTGTCTTTATGTTTCTAATTCTCTTTCTATTGTCGGTTTGTTACTTTTGTTATTTTATTGCTACAATGTCTTTTTATCAAAGTGATCTTTTTATTTCTTTTTGGTTCTTTCTTGAGCAAGGGTTGGGGTCCTTTTATAAACTCTTCTTTTATACTACATTAAAAATTGGAAGGCCCTTAAAATGCACAATATTAAATAAAATGCACAAGGCTCCAATATGGGTATCTAGCCCATAGTCGTTTCAACTTTTGTTGTTTAGGATGCTCCATTGACATTTTAGCTTCTATATGGAACACCAATGGACATGTACGATGGGGATTTTATCCATAATGATGTGTAACCTTCACCAACATTAAATCCTCTCTTAAAAATATAATTGCAATATGTCAATATTTAATGAATTTATCTGATGCCCCCTAGAATAAATTCCAAGGAACATGAAGAAATATTAATGACATAGATTTGTAAGGTTAATGTCAACTAACCTAACATTTATCATAAAATGTTTTCTACATTAGGAAGATGGATTAGTATAAATATAAATATTTAAATAAATTTATTTTAAACAATCCAGAGATATTATTAGAAAAGAGTATTGTTGAATTTTTGATATAGTTTAGATAAATGGCTCAAGTTTAATATTTTTGGTATCTTTTGGATAGATGCATTTAAGAAATATGTGTTATTTTATTAGCATTATTAGATTTGATGTATAAATGAACTCAATTTTATATTCATAAGTTTCACTTACTATTACACTATTTAAATCATCAAACATAATCAATATAAATTAAAAAAATTATAAACATATAATAATCAACCATTTCTAAAAAAATGAATATCTAAAAGTTTGAAGATAAATTATAATTTTAAAATATTTACATTATAAATATAAAAGATAATAGACTAATAATTATAATAATAAATATATCATTATATAAAATATAATTTATAAATTTAAAAAAAAAATTATAAATAAACAACCTTAAAACACATGAACTATCTAAGAATAAGAAACAGAATAATCATAAAAAAAAATCAGGTTCATCTTACTTAAAAATCAACTCACATCTAAAATTTGACATTGTATCCCCTCAACATATAATCTTATATGCGCATATATATATATATATATATCTATAATTATCTTGTCCAACAGATTACACAGTAGAGAATTATACATAACCTTTCATAAAATTATTGATAACATTTCAGACACTGAGTTTGTAAAATCTAACACTTATATCATCTAGCATCTGCTTCAGTTCTTGCCTTGGATTTTCTTCTTTCTTTTCCTCATAGCTCGTGAAAAACTCTTTGTTCTCTTTTTCCAATTCATTCCACACTGCAAGCAAACAAACAAACTGAGAACCCTAATCAACTTACTCAGTGAACAACAGTGATTTTTGAGGTCACATCATAACCGAACAGAATAGATTAATCAGTTTAAGCTTCAATTCAATTCAATCAAACAAACACATACCAATACATTTTATAGTAGATCTTACAGGCCAATGGCCCAAGGAGGAAACATAGCAGAGAAGAAACCATTGAAGGGTAAATCTCTACCAAGATACTACCACGTCTAAAGCATAGCTCTTTGAACCTTCTCTTTGATTGGGAGGATAAACATTGGGATATTTTTTCAGACTGTAAGTATTCAGTTGAAGAATTATGGATTTCTAATTTAATATTAAAGATTGCAGACATTTGTTCTAAATTTAAATTAACCTTTTCTACTTCTTATAAGTTTATAAATCGACTTGAATGTAAGAGCTTCTAGGAATGGAAAAAAGAAATGAAATAATGAGTGAACATGTTTATGGAAACAGGTTGAACTTATTTATTGTACCTGTAACGGTTATTGTGGGTGCAATATTGGCGTGCTTAGAAAGTGCCTCGGCACATTCCTGTTGGTCCATGTTAAACAGCAAGCACTTCTCAATCAAGTGCTGAACCTGCACAAATACAATGACAACCCAGAAGAAATAAATTTAACCCAAAAATGTTTGATATGATTTACTGATTAATTTGACAGCATATTTATAGTCCCAAAATAAAAGAGAGTAACACTGCTTTACCAGATGAATATATGAAGCCCATGATGAGGAGTCATCTGCAGGTGCCTGCATTTTCTGGTCCCCTGCAAAACTAAGGATGCGGGAAACGGAAGTGTTTTAAGATTTATTTTATAGAATGGGAGGTTTTATGCTGGAAAATTGAAATCTTATCTTTGAAAATAAGAGGCTATTTTTATGTTCTCAATTTTCAGTTGATCTTTTTAGAGAAAGGTTGAAAATTTCTTATCAGTTTAGCAGATATTTTTGTCACTTTTATGCAGTATTAAATATTTTAAAAATGTAATTCTACTAATTTTTTTAATATTAGTTAAAAGAACTATTAAACTTAAATTCTTAAAGAAATTTACATCATATAAATTGAAGAATGACTGTGATTGCTCTCCACACTTTATGTTTATACATGTTTGGGCTTGGCCATGTTCAGACTATTGTCTTTTACTTTTGACAAAGTCTTACATAGAGTCTAAGGTGTACCTTCTTACCACTCAAATGGTTATAACTCATATATATATATATATATATAAACACATATGGCAAACATGTATGCAAAATGTGGAAGCATAGAAAAGGTACATGATCTATTTGAGAAACATGTTTCAAAAAGTGTTTGTTGAAAAGGCTTTAGAAACTTTTAAACAAATCCAAACTAGCATCATGCCTTCCTCTACTCAAATTGGAGCTTTGGAAGAGGTTATGGATATCCATCAAAGAATAATTGAAAATGGTTCTTTTTCAGATGTTGTAATTGCAAGTGCCACTTCCAATCACGATAACCTTCACAAAACCTTATGCCCAAAACATGTGTTCGCTTGTGTCAACATAGACTACTTAAGGTGTGCACACATTGTTGACATATTAACTAGGAACATGCTAGCATAATCATAAAGCCATGTAAACAAATACAAAAGAAACAAAATCAAATGAAAAGGATTGCAATTGAGTTATGTTGACAAGGTGACATGCACAAAAGGTAGAAAGACAAATAAAACATATATTAAAATTCAAGATTTGATTTCACAAATTGTATAATTATGTCTAGTTCTGTTTTTTCTTCAAAATTCCTCAAAATTTGTGTTTTTTGCAAAGTTCCTTCATTTTAAATGTGCAATTCTATATAAATATATTAGAATTAGTAAAAACTATAAAAAAAAAAGAATGTGTATTATCAAATTAAAACAAAAAATATATAATTAGCATTCCAACACTAGAAACATGAAAATATTAGTTCATATAATCAAATTTGGTCTTAAAATTCAAGTATTTCCTTCTTCTACATTGTCAAACAAAAAAAGGTGAGTGCAATATGTAAAATATGCTTTTTTAAACAACACTATGAAAAATCATTTCTTTGTCAAATAATGCATATAAGGTAGATAATAACAAATCACATGGGCTTGAATGATGGGTCACATGTCTTCTTACAATTTTTTTGTATTCTCTAACATGTGCTTGAATTAAAATGCGAGCAAGTTATAACCTATAGAACACATATAACTATAAACCTAATACTCTCAATCATAAACCCTATAACCTATACCCTCAACCCTAAAGCCTATAGAGTATACCCTAGACCCTATAGGGTAAATCCTATACCTTATACCCTAAACCCTATACTCTCAACCCTAAATCCTATACCTTATACCCTCAACACTATACCCTTAACCCTTAACCCTATACCTTATACCTTCAATCGTAAACCCAAAACTATAAAACCTAAACCCTACATCCTCAACCTTATACATTATACCCTTAATTATACACCCTCAACAATATACCCTCCATCATAAACCCTATACCCTTGAACTTATACCTTATACCCTCCACCATAAATCGTATACCCTAAACTCCATTCCCCTAACCTTACACCCTACACACCTGAACCTACACATTATTATGCTGCTCTATAAATCCTATACCCAATACCCTCAACCCTTCTTCTTCTACTACAACTGTAAACCCCATACCTTACACCCTAAATTGTAAACCCTCTATGCTTGACCCTATACCTAATATCCTCAACCCTAAACTGTATACCCTCAACTCTATACCCTAAACCATATACCCTAAACCCTCAACTCTAAACCCTATACCTTATACCTTCAACCGTAAACCCCATACTATCAACCCTATACCCTACACCCTCAACCCTAAACCCTAAACCTTATACCCTCAACTCTATACGTTATATCCTCAAACCTACACCCTCAACCTTATACCCTCCATCAAAAACCTCTACCCAATACCCTCAACCCTCAAGCCTAAACCCTACACCTTATATACTCAACCCTATACTCTCAGTTCCCTACACACTATCCCTTTGTTGAACACCTAAAATATTGAGAGGGGGGTTGAATCAATATTCACTAAAATTCATTAACTTCATCAATTTAAACATCCATTCAAAGCATCACTTAAAACTTGCAAAAATGGAAAGGAACAATTAAAGCATGCATCACAACACATAACACGAGAACAATATATTTACATGGAAAACCATTAAAAGGGAAATACAAAAATGAGGATCAACTCACAATATATCATAATCAGTTATAATAGAGATTATAGAATGATGGAATCATTGTCAAAGGACTCACTATCTAGAAAGAAATAATGGCTCACTACTGGTGGATCACTACTAAGGTCTCACTGCCTAGAATAGAAAAAGATAGAAGAAAAAGTCACTCAATTCCAAGGATGGACTGTTAATAATGTATCTGCAACATGCCGAAGATACAGTTCCACTTAAGCTGGGAAAATTGACTTAACACACTTCATACTCCACCACTATCACACTTTGCATTTCACTCTACATCAGGTCTCGCACACACACACACACTTGAAATTCTTCTATTCATCCTTCACACAATGAATTCACTTTGTATATTGTAGTGATAGAAAAAGTATTCCTTTTCCTCACTTACTTTGGGAATTAATAAAAAGAGCTAAGTGATGCCTTAATTTGGTGTTGTAATAAATTTTACATATTCATGTATTAAGTTTTGGGCCCTTTTCATTGAAATTTGGCTTCTTTATGCTCTAATTTGTCCTATTTTACATCCACAAGCCTAATTAAATACATTTTTTTAGGATAATCCCGCCATTTAAAAAATGGCCAATTATAATTCATTGTTTTTGGTTGTGTTCTAGATCTAGTGATCTGAGACTCATACACCACCTTAGGCGTATGGGTCCCACCTAGGCCTTGGGACCTGATTTCAAATTGCACATTGAACAAGACACTCCTAGAAATTTGTGTCCCAGCTTTTAACCACTAGGACTCATAGGCCGCAACTAGTATATGAGTTCCTCTTTAACTTGGACCTATTTTATTTCAAGTTCTTGGTGGTATTTTATTGTCCTAGATCTAATGTTGGCTTGTAGTGTTGTAATTTTGAGAAATTAGGTATAAACAAGTATAAATACAAGGTTATTTCACATAGTTTCATCCTAGAATTTCATAAGAGATCAAGAGTACTTTCACAAGAGCATTCAAGAGCATCTCTAAGCCATTCAAGGGAAGATTTATAAATGATTATTACAACAATCAAGATCCATTATCATCTCAAAGGCTTGATGCATGATGCATGTGGGTTTGAGCTAATGTTATGATGTATTGTTCAATATCAATTCAAGTACTCAAAGGCATTATCTTTCACCAAGAATCATTATCAAGATCTACATCCATTGAGGCTAGTTCATGCTTGTTTGTAGATCTAAAAGGTTTTAAACAACGTTCTATTATTTCATCTCATTTTTCATATTTCATTTCATTCATGCTTCATTTCTCATTAAGGTTTGATTACCAAAATGGGGTTTGACCGAGGAAAACCCCTAATCCCTAACACAACAACATTTCCCCCTCTTCCTGTATGATTATAGATTTAGGTGATTTGGAGCTTGAAGATCGTTTGAAGACAAAGTTGCAAGATTGAAGAAAGTTGTCAATGCTGTCAAGAAGTTATCATACTCACAAAAACTCACCTACAAATCATAATTCAACATTTTAAGACTTGAAGATCAGACAAGATGAAAGCTACATAAGATCACTTTAGGATACAAAAGTTTCAGTCAAACCCTAATACTGAGACTAAATCACCCCTCTAGGCGTACGAGTCCTAGTTTACCTCTTTTCACTAGTTTTCTATAGATCCCGATTATCTAGCAAAAGATTCTAGATTCTGCGCAAATTCTAGTAGCAGGACTAAATCGCAAATCCTAGCGTATGAGTCCCAATTCACTTCAAAAAGTAGAATTCTAGGTGTTTTAGATCTTGTTTAGACATCTCGTATCCTTTGGGTGCTTTTCTATCGTTGTCTATTTAGTAATTTGATTTCATGTTTTAAGTTTCTAGGGCTTAGTGCATTAGAGTTTGTATTTGTCCTTTGAATATTTTTAATGGTGAACCCCCTTTTTAATTACACCTAACGAAACCACACCCTTTTCCTTTCCTTAAATGAGTCACTTGGTTGAGGGATCTCAGTTTCCCAATGGTTAAAGTGTGAAATAGGTCCTAATTTTTATCTCCCAAAAGGTGGAACCCTATTTCTGTTTATTCATTTTGGTGAACTTGACATTTGGAGCCTTATTTATGATTTGGAGAACATTTTAGTCCTGGATCTAGCTTACATTATCTTTGAATTAGATCTTGCATTAGTTAAATTGCATTTATGACTCTTAAATCTTGCATTTGTGGAAAAGTGCATATAGGTTGCATTTTTGCATATTGCATCATTAAATTTCATTGGAATTTTGTACTTGAACATAGTCAATTGAGCATACAAACTAGAAACCTTAACATCAACTCAGAATTTGTTGAATTTGGTGTAAAAACCCTAATCTGGGTCACATTCACCCACCTAGGCACTTTAGTCCCTATATAGGTGTTTTTTCCAAATTTATAGCAATTTTGTGCTCTCTATTCTTCGCTATCTCAAACTGTCAATACCCCTAAGTGGGACTTGTACATCCATCTGGGCGAATGAGTCCTTGGAGGCTTAAAAAAGCCAACTTTCCTGAACTTTCTAGTATTTTTTTGTACTTCCTAGGCTTGTTGGTAACCTATTGTACCAGTCTGGAAAGTTTTACGAATTTTTATTTTATGTATCTAGGTCGAATCATCCATTTCTTGTAGTGATTTTTTTAACAAAAAAAGCATTTCAAAAATCATTTAATCTTCATATTTGTAGAACAATTGTTAACATTTCTGAAGCATTGTATAATTTAGATAGCTCAATTTTTCATGTTAGCATGTTTCCTTTTCAAGCATTTAGTATTCATAAAGTATCACATGGCTTGTATGGATCAATTTTCCCTACTCATGATCATAATCTAGGACAAAAAAATAGAACATTTGAAAAGCATGTTGGCTACCCTCCTAGCATGTATCATATTTGTAAGAATGTCATAACACAAGAGGATGCAATTGTAGACAATCATGACAATCATAATTGATATTCTCCCAATACCTCTCCCATTAGTGATGAAGCTATATTGGTTAAAGAAGATACAATCATTGAGAATCATGAAATTCTTGTGTGTCCCTCTCCTTCTCCCCCTTGGGAAGATATTATGAAACAAGAAGATGAGATCATTGAAACATTCCTTAACATTACTTTACGTAGTCTTCATTCATGTCCCAACACCTCCCTTACTTGTGAGAATGCTTTAGTGAAAGAAGATACAATTGATCATGAAAATCACATTTTTGATGAGGATGTGTTGGTGGAGAGCTATGATAATCCTACCTCTCCTACATGGGAAGACATTATAGGATGTAGGGATGTAATTGTAGATAACCATAATAATCAAATTTGCTCTTCCCCTAATATGTCTCCTAGATGAAAATAAGATAGTTTGGTGTTAGAAGATACACTTGTTGAGAGTCATGAGAATCTTGTTTCTCCCTTTCCTAATGCTCCTACTATTTGGAAAGATCTATTTTAACTAGAAAATTCCAATCAGTGGTAAGCATGCCACTTGTTTGTGATGAAGCTACTTTACAAAACCTAACCATGGAATGTGAGGAACCTCTTGTTTGTTAATCTCCTAAAAGATCTCCTATTAGGCTAATAGTATGACACAAGAGAATGAGACCTTAGAGAAAAAGGATGAAATCATGGACAGTCATAAAAATCAAATTTGGCCTTCTCCAAATATATCTACTATTTGTGAATAATATATTTTGGTGTTAGAAGATCAAGCCAATGTCATCTATGAGAATCCTAGGGAAAACATTATTGAACAAGAAAATGACATCATTAATAAGCAAGAAAATCCAACCATTGATAACTCCCTTACTTGTGATGAAGTCATTTTAGAAGAACCAAACATTGAATGTCATGAACATCTAGTTTATAGATCTCCTAAAAACTCTCCTAATAGGGAAGATATCATGGTGAAATAAAATGACAACATTGACACATTTATTTCATACAATAGTGATGTGAATTCCCTAGATGAAGATGATGAAGTGAAATTAGACTCTCCTTCACTAAGAGATCATGAAAATAAGGATAAGCCTTCTAAATTTGTGCGCATTAGATAACCCTTGAATTACTCTCCTAAGCCTAAACTTATCCTTTACCCACCCTCAAACCAGCCACAAACTAAAAAAAAACCCATCCTCATCCTTAAACCACTTAAGATTAATATGTCACAACAACTCAGTTACAATACAGTTGCTCACACATATATAAATAGTCCATAACCAAGACAAAAAATTCCAACATCACTCCCATTACCTCAACCTATCTTTCCTAGTGCCCCTCGTTTGCCTTTACATAATGGAAAGGAGTATGATCTTGTTGAACAACTTAAGAACACTCCTGCTAAGATATCATTATGGGACCTTATTCAATCCTACCCTCATTATCATAACATGATTCAAAGTTCCTTACAACATGTTCCTACCAAACCTAATGTGCAATCAAATGAAGTAGAAGACAAAATTCAAACTATAACTTTGATCAACATAGACATTACTTTCCATCAAGAGGAGTTACCTCCATTAGAAGTGCAAAAACAAAATGAAGCTTTCATGATAATAGCTCAATATAATAGAACAGGGATAAACCGAACCCTTGTTGACAATAGCTCAACCCTTAATGTGTGTAGTGTATCCCTTTTGGATAATCTTGGCATAGATAAATCAATAATTGAACCTCATTCCTTCTCAATTCGAGGATTTGACAATGTCAGAAAACAACCGCTTGGAGTGATCACATTACCCATTAAAGTTTACAAAGTTACATTGCAAATAATGATCCATTTTATGCCTCATGATCTTTCATACAACCTTATTTGAGGAAGACCATGTATTCATGAGATGCATATGGTGCCTTCAACTCTTCATCATAGAATGAAGTATGTATACAACAAAAAAGTCCATACAATCGATATTGACCTTGAACCAAAAAGTTGTTTGAACATTGAGAAAGGAAAGGAGAATCCTTTGAAAACATTGAAACCAACCACACAAGTGGAACTCATGCAAGAAGAACAAAAAGTTAGGTGTCTTAAACCCTTCACAATGTTATCGCTAGATGATTTGGGATTGTTGGATTTCACACCTACATTCATGGGAGAGTATAAGATCATAACAAAAGATTCTAAAAAAGGGAAAAGGAAAAATGGTAATCTCAACACAAAATTTGAAAGACCCTTCAAAAGCATCCACCTCAACTGCTTTAGAAAGAGAAGAAAATTAAACAACAAACTTTGACGAAGTTTAATATGAGCAACCATTGAATCCAAAAGAAATGAAAAATATCTATGGAAGAGGTTATGAACTTATGAAACAACTTGGGTATAGTGGAAAAGGATTTGGTTCTAGAGAACAAGGTATTCATTTCCCTATAGAGCCTAACACACAAGAAATGACTAGTGGTCTTGGTTATTGTCCCTCAAAAGAAACAAACAATCCTTCACTAAATACCAAGACTAAAACAAAAGATTATTCTAATCCAACTTTAAAATTAGTGCATCTTGAACTAATAGTAACTAGTGGTCTTGGTTATTATTCTTTGAAATAAATAACGAATTAAAGAAATCCTCGCTTAATATCGATTTCATCACACAAGACACTAATTATTTAAATTTGTTAGATTTTACACCCTCGTATAAAGGAGAGCACAAAATATCACAATGTAAAGAGTATTGTGTAAGCATGGCATCTTGTATTGAGAGAGAGATATATTTATCATAAAATAAAGGAACATCTTCTACTGTTCAAGAGAGTATCTTGTTGAGACTCCTCCAAGATCATTTGATATCTCTCCCTCCAAGAAGATGAAAGAAATTTTACTACAAGAGTTTTAAATTTTGTGCATTTCACAGAGTTGATGGTCATTCTATTAATGAATGTAAGGCTTTGAGTAATAAAATTCAACATCTTTAGGATTGTGGTGCTCTTCCTTGTGTTTAAGCACCTAGTTCCTCTAATTGATACTAATTTTCATGTTTTTTATCAATCATCATGGCTCATCCTTGTCTTGCACTAAGTGGAGGAAAGGGGTTAGGTAGCCTTTTCCTCATATGTCACTTGTTGTTGTCTCTTTTGGCTAGTTTACCACCTTCCATGTATATATCGTAGCAAGCTTGGGATGTGGATGACAATAGGCCTTAAGTTGGCTCGCACGTGATGTACTTTTATTTCTATGTTTAGCATTACATTTTGGGGGGAACCCTTTATTCATGTTGTATTTTCATTCGAGAACATATGACTTGGCATAGGGTTTTCTGAATAAACTCTCAAGTTTTCTTCTACTTTAAATCAATTTCTCACAACAATGGTGTTAACAACCACTTTAAAGTGAGGGCATACATCAACACTCATGTTTCACTGTGTGATTTTGTTTCTTCTTGTGATGATTCCTTTTCTTGGTGGTGTCATTGGGTTTGATTTCATTCAAGAACATGATATTTTTTTGATTTGTCCTCTCTTGGAGACATTAGGCACTATAAGATAGAAAATTGTCACCCCAAGGATTTTAGGACCTAGGGCAACAAGCTTTCTATACTCCACATTGAAGGAAAAATCCTAGAGATCTCAATGCAAAGGAGAAAGAGATCTTGCAATAGGGTTGTCCTAGGGTATGTTTAGATATTAATGAGGGGTTCACCACCAAGTTATGACTTAGAAAGACAAATGCAATGCAAGATGTAATGCTTAACCCTAATTCAATGCAATATTTCACTGAATGACCTAAAAATGCATGAAAAACATAATATAAAGGTGAGATCTCAAAAGTATGCACCTAGAAACCTGAAGAAGGCAATAATAAGATCTAAAATAGTGAAAATACAAAAAAAATTGCCTACTAGGACTCATACACCAATCTTGGTGAATTATTCCCAAATTTGGGTTTTTGCACAAGAATAGGTTTCTAGAAAAAGGGTATCTGAATTTGCAAAAATCTTGAAAAAAACCTATTGTGGGACTCATTCACAACTTCTAGTGAATAATTCTTGTTCTACTTTTTAAAAAATTCAAAGTTCGGATGTACACTTAAACACTTGCTCTTTTCTCCCAAATTAATTTTTGGATCTGAAACTATGATTTGCAACCTGTAGAAGTATTCCAAGTGTCTTCAATGGAAGGTGACAACTTTGAAAACTTTTGGCACTTTGACAACTTTCTCCAAACTTGCTCCTCAATGTGTCTTCAATCTAAACCTACAAATCACACACTAAAGAGAGGGAAATTTTTTGTTTTGTTAGTGGATAGGGGTTTTCCTTGGTCAAACCCCATTTTGGTAATCAAACCTTGAAATGAAACAAGATAGGAATGGAGAATGATCATGAATGAAAAAAATAAGATATTGCAACTCACCGAACCCTAGTAATGAAGTGTTGTAAGTATGTATGAAATGTCTCCAATGAATGTGGATCTTGAATGAAATGCTAGCTTGAATCATAAAACTCTACATAAGGATTGTGAGCTCAACAACAAACATGATGCATGGAGACTTTTACATGATGCTCGATGCTTGATAATAAGCTCTTGAAGACTCTTGAATGCTCTTGTGAACTCAAACTTTCTATAAGGATGCTCGTTCAATTTGCTAGGTGATATCTTGAGTGCTTGTTAGAAGAAAATGAGTGATAAAAACTTGTATTTATACTTAATTATGCAAGAATTCTCAAAATTAAAACACTACAAGGTGACATCAAATCTAGGAGGATAAAATCCCACCAAAAATTTGAATTAATTTTAATTTTGGGCCACACGGGACTCATTCGACCAAGGTGGAAAATGAATCCCATTAGGCATAATTTATGGGACCAAATTCAACAATGCCTACAAAGGTGTAAAACCAAGATTGGGACCCAAAATCCTAGGTGTGAATCATACGTCGAAGGTGGTGAATGCATCCTAGACCACTAGATTTGTGTCACACAACCTGAAAAAATACCTAAACTATGATTGGATGTTGATTTATGTTGGGATCATCCTTGGAAAGATGCATTAAACGAGGCTTTGGGATGCAAAATAAGGCCAATTAAAGGATAAAGAAGCTCAATTATTAAATAAAACCCTAGAAAAGTGTGAAAGTGTGGTATAAAAATTTACAAAACTCCAAATAAGGCACCAATAAGCTCATTTAGTTCACAAGGTCCCAATACCTAATTTGAATAAGTTGACACATTGCAACACTAAATCAAGACTAGTTTAAGGGGGGCATTTTTTTCATTACATCTTGCCCTCACTTTAGTGATAGGAGGATATTGCTTCAAACTCACACTACAGTAGACCAAATGCACCAATGCTAATAAGATAGGATGACCATGATCAAGTTGGGTTCAAATGTGCCAATGCTAGTAAGATAGGATGGCCATGATCAAGAGGCTCGTGCAAGCCCCCAGGACCAAGGTCCTATGGAAAACCAACATAGGCACAAAAGAACACAAATTAAAATGATATACAGAGAAACAAAAAGGCACAAACATATAATTCCAAATACATGGAGAGGATAAAAATTAAAGGAAGGGATGGATCAAGCTTCGACTGTTTATCCAACATGATGTGGATCAGATCTAGGTTATTTGTCCAAAAAATTCACACTCACTTTGAGGCAATGAAACTCTAGGTTGTCCACTGGGTGAGAAGTCCAAGAAGGTGAGACACATACACACATGTGAGTGGCTAAGGGAAATGCATTCCCTCATCTGAATTCTTGTCAAACCATACGAAAGTTATACCTCCTGATAACTTTGATAAGACACCACACAACAATGAACTTCGAGCTTCATGAGACAAGAAAAAATTTGTATTCTTGGAGCTCATGAATAAAAAAGATGGCTATATAGGCATGCAAGATGTATTATGCAAGGTGGCCATATAATCGATTTTGTAAATGCAAGATAGTGTAAGGTTTATTCAGAGGGATTTTTCTTAGTTCATGCAAGGTCTCTTCTTAGGGAACACCATGCCTAGTTCTCCAAGAGAGGAAAAGTCAAATAAGTATCACACTGAGGAAATCAAACCCAATGACACCACCAAGAAAAGGATGCATCTCAAGAATAAAGAAAACCACACAGTGAAACATGAGTGTCAATGTATGCCCCCACTTTAAAGCAGTTGCTAACATCATTATTGTGAGAAATTGCTTTAAAGTAGAAGAATACATGAGAGGTTATTTAGTAAGCCTTATGCCAGGTCATATGTTTCTGAATCGAACTACATCATGGATAAGTATGTCACATGAATGTGAACTTAAGGAATTTCATCCACATCCCAAGCTTGCTTTTAGATATACATGAAAGGTGGTCAACTAGCCAAAAGGGACAACGACAAGTGGCATATGAAGACAAGACTACCGAACCCCTTGCCCCCACTTAGGGTAGGACAAAGGGTGATTCAATAAGAAACATGCTAAAGTGAAAATTAGTATCAATTAGAGGAATTAGGTACTCCCTTATAAGGAAGAGCACCACACTCCTTAAGATGTTGAATTTTATCACTTAAAGTCACACATTCGTTAGTAGAATGACCATGAACTCTATCATAAGGGAAAAATAAATTATTGTAATAAAATTTCTTTCGTGTTCTTGGAGGAGATATATCAAAAAATCTTGGAGGAGTCTTGAAAAGATTCTTTCTTGATCAATCGTAGAAGATGTTCCCTTATTTTGTGACAAAGATATCTCTTGCTTACTACAAGTTGCCATACTGACACAAGACTCTTTATATTGTGATATTTTTGTTGGCATATGGATTTTAAGTGTTGTCATTTATGGAAACCACAACAACCTTGGAAACCTAAGTGATGCATCTGATCTATAGTACAGTTTTGGTTTACTCTAGCAGAATACAGTGAAGAACAAGACATCCGATTATAGGCATAAAAGTTGATCTGGATACTTCACCAAACTATTATTTTGGGTTGTGGATCTCTGAGGAAGGTTTTTTGATGTTTTTTGATGCTTATTCATGAAGTATATTGATACATAATCTCTAGTACTTGATCTAGGAGATGCAGTGCACTAATATTTTGACTATCTATGCTAGAAGGCCGACTTGGCGAATATAGTAATCGCAGATGTATAAGGTGTAATTAATCAAATGTCTTCATGCTCTATTATGTTTTGTTTAGGTCCTCTTTTTGTCTTAACCAACTTTGGAGGATGCGCATAAATAATTAGTGGTGGATCTGGCTGACATTTGGGAAGAACTAAATGTTTTATGAAGCCGACATAAGAATGATCAAATCCTTGATAGCGGATATAAATATGAGATCAATTTTATCATTTTTGTGTGTGTCATATGTGGAGAATTATGTGAAGATAAATAATGTAAATATGGTGTGAAATTCAACAGAGTAATAGTGCAAACGTTTCTTTATGTGATGCAAAGAGCAAAAAAGAGCAGAGCATAGTAGAGTGGAGTATAGAGTTAGAAAGCAGATCTAGAAACAAATATTTGAGATTCACCGGAACTGTAACTTGGCATGAATAGATGCTACTATCTCATTTCATCCTTCATATGGTTTTAATCTTAAATTTTGTAAGGAAGTGAGCCTTCCCTTTGAGCAATGAACTCTAGGTAGTGCGCTTGAATGCAAGTGTATTCCCTTTTGTTAAACTTTATTTGAGTACTCAAATTGTGGATTAACCTCCACCGTGGTATTTCCCCTAATAGGGTTTCCACAAAAAAATCTTTGTGTCATGGTGTTATGAATGTTTCCTTTAAATTCTTGCCTCTTTCTTTTAATGTAATGACAGAATGGTTGAGTTTCAAATTAATAAAGTTAATATTTGATGAACACTAATTCACTCCCCCCCTCTCAGTGTTCCCTTGAGTCCAACAATTTGTATCAGAGCATCTTGTTCCTCGAAAGAAGTTTAGCAACTTGAGGAGGATCTTGGAATGTGATGGAATCTATTAGTCTTTAGCATAAACTTTTGGTGGCACTTGATGACCTTGATCAGTCTAAAGAAGAAGTACAGGAATTGAAAGAAATTTTTAGAGATGCTAAGAAATTTATTTAGTCATTGAAGGATCAAATTGTCAAATCTAGGGAGAAAAGGACAGATCTTTGTGACTAGATCGAGCAACAAGAGAGTGAAAACATGGATGATGCTCATCTAAATCAGACCTTGAAGGAAATAACTGAAGCATATGAAAAGATTGCCAAAGAAAATTCTACCCTAAAGCATGAGATGGAATCTATGTTGATGAAGTTGACTAGAGAGATTGAAGAAAGGAAGAAGAATGAAGAGAATCTAGGTCAGTCTTTAAAGGAGAAATCAGATGAACACAAAAGAATAAATGAAGAATTTGCTTAGCTAGAAAGTGAATTGCAACAATCCAAAAACAATGAAGAATTGGTAAGCAGATTGTTATCCCCAGAAATGATCTTATCATTGCAAATGATTACAAAGAAAAGTTTAAAATAAGTTCAATGAAGCTTGATGAGCTGACTCAAGTATAGAAGAGTGGAAATGATAAGAGAGGTCTTGGATATGAAAAAGGAGAAAGTTCCAAACCTAGACAGAAAAATTTCAGACAAGGAAACCTGATGAACAAAGTTGGAAGGTATCCAGTAAGACAACATAATGCCTAAAAATTTAATGGATATTGTTTTTCTCACAATAAATTTGGCCATATGGCTACTCGGTGTAGAAGTAATATGAAATCAAGAGACTCGTCATTTTCTGGTCAGTGTTTCAAATGCAAGAAGTTTGGTCATAAATCAAATGAATGCAGAAATATGTCAAACTACTCTATCAACAAAAAGAATGTTGAATGTTACACATGTGGAAAATTTGGACATATTGCTAATCAATCTAGATCAAGAAGAAATCAATGGAATGATTGGTTTGGATAAGGAATTACTATGTGCTACAATTGCAATAGATATGGTCACATTGCAAAATTCTACAAAGACAAAATTGTGGATAGAATAGGTCCAGTATAAAGATAGAAATATACAAGGAAATGACAAAGGAAAAAGAAAAGTGACTGAAAATAAGATAAGAGACGAGATGAAGAAGACATGGGTAAAGAAAAATGATTTTGATGCTGGAAATGGTTCTACACTAGAACCTACTTCTGGTAATTCTTTCGGTAATTGGTTTTAGGCCACTGGCCTAGGGGAGTTTTTCAATAAAATCTCTCCTTGCCTGTTTGTGGATGCTACCAGAACACAAAGAATAGTCAAAAATCTATATTAATGATGTGCAGAGGCTTCTAGAGAACTTTCATAAGGAAATTTAGAGAATTCACAGGTCCGCAAGAGAATTTTTCTCACTATCATAGAAAACAAAGCACCTGAAGAACTTAGAGAAAACGCATTTATTGCACGTGTGCGAACTATAAAATTCAAGTTGGAATCATCATTTGTCACTTTGCATCGAAGAAGAGAAGGAGGAGAGAACTCGCTAGAAGAATTTTGAAGCAGAGAAGTTGATTCACCATCAAAAATCAAAATCTATCAGGTATTCCAATTGTTTTCAAAATTTTCATATAATCTAGTGTGCGGTTGTTAAACCTAAGTGCAAAAATAAAATGGAAAAAATCAATAGGACAATCATTTTGGACGAATACAACAGTGTAAAAATTAGGTCTATGAGAAATTTTCTATTACCCAATGAATTAAAGCAATTGAGTGAAGCCAAACATAGAAATTTGGATATTTGGAATGATTTTCCATACTTTGAGGATGCAAAAGTTGTCAAATTCATCTTGAGAAAATTACATGATGATAATTTAACTTTGGAAAAACCCTACACCATTTCAAAGGAGGTAATTGAGAATTTGACTAGATTATGCAAAGTTAGAGATGTACTAAGGAAGAAATCCATCTAGAACAAGGAAGTTGAAACCCTAACAAAAATAATCAGAGGTCAGAGGGCACTGATAATTGGGACAATCAAGAATCCTATTACTAAATGCATTGCACATGAAATTTCATATAAAGTCTTTTTCAAAAACTGAGAAGGAGCGACCTCGGTTGGAGTTGTCTATATTTCTCATAAGATGATAATTGAAGGTCGGGACTTTAACCTATGTTGATTGATAAAGGATCAAATAATGGAGAATGTGCAATTGACAAAAAAAAAAGGCTACCCTTTCAGGTTCGATACTTTGATCATATGCTTAGTAATGTATTTTATGAATTGTTTGGCAAAGATTGACAATGTGGTACGGAAGACAAATGAACCTATTTGTAGACAAATATACTCATATTCTAAGAGATTGGCTGATTGAGATCTATAATTTGAAATTTTATTTAAGAATGTGTTTGGAAAGTGTGGTTCAATCAATTTTTCCTCTCTAGTAAGAACAATGGAAGTTGGTTCCTCTTTCGGTGGCATTGATAAAAAGAAGAAAAGAGAAAAATAAGTTGTTGAATACAACCCTTCGGAATGAAAAGTTCCTAGAATTGAGGGAAAAGGAAAAGAAAAGGAGATTGTGGATATCCCAAATGAAGACTCTGATGAAGAAACTGAGGATCGATAGAAAAATGAATCAGAACCAGAAAAAGCTAGTGAGGAAGAAGATGATCTGACAAAGGAAATGTTGTAGTAGCTTATTCAGGAAGAAGGTCGAATGCAGAATATTGCTATGTTATGGTCTGTTAGACCATCATATGATCAAGACATGATTTTAAGTGTATTAAATTCTCATGTCGAGCATTGCAAGATCAAATTGGAAAGTTTGCAGAACATTCTACTCGAGGAGATGATTGAATGTAGTAAAGAATCAATGAACTCTAGAGATAAAGACAAAGAAGAAGGTGAAGTCATTTCTCACTTGAAGGAGCAGTTTAGAATATCACTTACCAAACTAAAGAAGAAAATGAATGAATTGAGGAAATGCATAAATTCAGCTAACAACATCTACAACTATTGCATTTTTTGGCCCCATGTAGTTAGTAACTACAAAGAGAAATTCGAACAAATTGAAACAGAGTTGAATGGAATTGGTAAAATCTTTGACATGTTGCAAGATCAAGATGGAACCATCAGGAGAAGGATTCAGGAGTTATACTCTAAACACACCAAAATTAAACTTACCAAGAGCACAGTTGTTGACACTTTTTGGAAGGTGAAGGATCAAACCGAATGCAGATTGGAGTAGATGGTAGAATTACTAAGGAAAGGTGAGAAACTGGAAGAAGCAATTACAATTCTGAAATATTTAACTGAAATTGTCAACACAAAATACAAGAACAACAGTTTAATCATTATCATTGGGATCAAAATAGATGCGTGGAAGAAATTTCTTTTGAAAATGAAGAAAAATCATAAGATAATTTTCTAAAGTAGGAGTCAATTTTTTTCAATTTTTTCAATTTTGGTCTAAGAGGGAGAATTATCAACATATATAATAAGGAGTTTTGAATATTTTTGAACATGTGTTTTGTCTTTTTGGCATATGGTTTCTATGATTTTCCATTGATGTCAAAGGGGGAGGGAATGCAATGAAAAAAGCCTTATAAATCTTATAGGAGAGAGTGCATCAAAGCTTGGCATCATACCTATAATGATTCTAACACTTAGTCATTTTTCACTAAGTGTTGCCATCAATGCCAAAGGGGGAGATTGTTGGCATATGGATTGTAAGTGTTGTCATTGATGGCAACCATGGAAACCTTGGAAACTTAAATTATGAATCCGATCTACAATACAGTTTTGGTTTACTTCGGAAAAATGGAGTGAAGAACAGGACATCCAGTTATAGGCATAAAAGTTGATCTGGATACTTCCCCAGACTATTATTTTGGGTTGTGGATCTCTGAGGAAGGATTGTTGATTTTTGTTGATTCTTATTCATGAAGTATACTAATATGCAATCTCTGGTACATGATATAGGAGATCCAATGCACTAATTTGTTTACTATCTACGATAGAAGCTTGACCTAGCAAATATAGTAATCGCGAATGTATAAGGTGTAATTAATAAAATGTCTTCATTCTCTATTATATTTTTTTTAGGTCCTCTCTTTGTCTTAATCGACTTTGGAGGATGCACATAAAAAATTAGAGGTGGATCTGGCTGACATTTGGGAAGAACTAAATGTTTTATGAAGCCGACATAAGAATGATCAAATCCTTGATAGCGGAGATAAATATGAGATCGGTTTTATCATTTTTCTATGTCATATGTGGAGAATTATGTGAACATAGCAAATGTGAATATGGTGTGAAATTCAATAGAGTAATAGTGCAAACTTGTCTATATGTGATGCGAAGAGCAGAAAAGAGCAGAACAAAGCAAAGCAAAGTATAGAGTTAGAAAGCAGATCCAAAATCAAATCTATGAGCTTCATCATAACTGTAACTTGGCATGAATAGATGATACTATCTCAGTTCAACCTTTAGATGGTTTTAATTTTAATTTTTGGAAGGCAGTGACCCTTCCCTTTGAGTAGTGAGTTCTAGGCAGTGTACCTAAATGCAAATGCCTTCCCTTTTGTAAAACTTTATCTGAGTACTCAAATTATGGATTAACCTCCACTGTGGTTTTTCCCCTAATAAGGTTTCCACAGAAAAATATTTGTGTCATGGTGTTATGAATGCTTCCTTTGAATTATTTCATCTTTCTTTTAATGTAATGAAAAAATGGTTGAGTTTTAGATTAATAAAGTTAAGATTTGTTGAACACTAATTCACCGCCCCCCTCTGAGTGTTGCCTTGAGTCCAACAATTTTATACTCTTTCTTTAAATGAGGGTGTAAAATCTATCAAACTCGAATCATTAGTGTTTTGGGTGATGAAATTGATGCCAAGCGAGGATTTATTTGCTTCTTTCATGTCTTTCAAAGTATAATAATCAAGAGAATTAATGCCTATCAGTTCAAGATGCACTACTGTTAAAGTTGGCCTAGAATAATCTTTTGTAATAGTGTTGATATTGAGTTAAGGCTTGTTTGTTGCTTTCGAAGGACAATAACCAAGGTCACTTGTATTTTATTTCATGTGAGGCTCTATAGGGACATGTATACCTTTTTCTCTAGCATCACATCATTTTCCACTATATCCAAGTAGTTTCATCATTTCATAACCTTTTCCATAAAGATTATTTATCTCTTTTGGATTTGGTGGATGCTCATAATTAAGTTCATGAAAGTTTGTTGTGTAATTTGTTTTCTTTTATTCTAATGTGGTAGAGGTGGATGCCTTCAAAGGGTCTTCTGAATTTTGTGTTGACATTACCACTTTTTCCTTTCCCTTTTCAAACTCTTTGTTTATGATCTTGTATTCTCCCATGAATGTTGGTTTTAAATCCAAGGAACCCCAATCATATTCTAATAGCTTTGTGACTTATTCAATGTGTTTTTATTTGTATTTTTGTTGCATGGGTCCTACTTATGTAGTTCATGTTAATATTTTCAAAGGATTCTCCTTATTTTTCTCAATGTTTGAACAACTATTTGGTTTGGGATCAGCTTTGAGTATGTGCACTTTTTTATTGTAGACATATTTCATGATACGATGCAAAAGAGAAGGCATGCCATTCATTTAGTGAATCCATGACCTCCCTAAAAGGAGATTATATGAAGGATCATGAGGAATAACATGGATCATTCTTCCTAATGTGGCCTCTCCAACTGTAATAGGTGAAATGATCACACTAAACCATTACTTTCCCACATTGTCAAATCTAATGGATAAAGAGGCGGGTTGAATTTTTGATCTATCCACACCAAGCCTATCCAAAAGGGTCACACTACATACATTAAGCGTTGAGCCATTTTCAACAAGGGTTATATTTATATCTCTTCCCTTGTAGTGAATTATTAGCATGAAAACACCATTTTTTTTTTGTACGTTCAAAGGGGGGGAGTTCACTTTGGTGGAAAAAAATGTCAACGTTTATTCCCTGAATCATGGTTTATATGTCATTTGGATTTGCACTAGATGGAGCCAAAACTTGTTGCAGGGCATTTTGAATCATGTTATGGTAGTGGTGGGATGATTGAATAAGGTACCATAATGATATCTTAGCAGGAGTATTCTTTAGTTGTTCAAAGAGATCATACTCCTTTCCACGAGGAGGACCTGGTAAGATAGGGTTAGGAGAGATAGGATTAGGCAATGGGAGGTGTGTTGAAGGTTTTTATCTTGGTTGCAGATTTTTTGTAGTGTTATATGTATGAGAAACATTGTTCATCTTAGGTGGATAAAGGATAAGTTTAGGTTTGTTTTGAGTTTGTGGTCATTGTGATGGCGGGTAAAGAAATAAAGGGTTCAAAGGATGGTCCACAAGGTATGTAGGAGGTCCAATATTCAAGGGGGACCTAATGTACACTTATGCATTCATAACCTCAATGGTCTTGGTTTGATGTATTTATAATAAAGGGAAATATAGTGTCCTCTTTTCACCATTATCTAAGGGAGCCAAAATATTGTCATTTTCTTCCGCCATGATAACCTTCCTAGGAGGAGAGTTTTTAGGAGAACTACAAACCAAATTTTCTTGAAATTCCATATTTTTTTCTTCCAAAACAAGTTCATCACAAGTAGGGGTATGATTAATGGTTGAATTTTCTTTCTTGATAAGGTTTTCCCTAGGTGAAGAGGAACAACTAAGATTCTCATGACTTTCATCAATCTAAGTATCTTCTTCACAACTAGGAGAGATACTAGGACAAGGACAAGTATGATCATTTATGATTTCATTCCTTTGTTCCCTAATGTCTTGAAAAATAGGATAGGTAGGGGAAGGATCATAAAGAGGGTTTTTATATACCTTAAATATTTGATCATCTAACACCAACATATCCTCATCATTTACAATCTCATCTTGTTCTACTAAATAATTCTCACAAGCTAAGGGAGAATGGGAATTAGGTAAGGTTTTTTTTAGAAATGTGTCTATGATCTCATCCTGTTGTTCAATAATATCTTCCTAGGGGGGGGGAGGAGAAGGAAAAGCAAGAATTTCATGATTCTCAATGATTGCATCTTCTTTCACCAAGGTACCTTCATCACTAAAAGGAGAGGTATAGGGAGAAGAACAATTATGATCTTCATGATTATCTATGATTGCAATCTCTTCTATCACATCATCCCCACAAATAGGAGAGATAGGAAGGGGTGTAATTTTAAGGAAATCATCAACATTTTCATTCTCTTGCACTAAGAGACTCTCATAAATAGGGAGTGTATTGAATGAATTACTAACATTCTTATTGACTAAGTTTTTCCTTACAAACTTAGAAATGATAGAAACTAACATTTTTGAAAAGTAATCTATGCAAACTCAAAATGCAATGTAAAGACCTAAAATGAAAAGAAATTTTCAGATTTTAAACAAGGTAATTTACTGATTACACTATGCAATGAATTGAAAATGAAATGTTGTAAATGAAAATTTGGAATTAAGTAATGCATGAAATGAACCACTTTCAACTAGATTTAGTGAAATGCATGTATCATAAATTCAGGAAACTAAAACATATAATCAATGGCAGCAAACAAAAGTGTAGAAACAATGTTTTAAATGTAGTTAAATCTAGTTCCAGATGTGCACTGGGACTAATTTTCCTAGAGGGGCATATGAGTCCGAGTGGGGTTTTTTTCAAAATTTTCATAAATTGTCAATTGATTTTTATGCTTTTTGGTTGGTATAATCTCTATACTAAATGCAAATGTAGTTTTCAGATGCTTTTCAATGATTTGAGATGCAAAATTAGAAACCCTAGAATTCCAATTAACTAATGTAAACCCTAATGCAATGTTAATGGAAGAAATATCTAGGATGATGATGCATTCCAAATAAAAAATAGTCGATCTAAATGTAGGTTCACCAAAATTTAAGATAGAAACTTGTCACCCCAAGGGTTTTAGGACCTAGGGTAACAATCTTTCTATACTCCACATTCAAGGACGAACCTTAGAGATCTCAATGCAAAGGAGAAATAGATCTTGCAATAGGGTTGTCCTAGGGTATGTTTAGAGATTAATGAGGGGTTCACCACAAGTTAAGAATTGGGAAAACAAATGTAGTGCAAGATGTAATGCTTAACCCTAATTCAATGTAATATTTTATTAAATGACCTAAAAAGGATGAAAAATTGAACAAAAAGGTGTAATCTTAGAATTGTACACCAAGAAACCTTAAAAAGGTAGGAATAAGCTCTGAAACACTAAAAATCCTAAAATTTTGGCCTACTAGGACTCATACGCTAGTCTTGGTTAATTAGTCCTAGATCTGGGTTTCTACATAGGAACATGATTCTAGAAAAAGGGTATCTGAATCTGCAAAAAGCCTATAAATTACCTGTAGGAGGACTCATTCACCACTTCTAACAAATCAGTCCCATTCCACTTTTTTGACAATTCAAAGTTTAGATCTGCACTTCAACACTTGCTATTTTCTCCCAAATTGATTTTTGGATCCAAAACCTTGATTTGCAACCTATAGAAGTCTTCCAACTGTCTTCAATGCAAGGTGACAACTGTAAACACTTTGAAAACTTTCTCCTTCACATGTCTTCAATCTAAACCTACAAATCACACATTAAAGAGAGGGGGACTTTTTTTTTTGTTAGTGGATAGGGGTTTGCCTTGGTCAAACCACTTTTTGGTAATCAAACCTTGAAATGAAATATGATAGGAATGGAGGATTATGAATGAAAAAATAAGATGTTGCAACTCATGTAACCCTAGTAATGAAGTGTTGCAAGTATGTATGAAATGGCTACAATGGATCTACATCATGACTCTTTATTGGAGGTGATATATCTTGAATGAAATGCTAGCTTGAATCATAAAACCCTATATCACAATTGTTAGCTCAACAAATAACATGATGCATGGAGACTTTGACATGATGCTTGAATTTTGCTCTAAAATGATTCATAATCAGCTCTTGAAGACTCTTGAGTGCTCTAGTAAATTATTGAATGCTCTTGTGAACTCAAACTTTCTATAAGGATGCTCATTCAATTTTCTAGGTGATATCTTGAATGTTTGTTAGGAGAAAATGAGTGAAAAAACCTATATGTATACTTAATTATGCAAGAATTCCCAAAATTACAACCTTACAAGCTAACATTAGATCTAGGAGGATAAAATCCTGCCAAGAATTTTAATTAAGATTTGGCTACACGGGACTCATTCGCCCAAGGTGGCGAATGAGTCGCATTATGCATAATTTATGGGACCGAATTCAAAAATGCTTATAAAGGTGTAAAACCAAGATCAGGACCCAAAATCCTATGTGGGATTCATATGGCCAAGGTGGTGAATGAGTCCTAGACCACCAAATCTATGCCACACAACCTAAAAGTACTTGAATTATGATTGGATGTTGATTTATGTCGGGATCATCCTCAAAAATATGCATTAAATGAGGCTTGTGGATGCAAAATAAGGCCAATTAGAGCATAAAGAAGCCCAATTATTAAATAAAACCCTAGAAAAGTTTGAAAGTGTGTTACAAAACTTCACAACACTCCAAATAAGGCATCAATAAGCTCATTTAGTTCACAAGGTCCCAAGAACTAATGTGAATATGTTACACACATTGCAACACTAAATCAAGGCCAGTTTAAGGGGTCCTTTTTCTGTCATTATAGGCACAATGTTCCCTAAGAAAATACCTTACATGAATTAACCAAATATCCCTTTGAACAATTCTTTACATGATAGATTTGGTATGGTTGTTATCATGAGAAGCCTAAACATGGGCATGAATTTCTCATTTTATGATGACAAGTCGATATAGAGGCATGAATTTCTCACTTACCCACCCCTTTTGGATACTCACCCAATGGATAGCCTAAAGTTTTGTTGCCTCAGAGTGAGTGTTTTTTCTGGACAAACAACTAAGGCTTGATCCACATCATGTTGGAAAAATATTTGAGGCTTGATCCACTCTCTTTTGTTTCTTTTCTTTTTCTTTCTTCTTTATGTCTTTAGTAGTGTATTTTGGTATCTGATTGTTGCTTCATACATTATTCACATGTGCACATTCTTTTTTTCCTATGTTAGTTTACCATTGGATCTTGAACCGAGGGGCTTGCACAACCCTTTTGATCATTGTCATTGTATCTCACTAGAATTGGTACACTTCAACCCCTCTTCATGCGAATTTGTCTACTTTGGTGTGAGTTTGAGGAAAGGCCACTCTCTCACTAAAGTGGGTGCTAAATGTAGTGACAGAAAAAAGTATCCATTTTCCTTACTTATTTTGGGAATTAATAAAATGAGCTAAGTGATGCCTTAATTTGATGTTGTAATATTTTTTACATATTCACATTAAGTTTTGGGCCCTTTCCATTAAAATTTGGCTTCTTTATATGCTCTTATTGGTCCTATTTTACATCCACAAGCCTAATTAAATGCATTTTTCTAAGGATAATCCTGACATTTAACAAATGGCCAATCATAATTTCATGTTTTT
This sequence comes from Sequoiadendron giganteum, assembly GCA_007115665.2. NCBI lineage: Eukaryota > Viridiplantae > Streptophyta > Pinopsida > Cupressales > Cupressaceae > Sequoiadendron > Sequoiadendron giganteum. The sequence goes on along the minus strand of CM021107.1, from coordinate 119,166,909 downwards.
GGTTATTTGTTCTAAATTTACTAATATGGGACTCATACACCACCTTGGGCATATGTGTCTCACCTAGGTCTTGGAACTTGATTTCAAATTACACATTGAACAAGAAACTCCTAGAAATCTATGTTCTAGGTTTTAGCCACTGGGACTCATACGCCCCAACTAGCATATGAGTCCCATTTTAACTTGGACCTATTCTAATTCAAATTCTTGGTAGGATTTTACTACCCTAGATCTGATGTCAGCTTGTAGTGTTGTAATTTTAGGAAATTAGGCATAAACAAGTATACATACAAGGTTATTTTACATAGTTGCATCCTATAATTTCATAAGAAATCAAGAGTACTTTCACAAGAGAATTCAAGAGAATTTATAAGGTATTCAATGGAATATTTATAGAATATTATTGCAGAAATCAAGATCCATTATCATGTCAAAGGCTTGATGCATCATGCATGCGAGTTTGAGATAATGTTTTTATGTATTGTTCAAGATCAATTCAAATACTCAAAGGGATTATCTTTCATCAAGAATCATGATCAAGATCTACATCCATTGAGAAAAATTCATGCTTTTTTATAGATCTACAAGGTTTCAAACAAGGTTCTATTGTTTCATCTCATGTTTCATGTTTCGTTTCATTCATGCTTCTTTCCTCATTAAGGTTTGATTACCAAAATGGGGTTTGACCAAGGAAAACCCCCTATTCCCTAACACAAAAAAAAAATTCCCTCTTCATGTGTCATTGTAGATTTAGGTGATTTGGAGATTGAATATCCTTTGAAGAAAAATTGGCAAGATTGAAGAAATTTGTCAAAGTTGTCAATAATTTGTCATCTTCATAGAAACTCAACTATAGATCATAATTTGGACATTTTGAACTTGAAGATCAGACAAGATGAAAGCTACAAAATACCACTCGAGGATACACAAGTTTCAATCAAACCCAAATACTAGGACTTAATCACCCCTGTGGATGTATCAATCATAGTATACCTCTTTTCACCATTTTTTTTGTAGATCTTGATTTTCTAGTAGAAGAATCCAGATTCCGCCTAGATTCCAATAGTAGGACTAAATCACCTAGCCTAGCATATGAATCCAAGTACACTTCAAAAATCAAAATTTTAGTGTTTTCAAATCTTCTCTAGACATCTCCTATCCTCCAAGTACTTTTTTGTTACTCTTTATCTAGAAATTTGGTTTCATGTTTTATGTTTCTAGGGTTTAGTGCATTATTGTTTGTATTTCTGCTTTGAAGCTTTTTTTTAATGGTGAACCCCATTTTCAATCACACATAAGGAATCAACCCCCTTATCCCCCTTCCCTCAATTGAGTCACTTGGATGATGGATCTTGGTTTCCTAATGAATTAAGAGTGAAATAGTTCCTTTTTTCCATCTCCTAAAATGTGGAGCCCCATTTCCTTTGATTCATATATATACATACATCTACTACGAACACCCAATTCATCAATTTGGTCAGCCTAATTAGATGAAACATGTAACCTCATAATTTTTCACCACAAAAATACAACACACATGCTTTAGATAAATCACCAAAATAGGTTAGCATGGCCTATAATCACTCCCATAAATCTTCTTCATCCATAACATAACTTTGCACAACCCCAAAGCCCTTAGGTTGGTACCACATAAAAGAAATAGTGAAGCAACAACTGAATGAACCAACTGTCCATTCACAACATGGAATTTGGACCACCAAATCACTTGTTGCTTGGAGTGCACACACATTTGAAACCTTCCAATACTTCCTCAAAAGTTGCACAATATATTATTTATCCACAGTGGAATGCAAATCATTCGAACGTGCTCTTTACGTCTATAACTGTACCATTACTAAGCCCAACACACTGCCATCAATATCTTCAATTGTGGAAGGCATCAAACCAAAAAAAATTGGATTTCAACACAACTATCACATACCATGAACACCTCAAAATCACAAGACAAGATTCTATTGAATAATCAAGATACTAAGAAGGAGGGGTGAATCTGTATCTTCTAAAACTTATTGAACAAACATCATCTATTACTATAATGCATATGGCAATGAAGAGTAGGAACACAACATGAAATCACATACACATAAACACCATATTTTTACGTGGCAAACCCAATGAGGGAAAAACAACGATGAGGATTAGCTCACCATATATAGTTGTTTCAATACCGGTTACAAAAGAGGCTCACTGCCAGATACAAAATCTCATTGCTTATAAGGACTCACTGTCCAAAATGGAGGCTCACTGCAGATAGATGTTATAGAAATAGAAATGGCTTAAAACCAAAATTTGAACTAATTGAGTTACACCACAAGTGTTGATTTAGTTTAGAGTATTGGCTCACATGACTGAAGATTAATCTTCACTTCTTTTACTTGCACACTTTTCATATCAACTTTGCACCACTCACGCTCATCCTTTTTCATCTACAAACCATCTTGTATATATATGTGATATATCCGCATGCATCAATTAGGTCGGCCTAATTGGATGCAACACATATTTGCAAAAAGATAATCGCTGACTTCATACAAAGCTTCTCCAAAATTAATTCAACCATGTTTCATAAACTATTATGTTGGCTGGGACCAAAGCTAGGTCACACATATATCTGCAATACATGTTAAAATATTAACTAATTATTAGGTCGAGCATGACTAACCTAATAACGAAATGCAATCACTAAAGCCAATTCCAACTCACCATCCAATCATATGAACATATGGAAATATATACATACATGCTTCAAGTGATCATAGTCATTCTCCCAAAACCTTAAACCATGATGATTACCGAAGGAAATATGTAGACCAAAATACCAAACCAAACATCGAAGAAAGTAAACTTGTTCTGCACACTAGTTCAGGGTACTAGAACAATCTGATATCATAAACAGCATGGTGACATCAATGAACAATGCAATTTTATCTTCTCCATATTTCCAACAATCTCCCCCTTTGTCATTGAAGGAAACATGTGACAAATTTTCAAATCAAAAACTTTCCTCTAATCTCTCCCAAAAACTTTGAAATCTCTCCCCAAAACTCTTCCAAATATCCCCCCCTTTGACATCAATGGAAAATGGTGCCAAAAAAACTTTAAACATGGTGACGTCCAAAAATTACAAGAAGGTTCCAATTTCAAAAAGTTTCAAGCATTCCACCTTTCAAAATTTTCCCTTTTTCTCTTTATTTTCTCAAAACAAAAATATCATAATGAATATTCAAGATTGAAGTAAAAAAAACACTTTTCACCTGAAACACCTTCTTGTATCTTTATTTGATAATAGGATATAACTTCTTCCATTCAAATACAAAAAAATACACACTTGTGTGTATGCTTTGCAATAAGGCCAACAATGTGAAAGAAAACGAAAAATCTACAGCTGAGCACTATCTTTCACAATCTTTTGCATCAACAAGTATTTCAGAAAGATGGTCTAACTGGACCTCAAAAATCTCCTTAAGGAGCGAGAAGGTTTTCACTACATCATATCTTTGTCTCTGTACAATGATCATTTTTTCTTGCAATTTACCAACGATCAATCTTTGCTTCCCATGTTTGTCTTTAAAGATATCAAAATTATTTCCAATGTTGCTCACCTTTGATTTAATTGCTTCAATCCTACTTCTAAAATTATCAATCGCAACAGACCACTAGAGATAGACTTTGTAAGTATCTAAAATTTTTTTGATGCATTTATTTATCTCATTTATGTGTTTAGCTAACCTCTTCTTAGCTTTAGTACATCTCTTTCCAACCATGGCTTCTAACTTGCATCCTTTTGGACCTTCCAACAACATTCTTTCTTCAACTACCTCAACTAAATTTTCTGGTAAGGAATCAAACACAATTGATACATCAATACCTTTTCAAAGTAGGTAATCAACTAGAGCATCATGAATATTGAGTCTATCAACTGGAGAGGCTGCATTCCATAACTCACCAATTTTCTTCATCTTCCCTTTAATTAGCATAGACTAGATGTCATCTGGATCAGAAGATTCAGATCTAGGTAGAGATTCTTCTCCTTTTTCCTTCTCTTTTGGAATGATAATGATATCTTTAGTGATAGTTTTTATTTTCTTCGATTCTAGATGGAAATCACTGATGACAACTTCTAATTATTTTGTTTCGAAGGTGGAACTCTCCCCAAATCGACTAGACACAACCAAACCAAAGCTCATATTTTTCTGCAAAGATAAGAAAAATTTCTTACACACACTTACTTTATCTTCCAAGCCTTCCAAGTAATTTTATATTTATATTGCAATGGGAATCCTAGATTCTAGTAACGAGTCCAAAAAATAGAGTACTAGACATGTAAGAAAGGACCCAAAATGGAAAGGGTATCCTTCTACCAATGAAATTCGTATGTTTTCAATAAGATTTTTAAGAATTAACTCACATAGATCAAACTGCTTATTCTCTTTTACCATTTTATGTGCCAGATACACAATAATGGACGAAGTAGAGCCATATTGATTTTTGAAATATATTTTATAGCAAATATCATATGCAACATACCTAATGGACGGATCAATAATAGTATCAATCAACAATGCTTGAGGACCTTTTTCCACTCCCATCAGCTCCTCTACTTCCTTGTATTTTATGGTCTTCTTTTCGGGAAGGTCTCCAAATCTACATAACCCGGTGACAACCTTGATCATTTCCTTCATAACAACATAGGATTTTTCCATCACAATACTGCCATCCTTTAATTTACTCAAAAGGAACAAAATGAATTATCTATCAATAATCCAAGGGAATTCTCCCCACAAATCCAAACCTAGGGTTTTTATGTTCTTTAAGTCATTCGATTCCAACCCTAAATCCATTTTCTTTACTTTGCGATGATCGAATTCATCCAACTCATCTCCCTTTAACCTTAGAGATATATTTCCACTTGATCCTCTATTAGAAGGTTTCATTATAGCACTTAACTTCTTCAAATTCAACAAAAAACTCTTCTTTTATCTTCCTTTATGACTACGAGAGAAAAACCTCTACTGCTTGATTTTTGAATGTCTTTAAAGATCTCTCAGATATACTCCAAATCACTATAGAATCACTCCAAGAGAATTCCAATTCACACTTAAAATTCTTTAGATGCTTTAGGCGATCGGAATGGCTTGAAATTTTTTCTTTATACATTTTCCTTTTTCCTTGAATCATATTTATTGCAAAAAGCTAACAAAAACTTTCTTCCACTACACTGAGAAACCCTAATTTACTCCAGAAAAGAGCATGCTCACACTTTTTCTTCCAATTTATTTTGCATCACCTATGTTCACCCATTCCCTATAACATATCCACATGCCAACATCTAACATGTCATATTTCCAAGGGGTTTAATGTTGGAAAAACAAGGATAGACAATTGAGAGGGGGGTGAATTAGTTGTTACAAAAATTAAGCTTATTAAACCTTAAACAACTTTTAATCTTAGATGTGATAATGAACAGTGCATACATAAATCAACATCACATCAAAGACACATGAACACCAAGATTTTTATACGTGGAAATGTTGTTAGGGGAAAAACCATGGTGGATGTTGGTCCACAAGATTATACCTTCTTAGACGTATAATGAAAGAAATGAATAGGGAATGCACATGCATTCAAGCACACTACCTAGAGCTCACTTATCAAATGGAAGGCTCACTACCTTACATAAAACAATCAGATTAAATCCATTTGATGAGGTGGAACTGAGAAATTAGCTTCTACAAAAGCTTGATTACAATTCACGTTAGGCACAAAATAACTTCTTCATACTCTGCTCTGCACTCAAATGATATAATATTTATTCACACATATCTTGTATATACTTCACACAAATTCAGTGAGTATACTTTAAAATAAGTAAACAATCACTCTTATATATTCGCTACACAAATTTACATCAACATCTGTGTCGGCCACAAATAAAGAATAAATTACAACTGTCGGCCTCAATACATGAACAAATCTTAATGTGCAGCAACCTAAGTCGGTCACAACATAGTGAGGACCTAAATAAACATCCTCAAACATGCCAAACAATACAAAATTAATCCATAAGGATCAGCAACATGCTACCACCATCATGTAAGCCAAGAACATGAAAACCTTAAACACACAAGGAAAAAGCTTCAATCACGAACATGCCAATCAATCTGGATGCACCGCATTGATAGAGCATGATTTAGAAACATCACTGAACACCTCAAGAATGTATACAACAACTTACTTCACCAGAATTGCAATCTCATCTTCCAGAAACACCTGTTACAGTAGTTGAATAACTATAGGAACACAAAACTTCATAACTTCCTCAAATCTTGATACACACCTCTAAAAATTTTGGACAACATACTAGATATGCTTGGAAAAAAATCCTTTAATGCACGCCTTCTAATCATCAGCATAAAAAAGGTTTCATCCTCTAGCCTTCTCAGCTTCACTGGTTGCGTACAATATATTTATTACAATTTTCTCAATATCCTCGACATATACAACCTTTAGAATCATTACTACTAATAATGTTGACATCAATGAAAACCACATATCAGCAACATAACCGCAACATCCAACAATTTCCCCCCTTTTCGAATTCATGGCAACAGATGATGTAAAAAATAATACCATCAACACAACTAGTTGTTCACATAGTACACTTCTCCTCATTTGTTCATTCTTCTCCCCATTTCATCAAGAGTTTTTCACATTGTTCTCCCACCCCTTTGAAATCAATGGAAAAGGTACACATGCTCTGATCCACATATCATCTGAAACATCTGACTGCTCCCCTTGAGTAGTAGCCACCATAACATCAATCCAAAACAAGATCTGACTGTAAGTCCATAGATTGATGCAAATACTTGCATCTTAGTTTAGATTAGGAGGGGAAATTACTGCTAACTTTCCTCTAAGATACTCAAAAGTATACTTAGGCATTGGTTTGGTAAATATATCTACAATTTGTTCCTTTGTAGGAACATATTCGAATCTGACCTCTTTATCACTCACCTTGTGTCTCAAAAAGTGATACTTGATAGAATATTGTTTTGTCTTTGAGTGTAGCACTAGATTCTTAGAAATTTTTATGGCACTTGAATTGTCACAAAATATAGCAATTGGCTCATCATAATCAATTTTGATGTCTCTCAGCATCTGCTTCATCCATAATACTTGAGTACAATTATTTGCAGTAGAAATATATTCTTCCTCATTAGTAGATAGAGAAATGAAATTCTCCTTTTTACTTAGCTAAGACACCAACTTCTTCCCTAGGAGGAATGAATCACCACCTGTACTTTTCCTATCATCCACATCTCCTTCCCAATCTGCATCTATAAAGGCATTTAGAGTAAGATCATCATCCTTTGGATACCATAACCCAAAGTCAACTATTCCTTTTAAGTATCTAAAGATTCTCTTTATTGTAGTCACATGTGAGTACTTTGGATTAGCTTGATATCTAGCAACCATGCACATATAATTCATAATGTTTGGTCTTTTTTGAGTCCAATATATCAATCCACCAATCATTGACCTATATCTTGTTTGACTAGTCTTAGGAGAATCACCATTCTACGATAATTTGTATCGGATTACCATGGGTGTACCAACTGGCTTTGCATCTTCCATGCAAAAAACATTTAGTAACTCTCTCACATATTTGGACTGATATATAAAGATTCCATCATCTAACTGAGTAATTTCCAATCCTAAAAAGAATTTCACTTCTCCTATCATTGACATTTCAAATTCTCTTTTCATTTCATCAGAAAATTTCATGCATAAGTCATTATCTCCTTCAAAAATAATATCATCAACAAAGACTTCAATGATCAATTGTTTATCGCGATCCAACTTGAAGTACAAATTGTTGTCAATAGTACCTTTATTGAATCCAAGCTTCAATGAGTATTTATCCAGTCTTGCATACCAACTCTAGGGGCTTGTTTGAGTTCATATAGTTCTTTCTTCAACTGACACACCATGTCCTTTTCATCAGTCAATTCAAATCCATCTAGTTTCTCACCATAAACTTCTTCTTCTAACTCACCATTCAGAAATTTTGACTTCACATCCATTTGATATACTTTATAGTTTTTGAAAGTAGCATAAGCAAGAAATAACCTTACAACTTCAATTCTAGCAACAGGAGCAAAAGTTTCTTCAAAATAAATACCTTCCATCTATGAATATCCTTTACATACTAGTATTGCTTTATTCCTAATCACTTCACCTTGTTCATTCAGCCTATTCTGGAAGACCCATTTGGTTCCAATCACATTTTTTTCTTGAGGTCTAGGAACAAGAATCCATGTATCATGAATTTTTCTCTATCTACATTGCTTCCATCCAATATTCATCTTTACATGCTTCATTGACATTGCTAGGTTTAGTCTTGGATATCAGACAATATTCTTCTTCTAGTTTGTACACCATTGTTCTTGTCTCCTATGATCTAACTTTCAGAATGACTTCGCTTTACATACCTTGAAGTTTTGGGTTATGTTCTTTCTTCTGCATTTCCATTGTCTTCTTCCTCATGATTTTCTTGATTCAACAGAACACTTTGAGTTTGATTCTATGTCTACGCATTCTTTCCATTATCGGTATTGTCTTTTTGGTCATCTAAGTCATATCCACAGTACCTAGATGATCTTTCAATATCCTATTCAACTCTGACATTTTCACTTTCAACCATTTTCTTCAATCTTTTATTGTAACACCAGTAGGCTTTTCTCTTAGTAGAGTAACCCAGAAATGTTCATCCATCACTTCTAGCTTCAAACTTTCCTATATCTTCATCTCTTTTAATATATAACATCTACTTCCAAAGATTTTGAAATACTTAACAATAGGTTTATAACCAAACCATATTTCAAAAGGATTCTTACCAGAATTACTATTGACATTCACCCGATTGATAGTATACACAAAAATGTTTATAGCTTCTCTCCAGTAGAAATGAGGAACATTACCTTCCAACATCAAGTTTTGGTAGCATCTAATTTTTTTTTGTTCTTTCTCTCAACCACTCCATTCTGTTGTGGGGTATGGGGAGCACATAGTTGCCTTTTTATTCCATGCTCTTCACAAAATGAATTGAACTCCCGAGAAGTGAATTCACCACCTCTGTCTCATCTTAAACATTTGATCTTCAAATCTATCTCAGTTTTTGCTAAATCTTTGAAGCTTTTGAATTTCTCTAATGCCTCATGTTTTTCTCTTAAGAAGGCAACCCAAACCATTCTAGAATAATCATCAATAAGAAACATAAAGTACCTTTCTCCTTGTAGACTTATGATTCTAGATGGACCACATAGATCAGTATGTATCAAATCTAGTACTCCATTGGAATGATGCTGATTTCTCCAAAATGAAATTCTTGTCTGCTTTCCCATTTGAAATTCCTTGCATATAGTTCTAGTAGGCTTCACTAACTTAGGTAAATCTCTGACTTCTTGTGTGGAGCTTATTTTGACAATGTTATTGAAATTCACATGACACAACCTTCTATGACATAATTAGCTTACATCAACTTCAGCAATCAAATAAATTTCACTAGTAGCATTCAAGTGAAAAATATTACCTTTGGCCTTTGTGCTTGATCACATTTCCTGAGCTTCCCAATATCCTACACTTACCATCTTTGAACTAAAGATTGTAGCCATTGTCAACCATCAGTACAACATTGAATGGATTATGCTTCAACCCTTCAACATAAAGCACATCACCAATATTGAATTTTCCACCAAGAGAAATAGTGCCTCTATGACAAATCACACCAACATTGTTATCTCCAAATCTTACAACACCACCGTCATACTTTTCCAAGCCTAGAAACTTTCTTTTATCACCAGTCATATGATGTGAGCATCTGTTATCGATCACCCACTCATCCTTCTCATCGATTTTGGCTACAAGAGATTTCTCAATATTGTGATTGCTAGCTGATTGAGTGGACACCAGACTATTTTCCTTGGTAGCAATGAATACCCATTCATCTTCATTTACAGATTCTTTATCAGATTCTTCATCAGTAACTCCTTCCTCAGAATAATAACATTTATTTTGAAATCTAGTCTTATCAGGTTTATACTTAGAAACTATTTTAGGACATCTTGATGCAAAATTACCTATCTTACTGCAAGAGAAACATTTAATAGGCAACTTTCCTTTGTACTTACCTTGTCCTTTGACTTCTCTTTTCACAATTAGTTCTTCTAGTTCTTCTAGCTCTCTTTCTTCATCTTCAATCAGTTTCATTTTTTCTTCATATTTGAAAGTTTTCTTGGAACTCTCTCCCAAATCATATCTCTATTGGATTTTTCTATATACAATAGCTTTGAATGTAGACTCTGTCTTAGGAGAAGATTCACCAAATTCACTCAACTCTAAGGCAACAATTTTTTCAATCGACATGTCTCTTGTCACATTTGTTACTGTCCTGAGCCCTTAAATAGCATGATATTTTGTTTTGTAATAAGTAGGCACAAATCTAAGTATTTTAGTCACAATCTCATCTTCTTCCAAGGTTCCACCGACACATCTAATGTCCATCACTAATTCATTTACCTTTTGTGAGAAATAAAAGATGTTTTCATATTCACTCATCTTCATGTTCTCCCACTTTCCTTTCAAACTTTGTAGTTTAGCAACTTTCACTAGTGCATCTCCTTCATACAATGTTTCCATCTTTATCCAAATCTCATGTGTAGTCTTTGAACCTATTACAATTTTCATCTATAAATTTGTCAAAGAACTTAGAAATGCTTCTATAGCCCTAGTAATAGTGTATGCTTCTTTGATTTCATCAGTAGTAGAGGGACCATTCTGAGGAATTGTATATGCATTCTTTGTAATCTTCTAAAAAGGCTCACCAATGCACTTCAAATGACACTCCATTCTAACTTTCCATAGAGAGTAGTTTGCACCATCAAATCTAGGACTATCCTTCTTATATGATTACATCTCGAATCACCTCAAGTTGGTAGACTTCTTTAGAGGAACTAGCTTTGATACCAATTGTTGGTAAAACAAGGATAGAAAGCTAAGAGAGAGGGTGAATCAATTGTTACAAGAATTAAGCTTATTCAACCTTAAACAACTTTTAATATTAGGTTTGGTAATTAACAGTGCAAGGATAAATTAACATCACATCAGAGACACATGAACACCAAGATTTTTATACGTGGAAACCTTGTTATGGGAAAAACCACGGTGGATGTTAGTCCACAAGATTATACCCTGTTAGAATTATAATGAAAGAAATGAATAGGGAATGCAGATGCATTCAGGCACACTACCTAGAGCTCACTTCTCAAAGGGAAAGCTCACTACATTACATAAAAAAAATTAGATTAAATCCATCTGATGAGGTTGAACTGAGAAATTAGCTTCTACAAAAGCTTGATTACAGTTTCGATTAGGCACATAATCACTTCTTCACACTTTTCTTTGCACTCGAATTATCTAATATTTATTCACACATATATTTATATACTTCACACACATTCACCGAGAATACTTTAAAATGAGTAAATAATCACTCTTATATATCCTCTACACGGATTTACATCAACAACTCTGTTGACCACAAATAAAGAATAAATTACAACTGTCAGCCTTAATACATGAACAAATCTTAATGTGCACCAACCTAAGTTGGTAACAACATAGTGAGGACCTAAATCAACATCCTCAAACATGCCAAAAAATACAAGATTAATCTATAAGGATCCAGAACACGCTACCACCATCATGTCGGCCAAGAACATGAAAACCTTAAACACACAAGTAAAAATATTCAATCACGAACATGTCGATCAATGTGGATGTACCACACTGATAGAGCACAATCTAGAAATATCACTGAACACCTCAAGAATGTATGCAACAAATTACTTCACTAGAATTGCAATCTCATCTTCTAGAAACACCTGCTACAGTAACTGAATAACTGTAGGAACACAAAACTTAATAACTTCCTTAAATCTTGATGCACACCTCTAAAAAATTTGTACAAAATACTAGATAGGCTCAACAAAAAACCCTTTAATGTGTCCCTTCTGAGCATCAATGTATAAAACTTTTCATCACTCTGACCTTCTCAGCTTCACGAGCTTTCTACAATATATTTATTATAATTTTCTCAATATCCTCGACATATATAGCCTTCAAAATCATTGATGCTAATAGTGTTGACATCAATGACAACCAAATATCAGAAACACAACCACAACATCCAATATTTAAGTGATTTTCTGATAAAGCTCTCCCTAAGACCATGCTAGGTCTAATTCTCAGAGGAATCATCTACACCGAATGAGGGTACAAATGCATCAATAGTTTATGATTATTCTTTCTTCTTCCATATCTTATCCATCTCCTACTTAATTTATTCTTTGGAAATATTCTTCATTGGCTCATCATCTTTCACTAGAGCATACTACTTTCCCTTTTTACTTCTCCACACTTTTGAAATATGTCCCAATTTTCTGCAATTGTAGCAAACAACACTTCTTTGATTTGTTTTTCCTCCATTTACAGCTAGTCTACACTAATTTCTTTTATGTCCAAACTTGTTACAATTTTAGCAATATCCATCAAAATATTGATTCATTCTACCTCCATGAAACCTATTCATCATCACTTGACTAGTCATTCTCACCCATGATCTGCATTCAGTAGCTTTGTGTCCAATTATGTCCATAAAAGGAACTAGAACAATGAATCAACTTACTCTTGCACTCATTCACCTTATGATCAAATTTATTACATGAAAAAAAGGTACCATTGAATGATGGGTACATTTATGCATTTGGTTGTCTGATAGGTGGTCTCTTTCCTGTATTCCTTTTCTGCTTCCCTTGATTCTTCTGATTGTCTTGAGGATTTGAGTTTTTCACATTTTCACCAACATCATTTCCCAATCTACCTTTGTCTTTAGGTCTCTGTCCTACTAGTAGTTCATCAAGCTTGGTGGAGCTTGTCTTGAAATCATCTTCATGGATTTTTTCTTTCTCTAATTCTTCTTTTAGATTCATCACTTCCTATTCAAGCTTGAAAACACATCAGACTTGCTTTGTATCATAGTTTTCAGACACTCCTTAACTTTCTTCTTTTCATCCACTTTCATCTTTAATCTGGCATTCTCTTCATTTGCTTGTTTCAGTTGCTCAATTACTTCTCTATGTATTTCTTTGAATTTCTTTAATTTCTCTTTCAATTTCTGGATACATTCATTTGCTTCATCAATATTTTATTTTAGGTCTTTGTTTTCTATCTCATCCTTGTCAATATCTTCAAGGGTAGTCTAGAGCTCTTCTTTATCCATTTGTTCAATCTGTAGGATCCCCCTCAAGCTATTAGACTTCTCCAAAGGAACCGATGCTCTGATACCAATTGTTGAATAATCAAGATACTGAGAGGGGGGAGTGAATCAGTATCTTCTAAAACTTATTAAACAAACATCATCTATTACTTTAATGTATATGATAGTGAAGAGAAAGAACACATATTGAAATAACATACACATAAACACCAGATTTTTACATGGAAAACCCAATGAGGGAAAAACCATGGTGAGGATTGCCTCACCATATATATAGTTGTTTCAATACTGGTTACAAAAGAGGCTCACTACAAGATACAAAATATCACTACTTACAAGGACTCACTATCCAAAATGGAGGCTCATTGCATACAAATGTTATAGAAATAAAATGACTTACAACAAGAATATGAACTAATAGAATTACACCACAAGTGTTGATTCAGCTCCTTTGATGCTCAGAGTATTTTCTCGCATGACCGAAGACTAATATTTTCTTCTTTTACTTGCACACTTCACATATCTTCACACCACTCACTCTCATCCGTTTCCATCTACAAACTGTCTTGTATATATTTGATATATCCACACACATCAATTAGGTCGGCCTAATTAGATGCAACACATATTTACAAAAAGATAATTTTGGGCTTCATACAAATCTTCTCCAAAAGTAATTCAATCATGTGTCATGCACTATTATGTTAGTTGGGACCAAAGCTAGGTTGCACATATATCTATAATACATGTTAAACTATTAATTGATTATTAGGTCGGCTGATGAGTCTAGATTTTGGGTTAATTATGGGTTGAATCCATGGTCTATTTGCTGAAGTTATCATGAACTTTAATATTACATGTTGACACTTTTATATAGTTTCTTTCAAACCTTCAGACATTTGCATTTAATTCCCTATGTGCCAGTTTTAATGATATTTCACTTGATATGTGAACTATCTATATTATCTTGCATGTGATTGATGTATGCTCTTTTAGATAATTTTAGCTATGCAATTATTATGTGTAATGACATTTCCATGCAGACTTGATTGGAAATGCAAAGTTAAGGAATGCAGTCGTCGGCTGCTCATACAGGAGATGTGTGTGATGGACAACTAGAGAATGATGGTGGAATATTCTTTTTCAACCGCATGTAACCACCATGTGTCGATCTTTAACGAAATTGAGTAATGTGGGCATTATCATAGTGGTCAAGTCCACATTTGGACCTTCTTGTCTAGACAGATTCCCCTGCATACGTAACCACTCCTCTGCTCTCTTTCCTACTTTCCTTAAATGGAATCCTCCTAGTTAGTGGGGGTTGAATTCCTTATTGCTGATAAATAAGGTTTGAATCCTCCTTCTCTAGGGTTTGATCACCAAATTATTGTATAAGTTGAGAATACCAGAGACACTCTCTTGTAATTGCATTTTTTTCCAATGAATGAAATGAGATTTTGAGTTGAGCATCTGAGTTTAATCTAAGTTTACATTAGTATTAGAGCATACTCATCCAATGGGGCCCACTTGGTGAGTAATCCGTTAGCTTAGATAGATTAGCTTTAGCTTTTTTTTAGTACTTAGTAAGAATCTGGTATTGACTGCTTCTGCAGCCACGAGAAGTCCATTTTGTGACTGTTCCTATGACCAAGGCGGGCATAGTAGTTTCCTATTTGTTGCTTAGATTTTAATCCCTGTTATGCATGCTCAGTTTAGATTTGATTGAGTGATGTTGAAAATTTTCTTTGTCTCCCTTCATGCAATTTACTTTCAATATTTAGTCTTTCCTACTTGTAGAATGAAGGTGACTACTTTGAAGTTCCTAGTGCACATACTGTGCTAACCCATTTCAAGTTCACGTCCTTGGGTTGAGAATTTAAATGTACCTTCATGATGGTTAAGATGGCTATTTAGGTCAAATGTCAATTCTCTGAATCATGGTTGTAAAGGCTTAGTTTTTAAGATCATTGTAGGAGGTAGACATTTTTTGTGCCATTACTGGTGATGGTGTCAAACTAGGGAGTCCTTTGGAGTCATTGGTAGTTTTTCTGCTATAGTATTTCTAGATTTTTCTCCTAGTGTTACAATTTATGACCCACTATTCTTTCTCACCCATTCTTTGTGTGATTTTTTTGATACTAAGTTGATACCTCATGCACAGAAGGAGAAGGGATGCTTATGGGATATTTCTTCCTAATAATCCAGAGCCATTTCAACTAACAGAGCTTCCAAATCTACCCATAAATGAAGAAGAAGAAGAACCACAACCCTTTGTTGATATATTCCCTAACTTGACGAGTTTTGAAGTTTCCTTTGAAGATCAGAATCATGTTGAAGAACCTTTCTTAGAATTCTATCAAGCAGGCATGGCTGATGCAAATGGGGATAGGCCTAAAAAGCCGAACCATCCAACTTTTCATTTTCCTATTGCTGAACAGAATGAAGTATACAACCTCCAGAATATATCTGCTTCAGTCCTTCCTAAGTTCTGTGGAGTTATCATAAAATATCTTGATACATCTATGTTTGAGTTTGATATACTCTATAGAAACTATGACTATACCATTGTGTGAACCCGAATCCTATACCTACACAAACATAGCAAACAAGCACAATGTTAGATGAAATGCAAGTGAGAATCACGATTCCCCATGAAATCCATTTAAATTGCAAAGAGTAAGAAATAAGATGAAGAACACAAACAAATATGAACAAAAGCTATTAAATATTATTCAATGCAAATCAAACTCTTGATCCCATGGGGGAATAGGTGCCAATTGTGTGTAGAAATTGGCCCTTTCCCAACTCCTTTGTAAGCTTGATGATGATTTGGTGATGGTTGTAGCTCCTTGATGAGATTATGGCATAACCTAGCTATGAAACCATAAAAATGATGAAAACTTTCTATGAAGTAGACAAAATTAACTCCCAATATGAAGAGAGTAACTTTTCTTAAATTGTGGATGAAATGATGTATAGTAGACTTGCTTGGATTTGTCGATGAAGAATGAGAGGAAGAGTCTCTCATTTAAAGATTTCCAAATTGTAAAAGAGAGTGAAATTGAGCAATGTGGGATCATTCAACATCCAATGGCCAAGTGCCACTTGTCAAGATGTGAATGGATGAATGTTGTCCACATTTTGATGAAAGCACCAATAAATGATATTCGATGGAATTTGAAATTGAGGAAATGACATGTGAGAGAGCAAAAAGAATGAAGTAAAAGCCACTTGGCTCAATGCACAAGGACATGTAAGAGGAGTTAATGATTTTTTGGAAAGACAAATCCACTTGGATTTGAATTCAGATTTGAAGAAATATTCTTCCCTTATTCCATGTTGAGAGAAAATAGGCAATTTAATAAATCAAAGTAATTGATTATTGTGCAAGTTGTATTCTCTAGAGAATGTGACATATTTTAGGATTAAATTAATCAAAGATTAATTAATTTAATGAGGAATTAGGAGATGTGACAATTTAGACTTAAATTTATGAGTTAATTTAAATCAAATTGAGAGGAAGGGTTTAATTAAATAAATGTTTTGATTTATTTAACTAAAGGGGGGAATGTTAGATTAAATCAAATAAGATTTTAATTTATTCAATTTAATAAGAGGACTTTAGAGATTTAATTTAAATAAAATGAATTATTTAAATGAATAGAGATAGAGGATTAATTAGATTATATTGATTAATTTAATCAAAAGAGAGGAGAATGACTTAATTAAATAAATAATGATTTATCTACTTAAGAGATGAAAAGTGATGATAAGCTGAGAGTATGATTTAGGATGAAATGATGTTAGTAATAAGGATCAAGTGTGTTAGTCAATTTTCTGTGTCTACATTTTTCCCCTCTTTGAAGCAATGAACTTGTATTGGTTCAAAGAAATAAACTTATGTGATCAAAAGTTCAAAAAAATTCTAATTTTTTCGATGCCCCACTGTTGCCCTCTCAAGAGATCGGACAAAAATTTTGATTTTTAGATGATGTCGCAAAAAAAAAGAGGACAAGGCTCTCGAAAGGTCCAAAAATGCCTCGGGATGCCAAAAAAGATGCAACATGGCCCTCGATTGGGCAAAAATGGGATCGAGGGACTGAGACCCTAGCTGGATTGTCAAATGAGGTCAAAAAACCCTAATTTGTAGGCTTAAATAAACCCTGAGGGGTCACTTTCAATTCATTTGGACACTTAGCCTTTATAGATTCTTGCACTTTGAGCTCTGAGTCTTGATCGAGATGGCATGAAAACTCCCCAGGCATGTGTCAGAGAGGGTATGAGAGCACCAACAGCTAGCTAGTGTAGGACCCATGGTATGTATCCCTATCCAAATCTATAATTTTCTTGTTTTATGTGCATTTAATAAGGTCCAAGTCAACTTTAGGTCAAGAGGCTCTATATAGCATTGTTTCAAATGCTCAATCAACGTCTTCCAACCTCAAATAGCACCACATATGAAAATAGCACCACCATGGGCTAGTTAGGAAATTAGGGTTTTATTTCAAACTCTGTCGCATATGCAAATTAGACCACATGATGTAATTTGGATTTAGGGATTTCAGCACAAAGTCAGCCGCACTTGCAAATCGGACCGTGCGATGCACTTGGGAATTTTGGATTTGTCAAACTTTATCATGGCGATGTAGTTTAGAACTTTATAGACTATGTCACATTTGCAAATAGCATTCCATTTGTTGTTTCAAATGCGAAAAGCCAACATGGGAGGAAGATTTGTTTACGAGACTTGACACAATGGTTTCCCTTATGCAGGAGGACCTCAATATACTTCACTCGATGGAGCACCGATGGCTGGTGTTGCAAAGATTACAAGGTATGCACATATTCCTTCAGGAGCAACTTGGTATTCTCAGCCTCTAGTTCATTGCGTATGTTCCTCCTATTCAGACCCACTTGGGTATGATGAAAACTTTAGCCGAGCGGTGGAAAAGTGAGACCTCTTCTTTCCATCTTCCTACTGGCGAGGCCACCATCACTCTTAAGGATGTCTGGCGCATCCTAATACTACCCATCAGTGAAGCTAGAGTTATTTATGATCCAGATGTTGATAGGGATTCTTGCATTGATTTGATGGGTCTTGATGAGATTCATTTTTCCGATGGACAGATTGACTTGGAGAGATATCGGGGTGTAGTGCCCACCTACAAACTGATTGTTGCAACCATCATTTCAGGTCTTGTGGCACTAGATCGGGGGGGGCGATACTTTAGTCCAGGTTGGGGACTTACATGGGAGTGGATGGTCATCCACAGAGAGTGCTTTGCTTGGGGGCTAGTGATGTGGGCTTCCTTATATAGGGATTTGCATGAGTTTGTGTATCTTGACAGTAGGGCTCTCGGGGTTAGGGTTACTTTACTGCATATCTGGGCATGGGATGGATTCCAGTGCTCTGTCTGAATGTCACACCGATTGTTTTGGATATTGATGATCTTGACATTTGGCAGTATGGGGGATCCCAGATTCACTTTACTCACATAGGTACTAGAGGTATCACCCATTGGCGGCAAGTTCTTGATGAGATGTGAGATTTTTTTTGGTGGCCATGGATGGATATAGGCCCATGGTATTATGATCTCGATTAGCTATTCTTTGCTCGATAGGATAGATGGATGAAGGGTCGAAATCACACCATGATAGAGTGGTATCTTCTAGATAGGGTGGCCCGATAGTTCGGTGAGATTTAGGATAGGTCAGACGATCAATACATGGTGATCTTGGCCCGTAGTATGAGAGAGACAACGCCAGAGGAAGTAACCTCATTTAGGAATCTAGTGGCCATGCCATGGCTATATGATCAAGGGCTGGAAGATGCAAGGGTTACCCAGGCTTATAGAGCTTTGTTCAGGCCTCCTCTTCAATTGACAGTTCTAGGCATAGTTATTCTATGATGGAGGCCGAGAGGTTGGTCCACTGGCAGAGGCAGGGGACTAGGAGGCAAAGGTGATGGTCACAGAGTTGGTGATGGGGATAGGGGAGGAGGTGGCCCTCCTCCACATCAGACACCACCATAGGACCAGGCACCCCCATGGGAATCAACACCACCGCGGGTAGAGATTCATGAGATTCTTGTATAGGATGATCAACCCAGATATGGGGATAGAGCAGTCCAAGATCAATAGCCACCAGGGTAGCCCGATCATAGAGATCTAATGATCCAGTAGTTGCAAAGGAAAATACAAATTTTGACTGTCGAGAGAGATTAGGCTTGACAGTAGGTTTTTGCAATTACTATAGAGAGGGACCATGCTCGGTCCGAGAGGGATCAGGAGATTGGTTGGCGGAGGCAGCTAAAGAGTACAACCCCATCTGCCCAAGGCCAGTTAGTATCCTTGAGGGAATACCGAGAGGTGGTTAGAGAGGCCGAGTACTATCGACAACATTATAGACAGGCAGTTCCACTAGCTGGTCAGGTGCCAAACTATTCACAACAAATAGGGATGAGGCATCCCAAGGACCATGGTGAGAGGCAGGTAGGAGAGGGCAACAGGTAGCAGGGTTAGCCCTTCAATCACATATAGCTTTGCATTTTTGATCCATGGGCCCTGATTATTGCCCCTATTGTATCATGTACCTTGATGTATGCACTCGATCCGGTTTTGTACCATGATAGTTGTACATTTTTGATGATATATATATGAGATGATTCTATTTATGATGTATGATGTATGGATGCATTTTAATTTCCTATGTGCAATGAGATGTTATGAAATAATTTTAATTTATCCTCATGCAATATGATGTATGTTGATGATTATGGGTGCATTTATTTTTGTATTTTTCTATGCACTTTGATGAAAATCGTATGGATGCAATGTATGCTAATGATTATGTATTGATGTGCAAATGATATGTGATTGATTATGTAATGATAATGGATGCTAATGATTTCTATTATGCCCTTAATGATTCATGTAATGTATGATATGAAATGAATGTAATGCAATGATTTCTTAAGATACTTAGAATAACAAATCTATATTATTCCTCACAACTTAAGATGATGATAATGCAAGATGATATGATGTGGTATGATATATATGATATGATATGCACTTATGTTGATGATTTTGTGGATGCAGGGAAAATGCATTAGTGATTTTTTGATTAACTGTCATGGTCCCATGTTAGTATGGAAAGAAGATAGAAGAAAAGAGATCTAATAAGTCATTAAATTTCGATGCTTTGCTTACTACGAGTCAGGATTTTCAATGGGCCAATTACTTTATGTTTGATAACACACCTAGGTACAATGCATCAAGGTATAAAGAAATAGGATTGCGTTGTACCTAATGTGATGGACTTTGACATGTCAATCAGATAGGAGTATTCCTATTCAAACTTAGCATATGGAACCTTATTTAGGATGTAGTTCAGACATTCTAAACATATCAGACCAAAACATAGAAAAACAAGCCTTCCGATGTGGTCAAAAAGACACCTAAAACATCTTTTCTACAAACCAAACAAGGTACGCATGAAATAAGTTATTTTACAAGAGTATCCAACAAGGAAAGTAGATACAAAAGATAATGATCATTTCCCCATTCCTTTCTCTCTAAACCTTTTTTTTTTGGGCATCATCGAGAGGTCCTTGGAATGAGCACAAAATAAGATAAGTCAAAAAGACAAGATAAAGTAAACAATCAAGCTAATTTTGTTCGTATCGGTAGCTAAGACTAAACTAAGGTGATACTTGATGTTGATGTCCAATGTAGGAAGAATGCATCCTATGAAACTTTGTGATCAGGGTTTTGATGAGATTGATTGGATGATAAGTTATTGATACTCCGAGTTGATCAACTTGATTGCTTACTGAAATAGACTTGAGACTTTGACATTTAGGTGTTCACTTTTGAAACTGCTAGACTTTCTTCTAACTAAATTATCAAAGGATGAATATGATGACTGATTTATTATGAGCGACATTTATTACGAGTGAAAGTGATATGAGACAGGTGCACCATTTTGAATTTTTTCAAATATTCATATGTTTTTGATGTTTTGAAAATGTTTTGAGGCTATTTTTTTGAATTTTGAGATGTTTTACAAAAACATTTTGGTATTTTCGAGATTTATGACCAAGATACTGACTTAAAGACCTATCCTAGGGGTCTCGGGAGTTGATCAACAGATTAGCCTTTCCTATGTTATACATGCAGAGGCCATGTAGTTCAACTGATGGCAGACTCGACCCAATGATGAGAGAAAGGGGCAAACAGATTGCCAAATTGCGATGAACGCCTAAAGGATTGACCTAGCGTGTTTCAGGGGATGATCAAAGATCAACTTTTCCTATGTTCAAGCCTATAGATGATGTAGTTTGGTCTAATGACTCTATTTTTTATTTTTTTTATTTTTGACATGTTTTAGATTTTGAATGATTTGGATGTTTTTTTATTTTTTATTTTTTGAATGTTTTGGGATTTTTTTTCTTTTAAGGAAGATCATCAAAATATACATGAATCTAATCTGATGCAGGTACAGGAACATGCCCCCAGCATGATGTGATAGACTACTTTGATATAGGTTGGACAATTGACCTTAGGAATATGCCAAGTAGTACTAGGGTGGAACATGACATGAGGACAAGATCAATCTATGGTATGGTTGTGAAGGGATGGGTGGAAGGATAAATGGAGTGTAGTGGATAAGTGAGTGTGTGGAATAAGCCATGAAGATCCTGGTTGATGGAGAGTGCTTTATTTATGCTTGGCACCTATTTTCCAGGTTTTCACCAAGGTACTTGTCCAAAGCACCACCGAAGTGGTTTTCACTAGAGGACAATTTTTTCTTTATTGTTTTCAATCTTTTTTCTGATTTTTTGGGATTTTTTGTATTTTTTGATTTTTTTTGTTGCCATTGATACACCTATTTTCCAAGTTTTCATCTGGGTGACTAGTTTTTCAAGATATTTTCTGATTTTTTTGTATTTTTTGTTTTATACCTTGAAATAATTTTAGGCATAAAATTTTTTGAGATGGGAGCTATTTAGGGGCTCCTGCAAAGGCTTGCCTTCTTGTGATGATAATTGGTATGCCCCTAATTTATAGCTTTCCATGATGATGAAAGGTCCCAACTAGTTGGGCTCAAATTTTCCTTTGCTTTCTAATTTTATTTTAGCACAAGTTCACTAACTTGGAAGGTTTTCCTTCTGATCTTCTTGGTGTATCTGCACTTTAGGCAATTTTGATAGACTTGTAGATGGTTGAGGGCATCCATGCACTATTCATATAATAACTCCAACTCATTTAACCTTGAAACCCGATATTCCTCATTTGTAATCAGGTTTTATAGTGATATCCTTAATGATGGGAGCTTGATCTCGATTAGGAGGATGGCTTATGTTCCCTAGACTAGGGAGAATGGAGTGGTGCCTATTGGCATGTGGATGTTGGTGTGATAGGCCCATAAGATCGGATTTAGCTATAGATGCCAATCACAACCAGAGTCATTGACTAGTTTCTTAAGGATTTTCAAGATAGTTTTATTAGTGGCAAAGTTCATGTTGGGTATTGAATTTGTGGCAAAGTTCATGCACATCCTGATTCTTGAATGGTGTCCCATTATTAGAGATAATGGATTGAGGGACACCATATCAAAAAATGAGATAGTTCAGGATGAACTTGGATATCTGGTTTTTGGTTATGTAGGTCATCGGAATTTCTTTGACCCACTTTGTAAAGTACTCCGTAGCGGCGATGATGAAATTGTGACCGTTGGATGAGGTGGGGGTGATTCTTCCAATGAGATTGAGCCCCCACTATGAAAAGGGCCAAGGTATAACAATCAGATGAAGCTCTTGAGCTAGTGCATAAATAAGGTCTCCATGATGTTGGCAAAGTCGTGTGCCTCTCTTACCATAGTTGGCCAGTGGTACCCGATCCTTAGCAATTTCTTAGCCAATGGTATACCACTTGAGTGTGAACAGAAAATGCCATTGTGGACCTCAGTCAGAGCAATCAAGGCTTCCTCAAGATTTAAGCAATGCAAAAGGGTTCCTACAATTCTCCTACAATAGAGGGTTTCTCCTAGAATGACAAAAATTAAGGAACTTTTCACAAAGGCTCATTTAAGGTTTGGGGTTATGTCGGCTGGGAGGACTCCTATTCTTAGGTAGGTATAGATATCGTGATACTAGGGATCACTAGGACCAAGGATTTCACACACGAATTCAGACTCTGGTACCTCGAATTTCGGTACGAGAATATGCTCTACCAGAAACTCTTGTTTGGGATTTCTAAGAGTGATCCAATTGTGGCCATAACATATGTTGCTCTTTTGTTTGCTCTAGGTAGTTGTTCAAAGGTGACTTCAATAAAGAATTATTTGAGGCTCTCCACTAATTTGTTGTATGGAGTTAGCTTGTCGTCCTTTTTTTGGTACTCACCATTGACTTGGTTGATGATGAGCTATGAATCTCCATAGACTTTGCGAGCCAGAATCGGCCATTGTACTATGATCCTCAGGCCTATGATGAGAGCCTCATACTTTGCTATGTTGTTTGTGAATGGAAAAGATAGTTTGTAGTATTTGGGTATGCACTCTCCTTGGGGAATCATGAAGAATATTTTGGTGCCTGACCCATGTTTTGTGTATGACCCATTGAAATACATCTTCCAATGATTTTCTATACTTATGTTGAAAATTGACTCGTTTGAAAATTTTGACATAAGTGGGTTGTCAGCATAAATTGGAGCTTTTTCCAGTTGGTCTGCAATCACTTTCCCCTTGATGGCCTTGCATTCTACATACTCTATGTCATGTTCCATCAATATCATTACCCACTTGATTTTTCATCCTGTGAGAGTATCCTTAGAGAGCAAATACTTTAGTCGATCTATCTTTGCAATTAGCTTGATCTGATGAGCCAGCATGTAGTGTTTGAACTTTCGGGCTCCAAACACAACTGCTAGACAAGATTTTTCTATTGGTGTTTAGTTGATTTCATTCCCTACCATTATCCTACTAATGTAGTATATTCCTCTTTCTCTTTCATTTTCATCTTGCTGAGCTAGGAGTGCGCCAAGAGTTGTTGCTTTGGCTAATATGTATAGAATCAGTGGTTCTCCTAGAATTGGTGGCATCAACACTGGTGGTGTAAGTAGATATTCTTTGATTTTACTAAATTCTTGGTCACACTTGGCATCCCATCCTTATGTTACTCCCTTGTGAAGTATATGTGAATATGGAATTTGTTTATCCGCCAGTTGTGCTATGAATCTGTGAATCGATTGGAGCCTTCCTTGTAGTCTTATGAGCTATTTTAGTGTCTTAGATGCTTCCATGTTGAGGAATGCCTTGAATTTGGTGGGATCCACTTCTATTCCTCTCATTGATACTATATATCCTAGGATTTTCCCTGATTGCACACCAAAAACACATTTCTTGGGGTTAAGTCTAACCTTCTATTTCTCCAATCTATCAAAGATGGCACTTAGAGCTGCTATGCGATCTTATCTTTTCCTTTCTTTGGCCAATATATCATCTACATAATCTTTCATAGTTTTGTGAATCATGTCGTGAAAAATTAGTGTCATGGCTCTTTGATATGTCGCTCTCGCATTCTTTAGCCCAAATGGCATCATGTTCCAGTAGTAGGTGCCCCATGGACACATAAACATTGTCTTGTGTTGGTCCTCCTTTGATATCGTAATCTGGTTGTACCCTGAGAATCCATCCATCAGTGATATCATCTCGTGTCTGGTCGTCATGTCCACTATCATACCAATGTTGGGTAGAGGAAAGTCATCCTTAGGACACACTTTGTTTAGGTCTCTAAAATCAAAATGTGAACCCCAATCCTATACCTACACAAACATAGCAAACAAGCACAATGTTAGTTCAAATGAAAGTGAGAATAAAGATTCCCCATGAAATCCATTTAAATTGAAAAGAGTAAGAAATAATATGAAAAAGACAAATAAATATGAACAAAAGTTATTAAATCTTATTCAATGCAAATCAAACTCTTGATCCCATGGGGGAATTGGTGCCAATTGTGTGTAGAAATTGGCCTTTTCCCAACTCGTTTGTAAGCTTGATGATGATTTGGTGATGGTTGTAGCTCCTTGATGAGATTTTGGCATAACCTAGCTATGAAACCATAAAAATGATGAACACTTGCTATGAAGTAGATGAAATTAACTCTCAATGTGAAGAGAGTAACCTTTCTCAAATTGTGGATGAAATGATGTATAGTAGAATTTCTTGGATTTTTCGACGAAGAATGAGAGGAAGAGTCTCGCATTTATAGATTTCCAAACTGGAAAAGAGAGTGAAATTGAGAAATGTGGGATCATTCAACATCCAATGGCCAAGTGTCACTTGTCAAGATGTGAATGGATGAAGGTTGTGCACATTTTGATGAAAGCACCAATAAATGATATTCGATGGAACTTGAAATTGAGGAAATGACATGTGAGAGGGAAAAAAGAATGAAGTAAATGCCACTTGGCTCAATGCACAAGGACATGTAAGTGGAGTGAATGCTTTGTTGGAAGGACAAATCCACTTGGATTTGAATTTAGATTTGAAGGAATATTCTTCCCTTATTCCATGTTGAGAGAAAATAGGCAATTTAATAAATCAAAGTAATTGATTTATTATGCAAGTTGTATTCTCTAGAGAATGTGACATATTTTAGGATTAAATTAATCGAAGATTAATTAAATTAATGAGGAATTAGGAGATGTGACAATTTAGACATAAATTTATGAGTTAATTTAAATCAAATTGAGAGGAAGGGTTTAATTAAATAAATGTTTTAATTTATTTAACTAAAGGGGGGAATGTTAGATTAAATCAAACAAGGTTTTAATTTATTCAATAAAATAAGAGGACTTTAGAGATTTAATTTAAATAAAATTAATTATTTAAATGAACAAAGATAGAGGATTAATTATATTAAATTGATTAATTTAATCAAAAGAGGGGAGAATGACTTAATTAAATAAATAATGATTTATCTAATTAAGAGATGAAAAGTGATGATAAGTTGAGAGTATTATTTAGGATGAGGAGATGTTAGTAATCAGGATCAAGTGTGTCGGTCAATTTTCCATGTCTACACATTGATGCCCACAAACATGCTATTTCCTACCACTTTGAAAGAGGTAGAATTGAGATGGTTTATGGGCCTTGGAAAAAACACTATGAAAAATTGGGAATATATGAAGACTAAGTTCCTTGAAAAATAGAAGGAATATTGCAGGGGTAGTGATATGAGAGGAGGTGAAATTTTCAGAATGCAGCAAAAAGAAGATGAGATCTTGAAAGATTTCATTTCAAGGTTTTTGTTTTGTCTGCAGAAATCTCCACATCATACACTCAATGAAGACTCACAAAATTTTCTTTTCCTGAGAGGAATTAGTGAAAGATGCATTGATGCCTTGGACTTGATGGCAGGAGGAGATATCACTCAAGTCCCTTTGGAAGATATCAAGAAGATATGTTAGGACTATTCCAGGGCAGCTTCAAAGAAAGGAAGAGCCTACCAATCCATTATGGGTAAGTCATCCAACAGTGGAGTCTCAAGGATGGAGATTACTAATTTATTGGCAGATTTCAAGTAGGATATCATAACCAATCTAGGTACTTAGCTAGATACACTTCAAGCTAAGAATAAACATGAGGAGGCAAAGGTAATATTGACATAATATTGTCCCCATTGTATATAGAAGAAGAAAGACTATAGATGCAAGGTGATAGCTAGCATTGACAGTAAGCATATTCCACTTGAATTCGAATCAATCCAGACTGAGGAAGACCAAGTCTACTTTGTTGCATAGAAAAGGCCATGGGCTTCAAGACAAGGTATGCCACCAGATCCATTATCTTTTGCTGGACTATATTTTAATTCTTGTTCATCTGGTAACCAGTGGTAGCCACCTTGTCCATCCAATTATGGAGGATATCCACCACAATCTTGGGGTAAACCTCCAAATTCTTGGTCCAATTACCAAAGTTCCTCACCTCAGTGGCAGCAACCTCAGGGGAATTGATAGCAGTTTCAAGGACCTTGAAAACCACCTTCTAGAAACTAGCAACAAACATCTCAATGGAGAGGTTGACATCAATGGCCAAATCAGACAACCAGCTACATGCAACCATCTTCTCAACCTCAACAACCTGCTTTAATTCCTCCATCTGCTAATTTAAATGAAAATTTACCCCGACCTACTTAGTTAGCATCCCAACCCACACCCAATCCAGATAATAAACTGCAATAGAAAATGATATATTTTGTTGATCCAAACAAATTCCCTACATACGTTGTGAGTTTAAGTGACATATGTCTAAATTTAGGAACAACCCTATTAGCTCCTTCCACCCCCATTAACACTGAGCTTCTTGTGGAAGAGAAAGAAGACTCTCTAACTGATCCCATTTAGCCTTGTGCACCTCAAAATATTGAACCAGATCCATCCAAGAAAACAACAAAAGATCCACCATTCCCCCAGAGATTGGAAGTGGCGAAGAAAAAGGAAGATAAGGAGGAAACCACTTTTGATATTCTATATCAACTAAAGCACATCGATGTCTAGATACCCCTATTCCAAGCAATAAAATATGTCCCTATATATGGCAAGGTGATTAAAGAAGCATGCCTTGAGAAACCGTGTGGGAAAAAGAAGGACCCAACAATAGTTCATGTAGTGGGGCAGCTTGCTGACATCATGCTTAAAAAAGTAACTATCCCCAAGTACAAGGATCAAGTAGTCCTATAGTTGAAGTCATTATAAATGGGATAAACATAAAGAATCCCTTGATTGAATTGGGTGTGGAAATCAATGTGATGACTAAGGACATCTTGCAACAACTGAATATTACAAACATGAGATCCACTCCTACCATCCTATATCTTATTGATAGTTCCACAATTAAGCCTAATGGCATGGTAGAAGATCTCATGGTGATCTTAGACTCTTGGGAGTATCCAATTGACTTCATAGTTCTTTCTCCCAAAGCTACACTTGGCGGGTATCCCATTATCCTTGGTCGGCCATGCCTAGCAACTACAAACACTTATATTGGATGTTAGTCAAGTGATATGACCATTTTTGATGGAAGGAACACTAAAACACTTGTTCTTTATCCTCCTGCTCAGTCATTCCATGATGAAGATAGCTTTTTATGGCCACATATTGGTGAAGAGGATGAAGAAGTTAACTATGTGGTGCAACTTATGATGTTAGGAAGAAGTCCTTTCCTGCAACTTCAAGATGAAGATGAAGTGTTATCTAGTATCATTTAGAACCATTATCAGGTAGAAGAGGCATCACCTACTCGTGCACCTAGTTATGTGGACCTCGTACAAACACCTTTGTTAGTTCTACCTGATCCTCCTGCATCCACTGTTCCCGTAGATAGACTTCCTACAACCACTGTCTCTACGGATGGACTTCCTGCAACCACTCTTCCAACAACCAAACTTCCTACAGTAACACATATGTTCCACCCAATGTTGCCACATGAACTTAAGGTACCATGTATTAATGAAGAAACTATGATCGATTTAGTTACACCAGTACAAGTGTCCGAAGGAAAATGTTTGAATATCAATAGTAAACTAAGTGAAGGACAACAATTCACATTGACAAATTTGCTAAAAAACCATCAAAAATAATTTTCTTTGGATTACCATGATATCAAGGGAATCAATCCGAAGCTCTGCACTCATAGGATATATATCAACATATTTTCAGACATCTCCCTTGACTGCATGGAGATCTATATGGACGATTTTACTGCCTATGGTGCAAATTTTGATGAAGCATTGGAAAATTTGAAGAAATTTATACAAATATGTGAAAACCAGAATCTATCTCTAAATAATGAGAAATGCTTCATGATGATGCAAAAGGGAGTAGTAATTGGTCACTACATTGCACACCATGGTATTCAAGTTGATGCTATAAAAATTAAAGTAATTGCTAATCTACCCACACCTGCAAAATAGAAGGATGTTAGGAGAGGGTGATGTAGGTCCGAAGTGCATGGTCACCGTGCTCAATAACAACGTTGAGGGTGACTAGATTTGAAGGGTTCTAGATTATCATTTTCTAAGTTTTTTCGGGTTTCTAACTTGTGGGTTTTGTAGTTAGGCCATTTGTTTACCTAGATTCACCATTTATTGAGCAAACACTTTAATCATTTTTCGAA
Source organism: Sequoiadendron giganteum (assembly GCA_007115665.2). Taxonomy (NCBI): domain Eukaryota; kingdom Viridiplantae; phylum Streptophyta; class Pinopsida; order Cupressales; family Cupressaceae; genus Sequoiadendron; species Sequoiadendron giganteum. The sequence goes on along the minus strand of CM021107.1, from coordinate 119,137,370 downwards.
TTCTAGAGGAAACAAAGATGGCGAGGAGTGATGATGAACTCACCTTTGACTCCTGCACTGGATAATGATGAACAAACCTTGAAAAATGTTCAAATCAGCAGAGGGATTTTGTGGGCACGATGGTGGAAATGGTTCGTGGCTCTGACACTTTGCTGCATAATAAGTTTGGTGAAAATGATAGGTTGGGAAAGGTATTTATAGAAAATATGGCATTTAATGCCTTCATAAATGTTCATAGGATGGAACAAAAAGTTGTTGAACAGTCACTTTGAAATGGTGCCAGGGACAGCGAAGTCCACCGAGTGAACAATAGTCAAGAACTGACTATCTAGAATGACAAGCAATGAAAAATGGCAAAGACGACCATGGATCTCGCAAGGCGGGTGGACACCCTAGGACCTCCATTCAGAATGGTGTTGATCGAAAGAAAACAAGCACAGGGCAGCCTATATGGGTGGTCCATCATAGGGTGAAGGACACTAACTTTAAGACTTAAAGGCAAACAACCAAGGGAATCCCGTGAGGACCTAAGACTTTGAAAATTTTGGGGGAGCAGAATATGCTTGACTCAAGATGATTCTTTCAAAGTTCCTTGACTATTTTGGACTAAAAAAGTAGGGGGGCACGCAAGACAAGGCAGAGAAAAAATGAACGGTCATAAGCAAAAAGAGAGGGTCCCCATTCTGAACGGGGTGTGTGTGCTATAGGCGGAAAAAATGGTGACTCTCCTAGGAGAACGCTCCTTGCGTTCTAAGGATAAATATTAATTTAGAACCCAAAATCTTTGGTTTCACAAACTAGGGGCTGGTTTCCAAAATTGAACTAAGAAGCAAGTTGAGGATGGGATCCTTGGTTGAGTTGTGTTATGGGATCATCATGGAAGTGTGTGTGAGCGTAGTTCATTTCCTTTCCTCAAGAATTGTGCAGATGACTACTGATCAAGCAAGGACAAGCTATGTAAATTGTCTGACCCCAAAAGTAACCTAGACATTTCTCCCCTACTAGTTAAGCATCCATAGCCTCGACGGAGTTATCGTTGTGACCCCACAAATATAGATCTACTACTAGTTGGGTGTCCATATCCCTGAAGATTTATTTGCACACCAATTCAATTGCATGATTTGACTTCCTTTTTTCTTTTCCTTTTGATGTTTCCTTCCAGTACTTTTTTTTTTGTTCAACTATGTAAGCATTGAAGCTCACAATGGGTTTGGGAATCAAAGTCGTCACTAGAGAAGACTTAATATTTTTCACTTCTCTAACCTTCCTAGCAGTTACCACACAATTCTTCAAGAACATTTAAAGTGTGTTTTGTGTATGATCCATGATAAGTGTAAAAATATTCAAACAAGGGTGCCACGCTAGGTTAGTTCAAAGTTCAAAGGAGGAAAACAAATCCCAGAAGCATTCAGAAATTGGTAGTTGGGAATGAAGGCTTATCCAGAGAACAAACAAGAGAAGACAACATAATGAACCATTTGTCAAACCAAGCATGACCATCACATTGGCACCAAAGGACACCCTTAACAAAGAAAAATAGTCGGGGAACAGGCACAACAAAAGTGGGAGAAAAATAGTAAAGCAAGGGAAACCTAACCTAGCCTATGTACAAATTTTTACAAGGGATGAGCTGCAATAGCTCAAGGGAGGAAATAATGCTTAAGGTGATGGCCATTAACAGGAAATGGGACATCTTCACCAGTTAAGGTCTTTAAACAGAAAGCATTATCCCCGAGGATTTCAACAATCTGAAAGGGGTCAAGCCATAGCTTGTGAAATTTCCCATGTCCCCCTTTCTTCTCATGGGATTTGTCCCAGCATAGGAGTAGATCAACAATTCAAAAGGCCTTCACTTTGGCTCATAGGTCGAACCATATTTTGACTATTCCCTGATGTTTTGCAAAATTTTAAATGGCATGATCTTGTACTTCTTCCAAGTGGAGTAGGTTGGCTAAGCGAGCCTCCCTTCCATCCCCTTATTCATAAAAAATATTGATGAATTGGAGGGTGGGGATCTTTAGGTGAATTAGGAACATAGGCTCAAGACCATAGACAAGGTGGAACGAGGAATCTCCCAAGGCAGCCTTATGACATGTACGATTCACCCAAAGGGAAAAATGGAGTTGGGTATTCCAGTCCTTAGGATTCCTATCGAGAAACTTCTTGATGATAATGATTAGGTTTTTATTGGTTGATTCGGCAAGGCCATTGCCTTGGGGGTACTAGTTGGATGAGAATTTAAGGGAAATACCATGATTGAAGGCCCAACTAGCAAATATTAATGAGCCAAAAGCGGGACCATTGTAACAAATGAGAGAATAGGGGCAACCAAAATGATTTACAATAAAAATTTCAAGGAAATCAATAACTACCTTTGTATTGCATTTCCTACATGCAATAGATTTTTTCCATCTATTACAATAGTTAGAGGTGATTAGAATGTACCTATGACCTGCATATGATGGTGGGCTTAACAAATTGATGAGGTTGAGACCCCATTGCGCGAATGGTCTTACCTCCAAGATGGGTTGCAGCGGGACAACAATGCTCCTCTCTCTGGTTGGAGAGGTCTAGAAAACATGGAATGTACAAACATGATTATGAGAATCCTTGAACACCATGGGACAATATTATCCTACTCATAGGATTTGATGAGTAGTAGAGGAACCCGACCCATGACTAGCACCAAATTTGTCAAGAAACTCTTTCAACACACGCACTACTTCTTCGTTACCCAAGCATCTAAGATAGATCCCTTCCTGGTTTTTTTAATAAAGTATGGAACCCTGAAGCATATAACTTCTACTCGTTAGCCTAAGGGCATGCTTCTAGAATCCTTGCAAGTGTGGTGGACATTTGTGGTTAAGAAAATATTAGATGATATCATCATACCACTCCCCTAGGGAGACATCTTCAAGTTGATATTGTTGAACTGTAATCTCAGGACCTGCATTAGTCATTGCTTCAACTATCATTTAGGTGAGTGCTTTCCCTCTAACCAATTTCATTGGTTGAATTTCCATGTCATATTTTTGCAGCAAGGTGACCCATTTTTCTCATCTTTCTCTTAGTTCATTCTGCATTAGCAGTGTCTTCATTGCTGGGTCAATAACTATGTAAAATACCTTATTTCATAGGATGTAGAGTCTAAACTTCTTAACTCCTTTGACAAGAGAATATGCTTTCTTTTCCACACTGTGATACCTCAACTCAACATCCTTTAATGGAGCACTCATGAAATAAATCGAGTGTTCATACCCATCATCATCTTTATAGGTTAATATGCTAGCGCATAAGTGATCAAAAGTGAAGGAATAAATGTAGAAAGGCTTTAGATAATCTGGACTAACTAATAGAGGGGCATCAATAATTTCCTTTTTGATTTCCTTAAAGGCTTGTTTCGCTTCTGATGTCCACTCGATATTGGCATCTTGCTTTAGCATCACGTTGAGTGGCTTGACAATTTCATCAAAGCCTATGATGAACTTCCTTATGAAATTTATTTTCTGAAGTCAGTTATTTTTTACTACCCAGTAGCTAGATCTTCAAAAGAGACTCGATGCGCTAGATATCTATGGAGATCCCTCATTCTAAAATAACATGCATGAGCAACTTACCTTCTATAACTCCAAAGATGCATTTATTTGGATTCAAGGATATGTCGAATTACTTGCACCTCTGGAAGACCTTACATAGATCAGAGACATGGTCTCCCTTGTCTTGGAAAATATTGTAAGATTGTCCATATAGATAATGATACATTTCCCAATTATTTCCTTGAAGGCGATTTCCATCGCACGTTGGAAGGTGGCACCTACTTTGATGAACCCAAAAGGAATTCTTTTCTATGCAAAGGTTCTCCACTTGGTGGTGAATGTCATTTTATGCCTATCCTCATACTGCACCATCACTTGATTGTACTTAGAGTACCCATCCAAGAAGGACACCATTTGAGAGCCATTAACTACTCGCAATACCTCATCGAATGAAGACATTGGATAGTTGTCCTTTTTCGAAGCTCTTCAATTTAAAAAAATCAACACAAAACCTAATTTCACCATTCTTCTTCCTGATCGAAACTAGATTGTCCATCCATGTAGAGCATCTGACTGGAAATATGATTTTGGCAGACAACAACTTTGGTACCTCTTTGTAAATAATTGGTTCTAGCAGCACGTTGACAAGGTGTTTCCACTATTGAAATGGTTTAACATCTGGTCTAAGAGAATTGGTGTGTGTGATGATTGATGTGTTATATGTTTTCAAATCCTCGTAACTCCAAGCAAATACATCATGATATTTATGCAAAAACTTCAATGATACCTTCCATTTCCTCTGGTGTGCACACCTTACCAATGAATACATTCTTAGCTTCCTCGGTTGTTCTGAGATTATGAGTATCACACTGGTTACTGATGGAGTCCTTATTGGCCTGCTGATCCTGATCCCTGATCTGATCCAAATCAAATATCCTCTATAATTGGAACATACCTCTAGGAATAGTGTTGGGATTGAGGTTGATGACCCCTTCTATGTCTAACTCAACCTCTTTAGGCTCAACTTCATCAATTATTGGGCCACAAAAACATCAGAGCTGGTGATGAAATCAGGATGTTTTTATCATCATTGAACACTTTGAAATTAGCCACATTATCTGGCACAGATGGAATAGAGGTGAGCTCAATAGTGAATCTCTTGAGGCTAGACAATTACAAGGGTTGTAGGGTATTGGCCACCTGGGCCAAAGCATTAGCAGTATAATTCGAGGAGCATGGGATCAATTGAATGTTAAATGCATCTAGACTCTCCAGCAGATCCCATACCCTATGCCTATAGTTGGTTAATATTCTTTCATAGTAGGAGTATAGTTTTCTTACTTGTTTCACGACTAACTCCGAGTTACGAAAGACTTGTAACATCTTGACCCTTTTCTTTAATTCCACTAGGAGTCCACAGGCTAACACCTCATACTCTGCCACATTATTCATGTAATAAAACAAAATTTTGTGGGCAACAAAATATGACTTGCCTGTGGGGCTGATCAATTTGAAGACAGCTCTGACTCCTTTCTTGGATTTGGATCCGTCAAAGCGCAGGGTCCAAAACTTGGAAGAATTATCGACCTTGGAATCAACAAACCTGATTTTTTACTTCTGACGATGACCTAGTTTTAACAACCCTAGGAGGTGACGTAGGTCTAGTGTAGCCTTGATCTGGTCATACCAGTTGAGCCTCCTTTATAGGGGTGACTTTTCCTTTAATTCACTTGATTATTGTTTGGCACATGCAACACTCAAATTCAGAGTGGGTGGAATAGTGTACCCTGCACCAGCTTAGAAATAGGAGCTCCTAAAAATGTTGACCCCAAATTGAGTTGGTCTTGTACACACTTTTCAATGAAATCTTGAAAGCCCTCTAGCAATCCAAGGTTGCCATCTTCATAATAATCCTCATCATATGATTCAACCAAATTTTATGGGCTCTAAGGCATGTGGGTCAAGCCAACAGGCGGGTTGCATAGCACAAGGACTTCCTTGGTTGCCTCCTCCTCATAGCATTTTAGTTCATCTAAATATTCCATAGGGAAATAATTCCCTAGCTCTGTTTTAGCGAAAAAAACCTCATTTGTTTTTTATTATGTAATCATTAATTTCATACATGGTTCTCGATCTATACGAATCTGATTTGGCAACCCCTTTCAAGGAAACCATAGATGAGAATAGTTTATGACAATATATCCATTCATTTCCCACATGAAATCCTTACCCAAGATAATACCGTAGGTATCTGGGATATCAACAACCTGAATGTCAATCATTTGTTGTATCCTTGGATCAACAACAATTTTCATAGGGATCTTGTTGATTTTGCCGACTATGTTGATCTTTGTTTTAACAAGTTGTGTCACCTTGCACTGAGAGGGAGTCAAAAATATTCCTAGGGCTTTGCACACTGACAAGGGCATGACATTATTTGAGGCTCCTAATTCAAGCAAACAATTGTGTATATTTTTCCCAAATATTCTAATGGTGGTCAAGAAGGGATTGGTTTCCAACTTTCCTTGAAATAGTCCCCTAGAGACGTCCACTTGGGCTACCTAACCTTTGTCTTTATCATTTACATTGTTTTGGGTTTAAGCCTGATCTGATTGCTTGGCAAGCTATTTGTTGGTTTTCTAGTTTGAAGGCCGGTCTACTTTCTTATTCAAAACTTGTCGGATGACAAGCTCACTTTTTGAGTCATCAAAGGAGACCCTTTTGGTAGGTGCTTCTTGGGTTGACTTGGATGAAGGAGTCCCATTGATCATTTTGAAGAGGCATTCCTAACTACTGAGACTTTGAGCAATTCAAAGGCAGACAAACTTATCTTGACCTTCTTGAATTCCTCAACCACATATTACCCCATTTGTTTGATTTCAACATCAAAAGGGGTACTTTGGGAGTGGTTGATAGGCTGGTTTTGGTTCTCACCTTCCTACCTATTTCTATTAAAGTACCTGTTAGGTACATGTGGGTAGCCTAGGTTTTTTCTAGCATTTGGGTCAGGAGGGGTTCTAAAGTTGTTAGGCGAGGTGGAGGTAGTGAAAGGACCACTAGCTTGACCACCCACCTAACAATTCCTTAGATCAGAAGGTAGTCCTTTGGTGAAACATTTGAACTTCATCTTCTCTTAGATTCTCCTCATCTACTGGACCATTATCTACCAAATTGAAAAGTTGAGCCAAAGGAATTTTGGTACTTACCTCATTTGTCTTATCATCACTTGAAGCAACAATAGTCTCCTTCTTAGGCACATTACTCTCAGCCTTTAGGAAAGGGGCCTAGTTGACCACTAGCACTGAGGAATCATATGGTTCAGATGAAATGATGTCTCTACATCTCGAGCTACCAACCACATTTTGGACCTCTATCTAGAAAATTTTAGTGGTCGTCTAGAATTCTAGACAATCCAATTCAAAATGTCAGCTTGTCTTATGGATGTGGCACCAACCAGGTATACCCCACTCGTGGTCTTGTCATTATTGATGGGTTGGTCAAGATGTGTGGCAACACCTCCATTGTTTGGCCTAGTGTTCCATGTTTTATTTTGTCTTTGGGAATGCCTTTTGTCGAAGTTCTGCCCTGAATTTTGATTTCTCTCGTAGTTCTATCTGAAAGAGGCACTCACACCATGAGTGTTGTGGCTGTCGTGGTTGTCATGATTGAGGTTGGCCTAGATTCTTCTTTGAGATGCTTTGCAGCTGGTTGTTTTGGTTCCTTAAGTGTGTCATCTTGGTTAAAATTTTCTTGATCATTTATGTTAACTCATCAATCCGATCCTCTTCTGCATTGTTTGGCTATGAAGTTGAATTCTAAAGGAAGACCGGTTGCACCACTGGCTGATTTTGATGGGCGAGTGGGAACTCAGAAGCTTGAAGGTACACTGACATTTGGGGTAGCTGAACATGCACTTGCTACTGCTAGGGCTACAAGAATTGAGGCATGGGGGCACCTTATTCAATGGTTGTCTGAATGAGGCACCATCGTGAGCTACAAAATTAAGTTCATCAGGGGTGTCTACTATGTTAAATCTTGTGTAATCCCTTGGACTTGATACAGATGAGCAACTAGCCCCAATGATTGTAGTGGACTAGTAATGTGTTGTCCCAGATCTGTACTTGCCTTAACTGCTTCTGCATAGGCCTCCATCAGTTGTCTAGGTATTGGGGTCATTCTTTTCACCAAGGTGGAAGTGAGGTTGTCTAGGGCTACATAGTACACTACGTGAGCAGAAGCATCATCGACCACGTAGGGTGGTTGCAGTCTCATGTAGGCCTTATGAAATCTATCATTAAAAGAGATAATTGGATCTTTAATCTTCCTCTGAATTGCCATGAAGTACTGGTATAACTCTAAGGGACTGACCTAGATCTTGAAATTTTGCTAGAAAGCATCCTTCAAAAGGTCCCATGTGTTGATGGATCCTATCGGAAAGTGGATGTACTAGTATAAGGCCTCCTCTCCCAAGGAATAAGGGAAGATACAGCATGCCATGTCTTCATGTATGATCTACATATACTCCAAGGCTATTTGAAATATCTTCAGGTTTTCCTTTGATGTCCTTTACGGATCTCGAGGATTGAACTTTATGCAAAAGCCCTTCAGGTTCTTCAGTATATCATGGTAGACATTGAAGGATAGGGGAGACGAATTGTTACCTAGCCATGCCATGGGAGGTGAAGGTGAAGGAGGCTACACCAGACTAGAATGAGGTCATAGTGGAGGGGCAACAGTCAATGAGACAACACCCAAGAATGGGGGTGTGTTGGGCTAGAAGGCAGCGCCTAACCTATAGGAGGTGGCAGCCTAGAAGGATGTTTGGAGTGGTTGGGAGGAGAGATGCACTACCAAAGGTGAAGGAGAATGTGGAAGTGAGTGAATGGAAGGAGAGGATGAGGATGAAGGCGAAGTGGGTTGGTTGGGTATGCCAGAGGTGGATGTTTCTCCTTTTCTAGATCTTCTAGCTCAGGTAGGGGGTGATAGTTCTTGAAATTCCTCTTTGTTTGCTGTAGATATTAGGACTCTATAAAATCTCCAAGGGGAGGATGAACCGATTCAATCCAGCTTAGCACAAATAAGGTCCACCTTCTAGCACCAGTTCTATTGATGGGTGTTTTAGCACTTCTCAACACAAGTAGTGCTTAATTTCACTACCTCTCTTGAAAGGAAATCTCCAAAAACAAGTTGTTGAAAATCACCCCAAGGTCTCTCAGGTGTCAATTCATGACATGCATGGAATATCTTAGTTTTTTTAGATGTGATCTTACTGGTAATCATAGTCTAGACTTACATGAGTTAAGCTAGGAGGAATTGGTTCATTTGATGGAGTTTCAAGATGGGAAGTTTGTTGCACATTTGTTGTAGGTTCGAAAAACAATCTAAAACTCCTATTTCAGCTTTAGATTTGGATTTACAATGTGCAATGAACATTGTTCAAAGTCACTATAAAAAAAGGAAAAAGAGGTAGAGAAGTGAAGAGGTTCTTGGATCATAAACTAGAAGTGAACAGTGACAATGGAGGTTGCTACAACCGGCCAGCCTTCCCAAGACTTAGTTCAACTTAACCAAGAAAGCCTACAGTATCATGAAACTAGTGAAATCTTATAGGGACTACAGGTCTCAGCTTTTCATTCACCATAAACATGAATAAAGAGATGAGTTTTAAGTGTAGCAATAACATAAAGTTTAGACTAACTTTACATAGTTGTATATCATCAATATGCAGCCAAAAGTATGAACTAAGAAGAGGTCAACACCATAGCAATCTCCAACATCAATGGACAACATTTAACTAATCTACTGAAGCAGACTTAAATACATAAACAAAAAAGTAAATAAACTCAAATTCACTAGCTAAGAGGAACTCAAGAATCCACCAAAGTCAATGAATTTCTATTAATATTCCAGCAACATGTCTTTACAACAACTCAACTCTCTCTTGAAAATGAGAGGAAAACCCCAATTTATAGTTTTCAAAAAGTGAAATGAATGGCCAAGATTTACTTTCATTGTGTTGCCCAGATTCATTTTACATTAGGGTTTCATCTACCCCCAAATATATAGGAATTTAAAATACAACTTTGTCTTAATCCTATTTTGTCTTCTTGTGATAGCAATGTAGCTCTTTTATCCTTTAGCAAATTATTATTTTCCCTTTTGGCTGTAGCTACATAGTTTGAAACTCATCATCTATAATAGGCTTTCTAGCCTCCTTTTGCAATGTAGCATATTCCACAAATTTTCTGATCAAGGGATGAAGCTTATCCCACTCCAAAATGTTAGATTGAAGCACTTGGATGTTCAATTTTTTGGATCGATAGGTGATCATGTCCCAATATTTGTCACATTTGGTTGTATTTTGTAGTAGATATTCTGGCTGGGTGAAGGAACAAGCAACAAAACCCATGAAATATGTTGTGATCTTTCCTGTGGTTCCATTTTCCATCATCTTATGGAAGTAGGGTCTTATCTTTTGTCGATCCATCTCTACAACAGGCATGTCTATCATTAACTTAATGTATTCTTCACATGTTGTTCTAATCTCCTTAACCCAATCAATATCTTTCTCCACCTCATGGAGCACCTACTCTAATATTTATTTCCTATGATTGAGGCCTCATTTCTAGTTTTCCACAAGCCATAAATCACCCTCCGCAAGAGCAAGCTCTTTCTTCACCATTTTCTCAGGCATCTTAAGGATTACCTCAATTTTAGGATACGTAATCATATATACCTCTGGGAAGTCAATACAGTTTTTCCTTATATCCCGAGATACTTTTGTACTTCCAATAAAATAAAAAAAATTCTTGACAACACATCCAATGCCCATGTTCCCATTGTAGATTACCTACCTAAACCACTCTTCAGTAGCCTTGGTCCAGCTTTTTCTCTTTTCAAGAATGTTAATATGCTCCTTCAATAGCAGCAACAAGGTAGTCATTGATGTCGTAGGGAGCTCCTCAGCTAAATATCATTGTTGAATATATGATGTTAGATCTACCACCTCTGCCTTTAATTCCTTCTTGGAGGTCTTATGCTTGTTCATTTGGTGCACAATGGTAGCGAGGGATCCCTAAAGATGGTCAATATTTTTCTTTCTCATGGTCATCTCGAGGTCAATGGTAGAGATATTGTAGCTGACCCCTTCCTCACTCATTACCAGGGTGGAAATTTGTACCATTCTCAATCCGGATGCATCCATGGTCAGCTGAGATGTGACCTTCAACTTCTTTTTCATCTTGGTTCTGTTTTGGGCTCAAGCCAAGATGGCCTCTAGCCTTACCTTTGGATCCATTAGAGTTGAGGTCTTCTTTTCTAGTTGCTTCTGAAGCCATTCGGACATTTGAGCTTCCAATTTTAGTGATTCATGATTCGTGAGGTCTCTTGTTTTGGTTTTTTGCCTTCTTCTTCATCTGAATCTTGAATAAACATAGTCACCTTTGCTGAGGGACTTAGTTGCTATACAATCCTTGGGGTTGTCTTCTTTCTCATAAGTTTTCTCTTCTTCTTCCTCATGTTCATTCTCCTCGTGGTGTTCTATTGGGATTCTTATTTCAGCCTCTTACTCAGGCTTATCCTCTTCTTTCTTTTCTTTCTTTCCCTCTTCTTTCTCATCTAGAAGAGGAATAGCTTCATCATATTTAGGGCCTTGATCTTTCTCCCCTGTTGGAGGTTCAGTGTCCTCCATTTCTTCATTAGCACCTCTTTCTTCGATAGCAGGAAGCCTTTTAGCTTCTTCCTCCTCAACATATTTGAGCTACCGAACCAACTCCTCTTCGAGGTCGGGATCAAATTTTTCAACAATATAGTTCAGCTCATCATCATCTTCCTCAGAGGATTTAGCTTCCTCTTCCTCGTGATTGACCTCATCAATTACTAGATGTTGATGTGGAGGATGCTCATGATAATAATTTGCTTCTTCCTCCAATCTCTTGGTTGCTTCCTTATGCTATCTGTCGAATTCTTTAGAAATTTGCAATGTTGCCTCCATTGAGGGAGGCTCAGTAGGAGGATGGATAGGGAGGCGAGTTATGGTACAAGCTAAATCGACCTGCGCTGCAAGGTTTGCAAACATTCTAGAGAGCTCAAAAGGCATGTTTTGCATGTATTTTGTGAAAGCTTCTGGGAGGATGAGAGTTTCCATCGTCGTTGTTGTAGTGGAATACAAAAGAGACAATGTGGGAGACATGGAAGTGGAAGAGAGCAGGGAAGTAGTGGTAGATGAGGAATCCACAGTTATCACCAGGGCCACATGAGAGGTGGAGGCAAGTAGGACTCAAATGTGCTCCATGGGCGGAGAGGCGGCTACCACTGCTTGTGAGATAGGCAGGGGAATAACAATAGTTGTCATTGTTGTAATTTAGACAACAAGTGTAATAGGTGGGTACTTTGGATGCTCTTCTCCCTCCTGGAGCGGGTCCTCCTGGATAGTGGGAATCCCTGTGAAACTGCTTGACTTCCTTGAATTCTTTGAAGTTCCAATCTCTGGAGCCTTCCCTGAAGAATTTTTAGATTTAGGTTGATTCTCAACAGCCTCTTTTCTCTTCTTTCACCATGTGTTTGGAGGACATGTCGAGGTCTCTCCTATCGAGGCAGTGTTAGGGGCATTGTCGGTTTCACCCTCCATTGAATCTTTGAACTCCCCATATGTCGGGGTTACTCCTTCCTACTTTAATTGGGAAATTTTACCATCAATCCATGGTATGGTTCTTGCCTCAATAGACTTTATAATGATGTCAACATCATTGACCTCCTCTTTGTTCCAATCTATTAATGACAGTGGCAAGTTCATGACAGCATCATACCTTGGGTCTACCATCGTGCCCTCTTCTTCGACCACTTTCTCTGGTACAGGAAAAAATTTAACCACCTTGACGAAGTAGGTCATCATGCACATGTACTATTGGATATGGACCTCCTTTTCATCCTTGCAACTAGCCCAAAAGTCTTCAACATTTTGTAGGTGGGCATATTCCAATCTGACTATTTTCTTCATCTTGTCATATCCATCCATCTACAACCAGGCAGTGTGAAACTTCAAGTTGTATTCATTCAGCTCCTTATCAGAATATTCTACACATTGAGAGGTATGGAGCTTGTACATTCCTTGGCTAAAGGAGAGGGGATAAGGAATCCCCGCTTGATGCTTGTCACTCAGGAGGGTGTGCACTCATTATAGCTATCACAAGAGTTCAAGCAATACGATCTGGCCATTTAGGTATCGAGGCAACTTATATGGTTTATCAGAAAAACCCTTGGCTCAGATGTAGGTGAATTTTGGGAATTGTATAAATAGAAATCTGAACTAGCGGATGAATGCATTTGCACTATGTGAAACTCTCCTTTCGGGATCACCCCCAAGAATTTTGATGATGTGGCCTATGAAAGCATCGTTGAATCTGTAGTATTCCCTCTTGAAGTTTTTGTACTAAAGTTGAGGGTACTTATCATACACCTTTAGTTCCCTTTTTGGAGTTGGATTTGGTGCCACAAATAATCCCCTATATTGGGCATGATCAACAAGCAAGTAGAAAAGATATGATGTCATGTAGAATTTTGAAGTTTTCTTCACTACCACAAATTGCTCATGCAAGCAGTCACTAATCATTCCTGCCCAATAGAATTTGGCATTTCCTTAGATTATTTCCTTTTTGAAATATAGCATCCATTCTTGGAAGAAATTCATGGTCAAAAGGCCCATAACTCTGCTCAGAAGAGTTACTAAGTCATGTTAATATTTGTATAAATCACTTTGGAAGAGCTCTAGAGGCACCTTATTGGTGCTGCCCCTCTTCTCCTTCAACCACTATTGATTGATGGCCTTCTTGCATTTAAGGGGATCAGCATCCCACATTTGTTTACCATATTCCTTGGGTGTTTACTCCATTTCGCTGAAGGTAGGGATGTGAAAGTTCCTCCCTATTGACTTTGTAGACAAGTCAACCAATATGTTTCCATCTCTGTCAACTATTATTCTAGTGTCCTCTTGGTACACCTCCCTACATGCCATCACAAGATTGGGGCCTATGAGAGCTAGTGGGAATCTGACAGCCTTGGCCAATCCACTGGCTCTTATTTTTCTGGATTTTTCTATTGTGGGATTGAGCTTGACCCGTTGTTTGAATTCATCAATATCTATGGGTCTTGGATTAGTGTCTGAGATCTCCTTCCATGTTGTGGTGATCTTCAAGTTGATGGGCTCCCCTTGGAACTTGTACCTCATTTGATTCTTATCATCTTTGCCTCGAGGTGTTTTTGCGATTTTCTTCCCTTTGTCTTTCTTTGCGGCCACCCCCAAGGATCTGGTAGCTAGTTCCATATATCCTGCAACCAAAGGAGCAGTAAATGATTCAAGCATAATAGTGTGAGGAACGTTAGCCAAGATCCTACAAAACAATGTTAGATCAGACAATTTGATGCTTTAAAGATCATAAAAAAAATCCTCTAAAAATCCTCTTCGTCTTTCGTATGGAGAAAATTGGGTAATGCAGGCCCAGGGGTGCGAACTTCTCTAGGTTGGTAGTTGTTTTGAGGGCCCTACCATTAAAATAAAACTGGCAAGGTGGCATCTTGCAGATGGAGTCCCACAATGCGAGACTTGTAGGGTCAGTGGACAACAAACATGGGTGATCCCACAAAGCTGGTTCACAATTTTTGAGAGGAACTGATTTTTGCTGAAATCACAAATTTTTAGAAAATATAATGATTTAAGCCTTTAAAAGTTCCATTTTAAGGATTCCAATTGAAGAGGGTTTGATCAAACCACCTTAGATCAAATCCCCTTGGATAGAACCTCGCTAGTTTTAAACCATACCTAAAATTGAGTCTCCTTTACACCTATCAAAATGCTGATAAAAAATCACTTTTAATTTACCTTTCTGGGGATCAAATGAATTCATTTAAAATTTATTTCAAATTATTATGGTAGTCCTCTAAATGAGCTATCCCACAAATATTTTTTTTTATGTTTTGGTTTTATTATGTATGTGTTTTTCTAGTTTTATTAAACATAGGTTTTTCATAGAAAATCAAGCTCTCTATTTTTCACATGTAGAAAAATAGAAAATTATCAAAATAATTTTTACAAAAATATGTTTGTGTTGGATATTGATGTCCTTGATCAATTAAAAAAATAAAAATAAAATTCGATACATACAGAAAAATTTATGTTGTATACAGTCTGCCTATGTCTGAATTACAATTGGTTTGACTTCAAAACTCTATTAAGGAAAAAATATTCAATAAAAAACTATCAGACCAAATGAAAGTGCTATATATCGCAGTTGCAAATCTAAATTCGAAAAAATTAGAATTTTCTCCTTGATACAAAAAAAGTTATGTTGTATACGGTGAGCGTCACTTTTTAAAAATGTTGTTTTCTGAAAAAATCCACTTTTCGTGGGAGATGGAAAAAGAAGTGCAATATTATTCCAAAAAAGTTGAAAAAAATATTTTTAGAATCTATAGACAAAATTTGATGAGACTCTAGTTTGTATCATCTTCAAATTCCTCATGGTTTAGCTGCTATAGGTGCCCGAATGTGAATATTTAGTTAAAAATAATAATTTCAGTGTCCATTTTGGCCAAAAATTGTAAACCACTATTGTGGGCCAAAAGATACGAAAGGACACGGGAGGTTGGCCTTTCAGAATGATAGTGATGGGACAATGGTCCAACATGAGATGCCCTCATGGTCAGATCCGTAGGAGGCATCGGTCATGCATATTCATTTGATCTTGCTTTAATATTCTGGCGGTGAGGAGAACATCAAGTTCCATAGTGTGGGGAGACGGAGACTAAAGGCCATTTGGAATGGTGAAATCCAAATGGCGTCGCGCAGGCAGAAGTCCACAGGACAACGTCTGCATGCCCAAGCCTTAATGAATTTTCATGAATTTCAGATAGTGCTTTCAATCATGGGACCCGATGGATGGAGGGACATAATGTGATGACCATCTAAAATGGTGGGCACCAAATGAAGATCCACAAACGGTGGCATGCAACTGCGGTCCCGAGAGGGTCCAAGGGTCATTCCTTAAACTTGTGAATTTCACAAGCTTCTTAAATGACGATCACTAGGGTGGGCCCTGGTCAGTGGGAGGATGAGTAACAAAGGTTATTTGGAATGGCCAAACCTATGAGAAATCTACAGGCAGAAGCCCGCATGGTCGGACATGACAAAGTTGATGGACGTGCCTTTTGAACTTGTGAAACTTTCAAGGTTTGAGCTTGTCAACCGTAGAGGCAGGACCCATACATCGGGAGAGCAAAATTAGATAGTCATTTCGAGATGGCAGAGCCAAAAGGTGAATTGCATTCGGAGATCTGCATCTGCAGACCCAAGGAGGTTGGAGGGTCCACCCTTGGACTTGTGAAATTTGGCAAGGCTTAGGATGGCCAAGAGGGGGGAGTATTCTGTGAAGGCAGGTCTGATAGGTGTGGCAATCATTTTCTAAAAGTTAGCATTTGTGTGGGAATGGGATGACTGAGAGGGTGATGTGGGTCCAAAGGGAATGGCCGCCATGCTCAAGAACAATAGTGAAGGTGACTAGTTTTGAAGGGTTCTAGATCGTTGTTTTCAAAGGTTTTTTGGGTTTCTAACTTGTGGGTTTTGTAGTGAGGTCATTTGCTTACCTAGATTCACCATTTATTGAACAAGCACTTTAATCATTTTCAAATTATGGAGGAAACAAATATGGAGAGGAACAATGGCGAACTCACCTTTGAACTCCCGCATTGGATAAAAATAAACAAACCTTGAACGATGGTCGAATCAGTAGAGGGAGTTTGTGAGCATGACGATGACAATGGTTGGGGGCTCTGACACTTTGCTGCAAAATAATTTTGGTTAAAATAACAAGTCAGGTAGGGTATTTATAGAAAATATGGCATTTAATGCCTTCATTAATGTTCGTATGGTAGCGCATAAAGTTGGTGAATAGTCACTTCAAAATGGCACTGGGGATGGTAGATTCTATGCAACGGATGTTGGTCAAGCGTTGGCCATATAGAACAACAAGCAATGAAAAATGACAAAGATGACCATGAATACCGCAAGGTAGGAGGACGCCCCGAGACCGTCGTTTGGAATGGTGCCAACGAGAAGGAAACCCGCACAGTGCAGCCCATAGGGGTGGGCCCACACAGGGCAAAGGAAGCCGGCTTTAAGACTTGATGGAAAACAACCAAGGGAATCCTATGAGGACTTGGGACTTTAAAAATTTGGGGGAGCAGAATATGGTCGACTCAAGATGATTCTTTCAGAGTTCCTCAACCATTTTGGACTCAAAAGATAGGGGGGTCACACAAAACAAGGCGGAGCGAAAACAACCCGACACAAGCGAAAAGAGAGGGTCCCCATTCCAAATGGGGCATGTGTGCTATAGGCACATCTCAAAATCCATGAACACAAACTTTTATTTTTCATCTTCAGATGCATCTTCATCTTCGTCTTCAATAGAGTAGTCTTCTTCCTCATTTGTGTGGAAACTCTTATGTTTTCTCTAACCTTTGAACCATCTCTAAAAATATTTCTATCCATTGTTTTTCTTAGCATTGTTAGTATTCTAATGGGGGCATTTAGCCGTAAAATTTCCTACTTCTCCATAATTGAAACACTTGAAAGGTAATTTTCCTTTTATACTTACTTGAGCCTCTTTGTAGCTTCTTGAAAAAAATCTTCTTTTAGACATAATCCAAAATTAGAATCTTAATCAACTTGCTTCATAGGCGCTCTGAAGTAGTTTCTTTTCTTATAGAATCTTCACTTTCAAATCTCATCTCAAATGTAGTTAAAGTTCCATTTAGTTCAATAAATTTTTGAAGTATTCAAATCTTTAGCTTCTTCAATAGCATAGATTTGAGTACCTTCTTCATGTAACAATATTTTTTTTTAAAATTCTCACCAAGACCTCAGATATGGTTGAAAACTTCATCAACTCAAAGAATGAATGTACCAATGTTATCATCTTCTCTCATTTGTAGACCTTCAAACCGAGCTCTACAATTCTACAACTTTATCTCTTTGACATTTTCATCAGCTTCATAGATTCTCTCCAATTTATACCATTTTTCCTTTGTTGTTCTGCATTGCATGACCTTCACAAATTCAAAATTAGTCAATCCACACAATATAACATTCCTTGCCTTAACATTGAGTTTAAGGGCCCCCTTTCCAGCTTGATCACTAGGAGGATTTTTCAGAGGATAACACCCTTCTATTACGAACATCCCAATGTCCATTCCTAAACCCATGAAATAGGACTCCATCTTAACTTTCTAAAATGAAAAATTGGATCCATCAAATATTCGTACTTTGTTTCGAGAATTTTTTTCTTGTGTCATCCTAGATCTACCTTAAGTTGTTAGGATTCTTTAAAGGAATTTGGCTCTGATACCAATTGAAGGGCACGCAATCTACTAAGAGGGGGGGTGAATCGGTAGATCTAGTCTATTTAAGACTCTTAACTTAGATGCACATATCAAAAATAACACTTAAATTAAAGAAAAAATCTAATGAGCAAGGAACAACATAAGAACACACATGTGCATAAGAGAACACTAGATATACGTGGAAAGTTGGGATGGGAAAAACCTCACAATGCAGAAGTGTAATTGAGTGAATTTTACACACTGAAGTAGGCACCAACCTATTTAATACAATAATCCCCTAATATTTTTGTAGGAACCAACCCACTTGAGACACCAATATCCAACTAAAAAAGTACAAGAAGTAGAACACTAATCATACCATAATACAATAATAAAGCTCATATATCTTCAACGTAACTCAACTCATGCTAGAGTTACTAGTAACACTCATCCTCATTAAATATGATCTTCGGATATAGGAACACACAATAAAATGTAGTTATAATTTATATCTTCACCACCTTCTCTTCAATTTTCACCTACAATCAACTTTGGGGGTGAATCAGTAGATCAAGTCTATCTAAAATTCTTAAACTAAACATACATATTAGAAATAACACTTAGCTCAAAGAAGAAAGCTAGCAATCAAGGAACAACATAAAAAAACACATTTGCACAAGAGAACACCATATATATGTGGAAACCTAGGATGGGAAAAACCACGGTGAGAAAAGTTGTTTGGGTCTACTCTCCAAATCTAGCCTCACAATGCAAAAATGTACAAGTGAATTTTACACACTCAAGTAGAAACTAGCCTACCAGAGACAAAAATCCCCTAATGTGTTTGTAGGCACCAACCCACTAGAGACAACAATCCCAAACCAAAATAGTACATAAGGTAGAACACTAGTCCTACAAGAATAGAATGATAAATCTTGTGGATCTTCAAGGTAGTTCAGCTCATGCTAGAGTTATAGCTAATGCTCTTCCTCATTGAATATGATCTTCTAATATGGGCGCACATAGTAAAATGGAGTTCTCTTTTATATCTTCACCACCTTGTCTTCAATTTGTACCAACAAACAACTCTACCTCACAGAGATTTAATTATGATTCATGTGGTCGTACACAGATACATATTGATGCATCTAAACATTTAAAATATGTACATAGCATTACATTAAAAATCTTCCATTTCGGTTAGGGATCTACAAATAACTAGGACAACATAGGGTGAACCTAAATTAAAATTATATGAAATGTGTAGCACAATGGTCCAAAATTAAATTTTCTTTCCACTAAAATAACTTGATGGCATATGCTACCACAAATACCTTAACCATGTCCTATCTTAACTCCACACACAAGATTTGAATTCCATGTGCTACTAGTCATTATTGGACATGCCTTGAAAATGAATAGGTTGACAAATAGGAACATAGTGTATTTTGTCACTTCAAAATTCTTGTACAATGAACATCACCTCCAAAAACTCAGGAAATTGATAGTACAAGTGTAGACATACTCCCCTTCAAAACTGAAGAGAAAAATGCATTTTTGAAAGAAATGCAGACCATAATTGTAACATTGCTAGAGAAATCTCTTTGCCCGAAAGATATCCTTGAATTGAAACATACTGATACAAACTTTTAGACCACCATAGACATAGAATAGATGAAAGAAAGATATTTCAAGAATACAACAATTGATAATAAATAGTTCTTTTTTTTGTATCATGACAATAAAATTACCAACACTAAATGGACTAAACTTTGAACATACAACACTTTAAGTCAAGAAATTACTAACACACTCTTCATCTTTAATAAAATTTGACAACAAACATTGTTATCACTGATAGCCATTGACATCAATGAAAACCTATGTTCAAAAAATGAATTGTATGAAATATTCCCATTTGAATCTTGGATTTTAGCGAGATGTTTTCAACTATGAAGACACCTTCATGTTGTGCCACCGTTTGACCAATATCCTCCAAAATTCAAACCACAATCTATGAATTCTTCATTATTGCCATGAGATTGGAATCATGAAACCTTGATTATGTATGTTTTCATAAATGCACCGAATGTTATGCATAAGTTTGAAATTGACCCAGGGTGTAATTTTTGACACTAAAATAACATCAATGGAGGTCAATTCATCTTCATGCTCCATGATGTATTTAAGTCCAACATCTTTATCCTCATAAAGTTTTGATGAAGGTGATTTATATAGCCTAACAATTAATTGGTGTAATGGTGACAATATTTCATGCCATTTGAAATTAGCTAGTTGTTCTAAGCAACCACCATAAGGGTAGGGTCCTCCAAATGGACAATTTGTAGGGGTTGAACTGATTGTATCAACTAGATATCAATAGGAGGGTTGTGAGGGATGAACCATGAAGATCATGCGATTCTTCCAAATAAATTCATCAATGCTACTTTTCTAATGAACCCATGTTATTTGATGTTAAATGCTCAAAGAATAAAAACCACTTTAGCAAAACAACCAACAATTTTATGCCCAAGATGATGTCATTTGAAGCAACACTCTTGAAGGCTCTCATAGTTGATATATTGCATCCAAAGCGATGAGATGAGTTGATTTTGACCATGTGCATAATAGGCTTGGAGATACCAATAATCACACTAATTCTATAAAACCCTTTTGTGTTTTTAAAAATCCCCTCACCCATTTAGACAAAGCCATCAATTTGGTTTACTAGTTTTGGAATGAGTTTAGAATCTATCATAATTAGAGGAATATTGTATAAATGCAAATAGATTAAAATGTTGGTAATTATCATAAGTAAAAGTTAGCAAGGTAAAAAATGGGAGTGCATGGTGTTATGAACAATCTTGATTTTTCACAAAACCATGGACCATGACCCAAAACATACTTGCAATCATGAGCAGAGTTGAAGATGACTAAAAAGAAATCATGTTCTAAGAGTTCCATCGAAGGAGTTTCCATGTTTCACCAATTTTATTTATACCATGCTAAAAAGTCTTGCACATGAGGATATTTTCCCATATTTCTAAAGATGGTGGATTTCACACCTAGTTTGCTTGATAACTAATTGATATAACCATCAAAGGTATAAAAAACAATAGGGTTGGCTGCCAAAGTGACCTTTAAATTCCCTAGGGACAATCCAATAGAAGATTCTAGAATTTATAGGATGGAGGAAGCTCATGGATTAGTGAGATGTTATTACCACACACACTAGAAGTTGAGTTAAACTACACAGACTTAGATTTGTCATTAAACCCTAGATTTGATTTTAGGGCATTTCCCATAAAGATCTATTTTTTTATAGAAGTTGCTACAAAAACAGAAAGGATTATAAGAACTTTTCCATGCATTGATGGTCATAAGCTCCATAGTTATAGGCATTTGCTCAAATGGAGATGCCAAAGTTTATTTTTATTTTTATAAGCCATCATTGGAATAATAATAAATCGATGGATTCCATCTTTGAATTGTTCAAAAGAACATCTTTCGACTACCACCATACATCGCCACTTACTAAATCGTTCTTTTACAACTTACTATTTACCTTCATCTAACTTTCATTGCTCCCTCGAATTTGATTGCATACCATTTACTAAAGATGGTACACATATAACATCTTAATTACAATATACCAGCAAGAATTAAACAACCACCACCCAAAGATTTATATCGTCCCATGTCTTAAACATCTAGTTATATTTCACTACTGATTAAGTTTTGTATGTGATAAAGATATTGGCTGTAGTATGGGAGAAAAGTATTAATTTTATCGTATTGAAAATTGTCGAATCCTTCACAATAGAAATATTGTTTTCCAACGTCACATCCGACGAGCACGAGTGAAGTCCCATTCACAGTTGTAATCCGCCATTTCACACCGTGAATAGTTGTCAACACTGGAACAGCGACTGAAGTCTCATTCACAGTTGTCAATAGATGGATGATAAATGATTGGTGATTGCATTGGAGACTTAGCCAAATTTATTTTTGGGTGGAAATTACGGAGGACGTTTAAAAATTAAACACTTGTCACATCTGATGATAAGGGAAGACAACGGCGTGCAATTCTCATCACATCGATCGTCCCCAGCGCTGCAGAAAAATAGAGATGGTTTTATGCGCAGATACAACGTATATATATTTTCTCTGGTCTCCCACTTACGTGACGTATACAAATGCTCTCAATAATTACTCCTGATCGTACTATTTTGAGAAATGCTTGCTGTTCAATAACCCATCAAAACAAACTAGCCTGTACAACAAAATGAACAAAATTCACAAGGGATGCTGGCAGCCATACGCAAAAAGAATCCTAAGAAAAATGGGATGGGGAAGGTCCCACGGGAGGGACATCTCGGAGTGGGGACAATCCCAAAAACAAAAGGGAACGGCAAATTGTATTGAGGCGATGGATTTGAATGAGGGGATGAAATTCTAAGGGTTGATGGGTTATTCCTTGGTGGTTGTGATTGATTGGATAGTGGGTATTGTCCCTCCCCCTCATTCGACGATATTGTTTCTGTGGTGGGATATTTGGAAGGCAAAACTAATGATTTCAAAACGAGGCTAGATATCTATCATAAGTTTTTTGAAATAGTTTTTATTGAAATCACATAATCAAATTGAATCATTCTCGTATGGGGGGAATGAAATGAAAATGAAAAAATAGTCAATATGAGGGTAGAAGCTTGAAAAAGGATGAAAATTGATATAGTTGTTAGGAGATTGGTATGGTACTGGTACTGGTACTGGAGATTGGTATCAATAGCGATACATCTATTTTAAAAAATAGGAGATAGAGTATTTGGAGATTTCATTTTTAAATATCATTTAATAATTTGTAAATTTTCTACATTAAAATTGAAAATATTATGATATAGAACTTTCGAAACAAGAACGTTGGTAAAGTTTAACATTAAATTTGAGGGTTTTGAGATAAAGAAGTTAAAGCTTTATAATAAGGCTCTCCTTTCTAAAATTGGTTGGTAATTCCTTCAAGGAGACAATGATTGGGTCAAATTTTTGAAAGCTAAATATCTTAATAATGAGGATCTAGGGTGCTTCCTCTATGCTATTGACCTACCTTATGGTTTGGTTATGTGGAATAATATCTTGAAAATTCAAAATATTTTAAGGCAAGGGGCAAGAAGAAGAGTGGGAAATGGTAGGAAAACAACTTTTCAGGATGATGTTTGGAATAATGGCCCCCCTCCATCCACTATTAATGGTTTTGAATCAGATGACATAAAGATTGCTAAGATCTTATGGTAGAAAAATTCATGAGTATATTTAGTAAGATGGTGATAGGCCAAAGTGGAAAATTTTCGAGAATAACTCTATGGGGGAAGGCAACTGATATGTGGAATACAATATAATTGGGAGATGGGTATTCAAAAGCTCTATTAGATTGTTGGATATTGTTTGTTCTATACACTCTTTAGGTAATATTTCAGTTAAATCATCTTATTCCTTATTGGAAAGGCCTCTTATTGCTCATATTGATTTTGATTGGAGAAAGGTTTAGAATTATAAACTTGTGCCCAAGGTTAATTGTTTCTGGTGGATAGCTATTCACAAAAACATTTTGATGATTGATAATCTTAATAGAAGAGGCTTCTATTTTGTGAATTGATGTAGTCTTTGTTAGAACAATTTGGAAGATATTGATCACTTATTCTTACATTGCTCTTATGCTCATGAATTATGGTCCCAAGACTTTTCTTGACTTTGGATCGATTGAGTTTTTCCTAAAACCATTATGAATTTTGTTCAAGATGGTTAAGCTGCCCCTTCTCCCATAATATTATAATGGATCTTTGGAGATAGATCCCCCCTTTTGTTGTTTGGGGGTTGTGGAAAGAACATAATAACATAATTTTTAGAGATAAAAAGAGAAACAACATTGATCTTTATAGCTATAAAACAACAAACACAAGATAATATCAATGCTAGAGTCTATGGTTATTCTAAACACATGGGTGATCCCACAAAACTAGTTTAAAATTTCATTGAGGAAGGAAAATTTCCAAAAATACCCCCATGAAGAAAATTTTGGATTTTTGGGGGTTCAAACGAAGGGGGGGTCGATCGTCCCCAAAGGGGTTCACTTTAATTTTGGGTTTTAGGGGGTTCGAACAAAGGGGAGGTTTAGGCAAACCCAAAAGGGGTTCGCTCAAACCCCCCTATGAGAAAACCCTATTCAATGGTGGGACCCACATTTTTCATGTTTTCCAATGAACAAAGGAAAAAAAAAAGGGGGTTTCAACCCCATTCAAGCAAACCCCCTTCACTCAAAAGGTCAACGGGGGTTTGCTCGATGGGGGGTTTGAGTGAACCCCCTTTTTCCCCCTTCTCCCCCTCTTGCACCAATTTTTTGCAAAAAAATCCCCTTTGAAGCTCAGGTTGGGGATGAAAATATAGGAGACTTCACAGACCCAATTGGATGATAGTAGTCCTCAAAATGAGCTATCCATCAAATATAATTTTAAAATATTTTGGTTCTATTATGTATATTTTTTTTAGCTTGATTAAACATAGGTTTTTCACTGAAAATCAAGCTCTTTGTTTTGCACGTGGAAAAATAGAAAATTATCAAAAAAAAAACTAAAAAATATCACTGCACTAGATATTGATGTCCTTGATCCAACAAAAAAAATTGAATTTCAATACATACAAAAAAAAGTTATGTTTTAACTAGTGAATCATGTATAAATTGTAATCGGTTTGACTTTGAAACTTAACTAAGAAAAAATATTGAATGAAATGCTATGAAACCAATTCTGTGCACTAGATATTGTAGTTACGAATCTAAATTTGAAAAAATTAGAAATTCATCCTTCATAGAAAAAAAATTGTGTGTTATCTAGTGGTCCATCACTCTTTAAAATAGTGTTTACTATTAAAAACTAGTTGAGTATATGCAAAATCATCATGGAAAAAAAGACCCTCAAGTGGCGATGAAAATTCAAAAAATTAGAGTTAGGCAACTTGACGTATAAATTTGAAAAAGTTACTATCTAATCTTATTTCAAAAATATGTAAGAATAGAATCTGTAGCAAATTGAATGTAGTTTCTAAAATACTAGGTTTTTTATTTTAAATCTATTTGGTGAAAATTTGGAATTTCAATGCAGTAGTACTTAAATTTCAAGGAAAAAATAAGAAGTGTTTGTCTGACCACCCTAACCACAATAAAATGACAATAATTTTTTTATAATATTTTAGATATTAGTAGAGGACTCATGTACCGATGCGATGCATATTTTTTGTAATTATTTTCCATGTAAATAATTAATTATGAATTTTTTATTACAACTTCTAAAAAATATTAAAACTCGTATGTCTAACCACCTTAACTTTGTCAAAACTTCATGAAATTCATTTTTTTAAAATCCTATAGTATATGAAGCATAAAATGTGACACATGTTTTGGATTCAAAAAAAATTATACTATTTGAAAGCTATAGATGTTTTTCAATCAGCCTATCAATTAGGACTTTAATCGTAATTCAAATAGAAAATGAATAATTATTATTTATTAAATTCAAAGTAAAACATAATTTATATTGGTGGAAAGCTGATAATATCCTTTAAAAACCCTTTTTGTTTCATTAATTTTTGGTAAAAAAAAATCGTTAGCCACATGGGCCATCATATCAATTACATATCGCCACTTTTTGGCCCATCATGATCTTGCACATACCTAGTTTTTGAAGGAGATGGAAAAATAAGTGCAATATAATTCCAATTTTTTTGAAAACAATATATTAATGATCTATAGACAAAATTTCACAAATCACTAGTTTGCATCATCTTCAATTTTCTCATGATTTAGCTATTATAGGTGCCTGAAAGTGAAGATTCAGTTAAGAAAATTCAGTTCAATTTTCAATTTGGCCAAAAATTGTAAACTAGTATTGTGGGATCACCAACATGCCTTCTTATAAGAAGCTTATTATAAAATAGAATTAGGGGATAAAGCAAAAATTGACTAAAATTAATTAGATGGCCAAATTCATTAAGAGAAACACTTCATGGTTGCTCACTAACATTGGTTGGGTTAAGTGTAACTTTGATGGTTGGTCAAAAGAGAATCCTGGTCTAGTAGGGGTAGGGGCAGTGATAAGAGATCATCAAGGGTTGATGATTGGAGGATATGCTAAAAATATGGGTATTACCATGAATAATTTTGTTGAAGCAATGGCATCTTGGTGGGTAATTAAAAGAAGGAAAGATCTAGGTTTCTCTAAAGTGGTCATAGAAGGTGACTCAAAATTGATAATTGACATCTTAAAAGGGAAGGTGATTGGACCATGGGATATTCATGATATCATGGAAAATTATATATTGATTCTAAGGAGATTTCTTTAGTCCAAGATAGTGCATACCTATAGGGAAGGTAATAGTGCAATTGATGCTTCTGCTAATGAAGCTTTGAAGTATCAAAATTGGTCTCATTGGAATTTAAATAATATCTTGCATCATATAGAAGCTATTATTTAAAAGAAAGGTGTGTGGATAAAAATAATTACTACGCTAATAGGGGAGGAGTTATGTGGATTTTATAATCATCATATCAAGGTGAATGAGATAATGATGATGGGGACTATTATACATTTAACGAGCCTTAAGCCTAGTGTGAGCATATTTTTAAAGACTAACGAGGGAATGATTTTCTTGGAAAGGGTTATAATAAAATACATAGTTGTAATACAATGCCCTCATAAAATAGGGTTGTCTTCTAGGGAAAGTCAAGATAATAAAATATCGGCTGTCAAATATGAGACATAATGATGAATGGTCCAAATTTACAATAATAAAATATAAATAAAATTTTCCTTTTAGGGGAACTTCCCTTGAGCCCCCGCTAGGGCATGCTGCCCCTAGACCCCAGCTGACGGGATGATCCCCCTGGACCCCTGGTGGGGGGATCCCACCACACCCCCACAGCATCGTTGTCGGCTGAACAATACCTTGTGTATCAGCAATACCTTATGTAATTGCAAGGTTGAGACACATTTTCTCAACACTTTCAAAAATGTTGACTTCACATCCATCTAATATACATTTAAGTTTTCAAATGATGAAAGAGCTAAGAACATCCTTATTTCCTACAATCTTGCTGCTAGAGAAAATGTCTCTTCAAAGTCTATGCATTCAACTCAAGCATACCCTTTGTAACATAAAAGTCTTTCCTTGTTACAGATCACTTCACCTTCTTCATTTAGCTAGTTTCTGAACACCCACTTGGTTCCAATCACATTCTTTCTTTTAGGTCTTAGGACAAGTTCCCAAGTTTTATTCTTCATGATCTGATTCATTTCTTCTTCCATGGCTTTTATCCAACCTTTCTCTTTGCTTGCTTCATTATAAGACTTAGGTTGTATCTTTGATAGTAATGCAAAATGCACTTGCTCACTTGCTCTCTCAATTCTCTTTTGGGTTTGAACCCCACTAATTGATTCAACTATCATCTGGTCTGCAAAGTTATTTTTCTTAAAATAATTCTCTAGAGTTTTTGGAACAACTTCTTATGAATCTTCAATACTGTTATGAATTGGTTCTTCATCATACCCTACTTCTAAACTACTACTAGTTTGAATAGTCTCATCAACTCCCAGATTTTCACTTTCTACAATCCTCTTCAATATTTTGGTATAAAATTTGTAAGATTTACTTCTTAAAGAATAACCAAGGAAAATGTCTTCATTTGATCTAGAATCAAACTTACTCAAATTTTATTTATCTATCTTGGGTTAAGTGCACCAATTTGTAACACAATTTAGGTGCCAAATTGAAAAAAACGTTCAAAAAAACCTGAAATAAGGCATTTGGCGCATGCCAAATGACTAAAACGACATTTGGTGCATGCCAAATGACTAAAAAGACATTTGGTGTGCACCAAATGTCTGTTTAGACATAAAAAGAAAAAATCGGGTTTCAAAACCTCATTCTATCTTCAACCTGCGGCTTGAGGAAGAGGATTTCAGGTCTACAACTCGTGCATGCCAAATGTCTTCCATTGTTTGTCATTTTCCATGAGGATTCTGCCAACACGTCTAAGAGGTCAAAGATTGCAAAGAGGTGTGTATTTTTATTCTATTTATTTGGAATTTGATTTGGAATGCAAATTTAAATAAATTTTTATAATAAAAATTTATTTTAATTGTCAGGGAATGAATCTCCACCTCAAAACATTGAGAATTCACAATCACCCCCTCATGAAGAGCCCCTTATACAAGAACAACCCGAAACCCCTCCATCAATTCATAGGCATCCTCAAGGAACACAAGAAAATATTCAAAAGAAAATTAAAAACAATAAAAGAGACATTCAATAATTAATTGCAAGATTAACTGAGCATACCGAAACCCACCCTTATAGGAGAGGGATTGTTGAATCATTGAAGTCAATTTTAACTCATGTAGGAGAAATGAGCGAGCAAATGAATTTTTGGTCAACTACGAGGCATGAGATGAGACAATTTTATATTAATGGTTTGTCATATGCAGATGTCAAAAAACTAAAAATTAGCAAAGCCAAGTTGTGTGCCCTATTTGTAGACCCAAAAACCAATGAACCTTTGTCCCATACATGCAGGAGGTTCCCCATCCATTGGTGCCACCATGAGTTAATTAAAAAAAAAATTGGGAGCGGTGGTGGATGGTATTTGACCAAACTCCATGCAATAACCATGAGGTGCCACAATATTTTTTGAGGAAACTCTATTGTGAGTTTGTCCTCAATAAAATGCCAAACTATTTTGACATCTTAGACTTTTAGGGTAGGGGTGGGGGCTCCACACACGATAGACCTGTTGCATGACATAATCCACAGTTGGCACTGAGAGCCTTGGCAGATCCATGGTGGAGCATGTCGTTGTTCCTTCCATTGTTAAGGATAGTGTAGAGGTGGACATGATGAAGTCGATTGGCTCACTCACCCAAACCATTTTACAGTGTGTGAGTCCTCTAGTAGAGCCTAGTGTGGAGGAAACGTGTAGGCCCTGAGCTCTACCCCACCATTGTGGCGCTTGTGGTGTTTTTTGCACGTACGATTATCAGGGTGCTCGCGATGCAGCTACACAGCCTACGTTAGTTGCAGAGGCAATGGATTTCACAAATGATATTTTGAATGATACATTCTGCATTGGCACTTGGGTAAAATTTAGCAAGTTATTTTAATGTTGTTTATTAAAATATATTTTGAAATTTAAGAATAACTAAATTAGTAGAATTTTGATATGATGAAATTTCAGGGTCGCACTATTCATGAGGGATGCTCTATTCCTACAGGCCCTTATACATTCTTGATGATGAGTCCACAAGTATGCAACTAGTATTAAAGATATTATTATTGCATTTGAATAGTTGAATGTTATATTTGAATGTTTGTCTCATAACATGCTTCGAATTTCAAATAGTTTCCTGGTGCACCTTCTTACTCCACACCTTGCGATTCATATCCTCAAACAACGTACACTTAGGTAGCCTTTATTCATTAATGGTGTTGTAAATCTGTGTTAGCTAGTTTTCGTAATTTTGCATATATACAAATCTAAAAAATTGATTAGAAACACAAACATTGCATTCAAGTATTCCTTGATCGTGTCACATTATGTTCTCCTATATCAACATGATACCTGAGATATTGTTTCATTTGTAGATGTTGATAAGAGATAGCCCTGGTGATGTTGGTGGCATGATGTACCATGGAGTTGTTGCAGCAATAGCCAGTTCTGATCCATTGAGAGAGGTATGGAATAGATTAGTTGATTTGACATTATATTTGCTCTTTTATGGTGTATTATAGAAATTTTTCATGATAATTTTATGTATTTTAATTTCTATCTTCATGGTTGCTATAGGTGGTTGTCACTCTAGATCGTGGACATGGTGATGCTGTAAATGTGCATGATGACTATATGTATGCGGTAAGTTATTATATTGTTATATGCCATTCCACAATTCAATTTCTATGTTTTAACATATTTACTTTTAATTGTATCAGTTGAAGGCCCAGAGTGAAGAGAGGAGTAGTGAGTGTGTTCGAAAGACAAGAGAAGCAACAATCACTCCATCCAGTTGAATTTTTAAGGCAACACAGGATCTATTTCCTTCCTCTAGAGGGAAATGACTATGTATTAGTGCTGTTTGTTGTATGCCTATGTGGAATTTTGGAACATATGTTTTATACTATTGATATATATACGTGATATTTCATGTCCATATGGCTCCTTTGTACTAAGCCTATATGGTTTTTTTGGATATATTTATATACTTTTATCAATATATATCATTGTATAGCCTTTCGGATTTTTGATTAAAGAAACTCTTATTTTGCTACTACCATTCTTGAATGATGTTATCATGCATATCATGTAAGTTGTATGCTTGAATGTTGTAGGCATGGATTTTGTTTAAATCTAATGCTTAATTAATTACTGTCGAATTCTCAATAAGCCCCATCTAAAGCGTATTATATAAATAAGCTCCATTCGTGGTGTTTTGTATCCTTTGGAATGCTTCAATTACTTTTGCCTCACTAATGTAGAGGCAAGGAGGCTCAAACCCAATTAGTCTGACAACCTGCCTTCAAGGGGCTCCTAACAAGATTAATACAACCTATTTTGAGCAATCTACACAACTTCAAAGCCCCATCAAACCAAACTCTTCATTCAGCACCTTACCCAACAATCCACCCTTGTAGCACTCAAAACTTGGTCCAAGCCTAATTTATCCCAACCTTTCCAAAACACTTGACCATTTAAAGGTGGATTAAGATGCCCTTTTCAGGGTTACACAACATATGCCAAAACCAATAGTAACTCTTTTGGACCAACATGAACTTTCAATACACCTCCCTCACTTTAGGCTTCACAATTAGGCCTAATTTCCAAAGGAACCCCCTCACAAACTCACCTCCAAACCAAGAAAATTTGAAACAGTCTTAGGGATGCTCACCAAACTTAGGATTCTCACATTTTAAGATCCCCAAGAACTTTTTCTATTCCTCTACTCACAAACCCTCCTAAACCTTCACAAAAACAAGGGTTTTAAAGAAACTCATAACTCCAGACCTCCCCCAATCCTTCCAAAGGTCCAAACACCCCACAATACCTCTTCCCTAACTTAAAATACACTCACAATCCCATTCCTTTTAGTATTTCTCAGATTCACTACTTGAGTTCCTTACTTTCATGGTGGAAACACCCCTAAACAGCATTAGAACTTCACACCCCACTGAGTTTATTCATTCTCTCAGCCTCCACAGTATTCATAAACCAAAATAATCATGGTACAGGCTAATCCACTAAGCCATAGGGTCAAAACAGTAGGTGGATTGGCTAATGTGTCATGGTGTTTCCCTCAAAACCCCTAACACAGAAAATAGAGTAGTAACCAAGTATGTTGATCCCACACACACCAACGGTGGATTTAAGCCTTTAGAAGAGATAAAAAGAGAGTAAACACATATGGAATCAAGTATCCAAATCCTCAAGTCATGATATACTTGTATGGGCCTATGCAAGGCAAAGAAAATTTAGGAAAACAAAGAAAACCAGTGATTAGCGTTTTCAAAAGTATATTTTCTTATTAGAAATTGAACAAAATCAACCCTCAACTCGAGGTATTACAACAATATATCTTGATACCACCTTCCAACTACCCCTTGAGTCGATCAACCACCATAACCACCCTTTGTTAGATTTCTAAGATGGCAATTTGCCAATTTTGCTCTTAATTGCCATTCATTCACAACTTGATTTTGCAAATACCACCTAACTAACCTATTAAGCCTTTTAAATAAAATTCCAAGGTATTTCCATAGCATATAGAGATATAGAGAGCAAATAAAATAAATATTTTAACTAATGAATTGTAAAAACTTGATTTTTGTAGTTTATATTCATGTTGTTGATTATATTGCATTGCACATCTTTCAAAGTCAAAGCATTACTTCACTTTGCATAACTAATAAGTAGATGTTGATAGATGCCGAAAATTTAATTACAATATAGTTTGTACAAAGTCAACCTAAGCAATTATGCAATTTCTTCACATTACATAACTAATAACTAGGAGCAACTGCCAATTGCATTTTCTTATCATGGCATTCTATGAGACCAAATTTCTTTGAGATATTTTTTTAAATAGTTCCCTACCTTGTCTATGTTACCACATTTGTCATACATTTCTACCAAAGAATCTTCTCAAACAGTTTACCTTGTTGCTATGGCTAAAATCCTAAAACAGGTGATTTTGAACAAGCTATGGATGCTTCAAAAAAAAATATCAAAAGCATAATAGTAAGCAATGGCATAGACAAGGTAGTGAAC
Organism: Sequoiadendron giganteum; assembly: GCA_007115665.2. Taxonomy (NCBI): domain Eukaryota; kingdom Viridiplantae; phylum Streptophyta; class Pinopsida; order Cupressales; family Cupressaceae; genus Sequoiadendron; species Sequoiadendron giganteum. Next base: position 119,105,102 of record CM021107.1, on the reverse strand, counting down.
TGTTTGAAAAAATGCATCAAAAAAATTGCTTTGAAATGATAAATTTAGTTGTGCTTTCACTCTTCTTTAACATTGTATATTTGCTCCTTTTGGTTTTCTATTTGTGTGATGGTAGACCAATGTTCAAGCCCTATGTGCAATCTCAATTAGTATTTATTGTTTTGGTCATAGCAACAAAAATATTTTGGGGAATAAATCAGCAAACCAAAAGTATGAGATTTTTTGAAAAAATTGTGAAAAATTTGAGAAAAAATCGGATTTTAAAAAAATGTAAAAAATTGTATAACAAGAGATAAAAACTATCTTTTTTGAAATCAAAAGGCATTTCAATAGCATAGAGATATAAAGAGAAAATAAAATAAAGAGTTTAACTAATAAAATGTAGAAAATAGATTTTTGTAGTTTATATTCATGCATTGCACATCTTTCAAACTCAAAGCATCACTTCACATTGCATAACGAATAACTAGATGTTGATAGATGACAAAATTTCAATTACAATATAGATTTTTACAAAGTCAACCTAAGCAACTATGCAATTACTTCACATTGCATAACTAATAACTAGGAGCAACTGCCAATTGCTTTAGCTTGTCATGGCATTCCATGAGAACACATTTCTTTGAGGCATTTTTTCAAATAGTTCATTCCCTTGTCTATGCTACGACATTTTTCATATATGTCTACCAAATAATTTTATCAAATAGTTCATTGCCTTGTTGCTATGGCTAAAAGCCTAAAACAGATGCTTTCGAACAAGCTATGGACGCTTGGAAAAAATCTATCAAAGAATAATAGTAAGCAAGGCATTGAACTTTTTGAAAAAATGCCTCAAAGAAAATTGGTCTCATGGTGATGGAATGTCATGACAAGCCATAGACAAGGCAGTGAACTATTTGAAAAGATGCCTCAAAGAAATGTGGTCTCATGGTGATGGAATGCCTATGGTGATGGACTATCATGGCATTCCATCACCATGAGAACACATTTCTTTGAGGCATCTTTTCAAACAATTCACTACCTTGTCTATGGTATGACATTTTTCATACAGATCTACTAGAGAATTTCATCAAACAGTTCACTACCTTGCTGTTATGGCTAAAAGCCTAAAACAGGTGCTTTCGAACAAGCTATGGATGCTTGGAAAAAATCTGTCAAAGCATAATAGTAAGCAATAGCATAGACAAGGCAGCAAATTGTTTGAAAAAATGCCTCAAAGAAATGTGGTTTCATGGTGATGCAAGGCCATGACAAGCCATAGACAAGGTAGTGAACTATTTGAAAAAATGCCTCAAATAAATGCGGTCTCATGGTGATGGAATGAAATAACAATAATCACCATGAGGCCACATTTCTTTCAGGCATTTTTTCAAACAATTCACTACCTTGTCTATGCTACCACATTTTTCATACATGTCTACCAAAGCATTTTATCAAACAGTTCACTACCTTATTGCTATGGCTAAAATCCTAAAACAAGTGCTTTTGAACAAGCTATGAATGCTTGGAAAAAATCTATTGAAGCATAATAGTAAGCAATAGCATAGACAAGGTAGTGAACTGCTTGAAAAAATTCCTCAAAGAAATGTAGTCTCATGGTGATGGAATACGATGACAAATGCATATGGCTATGGATTGTCATGGCATTCCATCACCATGAGAACAAATTTCTTTCAGGCATCTTTTCAAATAGTTCGTTGCCTTGTCTATGGTATGACATTTTTCATACATGTCTACCAAAGCATTTTATCAAACAATTCACTACCTTGCTGCTATAGCTAAAATCCTAAAATAGGTGCTTTTGAACAAGCTATGGATGCTTGGAAAAAGTCTATCAAAGCATAATAGTAAGCAACAAGCTATGTTCTCATTGTTTTTTTTCACATGAAAATCAGCACGATTTTATTCGCATTCTTTTGCAGGTTTTAAAAGCATTTTTTTGCTGATTTTTTAGTTTTTGCCGATCAGACGAGAAGTTTCTAAGCATCACGGTGTCCGAGTAATAGCATGCTGAGGTTCGCAACCATTTTGCACTTTCGATCCTTAAGGGATCGATCTGGTTGAACGTATCTCAGAGTGATTCCATGTGTTTGGGTGTGAAAGAGGACCATGCCTAGTGTAAAAATACCTATTCAGATGCATTGGAACAATCCGTTTGGTCACACAAGCTGTAGAATGAAAGTTGCACCACTTTGCAATTTTCAACTACTTGCATTTGACAACTTTTTCCCCGAGTGAAAATTTTTCACCACAAGAAAATGCCTCCAAGATAGCAAAAACCGAGCGAGGTTATTGCAGAGGGGCCCAATGTGATCCCATAGGATCAGATGAGAAGTTTCTAATCATCATAGTGTCTGAGTAATAGCATGCTGAAGTTTGCAGCCATTCTGCACTTTGGACCCTTAAGGGATCGATTTGGTTGAACATAACTCAGAGCGATTCCGCACGTTTGGGTGTGAAAGAGGATCATGCCTAGCATAAACATACGCACTCGGATGCATTGGAACAATTTTTTTGGTCACACGAGTTGCAGAATGAAAGTTGCACCACTTTGCAACTTTCAACTACTTGCATTTGACAACTTTTTCCCCGAGTGAAAATTCGCCACCACAAGAAAATGCCTTCGAGATAGAAAAAAACAAGAGAGTTTACTGTAGATGGGTCCAACATGATCTTGTAGGATTAGATGAGAAGTTTCTAAGCATCACAGTGTTTGATTAATAGCATGCTGAAGTTCGCAGCCATTTTTCACTTTGGACCCTTAAGGGATCAATCCGGTTGAACGTAGCTTGGAGCGATTCCGCGTGTTTGGGTGTGAAAGAGGACCATGCCTAGCATAAATGTACCCATCCAGATGCATTGGAACAATTTTTTTGGTCATACGAGCTGCAAAACAAAAGTTTCACCACTTTGCAACTTTCAACTACTTGCATTTGACAACTTTTTCCCTGAGTGAAAATTTGCCACCACAAGAAAATGCCTCTAAAATAGAAATAATTGAGAGAGGTTATTGTAGAGGGGTCCAACATGATCTCATAGGTTCAAACAAATATTTTTTAATCACCATGGTTTACGAGTAATACCTTGTCAAATATTGTTTCCCTTTTGCATTTTGCACTGTTAAGGGATCGAGTCGATTAAACCATAGTAGTTGTTTTGTTGAATGTCATACCCTAAGGTATGTTAGAGATGACCTATGTTGCATCGATTTCTATGAGGCATATGCTGCCCCTACCTTGTCAACCCTATGGATTTGGAAAGCCAGTGAGCTCACTAGCTTGCCAATTCGGTAGGATTGACAAGGTAGGTGGTGCAGGAGCACCTAGGCACCTAGTCACAAATCTCCATGTTTGATTGTCAGAATGCACCCTTGCATTAAAAATGTGTCAAAAAGTGAGTTTGAAAGCCTAAAAGGCAACATGAAATATTGTATCTCAATGACATAATGGAGTCATTAGTTTAGTTAGTAGGAAAAGTGATACAGTTGCAAATTTGTGAGTTGCATAATGCAACAAATTTGTAATTGCAATGGTTATGTGTTTTGAAAAGTTGGTTTCTTGGTGGTTAGGGGCATTGATCAGTTATAGGAGGATGATAAATTCTATGTAAATCCTGGAGAGGCTTGAGTTGTGGTTCTTGGATTGGAGGGAAAAGAATAAAGCTTGGAAATTACTTTGTTTTCTCATAGTTTTACTGATTTTTCTGAGTTCCCTACCTATGTACAGGCCAAACAGGTCTTATATGTATTGAATTCCCTTGATCAACAGTAGATAAATGTTCTAACTTGTGTTTGGTTCCTTGGAAATTTTCAGTTTAAAATTTCATTTGAAGGTGATTTCATCTTTGTTCCATGAAGACATTGCAAAATGTGTGAAAATTTGAAAAAATTGTCAAAATTGTCAAAGATGTCAAATTGGGTAAATGAAGGGATTTTGGTGTTTTTGAGTCTAGAAATCTTAATAAGGGTTAAAGAAGGTCTAAATTACCATATTTCATGTGTCTAAAGGTAATTAGAATCCTAAAATTTCAATAATTACAAAAATGCAAAATGTTGCAAATGTTGTCAAATTTGTGTTGATTTGCAAAATTAGAGTCATTTAAAGGGTAATTAGGTGCAAGTTGGTTGGTTTTAAAGTGTTTATGGATTGTAAATTTTATAAGAGGCCTTCTCAAGCTTGAATAAAGGTTGTTGAAGGTGTAATAAATTCACAAAATAAGAATACCACATTTTTTTGGTGCATTTTTTGAGTTTTTTCACTATTTTTCAAAATTGTTTGTTGTTGTATGGACTTTATAGACCTAATCATACTTTGAAATATTTAGAGGTTGAATTTTTATGAGTTTTATTTTATCTACACTTGGTTTGGAGTTCTAATCTTATAATTTGTAAGAGAAATTCAAAAAATACAGTGTATACCCTATTTTTTCCTTTGTGAAGGGTTTGAAAGCAAAATAATGAGTTTTTGATCAATCCACCCACTTTTTTCTCCTGTAACTTAGTGGATTGGTGAAAAATATATTAGTCTAGATTTTTCAATGCATTTTATATGTGAATAAATCATTCTTGTGGTGATTGTGTGATGCCATAGGGCTGGAAATGCAAATTTTCCCTTGAAAAGTGACGATTTTGAAGTGCTTTTCAATGAAATGTTGATGAGGTTGAGTTTGTAAGCATTTAAAATGTCAAGGAATACCATATGAAATTTTTTTGGACCATTTATTTGTTTATTGAAGCCTGGGAATGAAGATTTTGACAAAAGCCTTGTTTTTGCATTAGAAAAGGAGGTTTTTTTGAGTTGGGAGTGTTTCTGATTGTATAGGTGCAAACTAGTTCTAGATTCTGTGGTTTTTGGCCATTTAATTTTCTTCCCCAAGGTTCCAAGGTGATTGGATAAGTTTGAATGGTACTTCCTTTGTTAAATTGACCTCTTTTCCTTGATTTTCCCATGGTGAGTGTATTGGAAGTCTAAACTGGTCCAAAGGATTTATACTTCATCTTGAAGTATGTTGTGTAAGTCCTTAATGGGTGTCTAAATCCATCATTTAATTGACAAATATTTTTGGAAAGGTTGATGAAAAGTCTCTTGAAGCTGTTTAGCATTACTTGTAGAAAGAGTGTACCTGACAAGTGGATTTGTGAAGTTCTTTTGAATTTTATTTGGATTTTGGGTTGATCATCTTGTATTTGTCATTTTAATTTGATCTACACCCTAGCTCTGCATCACTTATTCAACTCCTCCTAAGACCTTAGACTCAAAAACAATAAAAAGTTTGCTTTCACCCATCTTGACATGGACTGACCATTTATTACATTGTATCATATTTTAACATATTTTGAAACTTCCTCATTGCATAATGTTCAAAAGACCTTACTAATATGCCTTTCTACAATTATATTAAACATTATTTCATTCTTACTAATAAATCCACACATTTTTCCTTGAAGACAACTTTAAATGTAAACCATGAAGCATTACAACTAATTATAAATGTAATGTGCACATTTAATTGAGGCGTATATTAAGAAATATACATATTTGCATGTATTAATTTCTCACAATTTTAGTATATCAAAAAATACACTAAGTCAATGACAAATATTAAAATAGTGATGGAAGAACATCTTGAAAATCTTCCCATTTGTCAATACTTGTAGTAATACATGCAAGGAAATAATGCTCCCATTTCTAGCACAAATCATGAAATATATTGTATTTGAGAAGAAACAAAAGGAGTTGCTGCCTAGTTTCATTTTTCCATTCCACCTCAACTGGCCTAGCTATTTACATTCCAAAAAACATGCAAAAGCCTCTCAATCTTAGACATAGACTCACATAAAAATCATTAAAATAGCAATAACTAAATAATGTCAGTCATACAGCTGACAAGACCTACTATCACCTTCATGCATGCTAGATAAGGAGGTCAATTGAAGGTCCTACAATGGTGATGTGCCTCTTCGCTACTTTATCATCTCTTGATGACCCTACATATAAATTTCAAATATATCATTGAGAGGCTTAACATAAAACATGTAGCATATAAGAATCCGATAAATCTAGGAGATGGAAAAGAAAGAGAAGAATGACAACCAGAAAATGCACTAGCAATCGATGTTTCTCATACCACTGAACACTTGCACCACCAACCAATGTTGTTCTTTTCTTATATACTTTGAAAAAATTCAGTATTACCTACAGTCACAATCAGATAAGGATCAATGACAATCGTAAATGCATATGACATCAAACGGTAATGGTCAAAAAGCCTTATTGCAAGCTGTTGGTCCAAAAAAGTGATCAATAACATGAATTTACAAATTCAATGTGCATACTTACAAATCAATCCAGTGAACCATCTGGGTTTGCAATACTCTTTATTGTGTCAAGTATTGCCTCGTGGTTAGACTCACGCACTTTCCACAAGTTCTTGTTCACAGGTTTGCCCTTATATTTGATCAAATGAACGTTGGTGGCGACGACAAGGTTCGACTAGTGAAGAATTATTCAATGCGCGTCGAAGTCCTCAAACAACCAAACTGCAACATTCTTAATTGGATACCTTTGAATCCATGTTCCAGTAACGACCACCAAACTTGTAGGATATTCTATGTTTTCTACGTCTATAACTAGGGACTCCAATTTCTTTTTGTCCTTGATATAATGGCACAGGTAATAATTTGTACCCTCTTCATTGTCTTCATCTACAATCACTGCATAAACGTGCCCTGCATTGATATGTTCATCTTGTTAGATTTATTTACTGAGCAACATAATAAAACTTGTAAGTAAGATATATTAACTAGTTCTAGTAGGCCCGATACATGATCAAATTTAATTGATGATTGCATCTCCATGATTTGTAGAGTTGTCAGGAGCTGATAAGTGTCAAGTGGGGTTAGACTTCTTACAGACCATTTCTCAACCCACTCTATTGACTCGCAATCATTCCATGATTGAAGTTTACATGCATAACAAAAGCATGCCATCTTCCTTGTATGGATATTCCATGTACCAGCATTGGAGCTTCTAAAAGAGTGTAGCTCGCTCGATCTTGTTAGTGTACAACAATCCTCATATTTTTCAATGTTAGTATCATCTACTAAATGAAAAAATCTACAAACTAAAGAATTACCTTCACTACCTAGACCCATTGCACCATTGCACCACTGGACAATTGATTTTGCATCTATCAACTTTACACTGTTTGTGTACTTTAACTCTTCTTGTGCTAGGGCTCTTTTGATACATGCACCTGCTCCATCATGCTCCCCCTTTCCATGCCCGACCTCTGAGAATTTCCACATATGTTGAACACCACTAATCATATGCATCCTGCTCAACCAATAAAACATTCTGGCATTCTTGAATTGTGATGTACAATTAGCTGACCATATGATATGCTGACTAAATGATATGCCCCTATTAGCCAGATCAGCATAGAACATATGAAAGAAAACTTGAACAAACTCTATAGAATGTGTGTGATCATCACTAATGTAAAATTAATACTCCCTCAATAATCTCCTGTTTTCCTCTATACTATCATTTGCATGAATGAATGCTATATGCACAAATATAGCAACCTGGACGGAGTTGTAGTATTATGATTGCACCTCGTTCTATGGTTGTAGTGTGTAGTTCTCAATGAAGTCAACAACTAAAATGATATAATGGAGTGGAAATGTTTCCTTGCATAACTTGAACTGTGAGTCCAACCATTGTGCTCTATGTGTATACGTTGCATAATCATAGATCACCTGATCACGAAAAATGCCCATAAACTGATACAGTGGAATCTTATCACTGACCAATTCACACTTCTTTGCTTCTTTCCCATCTTTTAGACTGTATGCCACTGTCTTATATTTTCCAAATTCCACAATTTTGTCTCCAATTGTGTGTGTACTAGCCATGTGTTAGAAAATTGGAAAATGTTGCATGCCACCACAATGATCACATGTGCCATCCAAACATGATTTTTTGTAAAAAAATTGACCATCCTCTCTTTCACATAAAATGGAAGACAAAAATTTCCTTGACGATTTAGGTGGAGGCATTATGTTACATTCCTACAAAACATTGTTAGTATGCATATCTACACATATACGTCAATAAACATCATAATGGTTAGAAAACTCAATATGAACCCTACAACAACAAGTAGTGCATGTGTGATTTATTTTGACATAAAAATGCTTTAGCATTTCAAAATACCTTTGACATATTTTAATTTCAGGAAACATCTGTACAAAATCAGCAAAACATTGGGTTTGAGTGGTATCCAAATAATGCATTGGATGTGGCTCACAGTTTTTACTATCAATTCTCCTTCTTACAACATCTCTTTGATTAGGAGAGGTCCTTGTGTTATCCTTCCAATAATTCACAATTAAAGATCTCAAGCCTTGAGAAATTCTCGAGTCTTTTCGTGGCACTCTACTCGAAAATTCCCATAACTCATTGCTATTTGGATCCTCCACTCTTTCACACCTTCCTTTGGCTCTCATTAGAGATGATCTACTTATTTTCAAAGACTTACTTGCCTTTGTAAGGTTCACCTTATTCCTTGTTTGACTGCTTAATAGTGTTGTTGTCATCACACGTCATGTGGCACAACTATCCTTTGTGTGTGAGGTGGAACCCACGCTCTCATATGCAATCATCAAGTTCTTTACAAAAAAAATTTCACTTGAGTAATTCAAAAATCTTAGCCCAAGAGCCTTCATGGTGGGCCTAAATTTGATTTGCCTCATCATTTCAATAAATAGTTGGCATCTTCCACCCTCACTTAGCTTCACAAAAAACAAACTCCATATCCTTTATGCATATCTTTGACATGTACGTTTTGGAATATTATTAGGAATCCATTTCAAAACATTGGAATCAATATCAATCAAAAATGTAGGTTTTCTATGCAAAACTCTAGGAGGAGTTCTCAAATGTAAATTTGTGTCAATATTGGGAAGGTCAACAACATCGGGGATAGATCGTGTACCTTTAATTGGAGGTGAAATTGATGACATATCTTGAGATTGACATGTAAATGATGTTGTACCTCCAACTTGAGATTTCGTTTGTGGAGTGCCTTCAAATAGATATGTGTTTGCTGATGTACTTTCAAAATGCAATGTTTTTGATGGTGTGTCTTCAATTGGAGATGTGATTTCTGATGTACCTGGAAAACCACATGTTTTTGTCAATGTGTCTACAACTAGAGATGTGCATTTAGCTTCACCTATGGTTGATGATGTGCCCCCAACTTCTGTATCCATTCCTGTCCTTTCATGAACTTCCCTCATTCGTGCCCTTTGTTTTTCCAATTTGACATCTCTCTTAGATTGAATGGGAATTTGTGGTTGTATGGGCTACAATTCCTTTGCTTCACGAGCTACATTTTTTGATTCTCTTCTCCTTGCATTTTTAGCTGCACGTTCTTATGGTGTTAGAGGCTTCGGTCATTTGCTCGGGATGACCTTCAATTCTACATGTTCACAAACACACATAAAACAAAATTAAGTAATGCATTTTACAAAAATATTGATATTGTTGATTACATTGCATTAAATTTGAAACACACCAAAGCATTTTATGAAAGAAGGCAGCGAGTTGTTTGGAATTATCAAACATGTCTATGCTACACAATATTTTTCATACATGATGGAGTTAGATGCTTGTAGGGTTAGATATTTGGTTGGCAAAGTACCTAGAGGCTGATGTAGTACATGTAGGGATCCACAATGAACTTGTTCAAAGATTTAGAGGAAGGCTCTTAATAGACTTGCACACAACTTGATCACTTAACTTACCAAGAAACATCATTTTTGATGTAGAGAGGGGTGGAAACCATTCAATACAACAAATCAATGAGAATCAATCAGATTCCAAAGCAAAACCAGATGTTCAACTGAAAATCCCAACTTCTACCAAGCTTTCCCTTGTAGCATAGGTAACCCGGTTCAATGGCCTTTTCACCAAGATTTTCCAAAACACTTGAAAAACTCAAGGATGATTAAGATACCCATTTGAAAGTTATAAAACATAGGTAAACCCCAACATCAACTACTTTGGACCAACATTGACTTCCAATAGACCCACCTTGGAAAAGGCTATTCAATTGGCCTAATTTACAAAGAGAGTACCTTTTAAACACTACATATTCACTCAAAATCCTCAAAAAAAAGTATTTTATGTGTCAAAACCTCCAATTTCCTGATTTGTTTCTAGGTCCAAGACCTTTAGACCCCTAATACACCAAACCCTCAATTTCAAGAAACATACTTGGGGTTTTAATGAAACTCCTATCTCCTGGACCTGCTAGACCCATACAAAGCACAAAAAATACTTACCAGACCCTGCACATGGTGAATAATACATTACATGGACATTCCTTCCCATATTTTGTGAAAACACCACTTGAAGCCCTAATTTTCACCATGAAAAGACCCTACTACAGTCCTAGAACATCATCCCAAACACCCAACCTTGACCCCACAACATTCTAAATAGGTTAGCCATGTATTTTAAAAGTTAGAGGACCCATTCCACAAGTTACAGTAGGTAGAAAAAGTGTAATGGGTCAAATTACATAATGAAACCCCTCAATCCAAGAACATTGTGAAAGTAGGTAGCAGTAGTAAAAACAATATAACTCTCACTATACAAAGAGTTAGAACATATAAATAGATTAAAATGAAATATAATTCATTAATATACAACATCCAACTAGTTTCATATCATCTTAGAGTCCGTCGAGGCCTACAACAATAAGAAAAGTGAGAGAAACTGGTAAATTTCTAGAAAATAACATTCTTCTTGATAAAAAATGGGGTACAAATCAACCAACAACCTCTCCTTCAAGGAATTGAAGGTTATTAAACATATTTTGATTTCATTCCAACTCCCTTGAACTCTACAACTTTTCTGACCACATTTAGCCAAATTGCAAGCTATGACACAACTGAACTCCCTTAGCTCCAAATACATTATAAAATGGTCTAATTGACCTTACTGAACACAATATACTCAACATTAACTAAAATCCTATCATTTGACCATGCTCACTAAAAGATGACATTTTTGACAAAATTGAGCTTACAAGGTGCTCCTGCACAAGAGGCCTAGAACGTTGATTTTAAAGTTGTAGACCTTTTGACTAGCATTATTGAACTTGAACTTTATAAAGGTTACGATGAAAAATTCACGGATTAAAGTTTCTAGTAATATTGAGTTTATTTCATTCGATTAGGAGTGATTTTTGTATGAATACAATATTTCGAGCAATAGAATTACATATGGTGGGTTTTGTTAAAATCTTGTAGAGGTTTAGAATGGTAGTCATCTTGAAAAGCATGGCTTGTTATTTATGGATGATCTTTGTTTTGTTTTAGATGTGAATTGGTCAGTTCAAAATTGAATTGAGGTTTCTGAGATTGAATATTGTTTGAAAATGATCTAATTAAATGATTGTTGAAGGTTTTGTCTCCCTACTCTGCATCACTAACCTAGGGTATAAGTTGTTTCCACCTAAATGAAAACTAGAGACTCTTGTGTTTATTTTTCTCAAAACCAAATTTTTGATTGTCAACGAAGTCATGAAGAATATGAATTAAAAGAAGGGTTTGTGATTCTATATCTTATAATTATTCACTATTTCTTTGGCAATGAGGTAGCTTAGAAAGACAATAAGCATTCTCAATTGCACAAAATTTCCCTTTTTTCATTTATTAGAAAGGTAAATGGTATGAATGAATGGAAACTTGAATTAACAACTATGTCAACTCACTTGAATTTATCTAAGCACATGTTCAGTGAAGGTGATTTTTTTATGGAACAAAAAAATTAATGGACACTTGCATTAACATTGATGAAAGCTATTAGGTTTTCCAATTAGATGAAAATAAAAAATTTCCAAATTAATTGAAAAAGAATGAAATATAGTGAATTCCACTAGCCATGCTAGAAATGGACTACTATAAGAAATGCAAATATAATTCTTAAGTAAATTTATGTTAAGTAAATGTCATGTTTTTAATTCTTTTGTTCTTCAAACTCATAAAAATTGAACTTTTTTATGCAAATCCCATCTAATTCAATGTTGAATTCTATGTCCAATTGTTATGATTAATAAAATCATTAAGGAAATTTATTTTATATTGTTAAAAACAAACAAATATACTAAATATAAACATTTCAATTTACCAAAATGAATATATTACCTCAGATAATGTAAAATGATGTAGAAACTTCAAAATATCTTCTTCTACGTTGTCTACCATGTAGATTGGTGGTAAAAAGGTGATGGATCAAGCATAGATTGGTACAATATGAAGTCAATTGCATAAAAAAAATTTTTTCCAACTCGGATAAATCATTGAACCAGACAACTTCATGAGAATGTGGGTCTGAATCATGGGGTCAAGCCTTATTTTACTATTTCAAGGTAAAACACATTTGGCGAGTGCCAAATATGTTGTTTTGAAAAGGAGAGACCTGAGAGAGAGGGGGAGAGACAAAGTGGGAGAGAGATAGAGGGAGTGAGAGAGAGAGGGAGAGAGTGGGAGAGAGAGAGAGAGAGGGGGTAGGAGGGAGAGACTTGAGAGAGAGAGGGAGAGGGAGAGTATGTGGGAGGGAGAAACCTAAGAGAGAAAGGGAGAGAGGGTGGGAGGAAGACACCTGAGAGAAGGAGAGGGAGTCAAAGTGGGAGAGAGGGGGTGGGAAGGAGAGACCTAAGAAAGGAGGGTGGGAGGTAAGTGAGGCCTAATAAAGAGGGATTCAAAGTAGGAGAGAGGGGCTGGGAAGGAGAGACCTAAAAAAGTAGGGTGGGAGGTAAGTGAGGCCTGGAAAAGAGGGATTGTGAGAGAGGGCATTGGAGTGACACTGATTAGTGTAGGTAGCATGGGAGGGAGTGATACCCAAGAGAAACTGACTTGAGAGGGAAATAATTTATTTAGTTATATGGTGGGGGGGGAAGACCTTAGAGAGGGAGTGGGAGAGAGATAGAGGGAGTGTGAGAGAGAGGGAGGGAGTGGGAGAGAGAGAGAGGGAGGGTAGGAGGGAGAGACTTGAGAAAGAGAAAGAGGGGGAGGGAGAGGATGTGGGAGGGAGACACCTGAGAGAAGGGGAGGGAGTCAAAGTGGTAGAGAGGGGATTGGAAGGAGAGACCTAAGAAAGTAGGGTGGGAGGTAAATGAGGCCTGACAGAGAGGGAGTCAAAGAAGGAGAGACCTAAGAAATTAGGGTGGGAGGTAAGTGAGGCCTAATAGAGAAGGATTGTGAGAGAGGGCATTCGAGTGACACTGATTAGTGTAGGTAGCATGGGAGGGAGTGAGACCAAAGAGAGACCCCCATCCATCAACCCCTCTACAATCTTAATCCCTCAACCCTTAACCCTCAACCCTTAAACCCTAATCCCTCAACCCTCAACCCTCAACCCTTAAACCCTAATCCCTCAACCCCTATACCCTCTTAATCCCTCAACCCTCAACCCTTAACCCTTAAACCCTAGTCCCTCAACCCCCATACACTCTTAATCCATCAATCCTCAACCCTCAACCCTTAACCCTCAATCCCTAAACCCTCTACTTGAGAGAGAGGGAGAGGTGGTGGGAGGGACATACTTGAGAGAGAGGGAGAGGGAGAGGGAGAGGGAGAGAGAGAGAGGGACTGAGAGAGGGATGGAGTTGAAGAGAGATAGAGGGAGTCAATGTAAGAGGGAAAGGGTGTAGGAGGGGGAGACTTGACAAAGAGAGAGAGAAATATGGGGTAGGATGGAGATACTTGAGAGAGAAAAAGAGGGAGATAGGGTGGGAAGGAGAGACCTGAGAGAGAGGGAGAGAAAAATTGGGAGAGAGATAGAGGGAGTGAGAGAGGGAGAGAGACAAAGTGGGAGAGATAGAGGGAGTGAGAGAGAGAGAGGGAGAGAGACAAAGTGGGAGAGAGATAGATTGAATGAGAGAGAGAGGGAGTGGGAGAGAAAGAGAGGGAGAGACATAGAGACAGAGAGAGAGAGAGGGAGGGAGAGGCGGTGGGAGGGAGAGAGGGAGAGGGAGAAAGGGTGGGAGGGAGACAAAGTCGCAGAGAGGGGGTGGGAAGGAGATACCTAAGAGAGTAGGAGAGAGAGGGAGTGAGAGATAGAGGGATGGGAGAGATACAAGGAGTGAGAGATGGAGAGGGGGTGAGTGGGAGAGGGAGTACTTAGGATAGAGGGATTCGAGAGAGATGGAGGGGGTGGGGGGAGATACATGAGATAGAGGGAGAGAGAGAGAGAGAGAGAGTGAGAGGGGGTGGGAGGGAGAGAGAGAGGGAGAAAGATAGAGGGAGTGAGAGACAGAGAGGATGTGGGAGAGAGATAGAGGGAGTGAGTGAGAGAGACAAAGAGAAGCCTGAAAGAGGGAGAGGGGATAGAAGGGAGAGACTTGAGAGACAAAGAGGGAGGGAAAGTAGGTGGGAGGGAGATACTTGAGAGAGAGAGGGAGAGAGAGTGGGAGAGAGATAGAGGGAATGAGAGAGAGAGAGGGACTTGAGAGAGAGGGAGAGGTGGTGGGAGGGAGATACTTGAGAGAGATGGAGAGGTAGATGGAGACAGATAGAGGGAGTGACTGTGAGAGGGAGAGGGGGTGGGAGAGGGAGACTCAAGACAAAGAGGGAGAGGGAGAGAGGGTAGGACGAAGATACTTGAGATAGAGAGAGAGAGGTCGAGGGGGTGGGAGGGAGAGAACTAAGAGAGAGGGAGAGAGACAAAGTGAGAGAGAGGGAGTGGGAGAGAGAGAGGGAGTGTGTGTGTGTGTGAGAGAGAGAAAGAGGGGGGATGGAGATACCCGAGAGAGATAGAGAGGGAGAGAGATGGAGTGAGTGAGAGAGGGAATGGGAGATACATAGAGGGAGTGAGTGAGTGAGTGAGTGAGTGATAGACCTAAGAGAGGGAGAGGTAGTAAGAGGGAGAGACTTGAGAGAAAAATAACAACCTAAGAGAGGGAGATGGAGTGAGAGAGATAAAAATACCAAAGAGGAAGAGTGAGAAAGGGGGTTGGAGTGAGATAGATTTCTTTAGGTACCTATGTGGGAGGGAAAGAGACCTGAGAGAGGGGATTGGACTGAGAGAGTAGTCTAGGTTGCATGGGAGGGAGTGAGACTTGAGAGATATAGACTTCAGAGGGATAAAGAGTTATCCAGTAATGGTAATGAGTTAGAGAAGGTATGAAAGGTAAAACTACAACTATCCATCTACGATCATAAACTGTGCACTCTTATTTCCATTCGTGCTCCCTGTCTCATTTGCACGTCTTTCAATGCAAGTTTATAAAAAATGTGATAACGTTAACCTCTCTCTTAGCTATCTAAATATATAATTATTTTTTCATTTTTATTTAGCTAAGGTTTTGATCCATGGCTTCTATTATAAATGCCTTTGTTTTTTATCAAAAAACAACATGTGCTAGATTTAGGATAAATTTTTACATGTTCATCAGAGCGTGAAAAAAATTACATTTTTTGAAACTAGACTCCATTCTACACATGATGAGAAAAAAAATCAATTTTCAATTAGTTTGCAAAAAGTTTTGGGGGGGAGCACGCTCAAATTTCAACTTTTCAGGATGTGTCCACTTTGAAAATTCATAAAATATTATATATTCATTTAAAAAATTATCCGAAAGAAGGACGATAAACTAAATGGTGTTAGCTAATTTCTCACTATTGGGATTTTTGAAATTCTAAAAAAAGGTTAATCAAAAAGGAGGGAGCCCTCAAGCGCTATGCTTTTTTTTATATAAAAACAGGACCTATTCCCCCCCCCCCTTTTTGAGACCCTTAATCTTCATTAATTTTTTTAAAAAAATAGTAGCTTAGAAACTAGACTCGGAGCACTTCAACTTTTGTTCTTTCCGCATCTTGAAAATTTGAGTGTAACTATCTTCATTTTGTCGTCCAAATCAGATTTTGCTGATTTTTCCCCATGAGGAAGAATAGAGGGTTAAGGATTGTCAGTTCATGTACAATTCTACAATAACCCCTTTAAAAATTCTTTTCCATGCACAGTAGTTTTAGAAATTTTTGAAGGGTCTGAGTTTTCTAGTACATGGACATTCTCAGGAATTCCCTTTTTGAAAGCATTGCTTTCTTTCCATGTATAGTAGTGTAGGGTCACTTTCATCCTCACCCTCCATGCTCCATCTTTCATTTTCCATCTCCTTCATCTCTTCTTTTCCTCCATATTCCATTCCCTCCATTTTTCATGTCCTTTCATGTCTTGATCTGCTCTCCCAGTTGCATGCTAGATTCTTGTAGTGATTTGTGAAATCACTCATCCCCAACAGGAGCCACTGTTTGAATCCAAAATTTCCATGGAAAACCCTAGGGTTTTTTCCCATTTTGAATATAATATTTTCACTATTTTTCTCATAAAATATCATTCACCCCCTTTTACAATTCTACAATAGTTTTTACCCTTGTACTGTTGCCTTATTTTTGTCCTATATAGCCTTCACATTCCCCCCCACCCCCCCTCCCCTTTTTAATTCCATAATATTTTCATATCTTTTCATGAAAAAAAAATTCATCTCATTTCCCACCTAAAATCTCAATCAATTCATACCACCACCGCTCTCATTATTCACTTTTTATATCACCTACCACTTTATCATGGCTTCTTACAAACTAGCCCATGGTATAGCAATGGTGGTGAGCAGCAGTCAAAGTAACCCTTACTGCTACACTACAAAGGGTCATCTCAGGGCTTGCGGTGCTGCAGTAGAGGGTTAGCGGATGGCGGAGGTAACAGTCAGCAGGTAGTGGTGGGTGGTGAGTTAAACAGTTAATCCATAGCGGTTAAGGTGGCTACTGCGGTACCACTGGTGGTCATGCCAGTGACTGTGGTAGTGTGGTGAACAGTCAGGCGGGAGCATGGCGGTCGGTAAGCGGTTACTGCTATACCGCAACCGGCTAGAACGAAGACAACGATAGCATGGGTAATGGTGGAGATAGCAGTGAATGTTAGTCACTGCAGAACCACCAAAGACAAAAATGAAGGGCATGGTGAAGCGGTAATGACAAAGAGTAGACCGTGACAAGTCAAGATCACTGCAGTACCGTGGGTTGAAAAGTCAGAGGGTGCGGTTGAGCGGTGGGAGACGGTGGGCGATGAGTTAAACAATTAAGGCACAATGGTTAAGGTGGCTACTACAGTACCACTGGTGGTCATGCCAGCGACCACGGTAGTGCAGTGAATAGTCAGGTGGTAGCGTGGCGGTCGGTAAGAGGTTACTGCTATACTGCTATACCACAAATGGCTAGAACGAAGACAGAGGTAGCGCGAGTAACGATGGAGATAGCAGTGAATGTTAGTCATTGCAGAACTGCCAGAGATAGAAATGAAGGGTGCAGTGGAGCAATAATGACAAAGAGTAGACCGTGACAAGTCAAGATCACCATAGTACCGTGGGTTGAAAATTCAAAGGGTGCGGTTGAATGGTGGGAGATGACTAGTGAAGAGCAGTCACCACTTTACCGCAGTAGAGTGGTAAACGTTTTAAAGGCCACAGGGACAAGAAATGTAAAGTAAAATGAAAAGGTGGGAAAGGAATTAAATTGAAATCAAATGCAAAACTTTATAAAATATTTAATTTTCCGATAAAGGCAACTTAATTAAATATTTTAATTTCTGACTAACAAATATCAGATGGTTGCATAGGAAATTGAAGGGTCACGACTCTTGGACTCCAAAGTATAAATATTTGAAAAAATTAGTTGGAGAGTAGTGAGAATAGAGAAGAAAAAAATTCAGAAATAATAACCGAGCTGGGATGATGAACAGTTTTTCTTGAAACTGATTGTAATGGAGAAAAAATTAATAAATTGGTGACATCTTTTATGATTTCAGTTGTTCAGATGTTGTAATTTCTGTATATCTTATCTGGTTATCTCCAATTAGAAATTTTTAAGTCATTTAAATCAATATATCAAGTATATTCTTGATTTATAATAGTGTATTTTTCGATTTGTGTGATTTGATTAACTGGTGTCTACAAGACATAACTAAATTATTTTAAACAAATCACAGTCACTTTAGGATTTTTGTTAGATGGTTGAAGAATAACTTAGTAGGAAGACATTCTAGCACAATTTATCTAAGTCATAAATTTGATGAAATAATATGCCAGTCATAAAATTTCATATTTCAAAGGTGACTAACAACTTGAATTAGGTCAGAAAGAGGAACAACTAGAATTCTGGATAATTTTGACTATGTTACCCATGTGAATAGAAAACACTGGTCAGTCATAGCCCAAAAAGATAAATTTCATTTAAAATAACATTTTCAAATCCTTTCCTTTATGTAGTAGGAATAAGTGTAGTGATTTTGTCTATTCACTTCCAATTGCCATTGTGGGTAGATTGTTTAGCAGGAAATGTATCTCAAATCTGCAACATACATATAGGTGCACCCGCCTAGGTCTAGCAGAACCTAAAGAGTAGAAGGTACAATTGCATCAATTGGCCTTGTACGTTGGCCAAAAGTGTTGTAAGAGCTTGGCAAACTCTTCTGGTTGAAACCTAAATTTTTGAGACCCAACACCCTCAACCCCCATACCCTCTTAATCCCTCATCCCTCAACCCTCAACCCTCAACCCTCAACCCTCAACCCTCAACCCTCAACCCTCAACCCTTAAACCCTAATCCCTCAACCCCCATACCCTCTTGATCCCTCAACCCTTAAATCCTAATTCCTCAACCCCTATACCCTCTTAACCCTCAACCCTTAACCCTTAAACCCTAATCCCTCAACCCCCATACCCTCTTAATCCCTCAACCCTCAACCCTCTACCCTTAAACCATAATCCCTCAACCCCTATACCCTCTTAATCACTCAACCCCTCTACTCTCTATCCTTAAACCCTAATCCCTCAACCCCTATACCCTCTTTATCCCTCAACCCTTAACCCTTAAACCCTAATCCCTCAACCCTCAACCCTCAACCCTTTAACCCTAATCCCTCAACCCCTATACCCTCTTAATCACTCAACCCCTCTACTCTCTACCCTTAAACCCTAATCCCTCAACCCCTATACCCTCTTTATCCCTCAACCCTTAACCCTTAAACCCTAACCCCTCAACCCCCATACCCTCTTAATCCCTCAACCTCAACCCTCAACCCTTAAACCCTAATCTCTCAACCCCTATACCCTCTTAATCCCTCAACCCTCAACCCTTAAACCCTAATCTGTCAACTCCTCTATAATCTTAATCCCTCAACCCTTAACCCTCAACCCTCAACCCTCAACCCTCAACCCTCAACCCTTATACCCTAACCCCTCAACCTCCATACCCTCTTAATCCCTCAGCCCTCAACCCTTAACCCTTAACCCTTAATCCCTAAACCCTCTACTTGAGAGAGAGAGAGAGGGAGAGGTGGTGGCAGGGACATACTTGAGATAGAGGGATAGGGAGAGGGAGAGAGGGAGAGTGAGTGAGAGAGGGGGGGAGTGGAAGAGAGATAGAGGGAGTCACTATGAGAGGGAGACTTGAAAAAGAGAGAGAGGAAGATGGGGTAGGACAGGGATACTTGAGAGAGAGAAAGAGGGAGAGAGGGTGGGAAGGAGAGACCTAGAGAGAGAGGGAGAGAGAAAAAGTGGGAGAGAGACAGAGGGAGTGAGAGAGAGGGAGAGAGATAAAGGGAGTGAGAGGGAGAGGGAAAGAGATAGAGGGAGTGAGAGAGAGAGGGAGTGGGAGAGAGGGAGAGGGAGAGACATATAGATGGAGAGAGAGAGTGAGAGAGAGGGTGGGAGGGAGACACCCGAGAGAGAAGGAGAGGAAGACAAAGTGGGAGAGAGGGGGTGGGAAGGAGAGAGAGGGATTGAGAGATAGAGGGATGGGAGAGATACAAGGAGTGAGAGATGGAGAGGGCATGGGAGGGAGAGGGAGTACTTAGGGGAGAGGGATTTGAGAGAGATGGAGGGGGTGGGGGGAGATACCTGAGATAGAGGGAGAGAGAGAGTGGGAGGGGGTGGGAGGGAGATATCTAAGAGAGAGAGGGAGAGAGAGAGGGAGAGAGATAGAGGGAGTGAGAGAGAGAGATAGAGAGATAGAGGGAGTGAGTGAGAGAGACAAAGAGAGGCTTGAAAGAGGGAGAGGGGGTAGAAGAGAGAGACTTGAGAGGCAAAGAGGGAGGGAGAGTGGGTGGGAGGGAGAGACTTGAGAGGGAGAGGGAGAGGTGGTGGGAGGGAGATAATTGAGAGAGATGGAGAGGTAGAGGGAGAAAAATAGAGGGAGTGAGATAGGGAGGGAGTGATTGTGAGAGGGAGAGGGGGTAGGAGGGGGAGACTTGACAAAGAGAGAGAGGGAGAGGGGGTAGGATGGAGATAATTGAGAGAGAGAGAGAGGGAGAGGGGGTGGGAGGGAGAGAGACAAAGTGGGAGAGAGTGAGAGAGGGAGTGAGAGAGAGAGAGGGAGTGTGTGAGAGAGAGTGAGAGAGAGGGAGAGAGATAGAGTGAGTGAGAGAGAGGGAATGGGAGAGAGATAGAGGGAGTGAGTGAGTGACAGACCTAAGCGAAGGAGAGGGGGTAGGAGGGAGAGACTTGAGAGAAAGATAACAACCTACGAGAGGGAGATGGAGTGGGAGAGACAAAAAGACCAAAGAAGGAGAGAGAGAGAGATGGAGAGTGAGATAGATTTATTTAGGTACCTATGTGGGAGGGAAAGATACTTGAGAGAGGGGATTGGATTGAGAGAGTAGTCTAGGTTATGTGGGAGGGAGTGAGACCTGAGAGATAGAGACTTTAGAGGGATAAAGAGTTATCCAGTTACAGTAACAAGTTAGAGAAGGTATGAAAGGTAAAACCTCGACTATCCATCTATGATCATAAACTTTGCACTCTAAGCATTATCAAAGTTGTTCACCAAAGAGGGAAAATTATAGTTTTGTGCAAAGCAGGCCATTTGGCTGGCCTACTTTGGACGTATTAATTGACAAGATTTTCCAAATTTTCTCATATTTTCGTTCATACTCCCCATCTCATTTGCACGTCTTTCAATACAAGTTTATAAAAAAACTATGATAGCATTAACCTCTCTCTTAGCTATCTAAATATATAATTCTTTTTTTATTTTGATTTAGTTAAGGTTTTGTTCCATGGCTTCTTTTGTAAATGCCTCTATTTTAGGTCAAAAACCAACATGTGCTAGTTTTAAGATAGATTTTTACCCGTTCATCAAAATGTGAAATAAATTACATTTTTTGAAACTAGACTCCATCCTACACATGATGAAAAAAAGAATCAATTTTCGATTAGTTTGCAAAAAAAATAGGGGGGAGCACACTCAAATTTTGGCTTTTCAAGATGTGTCCACTTTGAAAATTCATGAAATATTATATATTCATTAAAAAAATAATCCGAAAGAACAAAAATAAACTACATGGTGTTAGCTAATTTCTCACTGTTGGGATTTTTGAAATTCTAAAAAAAATTCAATCAAAAATGGGGGAGCCCTCAGGCACTATGCTATTTTTTTTGATAAAAACAAGACCTATTCCCCCCCCCCCCTTTTTTTAGACCCTTAATCTTCACTAATTTCAAAAAAAAAAGTAGCTTGGAAACTAGACTCAGAGCACTTCAACTTTTGTTCTTGCCACATCTTGAAATTTTGAGCATAACTATCTTCATTTTCTTGTGCAAATCAGATTTTTCTGATTTCATAAAAAAAGTGGCATCTTAGGAGCCAAAATTGTGTCACAGATTGGTGCACTTACCCCTTGATGTAGCACTTGCTACAAAAAATTATGAGGTGTATTATTGATGTTAGTCATCCTCTCCATAGCCCATATTGTTTCTTGTTAGTCTTGCACTCGATCTAAAATTTAATTAGAATATAAACAATAGTCTGTGTAGCTTCTATTCAGTACATATGCAACAAATTTTCCTAACATAACATAGTTCTTTGCATCTCCTATACAGTCTAGTTATTTATTTTTGCAACCCCATTTTGTTTTATAGTTCTAGGGGATGAAAAATACCCTTGGTTCCCATGATCTTCATAGAATCTATCATAATTCTTACAAGTGAATTCTCCACCTCTATTAGATCTCAAAATATTGATTGTCCTTCCAATTTAATTTTCTACTAATGCCTTGAATGCCTTAAACTTACCAAAATATTTTTACTTCTCTTTCAGAATTGTTATCCAAGTTGTCATCATGTAATAATTAATTAACATCATGAAATCCATGTCTTCTTGTAGAATTTTAGTCCTCATGGATCCACAAAGAAAAATATGAACCAGATCTAATGGTTTTGATGTGGAATACTCCTTAGCAAGATATTTTCTTCTTGTTTGATTGTCTTCATGGCATGGCTTGCAACTGATTGATTGAAGTTAATTAATATTTGGCATTTCTAGGACTAGCCCTCTTGAGATAATCTTTAAAATATCATCAAATTTCATATTTCCTAACCTTATGTGCCAAAGCCGACTTTCATCCTTCTACACAGTGAGACAACTATGTCCATTCAACTCGCTGAGATGATAAATATCGTTGTTTGGTTTGCTTCCTTATGCAATTAGCTCACCAGTAATTGATTCCCTTTTCACAACCTTCAACACTAAATGATATCACATA
Organism: Sequoiadendron giganteum; assembly: GCA_007115665.2. Taxonomy (NCBI): domain Eukaryota; kingdom Viridiplantae; phylum Streptophyta; class Pinopsida; order Cupressales; family Cupressaceae; genus Sequoiadendron; species Sequoiadendron giganteum. The sequence goes on along the minus strand of CM021107.1, from coordinate 119,082,492 downwards.
ACCTTTCTCACACATCTGACTAATACTTAATATATTATTCTTTAAACCTTCAAAATATAAAAAATCATGTCTTTTTTCTACGACTATCAAGACATAAAGCATGCTTGCAAAAAAAATTGGAAATTGAACTATTTCCAAGGGTCACAAAAACACATTCAAATTTCTTGAAATTCGTGAACTTGATTTTATCTCTAGTCATGTGGCTAGAGAAGCTGTTATTAATGATCCACAGGTTCTTCTCCTTCTAAGCAAGTAGTGCAGTTTGAGCAATCATTGACTTTTTTGACTTCTTTACCTTAGGAACCTTCTTCCAAACCTTTTTTGATTCATGAATTCTACTTTTTGATCCTTTTATTCCAATTTCAAGTAGTGGAGGGCTCAAAAAATTATTCTACAATTTGTTGCAATGTGTCTAAAGGTTTTGCACTTGAAACAAATGGTATTGAACTTGTACAAAGGTGCAAATGTATTATTTTTTCAACAAAATTATTTCTTATTGTAAGAGCTTTTCTACAATCCATAACCTTATGTCTATAATTATTATAATTGAAAAAATAACTAGAGAAAGGAAAATTTAACGTGGTATTCTATCCTTGTATTTTGTTCTGCACTTGAATAAATCCATCATTGTGTGTCATGATTTCTACACTCGCCATGGTTTTTTAGACTTCAAACTTCTAGAGCCTGTAACTTTTGGACTTTCTTTAGTAGTCTTCTCATACTATTTTTTCTCCTTCTTTTGATCATCAAAACCTATTCTGATTTTGACATGCAAATCTCTCTAAATTTCTAAAATATGATCTAGGGTTTTAATACTTTTACCAAACTTCATCTACAACTATTGGTCCACTTTCTCAAGCTCTTTTCTTGTTGTCACAATTTTTTCTTCCAACTTCTCATAGTCTTTATCTCTTGATAGTAACCTTTCTATCAAAAATTCTTCCACTCTTTTTTTATTCTTCACTTTGAATATTTTTATCAACAATCATCTTTTCTTTTTTCTTCAACTCCCGAGATAACTTTTATTTAGCTCTCACTTCTTCCACAATTTTTTTCTTCATTTTTGTGATTTCCTTTCCAACACACATCAATTCTTCCATAAGATCTACTTAGTCTTAAAATCCATGAATAGAACCTTTTATTTTTCATCTCTTGAGACATCTTCATCTTCTTCTTCACTAGATTAATCTTCTTCCCCATTGGTGTAGAAATTCTTATGTTTCTTTTGACCTTTCTATTAAGAAAAATTGTCTCAGCCTTGCAAATATTATAAATTTGGACTATTTATCACTAGGTCTCATATCTGACAGACAATATTTTGTTGGTTGGACTTGCCCTAGAAGGAAACCCTTATTTTATGAGGGCGTTGTAATATAACTATGTATTGTGATGTATTTAGAGAGTTTGATAGTGGTAATGTTTTATTTGGATCTCTAGTTGGTGATACTCTTGTGAGAAGCTTTCTTTGCTAGTATATTGTAATCTTTATTATTTTTTAATAGTATATTTGATGGATTTTAAAGAGTGAAGTTTTTCTCCCAAAAGGTTTTCCCCATGTAAATCATTGTGTTGTGGTATGCATTATTTTTATGTTTTTTTATGTTTATGTTTCTATAAATATTGAAAAGATCTGTAAAAAATTTCATTATCCTCCTCTCAAGATTAGTGTAGGAAGTTGTTTCACTACCTTAGCTTCCTTACAATTGGTATCAGAGCCTGATCACCTTTGGTTTTAGTCGTGGGTTGTTGGGTTTTTTAACTAATACAAATTTGAGTGGGAGCTTGTGTAGAAGATACATTATGATATTTTGGTATGAATTTTCAAATGGAAAGTTCATTAAGGAGAATAGAGGTGGATAAATTTTCTAGAAATAAATTTGAAATGTAGAAGCTAAAGATGGAGGATCTGTTGATAGATCAAGATCTATGGGATGCTAATGAGAATGTTTCGAGGCATGCAAATACTACTTTGGCTACTCAATATGATATTATGGACCATAAAGCTAAGGGTCTAATCAGATTATGCTTGGTAGGCTTTGTTTTAATCAATGACTATAAGGAGACATTTCCATAGAAACTATGGAAGAAACATGGTAAGATGTATCAAGCCAAATATTTAGTGAACAAAATTTTCTTGAGGAATAAATTATATTCCTTGAGAATAAAAGATGGTGGAAAAATTATAAAAAAACTTGAAGCATTCAATATTTTTGTGGCTCACTTGGCATCAATTGGTGTCAAAATGGATGAGGAGGATAAATGTAAGATCTTTCTTTTTTCTTTTCCTAATTCATGGGATTGTCTTGTTATGGCTATTGGGAGGAATTTTTTATATTAAAGACTGAAGATGTGGCAAGGTTATTTTCTTTCTAAAGAGATGAGGAGGAAGGTATCTATCAATTCCAAGGAGGTCCTCAATATTCATGGAAGACTTGACGAAAAAGGAAAGAAGAATGAGAAGCATGATATATCTAAGTCCAAGGGGAGATTCAAATCTCTTGGAAAGTCTAAAGTTATTTATTGGAATTATGGTAAGCCTGGAAATATTCGTAAGGAATAGAAATAAAAACAAAAATAAGAAAAAGAAGAAATTTTCTTTTGACTCAAAAACCAAGATGGAATATGGTGATGCATTCATTGCATCTTTGGCAACTTGTGCAAGTAATCATTCATGGATAATTGAATTAGGTGCATCTTTCTATATGACCTTAAATAGAGATTGTTTTCTAAATATAAATAATTCTATGGAGATAAGGTATACTTGGGTGATGATTCTTATTTAAATATTGTTGGACGTGGTAATGCTACAATCATGTTTCCTAATCATAGAATAAAAAGGATTAATAATATGTTGCATATCCCTAGATTAGTGAGAAATTTATAATCTATGAGAAAGCTAATAGATGTAGGTGTGTAAGTAGTATTTTCTAATATAGGATGCAAGATGGTTAGAGGTGCTATGGTGATTTATAGAGGTGTTAGATATAGCACATTGTATAAGCTTGGTGCATGAACTATTGAGTGCAATAGTACTTCTATGAAAATCACATACATGGAAGAGGCGAGGGTTTCATCTTCAACAGATGATCATGGCTTCTAGGTACCCAAGGGTGCTCTTTCTTTTAAATCAAAGTTACTTGTAGAGAAAACTATTTTATGGAACTAGAGCCTTGGAAACATTGGAGAAAAGGGTCTAAGAACCTTGAAAAATAAGAAAAAAATTGTTGAATGTTTTTCTAGTTGTAATATTGAATTTGATTTCTATGAGAATTGCATTTAGAGAAAATAAAACCAAGTTTAGTTTTACTCAAGTTCTCATAAATATTGTGGTGTATTGGATCTTATTCATTATGATGTGATTGGTCCTGTAGATGTTCTTTGAATTGGAAAATCCACATATTATTGATTACAGTAGAAGGAAATGGGTATATTTTCTAAAGAGTAAATCTAAAGATTTTAGTTGATTTGACTAAATTAAAGCAATCATTGAGTTGTAGACTTGAAAGAAAATACAATGTTTGAGGAATGATACTGGTGATGAATTTTACTCAACAATTTTGATAGATTCTATAAATATTATGGTATTCATAGACAAAAGACAACTTCATATTATCCACAATAGAATGGAGTTGTATAAGTATTGAATAGGACACTACTGGAGAAGGCTAAGAGCATGTTGAGTGATGGTTGCATACAATAAAGGTCTTGGGTTGAAGCTATTGCTAATACTTTTTACTTGATTAATAGGAGTCCTACATTATCTCTTGTTGATAAGATTCCTACATAGGCATGGTCGAGTCATAAACATTCATTAAGATATCTTAATTTTGTTTGGTTGTGAGGCATATGTACATACATGCCAAAGGAGAAGTGAATAAAGTTGGACAAGAAGGCTATGAAATGTATCTTCATTAGATACAATTATAGTGCAAAAGGATACAAGCTTTGGGAACCTGTTGCACAAAAGGCATTATATAGTAGAAGTATTATTTTAAAAGAAATTAAGCATTCTTTCGTTACATTGAAAATATAATAAAATAAAAAAGAAGATGTGATTCAATTTACTTCTACATATGAGAAAGTTGAATGAAGTCCTAGGATAAACAAGAAGTTGAGGAGAGATCATCTAGCTCTGAATCTTCAAAAGAGGAGGAAGAACCTGCAACTTATTTTGTTCGTAGGTCTAAAATGCATAAAAAACCTAAAAGGTATTCACTTGATGATTGGAGAATTTTTTTTTTCTTTGAATACTAATGTGTATGAACCCGGATTGGTAGAAGAGGCATTATATATGGATGATGAAAAATACTAGAAAATTTCTATGGATGAAGAAATGGTAGCTTTGAAAAATAATTATACATGGGATCTTGTACCATTTCCTAAGGGAAGACAACATGTTGGTTGCAAATGGGTGTTTAAGAAAAATATTGATTTAGATGCAGGTATTGAGAAGTGAAAAGAAAGGTTGGTTGTGAAAGGTTACTCTCAAGGTGAGGGTGTTGATTATGGTGAGATATTTTCTCCTGTAAAAAAAATGAGATTCGTTAGATTTTGATTTCTATTGCTACTACTTATGATTTAGAGGTTGATCAAATGGATGTGAAAACTACTTTACTTCATGGTGACTTGGAGGATGATATTTATATGAAAAAGGTAGAGCACTACTTGGTCAAAGGTAATGGTAAATTGGTTTGGAAATTGAATAAATATTTGTATGGCCTAAAATAGAGTCTTAGGATGTGGTACCAAAAAATTGATACATATGTGTTGATTTTTGGATTTGAGCATTCTAAATCAGATCATTATGTTTATTATAAAACTGATGGTGACCATTTCCTATTTATTTCATTATATGTTGATGATATGTTATTTATTGGTAAAGAGAAAGGTATGACTTCTAAACTAATATCTCAATTTTTTGCTAAATTTGAAATGAAAGACCTTGGTACAACTAGAAACATTCTTGAGATCAAAAATAAAAGAGATATATTCAGCAAAAATATATGGCTTTACCAAATTAAGTAAGTCAATTTAATTTTAAAAAGGTTTGATATGCAGGATTGTAGACCATTATGTGTTCCTTTTTCAGCTGGAACAAAGTTATCAATTCCAAATTGTAAAAAATCCCCATTAGATATGGAAGACATGAGAAAATTTCCTTACTAGAGTGTAGTTGGAAGTTTAATGTATGCTATTGTTTTTACAAGTCCAAAAATTTCCCAAGGAATGTGATATCTTTCCAAATATATATCTAATATCGGTAGAGTTCATTGGGATGCAGTTAAAAGAGTCTTTAAATATTTGTGTAGTACCTCGTATTATTCCTTGTGTAATCATACTAACTTGATTGAAGATAATATTTCCCTTAATATTCATGGTTATGTGGATTTAGAATGGGCATGTAATATTTATAGTAGATGATCCACTAGTTCTTATGTATTTTCTTTATTTGGTGGTACAATTAGTTGGATGACTAAGTGAACCAAAAATAAAATAGGAATATATGGGGTGATCCACCGGTTCTATTTAGGTCATTCAATTATGTCCTAGGAGTCTTAATTGGATTGACTAACAACCTCAAAAGGTGATTCAATTCACAATGAGGAAGATCTAGGAAGGGTTATTTTATACTTTAAGGGGTTCACCACCAAGCAAATGATTGGAAAATACAAATGAAAATTCAACCTACAAAACCTAGTTATACAAGCTAAATAAGAGATGCAAAAAATGAAAATATGCAATGAGGATATATGATATGTTTACTTGGGAAGTCTGGAGATGTTATGAGGATTCTAGAAATGAAAAGAAGCTATCAAAATGTGCCTTGGAGGACTAAGATGCCAAATATAGTCTATTAGTCCCATTACTATTTTTCGGGGAAAAGATAGAATCTTTGGACATCAGAACTAGATCTGAAAGAATCTTTGAAAGATATGCTTGGGAGGAATAAGATTTCCAAGGTGGCATATTAGTCTCGATCTAAATTTCTGAAAACTTTGAATGTGGTCTTGAGCTCCAAGGTCTGCACTTCTTTCTTCTCAGATATTAGGTTCTGAAACTTTTGGATCTAGCTTGTAGGCGAGTTTTCGTGAAGATGAAAACTTTGCAATGCAACTTTGCACTCCAAGTGTGTTAAGAGTAATAAGTTATTCCACTTAATTAATTTAATCATATTGGTTAATTAATTATGTCACTTATTCCTTTAGGTTGCTTAAGCTAAACTTAAGCACATTAACAATTATTTATTAATTATTAAGTGTGCACACAAGGGTTTCCTAATTTTAGGTTTTCTTCATCTCCTCATAAGGATTCATCACATTGTAATTATCATATTATTCAATAATCATTTTTTGGTTTTGAGCTTGCACATTTTTGCTTGAGGGCTTATAGAACATCTTATTGCTTGTTCTGGATATCTGTTGCATGTGACAGGTGATTGCATGCAGGTGATTCTTGGGGACTGTGAAGTTGGATTTATCAACTTCCTAGATGATTTCCCCTTAGAAGAGGATGATGAATCTGAGTACTCCTTTTGCTGCTCATGAGATTTGGAATCCTTTTGTTTCTATAGTTATTCATCACACTTCTCATGTGAATCATCATTTAGAGGATAAATTTGGCTTCTTGAACATTGGATTTCTCACTTCAGATCCTACTCTTAAGCCATCCATTCCATCTCCTCCACCTACTATTGTAGTTGTTGATACTTCTATGACTATAGATGTTGTTTCTTCTATTTCAGTGTAGCAGGATCCAGTTGATCATCCATCTTTGGAGTTTTTTATTTAGTCTTCACCTACTTTAACTTCTTCATTTGTTGAGGTCACACCTGCTTTTGTGGAGACATCTTGGGCTACATGTACTTCACCTTCAGATATTACTTTCATTCGACCTCTTCCCTCTCACTTCTTTCAAGAGATGCAGTTTCTTCAGTTCTTTTGGAGCTACTTCATTATGGGGGGGATCTGTGGTCTCTTTCTTCCTCTCTTCTGGGGGGGTTCTTTCATGTATCTTTGTGATGGATCGTGTCCTTGGGGGGTCCTATGGAGTCCTCCATTTTTCATCACTTAGTTTCTCTTTGCATTCTATTTTGGGGAGGATTTTTCTTCCCACTAGGTTTTCTCCTTTACCCCAGTTAGTTTAGTTTGCATTGCATTTGTACTTGGGTACCTGATCAGGCCCTTGTGTTCGGGACCCATCTTTACCTTCATGCATCTTTTTTCTAGTGTTTTAGCTATTCCCTAAGTTCATCTTAAGGAGGGGTGTTAGAGTAATAAGTTATTCCACTTAATTAATTTAATCATATTGGTTAATTAATTAAGTCACTTATTCCTTTAGCTTTCTTAAGCTAAACTTAGGAACATTAATAATTATTTATTACTTATTAAGTGTGCACACCAGGGTTTCCTAATTTTAGGTTTTCTTGATCTCCTCATAAGGATTGATCACATTGTAATTATCATATTATTCAATAATCATTTTCTGGTTTTGAGCTTTCACATTTTTGCTTGAGGGTTTATAGAGCATCTTATTGTTTGTTCGGGATATTTGTTGCATGTGATAGGTGATTGCATGCAGGTGATTCTTGGGGACTGTGAAGTTGGATTTATCAACTTCTACAAACTGATCTTCAAGACTTCAACCTAGATCTACAAACAAAAATATGCAAGAGAGGGAAACCTTGTTGATTGTTAGTGAATGAGGGTTTTCCTTGGTCAAACCATTTGTTGGTAATTAAACCTTCAAAATGAAATTAATTAATTAAGGGAAATGGTGAATGAACAACATGCAATGCTACAACTCGCCAAGCTCTTGTAAATTCTACAAAATTTTGTGAAATGGTTGCAATGGATATCAATATTGAAATGCTTGATAGATCTTGAATTACTTGCTTGCTTGAATCAAAACCCTACATCACAAATGTTAGCACAACAACACACATAATGCAAGAAGCTCTTTGATATGATGCTTGAATCTTGGTGATGGCTCCAAATGCTTGATGAATTTCTCTTGAGTTCTCTTGTAAACTCAATTTGACTATAGTGAATTCTCTCACAAAATAATTAGATCAAAATGAATGAACCTTGTATTTATACTTATCTATGCTTAATATCCTAAAATTATATCACACCAAGCTGGCATATGAATTCATTAAATGAAGGATGCTAAATATCGAAAATGACTTGAGGTAGACTAAGATGCCCTAGGTGGTGTCTTAGTCCCAAGTGATGAAACTTGGCGCATAGACACCAAAAATAGGCTCAATGAAGATGCCTCAAAATCAAGGTCTCGAAAGGTTAAGGGGAAAAAGATACCCTAAGTGGTGTTTTAGTCCAGACCAAAAATCAGGGACACATAGATCAAAATCATTGGATTCATCATTTATACATTGGATAATGTCAAGATTATCCAAAAAAAGATGCCATTCATAGGGCTTGTGGACACAAAATAGGACCAATTAAGCCATAAATAAGGATAAATAAAGTAAGGTGGGCCCAAAATAGTGTGAAAATGGAAGGGTGTGCATTTTACTACACTACATTTAGCCCCCACTTTAGTGAGAGGATGAAATTGCTTCAAACTCACACTAAAGTAGCCAACCACATAATCAAGAGGGGTTCAAATATACAAATGTTAGTAAGATAAGATGATAATGATCAAGAGGAATGGTCAAGCCCCCATGATCAAGATCCTATGGTAGACCAACATAGACACAAAGGAACATGCTTGCGGATGATATATGAAGCAAAAATCATATGAAAAACATACACCATCAAAGACAAGAAAAAGGAAAAAGAGAAGGAAAAACTGTAACGGATCAAGCTTCGACTGGTCATCAAAGGTGGTGGACTAGGTTTAGGCTTGAAGGATTTTACAAGTGGAATGTGTTTTTAAATATGAAAATGTAAGATACACTCACAAGGAGTAGTGGGAGCTAATTTTCCACTAGGTGAGCCCTAGGGGGACCAAATCAAAGCCATATGCCTATGACTTTAATAAGTTACTAAAATGAATGCTCACAATGGCTAGTGAATCTAGTTGTTCACTAGGTGAGCCCCAAGAGTTCCATATCAAATTTTTACCTTCATGACTTTTATAAGGAAAAAAATAAAATGCACGCTCACATAGGCTAGTGAAGCTAGTTTTTCACTAGATGAGCCCCAAGAGGCCCATATCAAAGCCATACCTCCATGGCTTTAATAAGCACCAAAAGAGAAAATGCAATGCAATAATAAAGAGGTATGTTCAAAGGGATTTTTCTCAGTTCATGCGAGGTCTTACTCTTAGGGGACATCATGCTTAACATCTCCAAGAGAGGATAGATACAAGGTCTCATCTTGGGGAACATCATACCCAATGTTTCCAAGAGAGGACATGTGCAAAAGGTCTCATCTTGTTTTCAAGAGAGGACAAGTGCAAGGTCTCATCCTGGGGAACATTGTATATAATGTTTCCAAGAGAGGAAAAAAAATATCATGCTCTTAGAGGAACTCAAACCTGAAGACACCACCAAGAGGGAAAATGCATCACATCAAGGAATATGAAAGGAAAATGCAAATGAATCATTCTAAAATAATGCCAATGTATGCCCCCACTTTAAAGGAATTGTTAACACCATACTATGAGCAATTACTTTAAAGTAGCCAAAAGATGAAAAGGAAAAGAGGGTTGCCCCTAGAAACACATAATGGATCTATGGATTTTAGGTCACTATCTATCTTTGCTATAGTAATATTAGAGAGCTCGAAATTGTCATCATTCCTAAAATACACACAAAACTAGAAGAGTGGCACAAAGAGATCAAAAAAAAAGAAAATCCTTTTGGGTCAACATGGAAGAGACTTAGGGTGTCTCAATGTCTTGCATCATTCCCAAAAAGAAAAACACAAGACAAAAGCGAAAAGAAAAGAAAAATATTTTGGGTCAACATGTAGGAGACATAGGGTGTCTCGACACCTTGCATCACCCCCAAAAGGAAAACACTTATGACATATAGAAGAATGAAGGTACAAATAAAGGAATTCATAAAGAGAGAAAAACATCAAACAAAACATCATGGGGGATCACAATATGCACAAGAAAGAAAAACCAAAAAAGAAAATGAAAAAGAATAGTAAAGCACATGCAGATCAACCATCTAGTAGTTCATCTTCATCCCACTCTTGTTTAGTATATGTGAAATGCAAATCACTAGTGAGAGGGTTCACATTAAGAGTTGTAATAGGAGAATCACTAGGTTCAACACATAGCGAGTCAGTCGATTTAGGAGGATCATCATGGTTGTTATCATTTAAGCTTATGGATGAGGAGAACAAAAAATTCAACTCATTTTGCACTTCCTCATCAATTTGAGTTGTTTCCTCATTGTCTTCCAAGTTAACCACAATAGGAGGATGAATGATAATATCCATATAAGGTTTTGATCCTTATTGTGTTGAATTTACAATCTTTGGTAAGAGAGGAGGCTCATCATTTATTGCTTCTTTCAAATTCAAAATTTGAATTTTAATGTTTTTCTCAACACTAATATTTTGAGCAATAGCATAATGCCTACACCTATACTCTCTAGCATTGTGGTTCCTTTTATTACAATTTTTAAACCATGTTTGTGTAGGAGTGGGTGTATGAACCATAGGTTCCTTTTCTTCTTGTGAGGGAAAAATAAAAGAAACCATGGAAGGTTGTTCCACCACTTTTTCTTTGGCTTTATAAATTTTATTAGGAGGTAGGTTAGGAATTTCTTGGTTTTCTCTAGGTCTCTTGTAGGAAACAGGTAACGTTTTACTCATGGATGGGTCTTGGTTTGTAGGAAGGCTTTAGGCTTAGCAATTTTTTGTTTAGGTGGTGGAGGTTCAAGCATGGGTGGAGGTTCAATCATGGGTGGAGGCATTTTTTCAAGGGATAGCTTGGTTATTCATTTTTCTTTGAAATTTTTGTAGGATAGGAAAAGGAAGTCTTCACATTGTCTTGTAGGTTTCATGGGCTTAGGCAAAAACTAATCTAAGGAGAAATTTCCATGAGAAGATGAGGGTCTAAAGCCACTATGGTTTATGGTGAATATTTCATTGTCGACTAGAAAATTTAAGCACTTATGGACAATGAATGGGACTGCATTCATGGAGTGAATCCATTTGTATCCTAACTTCACATGAGATTGGTCTGAATTAGATATAATAGAGAATAAATAAATTTTATTTCTTGGCTCCTACTTGTAAATGGAGTGTGATTGAGCCCACTGTAGCACAAGCAAAACCATCATGTGTTTTAATCCATTCTTTATGTTTATCATATCTATATTGAGTGAGTTCATGCACATATAAGAGTTCTTTTGTGATCACATTCTCTCCACATATGGGATCAATTAAAATCCCAAGATTGGGCTTGTTATTAATTTTTTCGGTTATGTAAAGAGGACCATTAGGTGCATGTTTAATTGTTTCTTTTGAAGAGAAAGTAATGTCAATGGTTTGTTGTTTACAAGGCTCGATGTCAATCACTCCTATCATTGTATCAATAGGACTTTTTTGATTAGTATCCATAGGACTCTATTCATCATCATCCATAGGAATTTGTTCATGATTACTCATATTTTCATCATTCATGTCAACATTCATAACATTGAGCTTAGTTTGACTAGCCTTAACAAATGAAATATTATGGGCATGGGATTGGTATATTTGCAAGTTTTGGTTGGGAGGATCCACAAACTTATTACCTTTTGTAGACAAGGAAAATATACAGATTGATCCTATACACTTGATCCTGATCTTACTAACACCATTTCATCCTAAATCATCTCCTCGGCAAGTCAATTAATTGAATAATCTTTATTTGATTAAATTCATCATATTTCCTCTCTTAATTAAATAAATCAAATTTATCTAATTAAGTCTTCATCTCCTATTAATTAAATAAATCATTTTATTTAATTAATCTTATAGTCCCTCTTTTAATTAAATAATTCACTTTATTTAATTAATCTCTAAGGTCATCTCCTTTAAATTAAATAAATTAATCTTTATTTGCTTTAATCTAACACCACCCAATTTAATTAAATAAATAAAACTTTATTTAATTAAGTCTAAACCATTATTCATCTCATTTTGATTTATTCAAATCCAAAAGTCTAAGTCAAATTGTCAAATCAGATAATTTTCATCTAAACTAATCAAATCCTGATTAATCCTAATTCTAAGCCATCAAATCCTCTAGATTTTGCAACTTTCACAAGTAAATTAATTTAATTGATTATAAATTCTTCTATTTTCTCTCAAAAAGGCATGAATGAGGGAATATTCCTCAAATTTAAAAACCCCTCCAAAAGGGATGAGTACATCGAACAAGGCATTAAAGGCCTCTTACATGTCCTTTTCCTTGAGCCAAGTGGCATTTACTCCATTTCTCTCTCCCTCCAACTTGTCATTTCACAAATTTCAAATTCCACCTAACCATATTGATTTACACATTCATCAAAATGTGCTCATTCCTCCTCCAATCACATGTTAACAAGTTTCCTCTTCCTATTGGTTGGTCTTTTGTCCCACATTCATCCCTTTTGCCTCTTTTTCCATCATTCTCTTCTATTTATAGGAGGCTCTCATTTAAATTTTAGATCCACAACTTCATGCAACATCATTATATTCAAGTTTTTGAGCAATTTCCATCCATTTGCATCCATTTTCACATTTTTGATAGCTAGGTTATGGACAAATTGCACCAAGGAGCATGAAATCTTCATCATTGATCATGAAGCTTATAAGGAATTGGGAAATGGCCATTTTCCACATCAAAATGGCACCAATTCCCCATGGGATTGAGAGTTTGTTCATTTGAATAGAATTTAATAAGCTTTGTTATTGTGTTATTCATTTCATTTATTTTTTCTATGTTTCAAATGAATCTCATGGGGAATGTTGCTTCTAACTTGTATAATGAGCCCCTGGGTGATCCCACAATAGTGATTTACAATTTTTGGCTAAACTAGACATTGAAATTATTATTTTTAACTAAATCTTCACATTCAGGCACCTATAGCGGCTAAACTATGAGAAATTTGAAGATGATGCAAAATAGAGTCTCATCACATTTTGTCTATAGATTCTAAAAATATTTTTTTCAAAATTTTTGGAATCAGATTGTACTTCTTTTTCCATCTCCCACGAAAACTAGTTTTTTTTTTAAAATAATATTTTTAAAAGTGACGCACACCATATAATACATAAGTTTTTTTCCATTAAGGATAAAATTATAATTCTTTCAAATTTAGATTTTTAACTTTGATATCTAGTGCTTCCACTTGGTTAGATAGTTTTTTATTGAATATTGTTTCTTTAATCAAGTTTTGAAATCAAACCAATTACAATTTAGACATAGTGCGACTATATAATGCACATTTTTTTTTGTATATATCTAAAATCAATTTTATTTTTGTTAGATCAAGGGCTTCAATATCTAGTTCACTCATATTTTTCAATTTTTTTTTTGATAATCTACTATTTTCCCATATGTGCAGAACAAAGACCTTCATTTTCGATAAAAAACCTATATTTAATAAAACTAAAAAAAAATACATAATAAAACCAAAACATATCAAAATTATATTCTTTGGATAGCTCATTTTGAGGACTACATACTTACCAAATATAAATTTTAAATGAATTCATTTGATCCTGCAAAAAGTAAATCAAAAGTAGTTGTTTATCAACATTTTGATAAGTGTAAAGGAGACTTCATTATAGGTATGGTTTCAAACTAGTGGGGTTATTCCAAGGGGGCTTGGTCTAAGGTTGTTTGACCAAACCATTTTCAATTGGAATCCTTTAAATAAAACTTTTCAAGGCTTAAGTCATTATATTTTCTAAAAATATGTGATTTCAACAAAAATCAGGATCTCCCAAAAAGTGTAAACCACTATTGTGGCAGAACCCTAAGCTAATTATATGTTTTCTCTTTGTGTTTGTGAAGGTATAGGATCACCATTCATATTTTTGTGCTAGAAGGAGGGTGAATCTGAAGAAAATTAACACATTTTTCTAAAAAAAATGTGATTTTTTATTGAATTTTGTTGTCTATAGGGAAAATGCACTGTTGGTCATCAAAATGTGTCGCTATCAGTCCAGTGGAACCATATTGTGATTCTTTCAAACTCAAAACTATACCACTAAGGTATTCACGCCTAGAAAATTTTAATTTCAAACTACGACGCTGACCAATCAAATTCCAAATCAACTACTGATTGAAAAAGCGTCATAATCACATTCACTGTTTTTGCACAAAGCATCACTATCAGTCCCAAAAATGCTATATAGCACCACTGACTTTCCCAAAATATGCCACATTTGTAGACTGGGCCGCTGGAGTTGGGTAAAAGGTAGTTTTCAGATTATTTTGAACATGTGTTTTTTTCTTTTTGGTTGTTTTTGACTTCTAACTAGTTTTTGGCCTTTGTTTCTGTAGTATTAACCAGTTATTGTAGGTTGGATTTATCAAAAGTGAAGGAAGAAAACCAAGAAAAAGAGTTATTTATGACATCATCATCTCATTGTATCAAGTTTTTTTAAACACTTTATGGAGAAATTATAATCCCTTTTCTAAGGATTTGTAATCTTCTTGCTTTCTAGGACTCAATAAATTTCATTTGGGCTTAAAAGGAACGAAACAAATGTATTAAAAAGAACCATAGGAAACTTACTAGATTTTTTTTTGGACTTAACAAATGAAAAAAAAAAATCTCACACTTCAAAGTTGGTGCTTAAAAATAATTCATATTTGCTTTGTGGTTTAAAATGAACATGTGTACTCTTTGTTTTGTAATCTCTTTTACAAGTTAATATCCTTTAAAAAGATGTATGCACTTCTCTCATGCCTCACAAATATCTTGAGAATAAAAATACTTTTTCTTGAGACATTAAGTTGTGTAAGTGATTACTTCCACATTTCAATTTGGGTTCCTAAAATTGACCAAAATCTTGCTAGTGTGAGTGGAGTATATCGTGAGTGTTCTCTCTTTGTTTCTCAACAAATATTGATCGAACTTCAAGTGAACTTAGTCACTTTTTTTTAATCCTTGGAGGGCCTAAATTAGTGGGAAAAAGAACTCACCCCAAGGGAACGATCGAACCGGTAACATGCTAAATCCAAGCAACTTCCAACTAGTATATAAGTATGGGTACTTGAGGAAAGTTCAAGTATCATGAGGATTGTTCTGACAAGAAGGGCAACAATGGTCTCTTTCCATATGAATGATCCCCCATGGATGGAATGCACATATTAAAATCCTTTGTTTAGAAGGCCCAAATACCTAAATCTATTTGTTGATGCAATAACGATCATTTTGAAGTCGTCCCACACTTTTAAGGCTCTTGGTAGAGATGATAAGTATTCCATGTGAGTTTCATGGGTACTGATGCTTGGTTGACCTAAGAAGTGTGTCGTGGAGGGGACCCAATGTGGTCAAACATTCAATCATCTGCTAAGGGTAAGCATAGCTAGATTTATCAAAGTATGAACTCAACTAATATTGTCTCATTTTATCCTAGGATTTTTTATCAATTTGGAATCAAAATACTTTGCTTGGATCTAAAATGCTTGAAAACAAAAATTCACCAAATCTTCAAAATTTCAAACCCTTTAGGGAGAAAAATTAACTTTGACAAATCCAAGTTCTCTCGATTGCCCTAGGGATTTCATCCTTAGAGGCTTCTAAGTATTTGGATTTATATCATAATTTTTTCTCACTAAAGTCAACATTAGGAAACTATTGCCTTGATTTCCTTGATTCCCACATAATGGACTTTGTGGGATGAGAAGAATCTAGGACATTAGACATTTAGGTTGAAAACATAATCAAGAATTGTTTGTGGTAAAAGGAAGTCATTAAGAAAATATAAGAAACACTTGAACCCCACACATGTGTTCTTGCAAATAATTCCCTAAAAGATCAAAATCCAAAAACCAAAGTCTAAAGGTCTTAGCCAAAAGTCTCACAAGAAACATTCGTCTATGCTTTACGAATTTAGAGAAAGATTGACCTTCAACTTTTATAAATGTGCATCAAAGAACAATCCTAATTTGTATGAGTTTCATTTCCAACAAAATCCAAGTCTCTTTCAAAAGTTTTCATTTCTCACATAGGGAGTACCAAGCATGTTCTTCAATACTGAGGTCTTGTAGCAAGGAGTTCTATATAGGTCTAATCTAGAATCAAAATCAACATTCTCATCCATCCCTCAAACATTAATCAAAATCATCTCACCAACTCTTGGAAATCTTGAAAAAACACCCATTCTAGGCTTTTGGAAAATCCAAATCATCTTATTTGATTAGATGTGTGTAGATAAATCATTCTCCACATATTAAGTCAAATTATCAACCCTTGTGAACAAGTCTACCCATTGATAACATCCAAAATCTTAGGGTTTATAAGTTCATTATCTAAAATCCAAAAAGCAAATCAAACCAAAATCATCGTTTTTGACTAGAGGTGTATAGATGAATCCTTCTTTACACACTTAGTCAAACTATTATCTTTTGTACAAGTTTACTCTAGGAAAACATCCAACCTCTTAGATTTTATAAGTTCACTATCCATACCAAATCCAATCAAGCCAAGGTCGAGATCAAGTCAAACCAAACCAAATCAAATCAAATGAAAATATTAAAAAGTCCCAAAGTCTAGTATCTCCTTCAAGATTTCTCAAGAGTTCAAATCATTCACATCATCCATATTCCATTTGTCTCATTATCACACTTTGATCCTTAATCATCCTATATTTTCTCTTTTGTGCCTAAAGTTAGATCAATCTAAATAATTAGAGGTTCATCTCACATATTCTTGAAAATTGATCCCTATTTTATGGTGCAAACTAGATTGCAACACAAGAAGAACATGGAAACCAACAAAGAAACATCAACTTTGAGTGACTTGATTCAAACAACTCCTAAACTGAATCTCATTGGATCAAGCAATCCCCTAACCAATCTTCCTCTATCATCACAAAATCCTCAAGAGGAAGGTCACGTGGAAGACATCACTGATACTGTCTTAGGGATGACACAAGATGAAATCCTTGAAATGGTTCAAAATCCCAAAACTCATAGAATTTTCAATACCATGATGAGGCTCAATCCCTCCCAATACATGCTTGAATTGGAAAAAGAAGGGGCTAAAATCCCTTCTAATTTTGAAATAAGCACTATTGTGGAAAGGTCCCTTGGGATCATGCCTCCAATATCATCCACACCTCCATTTCGAAACATCATTCAAAGCACCCACAAATCACATCATCCATTTCTCCAAATCAACCAAATATCAACAAGGGAAGCTCATTGCTTCGTGCACTTCAAACACATCCCCTTGTGAACAACCAAGATTTTGATGCAAACACCATATTGGGTCAATCTATCCCATTGAATCCATTACACCCATATTTTTCACTTGCATTTTATGATCCTACCCATCCATCCTATTTTCATGCAACACCAACATATCCTCTCAACATGCAAACCTCTCTCCCCATGACCTCACAAGAAGAAGGTGAATTATTTGGATAAGGAGGAATCTTTGATACCTCATCATCATCATCATTCCTCCAAGGGAATACAACACCTATTTTTCCATCTCTTCCATAATTGACATTAAAATACACACCACCCTTTGAGTTGGGCCTTCCCCCTTTACCAACCATCAATCAATAAAATCCAAGCAACCCTCCAATCATAAATTAAAATATCATACTGAATCCTCCCATCTTGCCATTGATATCGTAACAACGGGTGGAAACCATTCAAGGAACCCCAACAATTAAAAAATCATTTACCATCCCCCAAATATCTCAAAACATTGTCTCCCAAGGACCAAGCATATCAATCGCACCATCCACCACACAAACCCCAAATATCAATACACCAGTCCCTCTCATCACAACAAAAAACACTTTTCCTAATCCTCCACCATCACCACCAAAAGGAACTTCAACAAATTCAAAATCAATAAGCTGCATAGCTAGCTACCTAACAAGTGCACACACAATTAATGACACAACAAGCGCAATAGGCTACCCAAGCCCAAGCTTTACTGCAACAAAAATAATCCACCCAAGCTGTGTAAGTAGCTCAAGCTGCATAGGCTGCCCAAGCTACATAGGTAGCCCAAACTAGCTCAAGATTAAGCCCGATATCAAGCTCAACAAGCACAAGAACAAGCTCAATAGCAAGTGCAATTGCAAGCAACTCATCAAAAATATTATCAACAAGCCCTACGATAGTATCAAGTGCAACAAAAAGCTTTGTTGGCACAATGACAACAAGACCAACAACAAGCTTTGATGGCACAACAACAAAAAGACCAACAACAAGCATTGTTGGCACAACAACAAATGCAGGTGTATCATCAAGTCTTAATCACATAGCAGATCTTCCAAATAACTCTCACCAACATACCTAACACTCCACCCATTAATCAAACAACTCAACCACTTTAGAACACATTCACTCCACCTCCTAATCTGCAAGATGACATGACAACATAAATAAAATTTCTCTTGTAGCAGGTGCTTGATCTCCAATAAGGGAAAACAATAAAGATACCAAGAAAGTTGTGCCCTTATCCTTTCAATAGGAGCCTAGAAATGGTACCATTCCCAAAGGATTTTGAAATCCCTAAATTTGACAAATATCATGGGCTAGGAAACCCTGAGGATCATATCAGACAATTCCAAGTACATTAAATGGAATTTGCATATGACGATACATATCTAATGCAGCTATTTCCTTGGATGTTAGTTTAGAGGAACTATCTATGCTCAAATAGGGTAAGGGGAAATCATTCGCTTCCTTTCTACAATGATGGTGATCCAAGGATAATAGGAGCAAGTGGGCCATGGAGGAGGAGCAGAAAATTTGCACCATCATTTCCAGTCTTGAGAAAACCTTGGAATTTCATCTAAAAATGCAATGCATCAAAAATTACAACCAATTGATCCCAAAGGTGCTCAACATCAATTGAGCCCTTATTGCACAAGGGGGTACACCTACATATCTAGAACACCAAGACAACAAACCTTCCACCAACTATAATGAAAAAACCTCATACATGGGTGAAAAACAAGAATGACACTAATGATGGTGTGGTTGATGCCAAGGTCATAATCAATGCTCTAAAATAGAACATCTAAACATATCAGCAACCAAAAAATAACAATCACAACAACATACAAACCAATGCAGTATCACAACCACCACCCAATAATCAAGTCAACAATTTGAATAATCGAGGGGGACCACCTCCACAAAAAAAATATCCCCTCAAGAGGAAGTTCAGAGCCCTTAGGGAATAAGTTGAATCTATCATGAAGAAACTAGTAAATGGTAATCTCATCAAAATCCGGGCCACCTATGAGAACTATAAATTGAAGCCACCATGGTACAATGAAAACTACCATTGTGATTTTCATTAAATCAAGGGGCACATCACAACATATTGCATGAAGTTGAAAAATCTAATGTAGGACCTCATTGATGACAAGATCATAAATGTGGAATAGCCAGCTAGAAATAAATACCTTAAGATATACAAGAATACGATGTTGAATCATAGCAAGGGAAAGAAAAAGTATGCCAATGTGAACCATGTGTAAGATAAAGTTGTTGCATCCCTAGATGAATGGGTCACTATTGTTAACATCAAGGGAGCCAAAGCGGATTGTGGAGTCACCACATGCAATGGCAAAATCACCATTGTTGGGTCATCACAACCACCTAGGGCATCCACCTCAAACCAAAAATCCACTCCTAATAGATACAATGTCTTGGACCAATTGAAAAGAACTCCCGCTCAGATCTCCATCATGGAGTTACTGAAGATCTCATCCGCCCATAGAGAAATCCTTGAGGAAGCATTAGCCTCATCTACCGTCTCTACCAATCTTGATACTAAACAATTTCAAGCTATGATCAAAAACATTACCACCCAAAGTTTCCTCACATTTTCTGATCAAGACATCACCACCCAACCATATCACAATCGCACACTCCACCTTGAGGTCCTGGTTCATAAAAAAATGTCAAAATGGTCTTGGTGGATGGGGGTGCGGGTCTAAACATCTATTCTCTTAAACTCATAAAGAATCTAGATTCTCTGAGGACCTCATTGAAAAGGGTAAGTGCATCACAATCAGAGCTTGTGATGACCAAGAAAGAGTGTCTCAAGGCACTATCCAACTCCCTATTCAAGTAGGGCTAGCCATTATGGAAACCACTTGCCAAGTCCTAGGCCTTGATTTACCTTATAACATCCTCCTAGGGCATCCATGGATCGATGGGATGCAAGAATTTTCATCCACCTTCCCTCAGTGCATCAAGTTCTCATATCAAAATAAAGACATCACAATCTACAGTGATCCTAAGCCCTTTGCTTACTATAAAAACTTGGAAGAAAAATACTATAAAATCTCCCAAGTCCCAAAGAATGATGAAGGCCCTTCAACTATGTATATAGACCTAGCTAACATTGCCTCCAGTTCTGGGAAAAATACATTTGTCATTACAGATATATCTATAATCAAGGTCATTATCCAAGATGACGGGTGTGGAGATTACAAAATGAAGAAGGGAGCCTTTGTGGTAGGGGAGTTACCTCAATACCCTAGATCCGATGGACAGCTGCAACCCACCAATATAGTAGCTCAAACCTTCAAAGTGGATCCCTCTTGATTTAGAAGTTGGAGGGATCTAGTTTGAGAAGTGGTAGATGAAAGAGATATATCAAGTCTCCTCTATCAAGATGAAAGACCTATACTGGCCCTTCCTATGGATGATGCTAACATAGGACCTCAATTAATGTTGGGCATGGGCTATAACAAAAATGAAAGTCTTGTAAAAAATAGTAACGACTGATTGGAACCTATAATTGTTGAGAAGAACATGAAAAATATTGGCCTTGGATGTACCCCTCCAAGTAATAACAATACATAGAAAAAGTGCCATGATTAAAGCAATCAAATCTCCCCCTCAACTATCGGTAGCCGCCCTTCAGTTACCACTATCTATAGGTCTACCTTTAGATAACTTTACCTTTGACATAACTAATGTGTGTAGTAGTGATGATGATACCATTACTGACTTGCCTATTCTTTTTGTAGATTCCTCCCTATTCATGATCAACACCCTATCTTTTGAGTCAGACCATCAAACCCATGCAATAAACCTAGTCTATCCCCAGGTCATCGATTACAACCAATGAGGACCACCAATTCTTGACACTATTGGCATAAGAACTAACACCTCTGGAGTGTGAGTTTGTACGTACAACTATGCACACTACGTAATGAGTGCTCTTCAAATTAGGAGGGAAAGCTCCCTCGTTGTGCTGGAATGCATGGAATAGAAAACTAAACTAAATCCTATCTTTTTGTTCTCAGCTAGTAGAGGCACAAAGTTAAGAAAACCTAGAACATTGCAGCTAAGTATTTTCTAGTTTCGTAGATCATTTAACTACAACTATGCTAACTTCTTTAAAATCTATCTAGTTTCCTCAAGAAAATAGAGCATAAGGAAATGGAGAGGGAATGGTTTTTATATTATAAGTTGGGTACAAATTTACAACATGAAGGCAAGGTGGGCACAACTATCTGCTCAACTAAATAAGCTTATTATCACACACATCATACGATAAGCTTTAAGTACGAATTCTCAACATGAAGGCAAGGTGGGCACAACTATTTGCTTAATTCGAATAGGCCTATTGATAACAAAAAACAAAAGATAGCCAACTAGGACATGAAATTGCATAGGCGAGACACGCATACAATCCACGATCGAACTAGCCACTATATCTAACTAAGGCAAGCATTCATCATAATAATTGCATGGAACCTGAGTGGCATAACAATTCATTGTCAAAACAAACACTTGTGAACAAATCCAAAAAGATAATATTACAGGCAAGGTGGGCACAACATATATTAATCTCCTGTAAGAGTTCATTGAACAGATACAATAAAAGCAATACTATAGGCAAGGTAGGCGCAACATGTATGCTATCAAGAAAAAGTTCTAATTTACAAGGGTGAACCAATCTTGAGAATAGGCATGTTGCCGACAACGCAACAATTCTCTATCACTAGGAAAAGCTAATTACAAATGAGCTGAAAGCTCTTATTTATAGACTTCAAGGTGTAGGCAACCCTAAAATCACCTTGAGTCAACTACAGTCCTGCAAGACATGCAAGATCTTATTCCTAAACCCTAATTGAATGAAACTATACAATTAACTGGGAAACTATCATCAGTTAACTCAAACATCTAATCTAAATGGACAAGGTGCAAGCATGCACATCCTTGTTGAAAGAAAGTTAACTGGAATGCTATCATCAGTTAACTGAAATATCTAATCTAAGCTCCAAGTGTTTGTAGATGTTTCCAAGAAAGACACAGCATGCAATGTGTAACAACTAGTTAACTTGAAAAGAAGCCTCGAGTTTAACTCCTGTGTCTAATGTTTATCTTAGAAAAGGTGGGACGCCTTGAACTGAAGTTCACTAGCCCTAATCTCGGGCAATTAACCCCTCCATGAGGTTAGTGACTGCATCACCATCTAGAGGTCGTCACATGTCTCAACTATCAATTCACTACTTGTCAGTAACTCAAGCAAACCTAAAAATCTCTGCATACTTAAACTAGCCCTTCACTGGCTAGTAACTCTGGCGGCTCTGTAACTGAAGTGATGGCCACTATTTCTTCTGCAACTTGACGCTTCTCATGTTTTTCATGCTTTTCTTTATGGAAGAGTGTTGCATGATGAAACTGCGAAGTTTGACTGAGAACTCTTTGGTTGCGAGAAATGCAAATTAACTTGTTGTACATGCAGAAACCCAACAGTATCAACCCTCTAAACTGGCCTTGGAAGACAATCAGCTATACGAGGCATGAAACCATGTGAACTTGAGTGACTACGCTTGTCAACCTTTTCGATGCACTTGATACAAATCAATGTCATCTTTTCTAATGAAATCATGAATTAAGACTGACTTGGTCTTGAATTCAATCTACATGAACTACATCCGGAAAAACTCGCCTGTAGACTATGAACACGACTATGTTCTGACAACTTCTTTGAAAAACCAAAAATCACTCCAGATAAGGCTAAAAATAGCCTGCCAAAGGGCAATTTTCACGAAAATTTTTGAGACATGGGTTTTGTGCATAATCAAATTCTAAGATAACCCACAACGTCAGAAATTCGGAAAAATGTGATTTAGGCCCACATGCAAAAGGTTTTCAATTGAGATCTGAATTGGCAGTTAAGGGCACTGAAGGCAATTTTTTTCGTGAAAATCTGAACATGGGTTTTATGTAGAACTAAATTCTAAGATGACCCAAATTGATAGATTATGGAAAAAATGTGTTTTAGGTCCACATGCAAAGAAAACACTATAAAAAAGCACAGTGCTCTAGAATAGAGGCAACGGGGCAATTTTCACAAAATAATCTAAGACATGGGTATTATCGTTGATGCTGAAATACTTGAACCTAGATGATGCTTTTCTGAAGATTCTTCCATTTTATTGACATGCGAAGAAAATCTAATATGAGAATAGTGGAAAATAAGACAAAAGAATAGAAATTTTTTATTTGTTTGTTTTCTCTCTTCTTGTGTAGAAATTCGCCTATGCTTGGAGTAGAACTGATGAAACCTGCATGCAAATGGAAAACAAAGTCTAAAATATCCTTCCTCTGATCATTCTGAATCTGTAGCTACGAAGAACATTGAATTTTGACCCTTGTAGCACCTTCAGATTAAAATTTACTTGAGAAAGGCATGTTTTATCAACTTAGAATAAGAAATAATGGATGCCATATGCATAATAAACAAGAATTTATCATCAAAGGTGTGCCAAATGCATGTACAACCTTGGAAATTATGCTTGAACTCTAACTGAACCTTCAAAATTCACGAATGGCCTCTGATTGGCTCTCAAAATAGTTAATTGAATGAAAAATATACCCTAAATAGGGTACCACCTTCAATAGTTCAGTCAACTAACACATGAAAGCTGATCTCGCTTAGTTACAGACTAAAAATAGGCCCAAAAGAAGTCAACTTGAAAACAGTCAATTGAAGAGTTAATTTTTAGTTAATTGAATCCTTTCCTCATGCACACTTCTTTTCTTGAGTTCAAAAAGTCAATTTTTGACTTTAGGCGTCCTTTCTAGACTTGACATTTTTCTAAAAATTTGAATCTAGAAACCTCAAATGAAGCTCACGTTTGATCACTGATTCTGATTGACTACCGTGTTAGATCAACTGGCTGACAATTCTGTCAAAGAACAGGACCAAATCTAACAAGAAGATTCCTTGAGGTGATAATCCAAAATTCATAAATCTGAGGCTTCAAAAAGATGGGCGCCCCTGGCTCCAAGGGCGCTTTTGACCTCAGTGTTAGAATATTTTCAGGCGTTTTCATTATTTTCACTGATAACTTGACCATATTTCACTTGACATTTCCTGACACTTGGCAAAACTTCAGAACATGCTAACTGGCTCAGTGCGGAGCAGGCTGAATTCTGAGCAAAGGCTCCTGAGGAGCACTTCATATAAAAACATCATCAAACCTTCCTAAATCATGGGCGCCCCTGGCCTCTAGGGGCGCTTTTCCCAACCAGTGTCAACCATTTATGTAATTGACCAAAAACTAGTAAACTTTCGGCTGTAGGCTACCAAGACATCTTCTAACCCAGCTGAGACAGGCAACGAAAAGCTGGAACTGACACGAACGAGATGAGTATCTGAAATCATCAAACATATTCCATTAAAGGCTTCAAAACCTTGGGCGCCCCTAGCCTCCAAGGGCACTTTTGACATTTTTGAACAGTTCTGAACAAGTTTGGAACCTCAGGTTTGACCACTGACCATGGCAATATGGCAACTCAGATTCACCTACTGACAGATGCATTGTGGAGCTGAACCAAAATGGAAACAAACCTCATGGGTGTCATTTGTTGAGAAAACTCCATCTGAAGCCTCAAAAAGATCTTTTTGACTTCAGAGTTAAGTCAATTTTCAATTCCCCTTGATTTGCGTTCAATCTCCAGTTTTAGGCGATAGACTTCTCCATTGAACTGGTTGGCTAGCTCATCGCAAAGCAAACATGATTCCGAAGAAGACATCTTGGAAGAGAGAAGTTATAAAAAGTTGATCTGGATCCCCAAAATCAAGGGAGCCCCTGGCTAACAAGTGTGCTTTTGCCTTGGTGATCATCTCTTCAACCTTCATTTTACATGCTCATTCGCTCCATGGTTGCTGCCATTTGATAAGTCCTATGAACTGGCTAATAGATTCATTGCGAAGTAGGGATGAAGCTGAGAAGATCATCTTGGAGATAGTCAATGCAAAAATTGACATCTGATGCCTTGAATTCTTGGGAGCCCCTAGCCTCCAGGTGCGCTTTTCTCCACCAGTGTTGGCCATTTTTTCAGCAAGCTAAAAATCACTTAACTTCTAGCTATAGGCTGCAGACAAATCTTTTGGATTGACTGGTAGGCTCATCGCGAAGCTGGCAAGATTCTGGAGAAGACATCTTGGAAGAGACAAACCTAGAAAAGTTGATCTAAGCCTCTAGAATCAAGGGAGCCCCTAGCTCAGAGTTGCACTTTTTATTCTAGAGAGCCATTTTTTCAGCATTTTCACTCTGTCGAAAATCCCCTCCAAGACAAAGTAACTTTTTGGACCAAACTTTCCATAGAAACATCACCGAAGTGTTTTGAGATTAGCTATCGACACCTGGTACCTGGCCATCTACCAATGATGAGTTTAGAAAATCTAACTTCTCACTTGAAAAACCAAAAACTACCCACTAGGCTTAAACTGAGTTTTAACTGAATCTAACTTCACCATTGTGATCGTGAAGCAAAATAAGCTAATCAAAACAAATTTTAGCCAATTCTGACAAGTTTCAATTTTTAGGGTTTTTGACCTAAAAATAGGAATCTAGAAACCCTAATTTTCAATTTTTTGAAATTTTGCTAGTTTCTCCGTGGCATGATATTGACTCAAAGCCCATACTTGAATTTCCTAAAAACTACATTTTGACATCATTTTAACAAGGTTTAGACCATTTTAAGCACAATGCCTTAATGTAGCAAAATTTTTGGTTTGGGTACAACAAACACATTCAAAAATTACGAGGCACTCTCAAAATTCATGGGATTGTGAGATACAGTACCATATGGAGATCAAAATTTTTGGTTCAACATCATACTAGATACATAAGCCTATTATGGGGAAACGATTGAACCCTTTAGTCGCAAAAGTGAGAAATTGAGAATAATCTCTAGGTCTTTGAGTGAAAACCATACTGTGGCATTCTCTGACCCAAAAATAGTAAAAATAAAGGATTCATCCAATGGTGAAAAGATCTTTGAGGTGCCAGAGGATGAAGGATTTAATGTTCCTCTCAATTCCATTCATCAGGAGAAGTCAACAGTTTTCGTACAATAGTGCAATCCAGTTAATCTGGGAACAGAAGAACTAACACACATAACATTCTATGCCAAGTCACTTCTCATAGAAGAACAAGAACTCCTAGTTGTGTTCCTAAAGGAGAGAAAGATAAAATTTGCATGGACCTATGTCGAAATGCTCGAGCTTTATCCATAGGTTGTAGTTCATCACCTAACTATATATCCTGAAGTAAAGCCATTAAGACAAAAGCTTAGGAAAATGCACCCCCAGATAGCATTGTTGGTCAAAATGGAATTACAAAAGCTCCTAGATGCATGGTTTATATGGCTAATTGAATATCCAGAGTGGGTCTCAAACCTTGTACCTATTTCAAATCCCACTGGATGCATCCACATCTGCATGGACTTTTGAGATCTAAACAAAGCATGTCCAAAGGATGACTGAACATTGACATGAGCATGGTATCATTAATGGATAGATTCTTAGGATACAATCAGATCATGATAGCTAAGGAATAACAACACAAGACAAATTTCACTTGTCTGTGGGGGACATATTGCTAGAATATGGTGTCATTCGGGTTGAAAAACACAGGAGCAACCTACCAAAGGTCCATGAAACTAATTTTTCATTATATGATCCATAAAACTATGGATGATTATGTGGAAAACATACTAGCTAAATCAAATAAATGACAAAACCACATACTAGCCTTGAGCTCCATTTTTGATAGACTAGAAAAGTACAAAATTTGACTTAATCCAAAGAAGTGTGTTTTCAGAGTACAATTAGGAAAGATCCTAGGGTACATTGTATCCATGAGAGGAATCAAGGTAGACCCCACCAAATTCAAAGAAATCCTCGAAATGGAGGCACCCTAGACATTGAAGTAGCTAATAGGCCTACAGGGAAGACTCCAGTCTATTCACCGATTCATAGTGCAAGTAGCAAACAAGGTAGTCCCATATTCTTATCTACTCCACAAGAGGGTATCAAAAAAATGGGATGAGAAATGTGACCAAGCGTTCAACAAGATCAAGGAGTACTTTCTCACACAACCAGTTCTTATGCCACCAATTCTAGGAAAACTCTTGATCCTATATATATCAACAATAGTAGCGGCCCTTGGCACTCTCTTAGCACAACACGACAAAAAAAGGAAGGAGAGCTATTTACTACATCAGCAGGACCATGATGGGACATGAGCTAAACTACACACCCATTGAGAAAGCCTACTTGGCAGTCATGTTCACAACACATAAATTCATACATTACATGGTAGGACATCAAATCAAGCTCATTGCAAAAATAGACCCTCTCAAGTATTTGCTTTCCAAAGCAACTCTCATAGGATGAATGACGAAGTAGGTTATGATCCTAATGGAGCATGACATTGAGTATGTAGAACGAAAGGATATCAAAGGACAATAAATCACAGATCAACTAGAAGAAGCACCAATATATGTAGAGAATCCACTTGTTTCAGAGTTCCCCAACAAATCAATCTTCAAAATTAGTGTACCAGATCACTAGAAAATGTACTTTGATGGATCCTACACACAACACGGGTCAGGAGTGGGAATCTTCTTCATCACTCTGCAAGGGGACTCCATACCTAAATCATACAAGATATCATTCTCATGCAAAAACAACATCATAAAATATGAGGCTCTTTTCATAGGGTTGAGGATCACAGTGTAGTGGCCAATCATGGAACTTAAGGTCTATGGGGACTCACATCTCATAATCAACCAAGTAAATAATGAATATCAAACAAAGGATGACAAGTTGACTACATACAAGAATTTGGTGGAAAGTCTCGAAGATTTCTTCATTGATATCACATTTTAAAAGCTACCAAGAGAAAATAACAAAGTAGCGAATGTAATGGCTACGATTGGATCACTACTAGAAATCCTACACAATGTCCTAAATGAAGAATTATTCATAGAGCAACTTCTCATACCAGCATTCAAGGTACTAGAGTCTAAATTTGTGTGTGAAATAATTGGTCCCAATCATCCCTGGTACCATAATATTTACACTTACCTAAGAATAGGAGTCCTCCCTACCAACATAACCTCGAACCTCAAAAGAGCCTTTGTCAAAAGGTCATCCCATTTTTTCATCCTAGGAGATACCATGTACCATAGGAGAATTGAAGGGACCCTTTTGCATTACCTAAACATTGAGGAAGCCTTGACTTCTTTAACTGAGGTACATAATGGAATTTTTGGTTCACATTCAAGCAGTATGACCTTGGCCAAGAAACTACTGAGGATGGGGTACTATTGGTCTACAATGGAAAGAGAAGCACATGACTATGTCAAAAGGTGTTTGTAGTGTTAGTAGCATGGGGATCTCATCCATGCACCAACTTAGGATCTCAACCCAATTATCATACCTTAGCCCTTGGCTCAAACTCATTGGAAAAATCACACCCACCTCATCTAATGAACACGAGTTTATTATCACCACCACGAAGTACTTCACAAAGTGGATAGAGTCCATCCAAATGACCTATATTACTAGAAAGAAGATATCCAAGTTCATCTTGAACTACCTTATTTTCCAATATAGGGTCCCCCAAGCCATTATCTTAGATAACCAGATAACTTTCAAAAATCAGGATGTTCGTGACCTATGCCAAAAGTTCAAAATCCAACATTGCTTTTTCACTCCATATTATCCCCAAGGAAATGGCTAAGCAGAAGCTACCAATAAGACCATCCTAAAAATCCTCAAGAAAATAATCAATGATGCTAGTCATGACTGGTATTTGCAATTGAATCCTGGCTTATGGGCCTACTGAACAAGCATTTGAATACCAACAGGTGCCACCTGCTTCTCCCTAGTCTATGGATTAGAAGCCATACTCCCCATTGAGATCGAGCTCCCATCCCTGAGAATATCACTATAGAATCTCATAAAAGATGAAGAATATCGGGTCTCATAGTTGAATGAGCTGGAACTACTAGATGAGTGGCATATGGATTCCTTAAACCATTTGTAAGTCTACCAGAACTATCTCAAGTGGAGCTATAACAAAAGATCAAGAGTCATACCTTCCAAGTCAGCAAGATGGTACTGAAGAAAAATTAGAAAAACATGCCAAATCTAGATAGCAAGGGATTTGAATCCAACTAGTTGGGACCATTCATCATCACAATGAGCTACAATTCAAGGGCATATCAGCTATCAATGCTCAAAGGGGAACCTATGTAGGATCCCATGAACAACTCTCATCTCAAAAAAAATTATGCCTAATCTTTTAAGGGTAAAACCAAAAATACAAAAAAGTATTCAAAACATATTAAAAAATCAGAAAAAGGATTGAAAATAGTAAAGATAAAAATCGTCCTCTAGTGAAAACCACTTTGGTGGCAATTTGGGCAAGTACCTTGGTGAAAACCTGGAAAACAGGCACCTTGTGTAAATAAAGCACTTTCCATCCACTAGGATCTTCACAACTTATTCTACACATTTAGCATTCATCCATCACATTCCATTGATCCTTCCATCCGCATCTACATCATAGCTTGATTCTATGTTCGTAAACATTCCTAAGGTCAATTTG
Source organism: Sequoiadendron giganteum (assembly GCA_007115665.2). Lineage (NCBI taxonomy): Eukaryota > Viridiplantae > Streptophyta > Pinopsida > Cupressales > Cupressaceae > Sequoiadendron > Sequoiadendron giganteum. The sequence goes on along the minus strand of CM021107.1, from coordinate 119,052,454 downwards.
TCCTGCCTATATCAAAGTAGTCTATCGCATCATGTTAGGGGCATGCTCTTTTGCATAAATTTGGATTGGATTCATGTATACCCTTGAAGTCTTCCTTAAAATCTAAAAAATCTAAAAATAGGTCTAAAAATACAAAAAATAAAAAATAGAGTCATCTTGTTGAAATATGTCATCTCTGAGCTTAAACATAGGCAAGGTTGATCTTTGATCATCCCTCAAGACACCCTAGTTTGGTCCTTTAGGAGTTTGTCATAATAAACTGGAAATCCATTTGTTTATATCTCATCAATAAATCAAGTTTGTGTTGGTCAAACTACATGGCCTCTGTGTGTATAACATAGGCAAGGATAATCTATCGATCAGCTCCCAATACCCCTAGTATTGGTCTTTAAGTTAGTCTCTTGGTTAAAATCTAAGAAAACCCAAAAAAACTAGAAAATCCAAAAATCAAAACATTTGTAAAACATCTCAAAAATCCCAAAACAACCTCAAAACATTTCAAAAAACCAAAAAAATTAAAATATTTGAAAAAATCCATCTATCTCATCTCGCTATCACCCAAAATAATCTCATTTGTAATAAATCATCATCACTTTCATGCTTTGGTAAAATTGTCAAAAGCAAGTCTAACAGGTTCAAAAGTGAAAACCCAATTGTCAAAGTCTCAAGTCTAGGTCAGTAAGTAGGCACGTTAGTCAACTTGGAATATCAATAGCCTATCATCTAGTTAATCCCAAATCATCTGATAACAACATGTCCTAGGATACATCCTTCCTAAAATGGACATCAATATTAGGCATCACTATAGTTTAGTCTTGGCTATTAGTATGAAGAACATTAGCTTGTTTGTTTCCTTTATCTTGGTCTTTTTGACTTATCTTATTTTTCACACATTTCAATGACCTCTTCATGATGTCCAAACAAAAGGATTTAGAGAGAAAGAAATGGGGAAAAAATCATTATCTTTTTATTTATTGTGCTTGTTGGATATTATTGTAATATAAATTGGTCATACGTACTTTGTTTAGGTGTAGGGAAGATGTTTTAGATGTCTTGTTGACCACATGTGAAGGCTTGCCTTTCCGTGTTTTTGTCTAAGATGTTTGGAATATCAGAACTACATTTTAAATAAGATTTTGTATGGTAGGTGTGAATAAGAGTACTCCTATCTGATCATCGAGTCAAAGCCCATCACACTTGGTACAATGCCATCCTAGTTCTTTATACCTTGATTCATCGTACCTATATATATTATCAAACATAAGCTAAATGTCCCTTTTAAAATCCCAACTCCTGATAAGAAAATCATCATCATCATCATTCATAATGTAGGTGTTGGATCCTCTTTTCAATTTCTTCTATCTTCTCTCCATAATAACATAGTACCATGAGAGTTAATAAAAAAAATGGCTAAATGCATCCACCCTGCATCCACAAATCATCAGCATAATGCATATCATATCATATCATATAGGAAACATAAATCAACTACATTTCATCATTAATATAGATTGGTAAATATCATAAATTTGCATTCATTATAGGCATTATTAAATCATCCATTGCATAATCACATATCATATCATTTGCATCATCACACATCATAAATCATTATGTATTCATTTCATAAGCATATCACATCATAATAATATCATTACATATCATAATCATTTGTATTTCATAAATCACATACATTACCCTCTCACATCATCATCATCATCATAATCATGTGCATTACATATCACATCATCTTAAATGATTACATTCATTTCATTGCATTTATACCATTACATTCATAAACCACAATGCATAATCATGAATTATTGCATATCATAGAACCATTGCATATCATAGGTCATCTCATGTCATACATCATCGTAATCATTTCACATGAAAATATTGCATTTACATATAGGTTTATTAAGCATCTCATAAACATACATCAATGTCATCATATCATAATATACATCATCACATTTTCATCAAATGCATAAGAAAATATACAAAAAGAAATGCATCCATAACCATCAGCGTCAATAAACATCTGCATATCATGAGTCATAGCATTGCATATAGGAAATTAAATACATTCATCCTGTGAACCCCTAAACCTACAAATGCACAAGAGTAACAAACATGGTTAGATGTTAGATCAAATGCATGTACACAAGAGTGAGATATTCCCCATCAAATCCATCTATTTAAACTAGATTTAGGAACAAAGATGAAGAACACAATACAAGAAATGAAATTAAATCCTAATCAAGTTAATAGAATGATGATCCCATGGGGAATTGGTGCCAATGAAGTGTTGCAATTGGCCCTTTCCCAATTCCTAAGTTGCAATGTGAGTTGATCTAGAAATGGTCAAATATCCAAAGAGATTTTGAGCATAACCTTGTTACAAATGTGAAAATGAGATGAGTGCTTGGATGAAATGAGCAAAATTAGTTCTCAATTGAAGAGAGTAACTTTGCATGAAGATTGTGAATGAGAAATGAGGAGAGAAGTCTCCAATTTATAGACTTCAATTTGGAAGAGGTGAGCAAGATTGAGAAATGTGGGACAAAAGATAATCCAATGGCATTGTGCCACTTGTCCACATGTGATTGGATGAGGAATGAGCACATTTTGGCCAATGTGCATGATAAATGCATAAATTTGAATTTGAAATGTTGAAATGACAAGGTGAATGAGAAGTCAAATGGAGTTATGACCACTTGGCTCAATGCAAAAGGACATGTAAGATGTCTTAAATGCCTTGTTGGAAGGACCAAGTCCACTTGGCCTTTTGAATTCAAATGAGGGAATATTCCCTTTTGATGCTTTGTGAGGGAAAATAGATGAATTAATAAATCAAAGTAATTGATTTATTGTGAAACTTGCATTCTCTAGAGAATTTTAATGAAAGGGATTAACTTAATCATGGTTTTGAATAAATTAATGAAGAATTAGGTGATGTGACAATTTAGACTTAGATTTATGAATTGATTTAAGTAAAAAATTGAGAGGACATGTTTTATTAAATAAATAATTTGATTTATTTAATCAAGAAGGAACATGTTAGATTAAATCAAATAAGGTTTTAATTTATTTAATTTAATAAGAGGATTTTAGAGAATTTAATCAAATAAAATGATTTATTTAATTAAACAAATATGTAAGGTTAATTAAATTAAACTGATTAATTTAATCACTGAAAGAAGAAGACTTAATTCAATAAATAATGATTTATTAAATTAAGAGATAGAATGTGATGAAATGCTGAGAATATGATTTAGGAGGAAATGTTGTTAGTAATCAGGATCAGGTGTGCTAAAGCAAACTTCTACATTTTCCATGTTTACATTTTGCCCCTCTTTGAAGCAATGTACTTGTTGCATTGTTTCAAAGAATAAACTGTTGTGATCGAAGGTCCAGGATTTTTTCAAATTTTTTCAAATGCCCCATTGTTGCCCCAGTGGAAGGATATTACTGGATATTGCCCCCTCGAGAGATCGAACTAAAATTTTTATTTTTTGGATGATCTCGCGAAAAAGATGACAAGGTGCCCGATAGGCCAGAAATGCCCCAGAATGCCAAAAAATTAGATTAAAATGCCAAAAGGGTTGCAGAATGACTCTCGATTGGATGAAAATGGGTTCAGGGGACCAAAACCCTTGCTAGAAGGTCAAATTAGGTGAAAAAACCCTAATTTTCAAGCTTAAATAGACCTCGAGGGGTCACTTTCAATACGTTTGCATTCTTAACCTTGAAAATTTTGACATTTGAGCTCTGCGTCTTAGAGAAAATGGCGCAACGACAGCCTCCGCATGTGTCAGAGTAGGTACGAGTATATCAGCGGCCAGTCGCCGCAGGACCCACGGTATGTACCCCTATCCGACCTTTATTTTTCTCGTTATTTACGCATTAATTAGGTTTAAATTTTGGTCGAAGCGGTGTGGCACAATATAGTATCGTGGAAAACTTCCAAACAGGGTCGCATGGTCCTATATAGGGCCACTTGTGCATAGAGCACCGTACAAGTGAGTCTAGCTTTAGGGATTTTTTGTCATCAAAGTTGGCCGCTTCCACAAACTACGCCACGTGGGCCAGTTTGTGGCATTTAGCTATCTAAGTCCACCACGCGACGCTGTTTGGGAAATTACAAACTGCGTCGCTTTTGCAAACAGCACCGCTTTTGCTGTTTCAAAAGTGAAAGGCAATATAGACAATAGATTTTTTCTAGGGAAGCTGATGCGACACTTTTCCTTGTACAGGAGAGGCACGAGGTTATTCATTCGAGGGAGCACCGGTGGCCGGTTTTTGAGAGATTGCAGGATAGGCACATATTCCTTCAGGAGCAACTTGGCATGCTTGGCCTGTGGTTCATTGCTTATGTTCCTCCTATTCGAGCACATCTAGGTATGATGCATGCCTTGGCCAAGCGGTGGCACAGTGAGACATCGTCTTTTCATCTTCCTATTGGTGAGGCTACCATTACTCTCGAGCATGTCTGGCGCATCCTGCGACTTCCCATTCATGGAGAGTGAGTGATTTATGATTTGGAGGAGGGTAGGGATGCCTGGTTCGATGTCATGGGTGTGGACGAGCTCATGCTCTCCGATGGTCAGATAGATTTGGAGAGGTACCAGGATATAGCCCCTACTTATAGCCTAATTGTGGCCGCCATTATTTCTGGCCTTGTAGCTCTTGATCAGTGCGATCGATATTTTAGTCCGGGTTGGGGACTAGCATAGTAGTAGATGTGTGCTCACCAAGTGTGCTTTGCCCAGGGACCAGTACTGTTGGCCTCCTTGTACCAGGACTTGCACGAGTTTGCCTATTTGGAGGGTCGGGCTCTTGGGGCTGGATTGACTTTTGCATATTTGGGCCTAGGATCGAATTCTGGTGCTTCACCCAATTATGACACTGATTGTTCTAGATATTGATGACCCCATGGTGTGGTGCTATGGTGGGGCGAGGATTCGCTTTACTCACATGGGTACAATTGACATAGCCCATTGGCGGCGGGTTCTAGATGAGATGATAGTATTTATATGGAGGCCATGGATGGGCATAGGATCGTGGATGGATGATACAGACTAGCTTTTCTTTGCTCACCAGGATAGATTCATGCAGGGTCAAGAGCACACCATGATAGAGAGGTACCTTCTTGATAGGGTTAACGAGGTAGTTCGGTGAGGTACAGGGTATTCCCGATGCTCAGTACGTGGCACTCTTTGCATGCTCGACTAGAGAGACCACACAGGGACTACTCATTCTAGTAGATGAGGCAGTTTCCTCATTCAGACAGTTAGTGGCTCGATCGTGGCCATATGATGAGGGGCCAGTAGATGCAGGGGTGACTCCAGTGTACAGGGCATGGTTTAGTCCACTAGTGAGATTGATAGTTCCTGAGACAATTCTTCCACATCGGAGGCCCAGAGGTAGGTTAGTAGGCAAAGGTCAAGGAGGTGTACCACCAATGCAACCAATAGTTGGATAGGATGGGCAGCCCCAAGTAGGCCCACAATAGTAGCCAGTAGTACAGCTAGCGGGGTAGCTAGCAGGATAGTCAGGTGGATAGCTAGCAGGATAGCTAGATGGACAGCCAGGTCCCCATGATGCACTGATTCATCAGTTACAGGGTCAGGTACAGGTTCTGACAGCAAAGCAAGATGAGGCTCGGTGACAGGTTACTACGGTCACAGTTGAGAGAGATCAAACATGATCCGAGAGGGATCAGGAGATTGGCTGATGGAGGCAGCTAGAGAGTGCAACCTCTACATCTCGAGGTCGATCAGTTGACATTCGGGAGTACAAAGAGGCCATCAAAAAGGCCAAGTACTATCGGCAGCACTACTGGCAGGTGGTTCCATCAGTAGACAGAGAGCCAAATTTTTCTCAGCAGATAGGGAGGCGACCAGCAGAGGCCCATGGTGAGAGACAGGATGGGGAGGACAACAGCCAATAGGGCCAGCTCCTTCTTTTGATCACAGACAATTTGTGCCTTTTTTTCTTCTGATATACGGGTTGTAGTACTTTGGCCTTATTGTACCATGTATTCAATGTACATTTGATCTGATTTGTATCATAACAATATTTTTTTGATGGTATATATGAGATGATTCACCCTTTATGTATGGTGCACATGTATGATATGCAAATGTATGATGCTATGAGATGTTTCCATTCTTATGCTTATGTGATGTAATGTATGTAATGGATGCATTTCTTTTTGTATATTTTACATGCTTTATGGATGTAATGATATGCAAATGGAAATGGATGTATGATGTAATGCTTTTGTTAAGCTGTTTAGAATAACAAAATTATTCTTCGTAACTTAAGATAATGATATGATGCAATGTGTTTTAATGCTAATGATCATGTGGATGCAGGGTGTATGCATGGGCGATGCTTTGATCACTATTATGATACCATGTTAGTGTGGAAAGAAGATAGAAGAATTGCAGAATTAATGAGTTATTTAGAATGGCGACGGTGATTTGCATTGCTAGGAATTGGGATTTTCAAAGGGTTAATTGCATTATGTTTCATAACACACGTAGGTACGATGCATCAAGGTATAAAGTACCAGGATGGCATGGTACCTAGTGTGATGGACTTTGACTCGACAATTAGATAGGAGTATTCTTGTTCACACTTAACATGCATACTTCATTCAGCATGTAGTTCAGACATTCTAAACATCTCAGACTAATACACAAAAAAGCAAGCTTCCCTATGTGGTCAACAAGAGATCTAAAACATCCTCTCTACAAACCAAACAAAACATGCATGACTAAGTTATTTTACAAGGGTATCCCACAAGCATAGCAGATAAAAAAGATAATGATCTTTGCCCCATTCCTTTCTCTCTAAACCTGTTTTGTTTAGGCATCATCGAGAGGTCCTTGGAATGAGTGCAAAATAAGATAAGTCAAAATGACCAAATAAAGTAAACAATCAAGCTAATGTTCTTTATACCGCTAGCCAAGACTAACTACTATGGGGTACCTGATGCTTATGTCCATCGCAGGAAAGCTTCATCCTAGGATATGCAATGATTAGGGTTTTGATGGGACTAATTGGGTGATAAGCTATTGATATTCTGAGTTGATCAACTTGCTTGCTTACTGACTTAGACCTTCAAGACTCTGACAATTAGAGCGTTCACTTTTAAACCTGCTATACTTGCTTCTGATTGACTTACCAAAGGGTGAAGGTGACGATTGATTTTAATATGAGTGATGACAAATAATGGGTGAAAGCGAGATGAAATGGATGCACCATTTTAGTTTTTCAGATATTTTGAGGCTGTTTTTGGTATTTTCAGATTTTACGATGAAAGGACTAACTTAAAGACCTATCCTAGGGGTCTCGGGAGTTGATCCATAGATTAGTCTTGCCTACATTATACATGCAGAGACCATGTAGTTTAACTGACGATAAACTGACTTGATGATGAGCTAGATGGGCAAACGGATTGCCCTTTTTATTACTTAAAGGACTGACCTAAGATGCAGACTAAATGGGCAAACAAATTGCCATTGCGACAAACGCCTAAGGACTAACCTAAATGTAAAAGAAAAGATGGGCAAACGGATTGCCAATGTGACGAACGCCTAAGGACTGACCTAACTATCTTGGGGGATGATCAAAGATCAACCTTGCCTACTTTCAAGCTCAAAGACGACGTAGTTCGATAAGGTGAAAAAACTGACAAGACTCAATGATGAAATTTTTTGAAGATTTTATGATATTTCGACATGTTTTTGGGATTTTTGAATGATTTGGATGTTTTTGGATTTTTGATGAATTTCGAGAAGACTCCAAGAATATACATGAATTTGATCTGATGCCGATATAGGGACATGCCCCCAACATGATGCGATAGACTACTTCGATAAAGGTAGGACAAACTAACCTTAGGAATATGCCAAGTAGTACTATGGTGGAATGTGATATGGACACCAACTCAGGCTATGGTATGGATGTAAGCGAATGGGTGGATGTGTGGATGAGTGAGTCATGTGAATCTTGGTGGATAGAGAGTGCTTTATTTATGCTTGACGCCTGTTTGCCAGGTTTTCACCAAGGTACTTGTCCAAAGTGCCACCGAAGTGGTTTTCACTAGAGGACGATTTTTTTCTTTACTATTTTCAATCCTTTTTTTTTTTGGCCATCACCAAGACGCCTATTTGCCAAGTTTTGATCAAGGTAATCATTTTTTCTAGACTTTTTCTGATTTTTTGTATTTTTTGGTTCTATACCTTGCATGTGTTTAGGCATAAAACTTTTTGAGGTGAGAGCTATTCATGGGCTCCTGTAGAGGCTCACCTTCTGGTGTTGACAGTTGATATGCCCCTGATTTGTAGCTTGCGGTGATGATGAAGGGTCCCAGCTAGTTGGGCTCAAACTTCCCTTTTGTATCCGGGTTGGGCTCATTCTTTTGGTTCTCTTTTAGCACAAGGTCACCAACTTTGAAGGTGTGTTGCCTGATCTTCTTGTTGTAGCTCTGTTTTAGGTGTTTTTGGTAGATCTGTAGATCATTTAGGGCATCCATGCGTCGTTCATCTAGTAATTCTAGCTCATTCAGTCTTGTAACCCTGTATTCTTCATCTGTGATGAGGTTTTGCAAAGATATTCTTAGTGACAGGAGCTCGATCTCAGTAGGGAGGATGGATTCTGATCTGTAGACCAGGGAAAATGGAGTGGCGCCTATCGACATATGGATGCTGGTGCGGTAGGCCCATAAGGCAGGATTTAGCTACAGATGCCAGTCATGACTAGAGTCATTAACTGTTTTCTTGAGTATTTTCAAAATGGTTTTATTGGTAGCTTCTGCTTGGCCATTGCCTTGTGGGTAGTATGGGGTGGAAAAGCGATGCTGGATTTTGAACTTTTCACACAAATCATGGACATCCTGATTTTTGAAGGGTGTCCCATTATCAGAGATAATGGATTGAGGAACACCGTATCGAAAAATGAGGTAGTTCAGGATGAACTTGGATATCTATTTACCCGTGATGTAGGTCATGGGAATTGCTTTGACCCACTTTGTGAAATATTTAGTAGCACTGATAATGAACTTATGGCCATTGGATGAGGTGGATGAAATTTTACCTATGAGATCGAGGCCCCATTGTGAAAAGGGCCAAGGTATAACAACAGGATGCAACTCTTTAGTTGGTGCATGAATGAGATCTCCATGCTACTGGCATTGTAGACACCTTCTGACGAAGTCATATGCCTCTCTTTCCATTGTCGGCCAATAGTACCCGGTTATCAGCAGCTTCTTAGCCAAATTCATACCACTCGAGTGTGAACCACACGTGCCATTGTATACCTCAGTTAGAGCAGTCATGGCCTCCTCAAGTTTTAAACAATGTAGCAAGGTTCCATCGATGCTTCTATGGAAGAGGGTCTCTCCTAGGATGATGAATTGTAAGGCCCTTTTGACAAAGGTTCACTTTAGGTTCGGGGTGATGTCAATTGGGAGGATTCCTAACCTTAGGTAGGTGTAAATGTCATGGTACCAAAGATCATTGGGACCAACAAGTTCACACGCGTATTCTAACTCTGGTACCTCGAAAGTGGGTACGAGAAGCTACTCTACAAGGAATTCATGTTTCAAGACATTGCGAGGGATATCTAGCAAGGATCCAATCATTGCCATTGCATCAGCTGCTCTGTTGTTTGCCCTCGGTATTTGCTCAAAGGTGATGTCGATGAATGATTCCTTGAGGTATTCTACTACCTTTTTGTATGGTGCGAGCTTATTGTCTTTAGTTTGGTATTCCCCATTGACTTGGTTAATGATAAGCTGCAAGTCTCCATAAACCTTTAATGCCATAATTCGCCACTATGCTGCAATCTTGAGACCTATGGTTAAAGCCTCGTATTTTGCAATGTTGTTCATACAGGGGAATGCCAACTTATAAGACCTTGGTATATAATCTCCTTGTGGGGTAATGAAGAACACACCTGCTCCCAATCCATGTTGCGTGTGGGAACCGTCAAAGCATAGTTTCCAGTGGTCGACTGCACCGAGATTGAAAAGGAACTCATCTGGAAATTCTGATATGAGTGGGTTGTCTGTGTAGAGAGGAGCCTCTGCTAGCTGGTCTGCAATAACTTTTCCTTTGATTGCCTTTTGCTCGACATACTCAATATCATGTTCAGATAGTATCATTACCCATTTAGCCATTCTGCCTGTAAGCATTGCTTTCGACAATAAATATTTGAGTGGGTCTATTTTGGCAATGAGCTTAATTTAATGAGCTAGCATGTAGTGTCTAAATTTCTAGGCTACAAATACCATTGCCAAGAAATCCTTTTCTATTGATGTGTAATTGAGTTCATGCCCTATCATTGTTCTACTGATATAGTAAATTGCCTGCTCCGTTCCCTTTTCATCATGTTGGGCTAAAAGGGCACCAAGGGCGGCTGTTGTTGTTGAGATGTGTAAAATCAACGGTTTCCCTACGATCGGTGGCATTAACACAGGTGGTGTAAGTAGGTATTCCATGATCGTTTTGAATGCTTGTTCGCACTTGTCATCCCACCTGAATGTGACTCCCTTATGGAGCAGATGTGAATAGGTGATCTATTTATCTGCTAGTTGTGCTATGAATCTCCGGATAGACTGGAGTCTACCTTGCAATCCTCTGAGTTGTTTTAATGTTCTTAGTGCTTGCATATCGTAGATTGCTTTTACCTTTGTAGGTTCCACCTCTATCCGTCTCATTTAAACTATGTACCCCAATAGCTTTCCTGATTATACCCCAAAGACACACTTCTTTGGGTTGAGTCTGACCTTGTACTATTCTAGCCTGTCAAAGATTGCACTTAGAGTTGCTATGTGATCATGTCTCTTCTTTGATTTGGCCAATATGTCATCTACATAATCTTCAATAGTTTTTTGGATCATGTCATGGAAGATTAGTGTCATGGCCCTTTTGGTATGTAGCCCCTACATTCTTTAGCCCAAATGGCATCACATTCTAGCAGTAGGTGCCCCACAGACATGTAAAGGCTGTCTTGTGCTGGTCTTCCTTTGCTATCATTATCTGATTGTATCCCAAGAAGCTGTGCATTAGGGACAGCATCTCATGTTCATCCATCATGTCCACTATCATGTCAATGTTGGGTAGTGGAAAATCATCCTTAGGACATGCTTTGTTTAGATCTCTAAAGTCTATGCAGATGCGAATAACCCCATTCAGTTTTGAGACTGGCACAAGATTAGATACCCACTTCGAATAGTCAATTGGGTGTATGAAGCCAACATCCAGGAGCTTTTGTAGTTTGATCGTAACGAGCAGGGCTATTTGCAGGTGCATCTTCCTTAAATTTTGTCTGACTGGTTTTTCCCCAGGGTAAATAGCCAAATGATGAACCATGACCTCATGATCCAAACCGAGCATGTTAGCATAGGTCCATGCAAAGTTTACCTTTCTTTCTTTCAGGAATGCTGCTAATAGTTCTTGTTCCTCTATTAAGAGTGACTCGATGTAGAAAGTGATTTGCGGCTTTGTTTATGTTCCCAAGTTGACAGGGTTACACTGCTCTGCTAGGACTATTGACTTTTTTTGATGTAGAGTTGTAGGGGGAGATTGAATCCTTCATCCTCTGGCACCTCAAAGAGGTTTTCACCATTGGATGCATCCTTTATTTTTACTATTTTGTGGTTAGAGAGTGCCACAATGTGGTTTTCACTTGATAACCCCGAGCTTATTCTTGCTATTTTCCTTTTGCGACTGAAGGACTCAATCATCTCCCCATAGTATGCCTATGTGTCCAACGTGATGTTGAAGCTTGCCTTATGGTCCCCACATGGAACTATATCCCTTAGTCCCATGAATTTCGAGAGTGCCTCATCATTTTCAAATAAGTCTAGAATTGGTGGCCCTCGTTGATCGTGATCGATGAGTTGCGGGTGTACTAAGGTGATTTGGTGGTTTGGTCAGTTTGACTCAGCTGTGGAGGCACTAATCATTAAAAAGGTGGAATATTTGAAAATCTTAGGGAGACCTGCTATGGTATCATCATCATCACTACTGGGACAAACATCGGTGACGTCAAAGGTGTAATTATCAAGTGGGATACCTAAGCAAATAGGTGGTCTAGGATTGGTCGTTGTTACCTAAGGAGAGGGCCTGACTGCCCTTCTGGGAGTACCCCTGCCATGCACGGTTATACTCGGAGGAGTATACCCAAGGCCAAGGTTCCACATTCTTCTTTCTACAATTATGGGCTCTAGTCATCCATCAATATTCCTTCCAAGGCTTTTGTTCTTGTTATAGCCCATACCAAACATCATTTGTAACCCTCTGTTAGTTTCCTCCATGGGTAGGGTGGGGGTGGGCCTTTCATCTTAGTATAATGTGTTTGAGATGTCCTCTTCATCCACATTTTCTCTACTGAGATACCCCCAACAATGGAATCCAGAAGGTTCTGCCCTAACAGTGTGGATAGGTGTTTCAATTGGCTGAGGTTGTCTGTGCAACCTAGGAGATTATGGTAACTCTCCTACAACAAATGCATTTATTTTCATTCTGTAGTCACTGCATCCATTGTCTTGGATCATGTTTTTGATTTCAGATATGTCAAGAATGGCAGGTGTCTATGTCACAGAAGTGGAAGCGAGGTTGGCTGGGTCTATGTATGAAGTAGATGGTCCTTCATCATTTTTGGGTACTTGGGGAATCCTATAAACTTGGCTTCCAAGTTTTTGCAGTAGGAAAAAGGTTCGGGATCCCCATATATAGTGGCCTCCTCATTCTGATGTGAAAACTTGATGCATTGGTGATAGGTCGAGGCCACAACCTTCATTCCATGGATCCACAGGCATCCCAAGAGGATGTTGTACAGTAGGTCAAGGTCGAGGACCTGACAGGTGGTTTCCATGGTCATCGGCCCCACTTGGATGGGGATTTTGGTAGTGCCCTTAGACACTCTTTCTTGGTCATCATATGCCCATATTGTGATGCTTTTCTTCTTATTTATGGAGTCCTTAGTGAATCCCAATTTCTTTATGAGCTTTAGGGAACATATGTTAAGGCCTACACCTCCATCCACTAGGACTCGTTTGACTTTCTTTTTATGGATGAGCACTTGAAGGTGGAGTGCTCAGTTATGAGATGGTTGTGGGGGGAAGTCTTGGTCAGAGAATGTAATGAGATTTGGGGTAACGATGTTACCCACCATAGCCTGGAATTGCTCTGTGTCAAGGGTGGCGGAGATGGTGGATGCAGCTAATACTTCATCAAAGATCTTTCTATGGGAGGAAGAGATTTTTAATAGTTCCATGATGGAGATTTGGGCCGGTGTTCTTTTCAGCTAGTCAATGACATTGTAGTCATAGGGGATGGACTTTGTATTAGAAATGGTGGTCTTAGCTGGTGCCCCAGCAATGGTAACCTTTCTGCCACGTTTGGTGACTCCATAGTCGTTGTTGGCTCCTTTGACATTTATGACGGTGACCATCTCATCAATGTATCTGACTATCTCCTCGTACACTAGGTTAGCACTAGCATACTTTTTCTTTCCCTTAATGTTCCCTTGGTTGTGGTTCAGCATCGGATTCATGTATATCTTTAGGTCTTGGTTTCTAACTGGCTGTTCGATATTGATGATTTTATCTTCAATGAGGTCTTGGATGATGTTTTTCAACCTCATGCAGCTTGTGGTGGTATGTCCTTTGACCTTATGAAAGTCACAAAGAGGATTTTCATTATACCATGGTAGTTTGGTCATGGGTTCCGCATACTGCTCTAAGCTAGAGACTTTGATTAGATTCTCCTTGACTAGCTTCTTCATTATGGACTCAATTGATTCACCAAGAGCTGTGAAATTTGTTGGGGGATACTTGCCTCAGGGAGGTGGTCCTCCTTGATTACCCAAGTTGTTGATTTCATTTGTGGGTGTTGGTTGTTGCTGTGCTACTACCACATTAGTCGGCACATTGTTACGATTATGATTTTGGATGTTTTGCTTAAGGGCACTGATGACCACTTTAGCATCGACCATGTCGTCATTTGTGATATTTTTATTCCTCGACCATGTTCGAGGTTTATCATTGTAGCTGTTAGACGGGCATTTATCCTAGGGTGGAGTGAATGTTGATGCACCTCCTCGCATAGTAAGTGCTCTTTCAATGTTGAGCACCTTTGGGATTAGTTGATCATAGGACGTGATGCACTGCATTTTCAAGTAAAATGCCAAGTTTTCATCTACATTGGCTATGATGGTGCAAACTTGTTGTTCTTCCGGCATGGTCCACTTGCTTTGATTGGATTTGGATTACCATCTTTGCAAGAAGGATGTGAATAACTCTCCTTTCTTTTGTTTGAGTGTTGATAGTTCTTCCAAACTAACATCCGCACTCATATTGAAAGCATAATTTTTAAGGAAAGCTTCCACAATTTCCTCGAATGTTTTGATTCCCATAGGTAGGCGAGAAAGCCATTCCATGGCTGGACCAGTCAAACTACGAGGGAAGAGTCGCATTAGATACGTGTCATCATATGCGACCTCCATACAGTGCACCTAAAATTCCCTAACATGGTTTTCAGGGTTACCTGTTCCATTGTACTTGTCAAATTTGGGGATCTCGAATCCCTTTGGGAATGGTATCATGGTGAGACTTCTATTGAAAGGATAAGGGCACAAATTGCCTGGTGTCCTTGTGGTTTTTCCTGCTTATAAATCCAACACTTGTTGCAAGAGCAGTTTGATTTGTGTTGTGACATCTTTGCTCGGATCAGGAGGTGGGATGAATGAGTTGTGAGGTGTTCGGGTTGTTTGATGGGTGGGGAGAGTACTAGTGGGCATTTGTGGCAAGCTCAGTTGTGCATTCAAATCCTAATGGTATGCCTACATTTTTGTCAACAACGCTTGTTGATCTTGCTGCTGTTGTTCCAACAATGCTTGTTGTTGGTCCATTTACTGTTGTTCCCATGAAGCTCATTGTTGATCAATCTATTATTGTGCTAGTAAAGCTTGTTGTTGGTCTAGCTATTGTTGCGCCAACAAATCTTGTTGTTGGTTGAGCTACTGTTGTGCCAACAAAGCTTGTTGTTTAGCTTGTTGTTGTGCTTGAAAGTCTTGCAGGGCTTTTTGGTATGCTTGCAGATGGATCACTTGTAATTGTGCTTGGTATTGGGTTTGTTCCTATTTTTGGGCTTGTGCTTGTGCTTGAGCTAGAGCTTCAACTTGCACCTGAGCTTGGGCTTGGGCTTACGCTTGAGCTTGCACTTGTGCTTGGGCTTTCACTTGAGCTTGGTCTTGCGCTTAGACTTTTTCTTGAGCTTTGGCTTGCCGCTTTTGCTTGATTACGCTTTGTTGGTTGGCCTTTTAAAGGGTTTGGATTAGGGTGGTGAATGAATGTGTTGTGTTGGCTTTTGGTGGGATTGGTGGTGGAATGGGAATGACGCCAACCGTTGTGACCAATGAAGGGGTTATGGCGGTGGTTAGGATTTGGGTTGTTGGGGGGGTGGTGGAGATGTTTGGTCCTTGAGAAGGCATGCTTTGGGATATTTGAGGACCAACGGATGTGTTTGTCATAGTGGCTTGAATGGTCGCCACTTGTTGCTATGATGTTGTGGGCATAAAGATGGAATTTGAGGTGATGTGCACATTGCCCTGTTCTGAGAAGCTATCAGCATTTAGGGGAGGAAAACCCAATCCGAGAGGTGATGTGGTTGTGAACGGAAATGTGGGTAGTGGTGGTAGGCTACCTTGGAAAGAAAAAGGATCAAAAACTTCAATTGCTCTAAATAAATCACATTCTCCTTGTGGTAGAGAAGTTGGTATGTTTAACTGATAGGTTGGTGAGGCATGAAATGAAGATGAACCAGCGGGATTACGAAATGTGAGTGGGACGTATGGGTGCAATGGATTTTTTGGAACAAAATTATCTGGCATGGTGGTGACAGCCACCTCTTTATTGGTCACAAGGTGATTCTACTGTAACTCTTGAAACATAACACTTCCTTTGTTTCTAATTGGTGAAGCAGGAGTGATGGTTGTCGTGATGTGGGGTATGTTTGACATTTGGGATGCATTTGTAAGAGGCATGTCCGTACTAGTGCTTGCATCAAGGTCAAAAGGGAACAGGACCCCTCCTTCCATAAATGTGTTTAAGTACTTGAACATGGCACTAACAATTTTATGGTTCTCGGGGTTTTGAACCATTTTTATCATTTTAGATTGTGTCATCCCCATGTCTTCATTTGTGATGTCCTCCTCATGGCTCTCCTCTTGAGGATTTTGTGATGATAAAGGAGAGTTAATTGGGGTATTGCTTGATCCCGCAAGGTTTATTTCAGAGGTTAACCGACTCATGTCAATAGAAGTTGATATTTCACTGATATTCTCCATTTTCTTCTTGTATTGAGATCTAGTTTGAACCATAAAATATGGATCATTTGATCCTAACCTTTCAAGTTCAAAAGAGAAGAAACTAGGGAAGCCAAAGATCAAAGAGGGCGATAACAATGGTGCGAAATGGATGAGGTGAATGAAACTTTTGGAGAACTTTTGAAGGGTTATGCTAAACTTGTAAGGACTTAGGTTGATTATGATGGTTTGACTATGTGTATTTAGTCAAACAAGATTGTATTGAAGTTGTATTCCCTAGGAAGCTACGTTATCCTAGGGGAACTTGCAAAAGTGGATGAATTAGCTAAGTGTGTTAAGCCAATGCAATTTGTGAACTAGTAAACCTTACGAAGTTGTGTTATCCTAGAGGTAAATTCGTCCAAGAGTGTTGACTATTTTGGCTAGGTGTGTTAAGCCAAGATAGGGTGATGTTGGTTTAGCCCTCTAAGTTTAGCACGAGTGATTTTTCTAGAGTTCTCAAAAGGTTTGATGATGGGATGAGATTTGATTTTGATGAAAATATGGATGGGGATGACGCTTTGATCCTAGACTTGAACCTAGACCCAACTCTCTCTTACAAGATCTCGGTGTTGAAGAACATGCTATAATTCCTATGGGAGAAAAGAGAACCTTTCAAAAAGTTCGGGATTCTCTTGGTAGTAAAACGCATACAAAGTCGGATTGTTCCTTGAAGCATTTTTGTAAAATTTGTATACAAGTCTTTCTCTTACTTCAAGGAGCATCTCAAGGCGTTGCTCACAGGCTTTTAGGGTTATCTTTTTGAACTTTGGCTTTGGGATTTTAATCTTGCAGGAAATCATTGGAAACAACACATGAAGTTCAAATTATCTCTTTATCTTGGTTTAATGAATTTCTTTTATCAAGACACTTGCTTGCTTATGTTTCAAACTATATATCTAGTGTCCCACTTTCTTTCTTATCCCACAAGGTCCATTGTGTGGAAATTGAGGAAAATAGGGAAAAAGTTACCTATGTTAACTTTTTTGAAAACAAATGACGATAGAATTCAAGCACTTAGAAACCTCTAGGGATAGAATCCCTAAGGAAAGCAAAAGTGCTCTAAATTCATCAAAGGTATTTGTCTCCTTAAAGGGGTTTGAAATTTGAAGGTCTTGTGAATGTTTTTTTTTCAAGCGGTTTTTGAGAACCAAGCAATGTGTTCTTTTATTTCAAGCACTTTTACAATCCTAGGATGATGAGGCAATATCTTGTTGGGTTCCCACTTGGATAAATCTAGCTGCGCATATCTTGTGTGAATGGCTAAATGCTTGACCACACTAGCTCCCCTCCATGACACACACTTCACGGGTCAGCCAAGCATTAGTACCCATGAATCTCTCATGGCATACTTTCCATTTCTACAACAAGACTGCATGTATAACATGGGCGGCTTCAAAGGACATGACCTTTTGCACCAACAAGATAGGCAAAGTTTTGGCCTTTTTCTAGAAAAAGGGTTCTAATTCGGGCATTCCATTCATGGGGGATTATCCAACATTGGTGAGAGTCCATTGTTGTCCATCTCATTGGAATAATCCTCGTGATTCTTGAACTTTCCTCAAAAGTCCACACTTATATACCGGTTGGAAGTCGCTTGGCTTTAGTGTGTTCCCAGTTGGGTCATTCCCTTGGGTGAGTACTTTTTCCCACAAGGCATGCGCTCTAAGATAAACAAAAGCGAGCTAACATATCCCATTTTTTACACAACCTTTGTTGAAAAACAAAGGGGAAAACCTCTGCAATATGTCGTGCTCACACTCACATGTTTTTTTCAATTATTAAGCACCCAAATTGAAATGTGGAGGCAATCTTTTTAACAACCTAATATCACCAAAATACTTTTGATTCTCAAGATCGTTGTGAAGCGCGAGAGAAGCGCATACACATTTTAAATGATATTAACTTGTGAAAAGTATTGCAAAACATGGAAAACACTTGTTCATTTTAGACCTTAAAGCAATGATGAATTATTTTTAAGCACCAAATGAAATGTGAGATTGCCTTGTTCAATTGTTAACCTTTGAACAAAATCTAGTATATTTGTCTGAGGTTTTTCTTAGCCCCTTGGCAACTTTTGAAAGGAAATTTGATTGTTAATTTTAGAACCCAAAAGAAACTTAGTGTCCTAAGATCAATGAACTTACCAAATCCTTTAAAGAGTGTTGAAAAACACTTTAGTGTTTAAAAACACTTTGTACAACATAAAAAGCATGGTGTCATAAAATAAAATAAAAATTGCTTGTTCTTTTTAATCCAAACTGAATTTAGTATTCCTAAGGTCAAAGCTGTTTAACAAATTTTTTAGGGAGTGTTAAAGAACACTTTAGTGTTTAAAAAAACTTTGGGTTGGTGAACATGATATCATGATAAACTTGTTCCTTTGCTCCAACCTGCAAAATGATAGAAAACTAGAGAGAAATAAAGACAGAAAACCAGATTAGAGATTAAAAAATCCTAAATTAGAAAAGCACATGCCAATTTAAAACTTCAGTTTTCCCACAGCAGAGTTTGCAAAAGCGGCGCTATATAGTGCCGCACGGTTGACTTTGGGCAACGCTTTGCAGAGACAAAGAGCACAAAAGTGGCACAACAAAGGTAAGCGACACAGTTTGGATGTGACCTAGTTTGAAAATTTAATTTTTTTTAGGCGGGAGGGATAGAACGGCAAAGTTTGGAGAAAGCACGGTGCGATACTATGCCATGGTGATGAAAGCGGTGGAGTATTGCGTCGTGAGGGTGGGTGCAACGGAGTTAGAATTTTTTTAAAAAAAAGATAGGCGGGTGGGATATGCGGCGAAGTTAGGGAACTAAGCGTAGGCCAATATGGCACCGCATCTCTGAAAGCGGCGAAGTATTGCGCCACGGTGTTGAAAGCAGCTCGATATAGCATCGCGTGGTTGAGTTTGATGTGTCTGCACAAAAACATTAGAAACCACAGAATTTTTTGAAAAAACGTGATTTAAAAGTTTTCAAGCCCTCCTTCTAGCGCCAAAATGTGAACCCCTAAACCTACAAATGCACAAGAGTAACAAACATGGTTATATGTTAGATCAAATGCATGTACACAAGAGTGAGAGATTCCCCATCAAATCCATCTATTTAAACTAAAATTAGGAACAAAGATGAAGAACACAATGTAAGAAATGAAATTAAATCCTAATCAAGTTAATAGAATGATGATCCCATGGGGGAATTGGTGCCAATGAAGTGTTGCAATTTGCCCTTTCCCAATTCCTAAGTTGCAATGTGAGTTGATCTAGAAATGGTCAAATATCCAAAGAGATTTGAGCATAACCTTGGTACAAATGTGAAAATGAGATGAGTGCTTGGATGAAATGAGCAAAATTAGTTCTCAATTGAAGAGAGTAACTTTGCATGAAGATTGTGAATGAGAAATGAGGAGAGAAGTCTCCAATTTATAGACTTCAATTTGGAAGAGGTGAGCAAGATTGAGCAATATGGGACAAAAGATAATCCAATGGCATTGTGCCACTTGTCCACATGTGATTGGATGAGGAATGAGCACATTTTGGCCAATGTGCATGATAAATGCATAAATTTGAATTTGAAATGTTGAAATGGCAAGGCGGATGAGAAGTCAAATGGAGTTATGACCACTTGGCTCAATGCAAAAGGACATGTAAGCTGTCTTAAATGCCTTGTTGGAAGGACCAAGTCCACTTGGCCTTTTGAATTCAAATGAGGGAATATTCCCTTTTGACACTTTGTGAGGGAAAATAGATGAATTAATAAATCAAAGTAATTGATTTATTGTGCAACTTGCATTCTCTAGAGTTTTTTAATGAAAGGGACTAACTTAATCATGGTTTTGATTAAATTAATGAAGAATTAGGTGATGTGACAATTTAGACTTAGATTTATGAATTGATTTAAGTAAAAAATTGAGAGGACATGTTTTATTAAATAAATAATTTGATTTATTTAATCAAGAAGGAACATGTTCGATTAAATCAAATAAGGTTTTAATTTGTTTAATTTAATAAGAGGATTTTAGATAATTTAATCAAATAAAATGATTTATTTAATTAAACAAATATGTAAGGTTAATTAAATTAAATTGATTAATTTAATCATTGAAAGAAGAAGACTTAATTCAATAAATAATGATTTATTAAATTAAGAGATAGAATGTGATGAAATGCTGAGAATATGATTTAGGAGGAAATGTTGTTAGCAATCAGGATTAGGTGTGCCAAAACGAACTTGTACATTTTCCATGTCTACACATCCATCATGCATATGTAAAATAGGACACATCTCATAAATGAATCAAACCATATCATATATATCATCAAAAAATGTAACTGTCATGGTACAAACATCAAGATCAAATATGTGTATAAATCAAGTATACAATGCCTATGGGGCTATAAAAAATGGAGCCCATGGATCAAAAAGAATAACATCAATAAAAAGGGTATCATGGTGGCCCACCCTGCTAGCTGCTACCCTCCCCCACTTGTCTCTTAGCCTGATCCTTAGGTTGTCTCATGCATGTCTATTGTTTGTACTCTAGTACTCGAGCCCCTACTAGTATGGACTATTGGTAGTGTACCGTGTAGTACTCGACCTTTTTGATAGCCTCACGGTACATCTGCATTGAGATTGTCCTTCCTTATGAAGTGGCGGCCATGCTCTCTAGCTATAATCTCCAACCTATCTCCTGATCATTCTCAGACCTAGCCTAGTCCCTCTCGGTAGTTAGTGCCTGTACCTATGCTTGTAATCCCTAGACCTATTCTTGTAGCTACTATATTAGAGCAACTCTCTAATCTGGCTAAGGTGGTGATGGTGGGGGAGGTTGTTGTTGGTGGTCTCTCTGTCTATCCCCTAGCACCTAAGGTTGTTGGTTAGGCTTCCTATCCCCATCTCATTGTTGTCTATCCTCATCTCTCTATTGATCCCTAGGCACTTGATCCCTCTATCCTGGGGGTATTCCACCTCCTCCTCAGAACCCATCCCCATCTTCATCTCCTCTACCTCCCTACCCTTGCCCTCACCCTACTGATCTACATCTGGGCCTCTACTGTAGGGGTGCTACTCTTGGATATATCAATCGTAGAGGTGGTCTAAACCATGCAATATATGTTTTTGTGACCCTTTCATCTCCTTGTCCCTGATCATAAGGCCATGACCTGGCAACCAACTTTTTGAAAGATGTCACTACCTCATCGGTTGGGATCAGCCTCCCCCATGGAGTCTCCCACATAGTATGTGCAAAGATTGCCACATACTGGTCATCAGGATGATTTTGTCTATCCAAAAAATGTCAAGCCACTCTATCAAGAAGATACCTCTCTATCATGGTATGCTCTCTCCCCTGCATAAGCATGCCCTACCTCACAAAGAAGATCTATTTTACAGCATCATACCATGGAGGCATGTCGAGCCAAGGACTCCATGTGAACACTACCATCTCATCTATAAACCTCCTCTAGTGAGGGATGTCACATGCCCCTCTATATCACCAGACTACAAGATCATCTAGCTCTAGGGAAATCATTGTAACCTATGGGTGAAGCACTACAATGTGATCCCAAACCCAAACATGCAAAAGTTTGACCCTAGCCTTGATAGCTCTGCTATCCAAGTATGAAAACTCATGGAGATCATGGTAAAGAGAGGCCAACATCATTGGCCCCCATGGAAAGCCCTCTCACCATCCAAACATCCACTACCAAGCAAGACCCCATCCCAAACTAAAATATCAACTGCATTGATCTAGTGCCACAAAGCCTAAAATGATAGCAACTTCGATCAATCAAAAGGTGGGCATTGTGCCCCTATATCACTCAAGCTCAATCTGACCCTCATAAAAAATAAGCTCATCAAATCCCATAACCTCATAGTAGGCATCCCTCCCAACATCCACATCATAGATCACTCACTCTCTATGGATGGGCAATCGAAGAATGCACTAGACATCCTCCAAGTGAAACAAAGACGTCTCACTATGCAATCTCTCTACTAGGGCATTCATCATTCCCAAGTGTGTCTAGATGAGAGATATGTAGGTGATGTACCATAGTCCTATCACCCCAAGGTTCTCTTGAAGCATCTCATGCATACCAACTAATCATCTTAGAATCTGGGACTTGTGCTCTTGTGAATGAAGTATCCCTAAGTCCTACACAAGAAATCCACAGTGTCAAGTTTTGTAAAAAATTGGGATCTTGTTCTAAGTTGTCATAATTGAAATGACATATGTGGAACTATTTGCAATTGTGCCACTAAGACCATCCTAAACTCTAAACTCTATCACCGTGTCGCATTTTGAGCACACTCCTTAACCTAAATTCTAAATTGCACTGCTGTAGTACAATTTGAAAATGTGATTGACTTTGACCCTTGAACCCTAATTTCTAAGCTAAGCCATGATGACACGGTTTGTAAATACGACACTCTTTAAGGTTGCACAAAGGTGATTATGCACTTTTAGTAGTGCTATATAGTGTCACTTGACTATGTTTGACCTTTGACCCTATTTATTGTGCACAAAAATGGAAAAAACAAGTTGAGTAAGGGTCACATGCCGATGGTCCTACACCTGATGGTCATTGGTACACTCACACTCAATTTGAAACATGTCATGGAAGCACTCATTGTGCCATCTTAAATAGTGCTTAGAGCTCAAAAATGCAAAAATCTCTTAAAGACTAGGTGTGCAAATAAATTGAAAGTGACCCCTTGAGGCCTATTTAAGCTTGAAAGTTAGGGTTTTTTGACCCTGTTTAGCCGTCTAGCTAGGGTTTTGGACCTCCAATCCTATTTTTGTCTGACCAAGGGTCATTTTGCATCATTTTTTCATGCTTTGGCATGTTTTTTTGGCATCCTGGACCCTTCTGGACCCGTCAGGTAGCTTGTCCTCTTTTTTTGTGCGATCACCCAAAAATCCAAATTTTCATTTGATCTCTCAAGGGGGAAGTATACCAATGCAATCCTTCTCAATGGGGCATCTGAAAAATAAAAAATAAATAAATTTTGATCTTGGTATTTTATTCTTTGAACCAACGCAACAAGTACATTGCTTCAAAGAGGGGCAAAATGTAGACACAAAAAATATACAGATTGATCCTATACACTTGATTTTGATCTTACCAACACGAGTTCATCCTAAAACATCTCCTCGGCTAGTCATTTAATTGAATAATATTTATTCAATTAAATTCATCATATTTCCTATCTTAATTAAATAAATTAAATTTATTTGATTAAGTGTTCATCTCCTATTAATTAAATAAATCATTTTATTTAATTAATCTTATTGTCCCTCTTTTAGTTAAATAATTCACTTTATTTAATTAATCTCTAAGGTCATCTCCTTTAAATTAAATAAATTAATATTTATTTGATTTAATCTAACACCACCCTCTTTAATTAAATAAATCAAACTTTATTTAATTAAGTCTAAACCATTATTCTTCTCATTTTGATTTATTGAAATCCAAAAATCTATGTCAAATTGTCAAATCAACTAATTTTCATCTAAATTAATCAAATCCTTTGAATTTTGCAACTTGCACAAGTAAATAAATTTAATTGATTTATAAATTCTTCTATTTTCTCTAAACAAGGCATCAATGAGGGAATATTCCTCAAATTTAAAAATCCCTCTAAGAGGGATGAGTACATCCAACAAGGCATTAATGACCTCTTACATGTCCTTTCCTTTGAGCCAAGTGGCATTTAATCCATTGGTCTCTCCCTCCAACTTGTCATTTCATAAATTTCAAATTCCACCTAACCATATTTATTTGCACATTCACCAAAATATGCTCATTCCTCCTCCAATCACATGTTGACAAGTGGAATCTTCCTATTGGTTTGTGTTTTGTCCCATGTTCATCCCCTTTTCCTCTTTCTCCACCATTCTCTTCTATTTATAGGAGACTCATTTAAATTTTGGATCGACAACTTCATGCAACATCATTATCTTCAAGTTTTTGAGCAATTTCCATCCATTTGCACCCATTTTCACATTTCTCATAGCTAGGTTATGGAGAAATTGCACCAAGGAGCATCAAATCTTCATCATTGATCATCAAGCTTGTAAGGAATTAGGAAAGGGCCATATTCCACATCAAAATGGCACCAATTCCCCCATGGGATTGAGAGTTTGTTCATCTGAATAGGATTTAATAACCTTCGTTATTGTGTTCTTCATTTCATTTCTTGTTTTTATGTTTCAAATGAATCTCATGGGGAATGTTGCTTCTAACTTGCATAATGAGCTAATTATATGTTTGTTCTTTGTGTTTGTGTAGATATAGGATCACCATTCACACCTCCAATAAGGATATGATTGGAATCAATGAGGTCTTGCAAAAGATGTTTAAGATGCTTTCAATGTTTTGTATCATGTCTTTTGTTTTGGTGATAAGCGTAATATGCATTGTGTCTAAATCTTGGAGGCAATGGCTTGCTAGGGTCAAAGGGTCAGACAAGAGGTAAGGTAAGCATGTTTTTCTTTAAGAGTTGGGTGATGATGTTGTGGAGTGTGTCAGGTAAGGGAGTAAATTTCCTTTGCGAATCCCCAAATATATAAGTGGTACCCCTCTTTTTAGCGGCTACTTGGGTATCAATTGGTTGGGTAGGTTGAGAGGTGGAATTTAGTTGAATGAAAATTTCAGTTTGTCTTCTAAAAGGTTGATAAGTGGTTTGGTTTGAAGTTTCAAACTTTTCAAGATGGGTAGGGGTAGCTTTTGGTTCATTAACACTTATGGAATTTTGATAATCTTGAAGAGCAGTGCATAGGTGCATGAAAGAAGGAAATTTAATCATGGCGAGCTTATCCCTTATCTTGTTTTGTAAATTTTATATGAACATATTTTGAAGGTGGGAATTGAGAATCTTCACACTGATTTCAGAATAAATCGATTGGTAGCGAGAAATAAATTTAGTGACTTTTCCACCCTTGGTTTGCTTGCATCTCATCAAACCAACCAATATCATTTCAGGAACCATGTGCACTTGGAAATGGTTAATAATGAATTGAGCTGTTTATTAATGTAGAAAACTAGTCCAAGGAAATGTCTTTCAAGGGTTAGAGGAAACTTTTAGCCAAAAGTTTGTCCTCAAGGATAAAGTCACTACACAAAGTAGTGAAGGCATTAACATGATTAGTAGGATCTCCATTTCCTCCATATTTCTTAAATCTAGGGATCTCTATACCTTGTGGCACTAGAGTTATCAATATCTCCAAGGATAGTGGGTTTCTCTTGACATAGTATGAAGGTTGACCATTTTTATTTTGGTTTACGGTACAAACTTGATGTTCAAGGGATGAAAAGTTTGGAAAAAAGTGATTAAAGATAGGATCATTGCTTGTGGTGTGAGATGGAGGTGAATATGGTGGTGGTGTGTATGTGTTGGAAGGAAAAATGAATGGATTACTTGTGAGAGGAGATATGAGATTAGATGCCACATAGGTATAAGGAGCACTAATGGAAACACGTGAGGTAGGAAGGATATTTCTAGTTAGTTACATTGTTGTTGTCACTCGAGGAGTTTTATAGGTGGGAATGGATGCTATGGTTGAATAGGGAGGAGTTTGATTTCCTCCTTGCACATTGTTTGAATTTTGAGCAACATTGGTGGTGGGAGGAATGTTTTTTCCAAAGATGTAAGTTATGTTATGCATAAATTCTAGTCCCTCATCACTTTCCATCATGCATTGAAGACTATATATAGTAGGTATAACAATGTTGGAAATGTTTCTAGTACACACACTATCTTGTAAATGGGCTAGGTCTTCATGCATTTTCATTATGTTTTCTTGAGGAATATGATCAACCATTGTTTGAGCACTTGGAATAACACTTATAGGTAATCTAGGCATGGAAAAAGAGGTGTCAAAGGTATGGTCCATACCTATTGAGCTAGTTCCAACACCAGAAGTAAGAGAGCTTGATAAACCAAGATCCAAAATGAGTGTCTTATCATGGGATGCCATGCATATCACACTTTGTCTAACCACAATATTAGTAGTAGGACACCAAGTACTACAACTCATACAAGAAATAAACCATGGAAAGTGCAATGAACACAATATCCTATGTTTATAATTACACTTGAAATGAAATAAATTGGAATAACAATAATTCTAGAAATTGAAACAAAAAACTAAAAGTAGCCCACAGAAACACATAAAAGAACTTTTGGACCTTGAAAACTAGAGATTTAAAGTCAACAGGGACGAAGATGCCAGTAAGGGCATCTTGGTCCTCCTAGTCAGATGCTAAAGTTATAGGGAGTTAAATATACAACAAACAACAAAGAGAGGATTCTGAAGCAAAAACCCTAAGAGGGAATAAGACGCTAGGAAGGGAATTTTAGTCCTAGTAGAGGTTGTTCTCAGAAAAATAGCAAGATCTAGTTTGATAACAAATTTCTTAGGTTTACTACACAAGGACCTAATGTTTGTAAATAGGAAACTATGCAAATGGATGTAAAGTAAAGCAACTGCTAACAAGCAATTAAGTGCAAGATTTGAATGCAATTTTTTAATTTTCAATGCAATAACAATGTTTCTAAATGCAATTAAGAGAATGAACAATGCACTTTTCAATTTTTCAATGAAATGAAATGATGCAATAAAGTAAAAATAAAAACTATATGCACTTTCACTAATGCAAAAATAAGAAACCCTAGATGCACTTTGACTAATGCAAGATGCAAGAAACCCTAGATGCACTTTCACTAATGTAAGATACAATGAACACAATCTAGATCTAGGAATTATATGGACTCAAAATTAGGAAAAGAAGGTTGCAAAAGTTGGGCTCACCAAAATGAACCAAAAATAAAGTAGGTATGATATGGGGTGATCCACCTATTCTATTTAGGTCATTCAATTATGTCCTATGATTCCTAATTGGATTGATTATAAACCTCACAAGGTGAGTCAATTTATAAAGAGGAAGACCTAGGAAGGGTTCTTTTATACTTTAAGGGGTTCACTACCAAGAAAATGCTTGAAAAAGACAAATGAACATTCAACCAACAAAACCTATTTATGCAAGCTAAATGAGAGATGCAAATAATGAAAATGTGTAGCAGGGAGATATGATATGTGTACCTAGGAAGTTTGGAGATTTTGTAAGGATTCTAGAAATGAAAAGAAGTTTCCAAAATTTTCCTTGGAGGACTAAGATGTGCAAGATGGCATATTAGTCCCACAATTTTTTTTTGAGGAAAATATATGATCTTCAGATGTTGGAATCGGATCTGAAAGAATATATGAAAGATATGCTTGGGAGGACTAAGATTCCCAAGGTGGTGTATTAGTCCCAATCTGAATTTTTGAAAACTCTGAATGTGGTCCTAAGCTCTAAGGTCTGCACTTTCTTCTTCTCAGATCTCAAGTTCTGAAACTTCTGGATCTGGCATGTAGGTGATTTTCCATGAAGATGAAAACTTTGTAATGCAGCTTTGTAACTTTTAAAACTTTACACTCCAAGTGATCTTCAATAATTCAACCTATATCTACAAGCATAAATATGAAAGAGAGGGAAAACTTGTTGATTTTTAGTGAATAGGGGTTTGCTTTGGTCAAACCCCTTATTGGTAATTAAACATTAAAATTAAATAAAGTAATAAAGGGAAATGGTGAATGAACAACATGCAATGCTACAACTCACCAAACCCTTGTAAAGTCTACAAACTTGTGTGAAATGACTACAATTGATATGGATCTTGAAATTCTTGAGAGATCTTGAATTGCTTACATTCTTGAATCAAAACCCTACATTACAAATGTTAGCACAACAACACGCATGATGCAAGAAGCTCTTTCATATGATTCTTGAATCTTGATGATGGATCCAAATGATTGATGAACTCTTGAATTCTCTTGTGAAATCAATTTGACTATAGTTAATTCTCTAACAAAACAATTAGATCAAAATGAATGAATGGACCTTGTATTTATACTTATCTATTCTTAAATTCCCAAAATTATATCACACCAAGATGACATATAAATTTAGTAAATTATGGAGGCTAAATCCCACCAGAATATGAATTTAAATCTTGAAAATGACTTGAGTGGGACTAATATGCCCTAGGTGGCATCTTAGTCTCAAGTAATGAAACTTGGGGAAAAGACACCAAAAAGGGGACCAATTAAGATGCCTCAAAATTAGCGTCCTGAAACCTCGGGGGATGAAGACACCCTACGTGGAATTTTAGTCTCAATCAAAAATCAAGGACACATAGATCAAAATCATTAGATTTATCATTTATGCATTGGAGAATGTCAAGATTAGCTAGAAAAATATGCCATTCATAGGTCTTGTGGACACAAAATATGACCAATTAAGCCATAAAGAAGGATAAATAAAGAAAGGCGGACCTAAACAAGTTTGAAAATGAAAGGGTATGAATTTTACTACACTACATTAAGTAACAAGTTGTGGTTGATTTTTATATTATTGAAGTTGAGTATATGGTAGCTACTTATGCTTGTAAATAATCCATTTTCCTTAAAATGTGCTTAGATATTGGAATAAAATAAGGTGTAGTGAGAGTTTATTGTGACATTTAGAGTGTGATATATCTAGCTAAGAACCTAGTGTTTCATGCCAATACCAACCACATTAATGTATTGTATCATTTTGTTAGAGATATGGTCAAAAATGGCAAGGTGAAGCTTGTTAAGGTAGATATTTTCATGAATTTTGTTGATTCTTTAACTAAGCCTTGTGAGAAAAAATTATTTCAGATGGTGTTCATGGACTATGGTTATTTTAGCTCCTAGAAATTAAGAGATTATATTTTGAAATAACGAGGAAAATGGATTGATGATGAGGAGATCACCACAAAGACCCATTTCCTTAATTTCATTCAAAATGTAAGCTATGAAATACGAATGAAGAATAGTAATCAAATCTGATAGAAATAACAATAAAAAGGTAGATCTGAAAAAGGGAAAAGGATGTGTAGCTTTCACCAAAAGTCACCTTTTGAAGCTCACTAAGGACTCATTCACCCTATGGAAAATGGATCCTAGCTAGGGTTCCTAAAAAATGCTTTCTAGCTTCTCTTATGTTGTGTCTACACTCCCAGATTCTCGATATTCACTATCAAATAATTGAAAATAAATTTTGGAGAGGATTTTTCTTGATATGACAAATTTTCTTGCAGTTTTGACAACTTTGCAACTTTCTTCAATTTTTCTCTTCAAAGGATTTTCAACCTAAAATCTACAATCACACATCAAAGAGAGAAAAATTGTTGTTTTGTTAGGGAATGGGGGTTTACATTGGTCAAACCCTATTTTGGTAATTAAACCTTGAAATGAAATAGAAAATCATGAGGGAATGATGAATGAGAAAAAATATGTAACAAAAAACCAAACCTTATTTGAACCTTAGATTGAAAATCTACAAACTAGCATGAAGTGGTCTTAGTGAATGTGGATCTTGATTATGAAACTTGATTAGAGATAATGTCCTTGAATTCTTACATATATTGTTAACACTACATAACCATGTTAGCTCAAACAACATGCATGATGTAATAAATCTTTGACATGATGATAGGAATCTTGATTGCTGCAACAATATTCAATAGTCCTACTCTTGAATGCCTTGAAATTTCTCCTGAATTATCTTGATGTATTAAACTTTATGTGAGGACTTGAACACTTGAAAATATAGGATCTTAGGATGGAACATACTTAAATAACCTCTTATTTATACATATCCTAACATTAATTCCCAAAATTTAAATATCGCAAGCCGTCATCTGAATACACCTTTGAAATCATTGAAAAACCACCAAAAACATTTTGATTTTAGGTCCTAGGTGCAAGTGAGGATCCATTTTCCCTATGGTGAATGTGTCCTAGGTCACTTTCCTAGGACACAGATTGTTCTATGTGAAACATAATGTTATGGAATTTAGGAATGTCAATTTTTATCCCTCATAATTTTCTATTAATTAGGCTTGGATTTGAATTAAAAGGGAAATTAAGGAAAATTAACCTCAATTAATTAATGAAGCCCTAGATTAGAGTGAAAGTGTAATGGTACACCTTACAACACCAAAAATAGGGCACAATTAAGTCCATTATAATTAAAATGGCCCTAAAGTTAATGTGAATACGTAAATACATATTAAAACACTAAATTAAGGCATCATTAAGCTTATTTGTTTATTAATTATTAATTACCAAATTAAGTGTGAAAAATGAGTATTTTTTCGTACACTTCATTTAGCCCCCACTTTAGTGCAAGTATGAGCACAAGAAAAAAATCACACTAAAGTAGACATTCAAGACACTTATTTATGCAACAATGACAAAGATACACAATCATACACCATAAAAGACCAGGAAGATGAAGTCTAGATGGTTTGATCAGTGCATGATACATCTAAGTCATTTCTTTTTGCTTACTCTGACATAGTGGAACCTCAAGCTATCCACTAGGTGAGTATCCTAAAAGGGTGGAAAATGAGTGAATCATATTAGTCTCCCATACCATATCAAATCTATCCTCCTTACAACTTTAATAAGGTGCCACAAGGCAAGGCAAGGCAAGGCTCCACAAGCAAGCAAGTTGTGTTATGGTAGGTGGCCTTGAATTAGAGTTTGAGCTTCATAGGGCTTAACAATATATGTTATGATTAAAAAATATGAACAAGGAAAGGCTCCATAGACAAGCAAGGTGTATTATGCTTGGTGGCCTTGAATTTAGGGTTTTGAGCTTCATAAGGCTAGCAAGTTGCATTATGCTAAAAACTTATGGACAATAATACTAGTAATTTTTTTTTTTCAAAGGGATTTTTCTTAGTTCATGTAAGGTCCTCTTCTTAGGGAACATTGTGTCTAATGTCTCCAAGACAGGACAAGTCAAGATTAAAAGATTTGCAACTTAGGGAATGTAGTGTGTCACATCACCACTAAGAGGAAATTTGTATGCTAAGAAATATCACACTCTTGGAGGAAATCAAATCTAATGACACCACCAAGAAAAGGATGCATCACAAAAAGAAAGAAAAATTACACCATGAAATGTGAGAAATGTCAAAAGATATTATTGACGTATGCCCCCAATTTAAAGTGGTTGATAACACCATTTCTATGAGAAATTTATTTAAAGTAGCCAATATTCAATCTTAAGACATGAGAGCTTACTCAAAAAGCCCTAGTCCAAGTCATATGTTTCCAAAATGAAGCTATGTCTTGAAAAAGGAAGGAGGGGTTGCCCCCAAAAATATATAAGGGACCTATAGATTTAGGATCAATATATCTTTGCTACAATGTTGTTATAGAGATCAGGAACATCATCATTCCCCAAATTCTCATAGAATAGGAAGAGCAAAACAAAGAGATAAAAAAAAAATCCTTTTGGGTCAACATCGAAGAGACCTAAATGTCTTGATGCCTTGCATCATTCCCAAAAGGAAAACACAAGACTAGAAAAAAAGGATAAAATTCTTATGACATATAGAAGAATGTAGATACAAATAGATGAATGCACAGAGAGAGATACATCAAAAATAATAGTATGAGGGATCACATTACACACATTCAACCACATGAAGGAACATGAAAAATGAAAAAAAAGAAAAAGACTAGTAAGGCACATGTGATTCAACTTATATCAAGTTCTCTACATTCCAATCTCGTTTGGTATATGTGGAAGGCGAAAATCTAGCCAAAGGGAAAACATCAAGTTCTGAACTAGGACACACACCAAGTTCAACACTCTTTTTTAGGATAATTTTCATTTAAGCTCATGGAAGAGGAGAATAATTTATTCAACTCATTATGCACTTGTTCATCAATCTCTACAATATCAATATCATCATTTAAATTAATCACAATGGGAGGTCTAATGAAAATATCCATAGTAGTTTGTTCATGTTTACATTACGGTGAGGATGAAGAGACATCATACCTTACAGGAGATAAATTTGGATTTTTATTTTCTATGTTTCTCTTTTCTTCTTGATTTTGTAACATATGAGCAATAGAACTCTCTAGAATTTCAGTTTCTTCTCAATCTATTGTCAATTTGTGATTGTGTAGGAGTGAGTTTTTCAAGTATAGGTTTCTTTTCTTCCCTTAAGGGAGGAATAGAAGGAACCAAGGGAGGTTGTTCAACCACTTTCTCTTTAGATTTGTAAACTTATTTGACTTCAGGAGGCACAACAGGATTGTTTTGATTGTGTTGTGGTCTCTTATATGAAATGGTAGGAGGATTTGTAATAGGATGCCCTTTGATGTTTGGAAATTATTTTGGTTCAATCATGGTTTTGTCAAGGATGGGTCGCTTAATCACAGTTTGAGGGGTATTTCTAAGGGATAATTCTTCTATGCACTTTGCCTTAAACCTTTGATATGATTTGAAAAAGAATTCTTTGAAAGGTCTAATAGGTCTAATAGGCTTGGGCCAAAAGAAATCCGATGAAAAGTTCCCACATGAAGACATATGATTAAAGTCACTATGGTGCACACTAAAGATCTCATTTCCAGAGAGAAACTTTAAAAATTTATGCACAACCAAAAAGATAAAATTCGTGGAGCAAAGCCATGGATATAACATAGCTTCAGATCAAATTGGCTTGATGATGGGATGATGGTGAATGAGACATTTAATGTTTTCAATCTAACTTGTAAAGGGATATTTATCGAGCCAATTTTAGGGAAAGAAAAACCATTATGTTTTTTTATCTATGCTTTTGGTCTTTCATATGTATCTTGAAAATGTTCATACACAAATACGAATTCTTTGGTGATCACATTCTCTACACAAATGGGATCAATTAATATCCCATTAGTAAGCTTGACATTGATTCTTCTAGCTATGTAAAGAAGACCATCGAGTGCATGTTCGATTATGTATTTTTGTGTGAAAGCAATATCAAGGAGTATTCTAGTTTGGCACGTATGAGGTTTAGCTTCAATAAATGCCACTACTCCAACCAATTTATCCATAGTTTCATCCTTTTTATTTTCGTCATTTGTGTCAACATTCATCACATCATTCTTTATTTCACTATCTTTGAAAAATGAAATAGCATGTTTCGGCATGGGATTTGTAAAGATTTATAAGTTTGGTTACTAAGAGATATAAATTTATTACCTTTACCATTCACATCTCCAATTTGAAGTCAATTAGAATCAATGAGTTCTTGCACAAGATTTTTAAGACGCTTACAATATTTTGTATCATGTCCATTTTGTTGGTGGTAATGGCAATAAGTGTTTGATCTATAGTTTGAGGGTAATGGTTTATTAGGATTAGGAGCTATGACAGGAGGTAAGAAAATCATATTCTTGTTCATGATTTGTAGCATGATATTATGAAGGGTGTGAGGTAGAGGGGTAAATTTTGTATTATTATCCCCAAAGGAAAAATGATTTGTCATTTTTATAGCATCCACTTGGTTATCAACTTGTTGATTTGGTTGAGGGGAATTGAGTTGTAAAAAGGCCCTATTTTATTTCTTGAAAGGTTGATAACTATTTTGAGGTGCAGATTCAAACTTTTTACGAAAGATAGGTGTATTTTTCATATCACAGCTACCAACCAAATTCTAGTTTTAATGTAGAAAAATGTATCCTTGACATTTTCACACTCATTTGGGCTTTTCTTATGGATTTTGGCATGATTTTGCCTAGATTTAATGTTGTAATATGGCCAACACATTCACACTAGGCCTTGAATGCTTGTAAATCAATGAAAAGCTAATGATGTCGTGCAAAGGTATTGTGAAGTGTTGTAAGCCACTTTCAAAATTTTTTAGGACCCTTTCAATATTATTCACCTAATAACCTCTTACCAAACATTATTTTAAAATGTTGTGAGGAGTTGTAACAAACTCTCACACTTTCCTAGGTTTATCATAAATAAATTGACCCTTTCTTATGTTTAAATGGCCCCATTATGCACTTACAAGTCATACTTAAGTGTGTTTCGGAGAACAATCCTGTTAAAAATCATTTAATAAACTTTAATTCCTAACACCTAGAAAAATTGCCTTGGTGGGACCAAGTCACCACCTTGGGCGATTTAGTCCCATTTGGCTTAAAAGTCAATTTTTTTTAAATATTTTTGTAGGATATTGTTCTCTAAACCCTAAGGTTAGCCTTTAGTGAGGTATTTTCAATAAATTAGGGAAAATCATGTATAAATAAAGGGTTTTCCCCTCATTTTCACTCATCCTAACCCTCAATAATTCATTCTTCTCAATCAAGCATTCAAGAAATCACTCTAAGAACTTCAAGCACTCATCCATTGGAGCTATTACTTGCATATATTCAGACTTCTACATCATCTTTCCCTTTCTATTCCATTTCATCTTTTAGGGCTTGATTACTAAAATGGGGTTTGACTAACGAGAACCCCTATTCTCTAACCCTAACCCTTTTCCCCTCTTTGCATGTGTGTTTTTTAGGTCTTGTATACATATTTATCAAAGAGAAAGGTGTTAAAAGGTATCAACATCCCATAAACATCATTCAAAGTCAACAAAACCCTAAAAGAAGCTTGGAGACAACCTATAGGTCAAAGTTTGCAGATTCAAGCCCATACACTTGTCAGGAGTAGAAGTACAGGTTGAAATCTACAGGTTGCATCTTCAAAATTACCAAAAGCTAAAGGTGGAATAAGTTGCCATCATTGGTGAATTAGTCCCACTATTGGGCCTAAAAAGTGATCTTTATAGTTCTGGATACCCATTTCCGTGAAACTTGTTCTGCCAGAATCTTCTTGAAACATGACTAAGTCGCCCAACTTGGAATAAGTGTCCTAATTGGCCTCAACAAAAAAATATAAAAGGTTCCAAAACCTTTCTACATCACACTTAAGATAATAGGTACACCTCTCCAGTCTTCTCCATTTTTGTTACAGTTTGCTTGCATTCTTAGGTCATTTAGCATACAACATTATGTTTTCAAACACTTTTTCATTTCATTAGTTTGCATTCAACAGTTAGTTTCTTTCATTATTTTTCAGCATTTAGATACATTTTAGATCCCATATACATTAAGTCTTGAATGAACCCTTAGATTCCCTTTGGTGGAAAGACTTCTCTCCTTTTAGGTGAAAAACCCTAGAAGTGTAACATAACCCTCTTTCCCCAAAAACCTATGGATTATTTTGGTGAACCCGCCTTTAGAACACTTTTACTTTTGCTTTCAAGTGCATTTGCATCCTAGGAAAAACTTGCATCAATATTTCATTAGGGTTTTCATTATTTTTCATTCTTAGGTTTTTAAAATTTCATTAGTGAAAAGCTCATATACCTTGCATTCTTGCATTGCATTTTCCTTAAAAATTCAAGAAAAAATGTATTTTCGTACTATATTTGCATTTGAAAAGCTTAAAACTCATAGAAACCATTTAAAAATTCTAAAAAATGTTCAAAACATCACTACCTGGACTAATTTTCCAGCCTAGTTGACTTAGTCTAGTTGCATATTTATCACTGCATTTTCTAGAATTTACTAATGCATTCTCTACATTCCTACTTGTTGTTTTTGTATTTCTATGTTTCCTTCTATAATTTTAGTTATCATCATTTTAGTGCTCTTTATTTGCATTTCATTTGCATCCACCCCATATTTAGAAAAATTTGCATTAGTGTTTGGTGTCATATTATTGACACCTTAGTGAGAAGAAGTTGAAGACTGATGGAATCTCGTGAAAACACACTTGTTGTAGATCTTGGGTTATCTCGAGCTTCCACTCCTAGTATTGATAATATTACACTAGGCATGGAAACCACCCTTAGTAACTTTGTGTATTCAGGTAGCATGCGTCTTGAACATAGGCCTGGTGATATCCCACAAGACAAGGTCATTCACATTCATGAGGACTTAGTACACTTGCAACATCAAGTTAGCCTTGACAACATTTCAGCCACTACAAATCCAACTATAGAAAACATCCATCACATGCTTGATAGTGATGAAGGCCTAGATGTTGTGAAGAAAATAGTCAAGATATATCATAAACATGTTCATTCCATATCTAGTGACTCTCAACCAACAAACATTGTGGTTAGTCAAGGAGGACCTCACACTCCTCCTTCCACAATAGCTTCAATACCTACCTATGCAACTCCTAATGTAACAACCACAATGCAACAAGTTAGTAATGTGATTCCTTCCATCAGTATTCCTACTAGCATTCATTACTCCTATGTGGCATCGCATGCTTTATCCTCTTCTACCATACCATCGAATAGCATTCCATTAACTTTCCCTACCACTACCTACACCCCATAACCACTTTCCCTTCTATATCACACCACTTACATTGACCCTCTCATAACAAAAAATTTCCAAACCATCTCATCCATGCAGAAACAAATTTCTACCATCAACCCAAATTAGAATGGCCCACCCATGTATTGTGTTCACAACAACCAATTTTCCTTGGAAATATTGTGAACCTTGATTCCACAAGGAGTCAAGATATCTAGATTTGAGAAATATGGAGGGAAGGGAGATCATTCTAACAATGTTAATGCCTACACCGCTTTATGTAGTGACTTTTTCCTTGACGATAAAATGTTAGCAAAATTGTTTCCTAGGACTTTAAAAGATATTGCCTTGGTATAGTTTTCTTTTTTACCAAATAATTCAATTCATTCATTTAATGAACTTGTTGATGGATTTATCAATCATTTCCAAGTGCACATGACTCCCAAGAAGACCTTGTCTGATTTGATGTGATGCAAGCAAAATAGTGATGAAAAGATAATTGATTTTATCTCATGCTATCAATCGCTTTATTCCCAAATCGATGTCAAGATCCCTGACCCACATCTTCAAAAGACGTTTATTAATAACTTGGTAACTCACCTTTAGGACAAACTCACTATGATGAAATTTCCCTCTTTCATGCATTTATGTACAACCCTTTGTTATTATAACAATTCAATTAGTATTCATGATACACAGTCCACTTCTACTCAAATTGAAAAATCTAAAAAATGCTAATCAAAATAATTCCCAACCATTTAGAAAGAAAAACAACAGGTTCTTATAGTTTAACCCTCCTCAACAAATAACCCAACCTGTCAACAACCAAGTAGCCTCTATTAAATCTATGGTGCCTTTTAGTTATGGAGATCCAAAAAAGATACTTCACACCTTTACCAGATATCCTTCATAACAAAATGTCTCAACTTTTACAACAAAAAATGATTACCTTACTTGTCGTTCACGCACCTAATCCTACTAATCCTTTACCTCCAAACTTTAACTCCAATGCTTATTGTAATTTTAATAGATAAAATGGACATGAGACATAACAGTGTAAGCGTATTAAGCATCTTGCTCAAGACCTCATTGATTTTGGTCATCTATCCATTGCAAATTTTAATGCCCAAGGCAATAAGTCTATTGCCCCTCCAAATCAAAATTTTCAAATTTTCACCAATCCAATGCCCAAACATAATATTTCATTTATCAAAGCTAGTGGAACTTCAAAGAATGATGTGATTGTTGGTACCAATGGTGAAAATTTTGATCCTATCCCACATGTGACTCATCTTAATCCTATGGATGAAATGGTAGGTGTGATAGACATTATACCTCATAAGGGTCAAACTAAACAATCTCTTGATATTAATTTCTCCTCTTAGGATATACTTAAAAATATCCCTGATGGTCATCTCTACATAGCCGACCATATCTGTGACAAGCCCACTAATGGTATACTAATAGATCCTGCCTATGGCAAGAACGTGATCATGGGGGAATTTTTGGTATGGAATGATATTTATCAAGATGAATATGATAAACCTACAACATGGATCAAAACACACAATGGTTTTTATTTCCCTACGATAGGATCAATCATCCTTGCATTACAAATAGGACCTAAAACATTGGATGTTACATTCTCCATCATCCTGTAGTAGAACCAGTGGTGTTTGAGGCTAGGCTACCCATGGATTCACTCATTGAAATTTGTTCCTTCGGTTCTTCACAAATGCTTAAAGTTTCCATTTGACAATAATATATTCACTGTCCACCATAATAGTTGTAACCCCTTGTCTTCCAAAGGAAAATTTTCCTTAGAAGCCTTTTGTCCCAAGCCCATGGAACCCACAATGCCTCATAAAGATTTATTTTTAATTGCTTACAAAAATATAAAGCAAAGTAAATTACTGAATTGTCTCTCTACAACATGTCCCCATCCATTTCATACACTCCTATCCTAGATGAAACAATGCTCCAACCTGAACAAGAACCACCTAACCAATCTCAACCCCTACATTGTCCAAGAGACCACATGACTATGAAATTAACTCTGTCATGCCTCCTCGCATAAAAAAAATTTACAAACAAAAGGAAAAAGTGGATGAACAACCTTCAATGTTTCGCTTTTTTCCTCCCCTTAGGGATGAAAAGAAACCTATAGTTGATGAACCCACTCCTTCACAAACACAACTTGACAATAGAATCAAAAGAAATATAGGAGCTAGAGAGAGTAGGCATAGACTTCATGTCCTTCCTTACAAGTTACATGAAGAAGAAAATAAAGAAAATCATAATCCACACTTAACAAATTAAATGCACGATGATCCTCCTCCCCAACCACAACAGCATGATCCTATACAACAATCACAACCAAATTTACACACTTCAAATGACATCATCCTTTGTCCTCCTATTGTGATCAGTTTGGATGACGACAATGATGAGATTACTAAAATATATGAAGTGTTGCATAAAAATTTGAATACATTGTTTTCCTCTTCCATTATCTTCAATGACAACTCTCCTTAGATGATCATTGAGCTTGATACTAGTTATGCATTTTTTACTATCCCTCTAGCCAGTTTCCCACCCACACTTTACACTCAACAAGATTGGGAATAAATTGACTTGTTGGATGGTTGAATTGCATTTTCCTTACTAGCATTTTGAATTTTATTTTTATTTTGTATGTGTGTAACGTGATCTATCATAATTTTTTGTTTGATTTTCTCTCTCTATGTGACATTCTTCTATTTGTAGATTCATTCTTCTATATGTCGTACATTTCTTTCACTTTTTCTCTTTTTTTTCTTCTTTTGTTTTTCCTTCCTTTTAGGGATGATGCAAGGTATCGATACATTCCATGTCTCTTTCATGTTGACCCAAAAGGCTCTTTTTCTTTTTTCCTTTTCTGTTTTCTTGTGTTCTGATTGTGGGGACGATGCAAGGCATTGAGACCATAATGTCTCCTTCATGTTGACCCAAAAGACTCATTTTTATTTTCCTTTACCTTTTTCTTTTGCTTGTGTTCTCCTTTTGGGGATGATGCAAGGCATTAAGACTGCAATGTATCCTTCATGTTGACCCAAAAGGCTCTTTTTATTTTTTCCTTTTTTCTTTTTGCTTGTGTTCTCCTTTTGGCAATGACACAAGACATTGAGACATTCCATGTCTCTTTCATCTTGACCCAAAATCTTTTCCTTTTTCTCTTTTGGATTTTTTTGTGGTTTTGGGGATGATGCAAAGCATTGAGACACCCTTCGTCTCTTCCATGTTGACCCAAAAAAATCTTTATTTTTCCTTGTTTTTCACTCTCTTTGTGTCATTATTCCAGTTCTATGTATTTTGGGGATGAGGAAATTTACAATCTCTCTAAATAAAAATTGTAGAAACAAAAATACTAACCCCAAATCCATAGATCCCTTATATTTTTGATGTTTTCATTTTGGGGGCAACCCCTTCCCTTTTCTTTTTTATTTTTCTTTGCATGACACAAGCTTACTTGAAAACATATGACTTGGCATAGGGGCTTTTCATGTTTTTTCTCATGTCTTTCTTCTTGTTTGTATTTTTTATTTTACTACTTTAAAGAAATTGCTCATAGTATGGTGCTTAGTAATTCCTTTAAAAGGGGGCATACATTGTCATTATTTCTTTTGAATTTTTCCTTTTTCTTGGTTCTCAGTGTAACCTTCTTATTTTATACGATGCGTTTGTCACTTTTTGGATGACATTGGGTGTAATTTCCTTCATAATTTTGATATATCTTAGCATATTGCATTCCTCTTAGTGGCTTGATGCGACCTACTTCATCCCCTAAGTTGTGATTTTTTATTATTTGATCGGTCCTCTCTTGGAGACATTAGACACAATGTTCCCTAAGTTAAAGACCTCACATAAACTAAGCAAGAATATTTTAAACATTATTTTGCATTTTACATTTTGTATTTGTTATATGGCCACCTTGCATAAAACAACTTGCATGCATGTGGTTCCATCTTGTATTTTTTCATGATCTCCATGCATATGAAATTTTTCTTGTCTATTGAAGCTTGAAAACCAAACACTTTTTCTTTTGTGGTGCCTTATTTAATTTATCAAGAGGTATAACTTTGGTATGGTTAAGCATGAAGCCCAACCAATGGCATGACTTTCCCCATAACCACCTATGCATGTGTGAGTGCATACTAGCCATGAGTGAATTTTTCTCACCTTTTTGAGCTTCTCATCCGATAGAAAACCATGAGTTCCATCACCTTAGAGTGATTATACATCTTCCCAGACAAATATCCTAGATTTGATCCACAACTAGCTTGAAAAACGATCGAAGATTGGTTCAACTTTCTCTTTCCATTCAATTCTTTCACATTACTCTCTTGTGTGTTCCTTTGTACTAATGCTTGGTTTGTCATGTGATCTTGATCCTAGGTGCTTGAACATCCCTCTTGATTATTGTTGTCTCATCATGCCTGTGCGAGTGCATTGGGATCTGTTGTGCCTACAACACACATGATCCATTCGAAATGGGGACCCTCTCTTTTCACTTCACCGAGTTGCTTTTTTCGCTACCTCATTTTGTGTGCCCCCTATTTTTGAGTCTTAAATGGTCGATGAGCCCAAAAATTCATCATCTTAGGTTGACCAAGTTTCACCACCCTTGAAAATTTGAGGTCTTTGGCCTTTGCGGGGTCCCTTTGGCAATTTTCCTTAAGGCCTTTGGGTTGTCATCTTTCACTCCCCGTGGGTCCACCCTTGTGGGCCACTGTATGTAGAATTCCATTGTCTGTTCAAAATTTCTATGACAACCAGACCAGTCTGGTCATCTGCATTGTGGATCCTGTGACCTCCAAGTTTGCTTCCTCCACCATTTCGAAACAACGAGTGCTTGACTA
The DNA here is from genome assembly GCA_007115665.2 of Sequoiadendron giganteum. Lineage (NCBI taxonomy): Eukaryota > Viridiplantae > Streptophyta > Pinopsida > Cupressales > Cupressaceae > Sequoiadendron > Sequoiadendron giganteum. The sequence continues at coordinate 119,010,922 of CM021107.1, read as the reverse complement.
TCGCCTGCCCCATGGGCTTCGCATTTCCCACCACTGACCTGCTCAAAATTTGTGCCCACCAACTCCGCCTACCAATGTATTGGCATTTAATGCCATAAATTCTATAAATAGATGAATGGACCTATCATTTTCACTGACATTCCTTTCTGCAATGTTGTTAGAGCCTCCTACCCATTCCACCTTTGCGCCCGCATCTTGCTTTCACCGATTTGAGCATCGACACTACTAGGAACTCATCATATTTCATGCGGGATTTTGAGGTAGAGTTGTCGCTACCATTTTTTATGTGCTTTTGATTAAAATCTTGAAAATGGTTAAACATCCCAAGAAAGAAACTTTCAAACTAGCTAGGAAATTGCATCCCCATAAAACCCATGTTTTCAAATTTGAAGAAACCTTTAAAAGTCAACAATATAGGGTTGGTGGAACTCGACACCTTCACCACCATTATTGAACTAAGGCAATTAGTCCCTTGCAGTCCATAAAACCCTCATCATCATTGTTTCTGCAATGCCTTGCTAAACCTTAAGCAGTTGTCGCTCCCCTCGTCAGACCCGCATGTGCGAACAGACTCCATCCAATTGTCATCACCCTTGAAACTGAACAAAAATCCTAAGCTGGGTGAAATTCCAGTGACCCTCATGGGTTCTACCATGTAGGATTCTACCTAGTGGCTGCCCTTTAGTTCCATCATTTCTAGATGGCCATCCCTTTCTGCCTCTCCGGCTTGCACGTCCCACGGATTCGTCTTCTATCGACCTTAGAATTGAACTTAAAAACTAACCAAATCTTCCTGACCACCAAACCTTGCAAGTCCTCCCTCACAGTCTTCTCATCATTGACATCTGTTTTAGTCGCTATTTCAAAATGATTACCATGTGTTGTCCACCCACTCCGTAGACTCCACTAACCAGATCACCTTCAGGCGAGCATTTGCACTAAATGGCCTTTTACGGGTTTCCTCTTGTGGAGCATTGTTCATCATTTGTTCGATTCACAAATTCCAACTCCTAACGGAGAACCCTACCCATCCACCCACCTGATGGGTCTTGAAATCTCCCTTTCCAACTAGGTCATGCTCCTAAATTGGCTAAGTATCAAGATCCCTACGGGCCACTGTTTGCAGGTTGACATCTACGAACTTCCCTTTGATGATCACTATTTCAAAATGGTTAAGTCCCTTCACCTATCTCCAATGTAGGCTTCACACTACTCACCTCCATTCAATCCATTTGCACAAGAGATACCTAAGTAAACTTGACTGTGGGAAAATCCTTGTGAGCCATTGTTTACATGTTGTTGTAGCCCGACCGTCGTCCCTAGATGGCCATGCCTAGCCAACCTTGCACTTTGTAGAGCCTGATACTCCTACCGTCATTTGACCTCCTTTACAAAAATGAAATGTGATTGATGACCTCAATGGTGCAGACCACCTATTGTAGACCATCGTCCCACCTTTTCCACTTTAAAATGTCCTTCACCCAGCTACTTTCTATGATCTTTTTCCCTCATTATTTATAAAAGCCCGAACCTTGGAAGAATTTTTTGTGGCCATCCTCCATGCCTGTGGGTTCCACCACGTGGAATTCTATTTGCATGATTCCACCTTTCCAGTGTCGTTTCCTAATGGCGGACCTCAAAACAACTGCCAGCCCAAGGAAACTCGCACCCCTAGGCCCACATTGTCCAATCTCCCTCAAATGAAAGGAAAATTATAATTTTTAAGAGATGTTATGATCTTTAAAGGTTGAATTATTGGATCTAATGAATGCTCTATAGGATTTCACTAATGCTCCCCCATTTGATATATGAATACGCTTATTGCACCTATGCTTGTAGGATTTACGGAATTGACTGCAGGACCATCGCGGGTGTTCACTGAGAAAGAAATCAGCCAAGGCCTTGAGGGGGAAGGAGGATAAGGACCAAATGAAGTTTCAATTTCATAGATTGGAGGTAACTTCTAGAATTACCATAGACTGGAGAAATGTCTCAAACACAAACCTGGGCCATGTCAACATTGATGAATTTAGGAAAAGGGTCATAGTCAACCTCACCAAGGAGAATGCCAGAAGAATAAGGAAAAGTGGGTTGGCTAAAGTAGCCGACTTCTCACTAGCTCTAGTGGCCCCAAAACTAGTAATGGCCTATAAAGAGGCTTATCAAGAGAAAACCAGAAGAATTGTAGACCAGGATGGTCGAGTGTTGTTAGATCTTTCCCCTAAGTCTATAGCCCAAGTATTATGTATTCCTACTCATGACCCTATAGAGCAAGCCACAATAGAATATGTAGACAATATGTGGAAGGTGGACCCCTTGAAATGCCAAAAACTTATAAATCAACACTGGTTAAAAGATAAAGGGGGAGTGCAAATAAGGTCCCCTAGGAGCTGTTCAGGAGTGATTTCTATGAGGATTATCATGATTTGGTAACCTTTTTGAGGAGGGTCGTGGGTATCCCAACTTCATCTTATTTCTTTGACTAGATGTTATATTCCATCGAAGAGATCATCAGGGGCACTTCCAAATTTGAATGGGCTTGGATGATTAGTAATAACTTGCATGAGCAATTTCTAGGGGTAAAGAAGTCCCGCCAATTTTACATGACCTCTTATTTGGCTTATCTATTGGTTGATTCCACTCCATATCGAGGTTTGTTCGTGGTGTAAAATTCCATCTCAGGAAGGGAATTGAAAGTATATGACAAGTTCTTGCAGCTCCAATATAGGAACTTTAAAAGAGATTACTATCGAGTGAATGATGCATTCATTGGATATATCATCAGGCTTCTCAGGGGAAAATTTGAGAGAAGGGTTGCTCACAATGCCCGTGCCTTCACCCAAAGGTTCAGATTTCTATTCATCCAATTTCCCAAATTCACTTATATTCAAACTGAGGGCTTCAGTGATAAACCATAAAAGCTTCCCTGGTATCCAAATGACTGGATTGTGCTATTAGAGGTATCAAGGTAGTTGCAAAATGCCCACACTCTCCTTGCTGGTAAGCACCATGTAGTAGTACCTTATCCATTTACATTTGGGCAAGAAATGTATGCTCTCCCAACGGCCCAATGTGCCGAATATTCAGAAAATGAGCTTGTGGAATACAATTTTAGCCAATACACTCCCCAACCAAAAATGGACCCATATGACAAACTGAAGAAATTTGTAGGAAGGGAATACACCCACTTACATCATGTTGAATATTTTTGGGCCAATTGCTAGGATGACATGAAGATGTGCATGCGATATTACATGCAAATGATGACATAAACTGTAAGTATATTCAAACTATTTTTGGTGTCGAATCAGGTGGTTGGAGATGAAAACATAGTTATAGATCTGAGGTTTGATGATGTCTTCAACCTGCCATTGTCTTCCATAGACTAGGATGAGGTAGACGTTGATGACTTCGATACTCTAACAAATCCCATTGAGAGAAAAACTATACAATGGGTTGATGCACAAGTTGGTCAACTAAAGCTTCAAGGGGCTGAGTTGACCTATGGCGAGCTCGAAGATGAGCTCAAGAGTGAGATGAATAGGGGTACTACAATCACCATTGAATAAGCACCCAAGTATCCTCTAGTCACCAGGTCAAAGAAAAGAAAGGAAGTGTTAGAGCACCAATCAAAGCACAAGGTGTAATCGAGGAAGCCGTCAGAGGCTGAGATCTTGAAGAAAGAAAAGAATTATGATAGATTCTCTAAGATGCCAATGATTTAGGAGGACCCAATACATGAAGGGGAAGAAGAAGAATGGGTCAAGAAACCTAAGTCACCACCCATTTCCTCTATCCTTGCTACTACTACCACCACTACTAATACTCCTCCTATGACATCGCAAGCTCTAACTACTTCATCCCCACCTGCGGTGGACATCTCAGTCCACCTTGCTGCCACCTCACCTATTGCGCCTATTGTAGTAAGAGATTCCTCCTCTGCCACAACTCTGCTTTCCTCTTCTTTGATTTCTCCATCCATGGAAATTCCATTGGCTTCAACCATGACTATGCTCACTCTCACTCTTTCGATGGAATTTTCCATGCACATGCAAAATATTCCTATGGAGCTTTCTAGAGTATTGATGAATCCTGCAGTACAAGATACCCTAGCCCAAGTTGTTGCCAGTCTCCCTACCCCTCCTATAATAGAGCCACCCAAAATTGACGTCACAATGAAAATATCAGAAAAGATAGAGAAACGAGAGAGGGAGGTAGTAGAAAAGGAAAATAATGATAAACCTAAGTATCCCTTCAAAGATTACTACCATGCACATCGAGAATACGAGAAAATTTCATCGACAAGGTGGTATATGAAGAAGAGGAGAAGTCACAATCCTCAGAAGAAGAAGAAGATGCCAAGGATAGTAGTGAAAATTATTTGATAGAATCCTCCGACCTCGAGCCTAAAGAGGAGTTGCCCAAGCACCCTGAAAATGTTGAAGAGGAAATGGAGTGGCAGTCTTCCAAAGAAGAGAAGGAACGAGACAAGGACATGGAAAAATCTACTGAGCCTCCATCAAGAGAACAATATACAATCCTCGGCCTACAAGAAGAAGTACCTCCCAAGAGGGAAGAGCAAGAAAAGAAAGAAGATCAAACTAAATAAGAAGATGAGCCTGAAGAAGATGCCAAAACAAAGAAAATTCTTCGGGTGGAATGTCATATGGAGCCTAGGAAAGAAGAAGAAGAAAAGGTATTTGAAGGGGAAGATAGCCCTAACAAACAAGAAAAATCCCTGTTCATCTGAGATTCAAATGAGGAGAATGAAGAGAAAACATAGAAGGAAGCATTGGATCATGAGGAAAAGGGGATTCAAAATATTCAAAAAGGGGAAGGTTGTCATGAGTCACCAAAAGGTGGATCTCCAATGCATGTGTGGCTAGAGAGATAAATGTAGGAAAATACTCTCGTCCTCATCAACCCTAAGGTGAGACTAGAGGCAATCCTAGAATGGGCTCAAGTAGAAGTTAAGAAAGAAAAGAAACCAAAGGTCAGGTCACATCTCACAATGGATGCATCGAGATACTGAATGGTAAATATTGCCACCCCAGTGGTAGATAAAGAAGAGGTAAAGTTATAAAATCTCCACTATTGATTTGGGTGTAGCTAGAAGAGAGGAAAAGATTGATCAACTCCATGGTTCTATGGCTACGATCATCCATCAAATGAACAAAGATTAGTCCTCGAAGGAGGAGTTAAAAGCACAGGTGGTAGATCTTACTACCTATATACAATAATGGTATTCTACAGAGGAACTACCAACAACATCATCAGCCCCACCACTATTCTTGTTAAAAGATCATATGGAAAAGTTATAAAAAAGGAAGAATTGGTCTAAGGCCACTGAGGATTGGCTTCGATGCTTAATCTATAATGAAGACATGGGAATTGGTCACACTATCAGAATAATAAACATTTTTTGAAACCTACAAAGAAAATTGGGGGATGCTAATATGACTTGTCACCGCTTCACCAAGCTCTATAGGATTACTTATCCCAAACAAATTATGGGAAAAGGAACTAGGTCTGGAAAGGCTGATCAATAGCTTGTTGAAACATGGAAGATGAGCTTGGAAAAATGAAAGGAGGTCCTAGAGCATGTCCTCCATGAGGTAGAGCTCAATTTAGAATGGACAAGGAACACCGATTTGATGTTGAGGAGTATCTCAAGCTGATGGAAGATTATGAAATGTCGACCTTCGAGCTTGATGTAGGGAAGATCAGACCATATTTCCATGAGAAGATGGAGAAATGGACAACAAGTGTGCTAACACTGGATTTTATGGAGTTCTCTTCCCATGCCTCCATCCAGTCTAAATAGGTAGCTAAGGCCACACCCAAGTACATGAAGAATTGGGAGAAAATCATGGGCCAATCAAAGAAATTATTGTTTCAGATACTCTAATCATACATAATGGAGTGGAATCAACTTTAAACATTGATTGGGAGGTTTGTAGGGTATGCCACTATAAAGAATCATGAGGGAGATCCCGTAATTGATGATGAATTCCTCACAGTGTAGCTATAGCAAAGGAAATCAGCTAGAAGACAAAAGAGCTATAGTGATACCCACAAGAGGACAAAATAGACTAATGGACAAGATGTAATTTTATATTATGAAATATTTCGAGCTAGGTGAAACCCTAATTTGTAGTGAATCTTGGCCATTCTTTTTTCTTTTTGGACACTATAAATAGGGGGTCTCTCATTTTCAAGAGAGAGTTGAATTGTTGTAAAGACATGTTGTTGGAATGTTAATAGAAATTCATTGATTTGGTGGGTTCTTGAGTTCCAACTTCATGTTGCATGATTCTTCTTATCATATATAGTGAATTTGAGTATATTAACTTTGTTTTTTTATGTGTTTTAGTTTTCTTTAGTAGATTAGTTAATGTTTTTCATTGGTCTTGAAGAGTTCTGCTATGTTGATGCCCTTCCTTGTTCATTTATTTTATTTTATTGATGATAAACTATAGTGTAAATCTACTCTAAACATTATATGAATGTCGCAGTTAAATTATATCTCTTGTTCATGCTTTATGGTGAATGAAAGTTTGAAAATATATAGACCTTAGAAGATTACACTTGTTTCATGAGATTGTGAACTAATCTAGTTTTGTGGAACTAAGTTTTGGGAAGTTTTTCCACTGTAGGGTCCTCCATTATCATTGTTCATTGACAGTTTCAGGTTTAGGAATTCCTTCCTTCCCCTACACCCTTTTTCCCCTTTTTTAAATAGGTGCTTTAGATAAAATTCATTGCACATTGTAAAGCCAAATCAAAAGATCAAAGTGGAGTTTAAGACTGTTGTCCCAAACTTACAACAATAGAAATAATTTCCATAAAACCTTATAAACTCCATCCAAGGATCCAATTCTCTTCTATTTTAGCCTCTGTAAGTCCACCCTGTGATTACCATCAAGATCACATCAAACCAATTGAGATGTTCCATGCATGTCATGACCTAACACCTAAGAGACCTTAGGGTGATTTTCAGCACCTTGTTGTTGGAGATTTCCTTTCAAGAGAGGTGATGCACCTATGCATTACCTGTGTTGAGAAGTGATAAAACACCCATCAACATGATCCCTCTCGATGTGCATGTTTTAGCTACTTTAGTGTGAGTTTGAAGCAAGTTCATCTTATCACTAAAATCGGTGCTAAATGTAATGTAAAAAAATATATCTTTAACATTTTCACACTCATTTGGGCCTTTCCTATGGATTTTGGTTTGATTTTTCCTAGGTTTAATGTTATAATGTGGTCAACACACTCACATTAAGCCTTGAACACTTGTAAATCAATGAAAACCTAATGATATCTTGCAAAGGTGTTGTGGAGTGTTGTAACCCACTTTCACACTTTTCTAGGACTCTTTCATTATAATTCACCTAATAACCTCTTACCAAGCCTTATTTCAAAGTGTTGTAAGGATTTGTAGCAAAATATCATAGTTTCCTAGGTTTTTCATCAATAAATTGATCCTTTCTTATGTTTAAATGGCCCCATTATGCACTTACAAGTCATACTCAAGTGTGTTTCATAGAACAATCTAGTTAAATATCATATAATACACATTAATTCTCGACACCTAGCAAAATTTCCTTGGTGGGACCAAGTCACCACCTTGGGTGACTTAATCCCATCTAGCTTAAAAATCAAAATTATTTAAACATTTTGGTGGGATATTATTCTCTAAACCCTAAGGTCAGCATGTGATGATGTATTTTTTGGAAATTAGGGAAAATCATGTATAAATAAATGGTTTTCCCCTCATTTTCACTCCTCCTAACCCTCAAGATTTCATTCTTCTCAATCAAGCACTCATTCATTAGATATGTTACTTGCATATATTTATACTTCTACATCAAGGGTTTGGTGAGTTTTTTCACATTCATGTTATTCAATCATCTTTCCCTTTCTATTTCATTTCATCTTCTAGGGTATGATTACCAAAATGGGGTTTGCCTTATTCTCTAACCCTAACCATTTTCCCATCTTTACATGTATTTTTTTCACGTCTTGTATTCAAATTATTCAAAGAGAAAGGTGTTAAAAGGTGTCAAAATCCCATAAACATCATTCAAAGTAAAAAATAAACCTAAAAGAAGCTTGGAGAGAACCTACAAGTCAAAGTTTACAGATTCGAACCCATACACTTGTCAGGAGAAAAAGTATAGGTTGAAAGCTACAGGTTGCATCTTCGAGATTCCCAAAAGCTGAAGGTGGACTAAGTCATCATCATTGGAAAATTTTTCCCACTGTTGGGCCTAAAAAACTGATCTTTAAAGTTTTGGATACCCATTTCCCCAAAACGTGTTCTAGCAGAATCTTCCCAAAATAGGACTAATGTTGGCATATAGCTAAGGATTTTGGCTTGTAGGTGTTGTGATTAATTACAACCCAAGTCATGCAACCCAAGTCTTGCATCTAAATGAGCAACACTATTTTGGCTCCTACCGACAGAACAGAGTAAAGAACAAAGGATCCAGTTAAAGGCATAAAAGGTAATCTAGTCATTCCACCAGACAAATATTTTGGTTATGGATCTTTGAGGAAGGTTTGTAGAGGCTTGTAATATCTTTTTTTTGATGCGCACACACTGTTAAGTGATTTAGGAGGTACGATGCTCTAATTTACTAATTATCTATGCTAGAAGGATGACCCGATAAAGATGGAACATGCAAATGTATAAGATGGAATTAGTTATAAGTCTCGATGTTGGATTAAGTTTTATTTTGGTCCTCCCTTTGCTTAACTTACTTTGGATGATGCACATAAATATTTTGTGGTGGATTTGGCCGACAAGTTAAAATATCTTAATACTTTTTGAAGCTGACTGTTGGATGAGGAAGTCCTTGATTGTGGGTATATATAAGAGATTATTTTTATAATTCAAAAAAAAAGGAAAAGAAAAAGAAGTGTGTACAAATATCAAGAAAGTGTGAATTGCAAGATCTAGCAGAGTAGTAATGTGAATTTGATCATAAGTGATGTGAAGAGCAATATAGAGCAGAATAGGGTAGAGCGGAGTGTAAAGTCAGAGAGCAGACCGTGAATAAGATCCATGAGCTTCACCGAAACTATTATCTATCATGGTTAGATGCTATTATCTCAGTTCACCCTTTAGATGGTTTTAATCTGAATTTTGTAGGTAGTAAGCCTTTCTCTTTTGAGCAGTGTGCCTGAATGCAAGTGCGTTCCTTTTGTAGACACTATATTTTGAGGTCTCAAATTATGGACTAATCTCCATCATGGTTTTTCCCCTAACAGGGTTTCCACAAAAAAATTTGTGTCATGGTATTGCATATGCTTACTTTGAATACAGACACCTTTACTTTAATACAATGGTGAAATGGTTTCATGCTTTGAATGAATGGAGTTTTAATAATTGTTGAACACTGATTCACCCCCCCCCCACTCAGTGTTCCCTTGAGTCCAACAATTGGTATCAGAGCTAGTTCCTTTGAAGAAGTTTTGCAGCTTGAGGTGGATCTTGGAATGTGATGGACTCTGGTAGTCTTCAACGGTAGCTTATGGTAGCTCTTGATGACCTTCATCAATCTAAAGAAGAAGTTTAAGAATTGAAAGAAAATCTCAAAGATATTGAGAAATTCATTTAGTCATTGAAGGATTGGATAGTTAAATCTAGGGTGAAGAGGAAAGATCTCTGTGATCATATATAACAGAAGGAGAATGAAGACATGGATGATGCTCACCTGAATCAGACATTGAAGGATATAATTGAAGAATGTGAAAAGCTTGCTAGAGATAATACCAACCTAAAACATGAAATGGAATCTATGATAATGAAGATGACTAAGGAGATAGAAGAAAGGAAGAAAAATGAGGAATACCTTGCTCAGACCCTGAAAGAGAAATATGATGAATGCAGTAGAATAAATGGAGAATTCATTTAGTTGGAAAGTGAATTGCAAAGAACCAAAAACAATGAAGAAGAACTTGGTAAGAAGATTACTACTCTTAGGAATGATCTTGTCATTGCAAATGAATTCAAAGAGAAGTTTAAGATCAGTTCAGTAAAGATTGATGAACTAACTCAAGGACAGAAGAGTGGAAATGATAAGAGAGGTATTGGATATGAAAAGGGAGAAAGTTCGAGATCAGGACAAAAGAAATTCAGACATAATAGAAATGGAAGACTTCCAGTAAGACAACCTAATGCACAAAAAATTAATGGATATTTTTTTTCCTGTAATAAGTTTGATCATATGGTTGCTTAGTGTAGAAGTAATTTGAGGTCAAAAGATTCATCATTCTCTGGCTAGTGTTTCAATTGCTAAAAGTATGGTCACAAATCAACTTAATGCAAAAATATGTCAAGTCACTCTATTGATAGAAAAAATGTTGAATGTTATGCATGTCAAAAGTTTGGGAATATTTCTAATCAATGTAGGATGAGAAGAATCCAATGGAATGGACAAAGGAACATTATGTGCTACAACTACAACAAGTATGGTCACATTGCTAGATTCTGTAGAAATAAGAACACAAACAAAAGAGGTCTGGCAAATAAAGACAAAAATACAGAGAAAAATGATAAAAGAAAAGATTACTATGGATGGTATTAGAGATCAGATGAAGAAGACATGGGTAAAGAAAAGTGATTATGATACTGGAAATGGTTCTATACCAGAACCTGCTTCCGGTAATTCTTTCGGGAATTGATTTAAGGCCATTGGCCTAGAGGGAGTTTTACAAGAAAATATTTCCTCCCTTGTCTACAGAAGGTACCGGAATGTAGAGAATAGTCAAAAATATGTACTCATAGTGTACAGAGGTTTTGGATAAATTCATCAAAGGAATTTCAGCAAATTTGTTGGTCCGTAGAAGTTTTTTTTTTGTAGTCGTCTGAGAAAATAGAGTCCCCAAAAAACTTAGGGAAAATGCATTTATTGTGCATGTGCAAGCTATAAAATTCAAGTCCAAGCCATCATTTTTCACTTTGCATTATCGAAGAGAAGAAGGAGAGAACTTGACAAGTGGACTTTGAAGCAACAAATCGAATTCATCGACAAATCTTGAAATTTTTCAAGTACTTCAAATCATTCTCAAATTCTTCATATAATTTGGTGTCTAGTTGCGAACCCTAAAAAACTAAAACTAAAATGGAGAAAATTAAGGGTTCGATCACATTGGATGAATAAAATAGTGCAAAGATCATATCTATGAGAAATTTATTGCTTCCTAACGAATTAAAATAATTGAGCAAAGCCAAGCATGGAAATTTGGATATGTGGAATGAGTTTCCATACCTTGAGAATATGGAATTCATAAAATTCTTATTGAGAAGATTGCATGGTGATGTTTTAAAATTCGATAAACCCCACTCAATCTCAAAGGAGTTAATTGAGAAATTAACTGAATTTTACAAAGTCAGTGATGTTCCTAAGTAGAAATCTATCCAGAACAAGGAGGTCAAAACCCTAACTAGGATAATCGAAGATCAAAGAGCTCTTCTGATAGCAACAATCAAGAATTTCATCACAAAGTACATTGCACATAGCATAACCTATAAAATCTTCTACCGAAATTGGGAAGGGGCTACATCGGCTAGTGCGGTATACATTGTTGATAAAATGATAATTGAAGGTCATGACTTTGACCTATGCGAATTGTTAAAATATCAGATGATGGAGAATGTTCAATTGGCAAAGGAGTTAGGGAATCCATTCAAGTTTGGCACTCTAATTATATGGATAGTTATGTATTTTCTGAATTTTTTGCCAAAAATCGATAATGTAGTATGGAAATCAGATAAACTAGTATGCACCCAAATTTACTCTTATTCTAAGAGTTTGTCTAATTGGGATTCAAAGTTTGAAAGTTTCTATAAAAATATGCTTGAAAAATGTGGATTAGTCATTTCCCCTCTGGTAAGGATAATGGAAGTTGGTTCCTCTTCTGGTAGCACTAATAGAGGACAGAAAAGAGGACACGAGATTATTGAATACAACCCTCCGGAAAGAAAAGTTCCCAAGATTGAAGGAAAAGGGAAAGAAAAGGAAATTGTGGACATTCCGGATGAAGAACCTGAGAATCCACTAGAAAGTGACTCTGGTATTGAAAAAGGTGGTGAGGAAGAAGAAGATTTGTCAAAAGAGAAACAACAACAACTTATCCAAAGTATAGGTGGTATGTAGAAAATTGCAAGGTTATGGTCAGTCAGACCATCATATGATCAAGACTTAATTTTTGAAGTTTTTAATGCTCATATTGAGCATTGTAAGATAAGATTGGAAATTTTGAAGGATATTCTACCTGAAGAGATGATTGAATGCAACAGAGAATCAATAGGCTATAAAGACAAAGGCAAAGGAGAAGATGAAATTATCTCTCACCTGAAGGAACAATTCAGGCTATCCCTTCTCAAGCTTAAAAAGAAAATTAATGAGTTGAGATAATGCATTAACTCAGCCATAGGAATCTACAACTATTGTGTCCATTGGACCCATGTAGTCAACAATTACAAGGAGAAGCTAGATTAGATTGAGATAGAACTGAATGACATTTGAAAAAGCTTTGACATGTCTCAAGATCCGGATGGCATTATCAGAAGATGAATCTGGGAGTTACGGACAACTCAAATAAAAATTCAACTATCCAATAATGTTCTTTTGGACACCTTTTGGAAGGTAAAAGACTTAACTGAGTGCAGGTTGGAGCAGTTGGTGGAAATTCTGCAAAATGGTGAAAAATTGGAAGAAGCAATCACAATTCTTGAATCTCTCATTGAGATTATCAATAAGACTTCCAAAAATAATAGCTTAATTATCAGCATTGGAATTGCAATTGATGTTTGGAAGAAGTTTCTTTTGGAAGTGAAGAAAAAAATAAGATAATTTTCTAAAGATAACATCAAATTGTTTTCAAGTTTTTGAAATAAGGATCAAAGGAGAATAGTTGTAATCATATATGTGCTAAATTTTTGAACACATGTTTTTTCAAATTTTTGGCATATGGCATCCCAAATTTTTCATTGATGTCAAAGGCAGAGAGAATGTAGTGAATAATGCCTTATGAATCTCAGGGGGAGAAAGTGCAGCAAGTAGTTTGGCAATATACCTATAATGATTCTGACACTTAGTCATTTTTCACTAAGTGTTTCCATCAATGCCAAAGGGGCAGATTGATGGCATATGGCTAAGGAGTTTGGCCTATAGGTGTTTTCATTGATGGAAACCCAAGTCTTGCATATGAATGCGCTGAACTATTTTGGATCCTACTAGTAGAATAGACTAAAGAACAGAGGATCCGGTTAAAGGCATAAAAGGTGATCTAATCATTCCACTAGATAGATATTTTGGGTTATGGATCTCTAAGGAAGGTCTGTAGAGGCTTGTAATATCTTGGTTTTGATGCGCATGCACTGGTATGTCATTTAGGATGTACGATGCTCTAATTTGCTAATTATCTATGCTAGAAGGTCGACCTGACAAAGATGGAACTATTTATAAGTCTCAATGTTGGATTAAGTTTTATTTGGGTCTTGTGTTTGTCTTAACCAACTTTGGAGGATGGGCATAAATATTTTGTGGTGGATTTGGCCGACAAGTTAAAATATCTTAATACCTTCTAAAGATGACTATTGGATGAGAAAGTCATTGATTGTGGATATATATAAGAGATTATTTTTATCATTCAAAAAAACCAGAAAAGAAAAAGAAGTGTGTACAAATATCAAGAAAGTGTGAATTGCGAGATCTAGTAGAGTAGTAATGCGAATTTGATCATAAGTGATGTGAAGAGTAGTATAGATAAAAATAGGGCAAAGCAAAGTGTAAAGTCAAAGAGTAGACCCTGAATAAGATCTATGACCTTCACTGGAACTGTTATCTGGAATTTTCAGATGCTATTATCTTTGTTCACCCTTTAGATAATTTTAATCTGAATTTTGTAGGTAGTAAGCCTTTCTCTTTTGAGCAGTGAGTTCTAGGCAGTGTGCCTGAATGCAAGTGCATTGCTTTTGTAAACACTATATTTTGAGCACTCAAATTGTGGACTAATATCCACCATGGTTTTTCCCTAATAGGGTTTCGACACAAAAAATTGTGTGTCATGGTATTGCATATGCTTAATTTGAATACATACATCTTTTCTTTAATACAATGGTGAAATGGTTTCATGCTTTGAATGAATAAAGTTTTAATAATTGTTGAACACTAATTCAATCCCCCCTCTGAGTGTTCCCTTGAGTCCAACAACTAAGTCACCCATCTTTACGTAAACATCCCAGTTGGCCTCAATAGAAAATTTTGCAAGGTTCAATAACCTTTCTGCATCACACATTAGATTCTAGGTGCACCTATCCAATCTTCTCCATTTTTGTTACAATTTTCTTGCATTCTTAGGTCATTTAGCACACAACATTTTATTTTCAAACACTTTTTCATTTCATTAGTTTGCATTCAATAGTTAGTTTCTTTCATTATTTTTAAGCATTTAGATACATTTTAGATCCCATCTACATTAAGCCTTGAATGAACCCTTAGATTCCCTTTGGAAGAAATACTTCTCTCCTTTTAGGTGAAAAACCCTAGAAGTGTAAGAGAACCCTCTTTCCCTAAAAATCTATGGTTCACTGGTAATCACAAAGTGTTGCACATAACTGTGTGAAGGAGGGAAATCTCATAGTCTCAAGCTTAGTTTAATTTTTGTCTTGCAATTTGGAAATAAATATTCTTTAAAATTTGGCATTAGGAATCTTAATGTTTACTTGTGAATAAATTATTTGATATCACGCTATGAAATTAGTGATTTTATAATCATCCTTTTTGTTTATATTTCATCAAGTCACCTAAAGTCTTCTTGGGACCCATATTAATTTGGAAGTGGTTGTAAAAGGAATCAATAAGTTCATTGAATGAATGAATTTAATTATTCGGTAAGGAGAAAAACCACTCTAAAGCAATATCTTTCAAGGATCTAGGGAAAATATTAGCCAAGAGCTTATATTAAAAAATAAAATCACTACTTAGGGTCATGTAAGTAGAAACATGGCTAACAATGTCTCCTTTCTTGCCATATTTCTCAAATCTAGGAATGTCTATACCTAGTGGAATTTGTGTTCTCAATATCTCTAATTATTATGGATTGGTTTTGATGTATTGTGAAGGTTGGTCATTGTTTTTTTTATTTAGGTTGGAAATTTGTTGTTGAAGGGATATCATGTTTTGCAAAAGTGTGTTAATGATGGGATCATTATTGGTTCTATGATATGGAGGGGAATAAGGTGGAGTGGTGTATGCTTGTGAAGGGAAAGTGAATTATATGTTTGCAAGGGGAGATGGTTGAGGAGATATGATATTTGAATGCGCAAAACTAGAAGGATTTCCAATGGAAATACCTAAGGAAGTTTTGACATTGCGAGTAGGTTGGATGGCTGTAGTAATATGGACACTAGTGTATGTAGGAATGGAGATGGGGATCGCTGAAGGAGAAATTGAATTTCCATCTTGGATTTGAGTAAACCCCAAAGATTAAGAAAAAATATTCATGGTAGACATGTTATTAGTAACAAGATGACCTATACCTCATATAATCCCTATCCCCTTTTTGATTTCAATCATTTTCATTAGATTTTCTAAATTAGGAATGATACTAGTATCAATGTTTTCAATATGCATAAAGTCTTGTAACTTTTCTAGGCATTCATCTATTCTTTGTATGTTTTATTGTGGGACATGAACAACATCATGCACATTGGTTGTAGGTAATAAATTCATTGAAAATGAGGTATGTAGGTTACGATCCATATTTGGTTGATTATCAACACTATTAGTGAAAGAGTTATAAAAATGAAGATCCACGTTGAATGGTATATTACGGGATGACATGTGTCTCAAACTACGTCTCACAACAATATTGCTAATAGGACATAAATTTGTAAAGCTCATACAAGTTTCACAAACTCAATGTCAGCACAAAATGGAAAGAGGGTAAAATGTAATGCAATGACCTAGAATGTAACATGTAAATGTAATTTTCAAATTCTAAACACGGTAATTTTCTGATTACACTATGCAAAAACCTAAAAAATAATGTCTTGTGAATGAAATTTTGAAATCACACAATGCATTAACATTATCAAATGAATCTTGATATGACCAAATTGAAGAAACACAAATTATGCAAAGAGAGCTAGAAATATGAAAATAAAAAATAGGAATGCAAAAATGAATGTTTTAATGCCCAAAAAATTGAAACATGTCCTTGATTAGGGACTCATTTTCCATAGGGAAAATGGGTCCTAGGTGAGGGTTTTGAAACAAATTTTTTGTATATTTTGAGTGAGTTTTAGTGGTTTCCAAATTTTGGTTTGATACAACAAGTTTCAATTTTAATTTTCTATAAAATGAACGTGAAATGAAAATGCAAAATGTGACAAAATGACAGCCTAGAACACCTAATTTGATATACAATTTTTTTTCAATTTAAAAAATAAAATGAATATGATGTATGCTATGTAAATCATATGCAAGACAAGTGATTTTTGGTATTTTTTAGATTTAAAGAATGCAAAATATGCAATCCTAAAACCTTGAAATGAAATGAAAAGTTAAATGTAAAGTAGACACCCTAAATGAGACACAATTCAATGCAAAGAGATGCAAATGAATGAAAAATCTAAATCTAGGGTGAAAGAGGACTTGAAAATTAGAAAATGTAAGGATCAAACCCAGGTTCACCAAAATGAAAAAAAGGGGTAAGATAGATAGATGATGAGTAGTTCACCACAAAGACCTATTTCCCTAATTTCATTCAAAATATAAGCTATGAAATACAAATGAAGAACAATTTTCAAATCTGATTAAAACAACAATCAAAAGGTAGATCTAGAAAGGGGAAAAGGATGTGTACCTTTCACCAAAAGTTACCTTTTGAAGCACACTGAGGACTCATTCACCATATTTTGAATTATTCTTAGCTAGGTTTCCTAAAAAATACTTTATGGCTTCTCTTCTACTATTTTTGCACTCCTAGATTCTCGATATTCACTTCCAGACAGCTAGAAATAAATTTTTTAGAGGAGTTTCCATGATATGACAACTTTTCTTGCAATTTTGACAACTTCGTAACTTTCTTCATATTTTCTCTTACAAGGATATTCAACATAAAATTTGCAATCACACATCAAAGAGATAAAAAAATATTGTTCTATTAGGGAATGGCAGTTTGCCTTGGTCAAACCCCATTTTGTTAATTAAACATTGAAATGAAATAGAAAAGCATGAAGGAATGATTAATGAACAATATGTAACAACTCACCAAACCTTATTTGATCCTTGGATTGCAAATCTATAAACTAGGATGAAGTGGCCTCAATAAATGTGGATCTTGATCATGAAACTTGATTAGAGATAATTTCGTTGAATGCTTGCATAGATCTTGAACACTACATAACCATATTAGATCAAACAATATGCATGATGCAAGAAATATTTTACATGATGATATGAATCTTGATTTCTGCTATGTGCATGTAAATTTTACCTACCTCAAATGCAAAAAACTAAGTGATACAAGGATAAAAAAACACAAACAAAACACTCATGATTGGCCTAGTTTAGTCTAAAAAAAACACAAGAAATTGGAACTCTTTAACTTGTTTAAACTATTGTTTTGGTTGGCCCTTGATGATCGTTGACTTGTGTACCTTATCCTTGGAAAACTAACATGAAACCTAATGCAAAATTGAGAGCTATGATGATGATGAATACAAATGTGATTGTGGGTAGTGGATTGGATGCAAGATATGAGCTCAAAGATGCAGCAATGGTGGATGTTTTGATGCTTGAGTGTTAAGTGTGCTTGAATGCTTAAGATGATTGGTTACAAATTGTTTTGTTGAAAATGGAGCCATTTCCACCATTTTTAGTGGAAAGGACTCAACAATGGAGGGCACAGATTGAACCAAGATGGACAAGATCAAGGGCTAGGGTGAATTGAGGACTCACAATCCCTCACATCTCACCATGTGGCAAGTAATGTGAAAAGATGAGGTGAGGTGGACATGACATGGAGGTACTACATAGTACCCTAGGATTTGGACAAGATATCCTCATAAACGAATTATTTTTCCACATGTGGGTAAATGGAAATATGAGGAATTAAAATTTCCTCAAAAATCCACATGGGGATGGGAGAAGGAATTTTAAATTCCTAAAATTCCTTGGTCAAATAAATGTGAATTAAAATTTCACATAGGGAAGGGGTTTGCTTCTCCCAAAGGAGAAAGAATGTAAGGCAGTTGACTTAGGACACATGCCATAAATGGCATGGTGATTAGGTTGTGCAAATAGGTGATTAGTTAAGCTAGTGATGGACTAGGAGCAAGTGGAGAATTATGGAGGATGTGATCCTAATCATGATTAATATTGTGCACATCCTAATCACAAATTAATTAAACTAATCTAGATTAGAAGGAATTATGGAGGATGTGACATTTGGAGAGAGAAGAGTTTGAACTAAAAATTGATTTAATTCCAAAAGGAAAAAAGTGACTAAATTAAATAAATTGGGATATTTATTTACTTTAGAGGAGAAAGAGGGGAAGGCATTTAATTGATTTATTATATACATTAGGGACATTAGGGTGTAGGGTAATATTAATCAAATAATGAAATATTTAATTAATGTGGATGGAGGGTGCATGATGGAAGAATACAAAGGTGAATTTGATCATATAGGGGTGGTCAAATTCAGGTCTCTACATTTTACCCCTCTTCAAAATACTATTAGAACAATAGTGTTTGAAATAAAAATAAAACACAAACGACTCAATAGAAGAAAAGAATGCTATGTGATGCCCTAGTGTGGCAAGGAAGTAGATAGAAAGGAAAGATGGATCAAAATGGTAGGGTATGCCCCCTTGAGATGGTCTATGGGGAAGAAAAGGGGCCCTAAGTGACTTCTCAATATGAAGAAATAGAGAGCACCATGTGATAGAGATCAAAAAACCATGAAGAATGGATTTTGAATGGAAGAAAATGGACACACGGGGTGCAAAAGATAGCCCTCAGAAGAAAAGGGGGTGGAGGAATGAATTAAAGGTTAAATAAAGGGTGAAAATTACCCAAAATTTAAAAGGATAATTAGGGTCAAAAATGAAAATCATATAGATAGTAAATTTGAAAATTTACTATTCACGTAATTTTCATTTGTACATGTGTCAGCTGACTAGGCGAGAGAGAAGACAGGTGGTGAGGATGGTTGACAGAGTGAGAAGTGATGAGTGGTATGTGGACAATGAGATATGAAACTTCTATTATAGGTGTGTGGTACCCCACCAAGTAGGTATCAATAACCTCTCTTGTGATTCAGATTTGAATTTGGAAGTGTACTTTGAATTTATGGGTAGGCTAGGATAGGTCTCGATTGCGGTACAAAAAGGAAAATTCGCTCATCCGAAAGGAAAATTCACCTTATCCTGGGGGACAAGCGAGGAAAGGGGAAAAATCACATTATGTAGGGGCATATGCATGAGAGGGAGGGGTGATTTTGAAAACACCTCTCCTAAAAAGGGGTGATCCTACATCATGCAAATGAATGAATGAAGACGGATAGGTGAATGTGAATCCACCAAATAGTGCAAGGGCAAAAAGGAAATTGCCCAAAAGCGGGAAAAGGTGAATGAAAAATCACCTAAAGGGGAAACAAGTGGATTCATATCCACCCCTTGGGGAAAATAGGTGAATGCAAATTCACCCATGGGGTTAGAAAAGACACAAAGGTGATTACGAAATTGCCTTTGTGGGTGAAATAGGCAAAGTTGCACATGGGGAATAGGGGCAAATTCGCCTGATGAATAGGTGAATTCACAACTAGGGAAGAAAAGGATGAATGTGTGAGCTTAGATAGGAAAACATGTTGGGAAGGGGAAAAGGGGTGAATTTTCCTAGTACAAAGGTGAATTCACCAAAATGGGGTAGGCTTGAAAAATGAAAGAAAATGAAAAGAAATGTTATGAAACTAACAAAGTAGTCTACATGGATGCAGAACTTTGAAAGACTCTAGACCTGAGAGCAACATTCAGTGGTCCTAGAGGTGATAGTTGGGGCTATAAATTCCAATGATCATGAGTCACTTGCATGAGATGGATAACTACATATATTGGGGTATCCCCACATCCGAGTGCACCGAGGACTCCTGAAATCTCTGATGGAGAGATAGAGTTTAGAGACATCAACTTTCCATCTCCCAATAGGGGAGATGACAATCACTTTGGAAGACATGTGGAGGATATTGTGGCTTCCCATCTGAGGGCACTTAGTTAGCTAGACCTATGGGGGAGCAATGAAGGAGAGTCTAGAGGCTTGTTTTCGACCAGTGGAGTTGCCCATCCGAGGGAGGGAGCTAGATGTATATGCATGTTGAGTGTTGTACATACCAACCCTACTATTATATTTCTGAATAGGAGTGGGAAATCTTTCAGCCTCAAGGTCATTGAGGTTGTTAGAAATATGGTGGATAGGCAGGAGGGGGTATTTTCATGGGGGCCATGTGTACTTTCCTAGCTATACAAGGACATGCACATTGTCTATTACAGACGAGCGCTCAGTGTCACCCATGTGACACTAATATATGTATGGGCCTTGGAGCACATCAGTTTTGTCAGGCTATATATTTTTATTGTTGGAGAATAAGATGAGACATTACCCATGGCTTATTGGTGGGGGAAAGAGCATGGATGGAGGCTCCACTATCAATATGTGGGAGACTTGAAGAGCTGGAGGAGGAGGATAGATGAGTTGAGGCCAGAGGACATCACCTAGATGTCATACCTAACATGACAGTTTCAGGGATGAAGAGAGGAGGACAAGTTGTATAGGGGATATTTCTTTTTAGTTCATTATTTGATTAGTTGGGATCCCTTGGTGATAGAGTTGCACATACTTGCTAGGGTGACTATGGAGTTTGGCATCTTATAGGAAATTCTCCTATAGGACCATAGAGGTTCAAGTGGTTTACATGAGAGTCAGATGGACTATGGGGGGAGAAAATTATAGCCGATTATGGGTGGCATATGTGGGAGGTGGCACCACTAACTCATTACACATAGAGGGGAGGGCCAATAGATGTAGGAATTACAACATAGTAAACTACATTGTGGAGGGAGTGGGGTCCTAGTAGGATGACCATAGAGGAAATGATTATGGGCACACTTGGTTTTGTGTCAGATGATGAGAGGAGGCTAGCAAGGAATAAATGGAAGAGGAAGATAGGGGGCTGATAGAGGATAGGTGGTGGGGATTATGTGGAGGAGGGGCATTGGGTAATAGATATGGATGCCCCAGAGATGGGGCCACTAGTGATGGTTCCCTATGTACCACTACTACCCAAGGAGCCTGCAGTACTATTGGTAGCAGCCCTAGCCAAGCTCAAGATTATAGAGTAGAGGCTGAGAGACTTTGAGGAAAACTGAGATAGGCTACAGATAGAGATTAGCAGACTACAGGGTGGGGTGGAGAGGAGAGGTTGGAAGAGAGGGACTATGCAGCCCTCACAGATGAGGCCTCAAGGATACAAGAGGAGAGGGATGCAGATCCAAGAGAGTGGGATGAGGTCCTAAGGGAGAGGGATAAGCTGAGAGATAGGGAAAAGTGTGCACAAGATGTGTTGGGGGATCTAGGAGAGTGGATGGAGAGGGTGGAGGCAATAGAGGCCCAGGTATAGACCCTACATGAGGAGAGGGATGACAAGGATGAGAAGATATCCCATTTATAGGTGCAAGTAGATCAGATTTGAGTAGCACAGGATGCCTAGGAGTATGAGTAGAGGTACATTATAGGGCTACAAGATAGGTCTAGGATCAAGTGAGACTTGGTCAGGGCAGATGCTACAACTCAACAATGGGTGCTAGGATAGAGGTAGCATATTACATGCTAGTATATCATCAGGTCATTCCCAATCTAGCACATAGGGCCCCACCCTATGTAAGATCAGTACCCCAAATACTAGTGCCATCTCAGGGAGCCACACATACACAGGGTTATAGCAGCTATAGGGAGACATCACCCAGAGGTTGAGGGTCAGGGGAAGAATCCCCATAGAGGATAGATCCAGAGATAAGTAGCTCAGTTAGGAGGGGTGGATGAGGGAGATAGGTCTTATAGTTTTGACAAGTACAAAGGGAGTGTATAGAGGAAAAGACTATAGATTCTTCTTCACAAATTTAGATATTTGATTTATTCATGGATTCATGCATTATTTATTCTTTATTAATTATTCTTTCAAGAGATGTAGTCTCGATATCATCTGATTGAAACTTTGTATTGGTATTTTATGGATATTTCATGGACTTGATAGATGGAATTTATTATGTTTTATGATAAACATATTATGGAATTTTATGATCTTTTATTACGGACTTTTATGATGGACTCAATTAACAACTATGTGATTTTAGATATTTATATGATGTGCGATGCACATTGTCGACAATATGTGATTATTATGTGATGCGATGGATATTTATTATGCTTATGGTTATTAATGTATGCATATGATCATGGTGATTTATTTATCTACCTTTGTGAATAATATGAATTGCATGCATCGTGTCTAATGGTTGTGGATGTAGGATATGATGTAATATGATTTATACTCTTATGATATAAGTTATGGATATGTGACTAATGATATACGAAGGTCGCGATATGATTATGATTATTATGTGATGTATGCATATGATTATGATATAATAATGGATCATGTATGGACAATGAATCATGTATGGATGATGCATTGTAACGATTAATTATGCATGGATAAATGATATCTAAATGTAATGAAAGATAATGGATGAAAATGTAAAATGTATGTATATGTATGATCATGATGTGGATGGATGTGAAAAATGTGATGTAATGTAATATATCCAATGAAATGAATAATTACTTTTTGAATAATAGTTCCAAACAATTGAAATGGTAATGATATGATATGCAACGATCTTATGTAAGGAAACTCAGGTGCGGAAACAGCTTCCTACACTAATCTCTTAAGGAAAGTATGGTGCAAATTCGTTTTAAACCCTTACAATTTCAGATTCGTTAATCTACTTAACAAAGATATTGCAGCAATATACCATACATACAGAAAATGAAGAATGACACAATGATTTACCCTGGGGAAAACCTTTCGGTAAAAAACCCCAGCACTCCAAAACCTGCACAATGTATTATCTTCAACACAACGGTTACAACACACTTGCAATGCAAGTTCTTTCAGGAGATTTTCCAACACTTGAAGACAAAATGCGGCAGCATCAAAATGTTCCAACAATACACTCACATCACACATCTTCACAACCCTAAAAAATGCTTATATCATGCGTTTCCCTTTTTAGGGCAACTTCCGAAGATAACTACAGTACTCAACTTTATCAGTTGCCACATGTCTTCACCTATCATTGAATCTTCCAGACATAGCTCTTACGTGTCATAGGAATCCGTCATAACCGTTTCAGCCATGATCTCCTTACACACAATTCAAGATGCCGACACATTAAGTGGAGTGACACATCAACATGCAAACTAGACATGTACACTCACACTTAATTACATTATTTGCAAGAAATACATTTTACAAAACAAATAATAAGAATAGGAATTATCCAAGGTTGAGACACCTTATTCCTAACATCTTAAAGTTCTTAGAATAACAAATCAATATTAATCTAAACAACCTAACATGGATATGATAATGCTTATGCAATAAAATTTAATGAAAATAAATGAACTTAAGATTCTTAGAATAAAAAATCTATGTCAATATAAACAAATTAAGATGGATATGATAATGCAACCAAATGATAATTCAAAGATCATGAAATGAACTTAAGATGCTTAGAATAACAAATATTATCCTAAACAACTTAAAATGATAATGAAAATGATAATGAAATAAAATTAAAATGCAATGATAATGAAATGAACTTAAGATTCTTAGAATAACAAATCTATATTATCCTAAAAACCTCAAGATGAAGATGAAAATGATAATGAAACGGAATGATAATGCAATTATAGGGGAATGAATATTAAGATGCTTAGAATAACAAATAAATATTACTCTAAATAACTTAAGATGGATATGGAAATGAAATGATAATGATAATGCAATGACGTGAACTTAATATGCTTAGAATAAAAAACAAATATTAAATTAAACAACTTAATATGAATATGATAATGCAACTAGATGAGCAATGATAATTGTGGCAATGCATCACATATCAATATCAAGATGAATGATGATGGGTGTGATACCATGCCTGTTAAAAACCATAAAAAAAAACTATCAAGAAGAATAGGTGGGAAAATAATATTGGCACAACCAAAATAACTAACCATAGGCTAGGGAGATGAAATGGATGGGGTGGGATGAAATGCAGTGGAAAGATAAATGAAATGTAGATCTAATGCCATTTTTCCATATTAAAAGAAATGATTTTTACTATAGCATGGGACACGATATGCTAGGGTATAAAGAACCAAGGCCGATTAGTATATGATGCATTAAAAAAACATATAAAACAAGAAGGCTACCCCAACATCCTAAAACCATAAGGGATTTGGTCAGACCATGATGTTTGGATAACCACAAACACACAAGGATGTCCCAATGTAACACATGACCCTAGGGATCTCGGTGGGTACTACGTGGGACAACCAAGAAGATAACAATAGATAAAAGATCAAAATATTGCCCCTACATCTACTTGTCAAAGCACACCATGATATGATGGATCGTGGTGACCCTGACAAAGTATAATAGGAAGCTCAAATGATAAAAAAATGTCAAAATCATCAAAAGATCATAAAAAATTTCAAATGTCCTTTCCCATAGGATGAAGAGGGTGGATGGGATTGATGAGGTCTGATGTAGGAAGGATGCATCATGTTAAGACCAAAGATGGAGACTAAACTAGGTGATTGACATGACTCAAGATACTTGAAACCAATTGAACCTCATGATACTAGTAACCTTTGTTTTTTAGTACCAGCTAAATAGGGACATACTTGAGGACAAGACACACCCTAAAGACCTAGGGGCTCGAGGGTTGATCAAAGATCAACCTTGCCTATGTGAAAGTGCAAAGCCCTCATAGTTCGATAAAAGACCGACAATTGACCATGGATAAAAGTGGAAAGAGGACAATGGAGACATTGATGGTTGAATACCAGACAAACAAATTCCCTTGGGGCTAATCAAATGATTAGCCTTGCCTATGTTAAAGTATAGAGGCAACATAGTTTGACAAAATACCAAGGACAAGATGATACCTGATGATGACCAACATGATTGATGATCCTAGATGAGGATGCAAGACTGATGACATGGATGTACACATGATGACAAGCTTAGTATGTGGGATAAAAAGCTTAGGATTTTGGATAGCCATTTTCAAGTGTCTAATGCTCAATCAAAATATAGCAAGCGGCCAATGATAAGATGTCGATGAGAGGATAGGGATCGATAGGATGTAAAGATCAGATAAGCAGATATGATGGATGGAACGTAGATAATGATTAAGCCATCTATGAATGACACCTTTTTCTAGGTTTTCACAAAACATACTTATCCAAGGTGCCACAAAGAGTGGATTTCACCATAGGATGAATTATTTCTCTTTAATATTTTTGGATTTTTGACTTTTTATTTTCAGTTTTAGTATTTTTGATGATTTTTTACTTTTTTTAATTTTTCTAGGTAGCATAACCCAACTGATTTAGGTGTAGAACCTCTTTAGATGGATTATTTTGATAGGATCCTCTAAGCGCTCTCCTTCAAGTGTTGAAATCCTATATGCCCCAAAACCATATTTTTTTGTGACAACATAGTGATCCAACCAGTTTGCCTCAAACTTTCCCTTCTTTTCTCTGTCTTGTTGGGTACACTAATTTTCTTTCAAGACCAAATCATGAACATTGAATTGAAAAGGACATACATTCTTATTATATCTCCTCCTAAGAGGATGCTAATATTCTTGAAGGTGATTGTAGCCTTTGATACATTTTTCATCTAGGAGTTCAAGTTGACTTAAGCATGCAACTCAAGCATCTTCGTCATTTATGAGATTCTTCATGGAAATTCGAAGTGATGGGATCTTGACTTTGATCAGAAAGATTATGTTGACACCATATACAAGAGAGTATGGGGTAGAACTAGTGGGAGTATGGATGGATGTACGGTATGTCCAGAGGGCAGGATTAAGATGGAGGTGCCAATCTCAACTAGTATTATTGACCACCTTTTTGAGGATTTTGATTAAGGTTTTATTCGTTGCTTTTGCTTGACCATTACCCTGAGAGTAATAGGGGGTGGACCAATGATGTTGGATATGATAGGTCTCACAAAATAACTTCATGTACTTGTTCTTGAATGGCTTTCCATTATCGGTGATGATTGTGGAAGGGATTCCATATCTATAGAGAATATGGAAGAGGGTGAATTTGGATATCTGGATACCTATGATTTGAGAAAGTGGAATGGCTTCCACCCACTTGGTAAAGAATTTAGTGGCTATGATGATGAAAGTATGGCCATCATAGGATGGGGGGTAAATCTTGCCAATCAAGTCAAAACCCCACTGAGAAAAAGGCCATGATGCTATGATAGGTTGCAAGTCTTGTGTTGGAGCATGGATTAAGTCTACATGTTGCTGATAGGGAAGACACTTCTTCATGAACTCATAGGAATCATGTTCCATAGTGGGCCAATAGTATCCATCTTTGATAATCTTTTTAGCCAAGGCCATTCGATTAGAATGGGACCCACATACACCATTATTCATGTCATTTAATGCAATATGAGATTTTGATTCATTGAGTCATCAAAGAATAGTGCCATCATACCCTTGGAAATAAAGTGTATCTCCCAAAATTATGTAGCAAGATGAGCATTGGATAAAGTATTTTCATTGGTTATGGGTAAGATCAGGTGGGAGGATGTTGTCATAGAGATAGGTATAAATGTTATGGTACTAGAGTGAATCAGGACCTATGATATTACACACCATCTCAATATTAGGGACATCACATGCCAATATTAGTCGTTGCTCAAACAGAAATTCACAATCTATGTGATCTTTAGGCATATCGATAAGGGACTCAATCATAGCCATTACATCTGTTGCTTTATTCTAGATTTTGGGGATCTACTCAAATTGGATGTAGGTGAAATATTTTTTAAAGTCCTCCACCATGCACTTGTATGGAAAAATCTTACCATATTTTTTCTAAAACTCATCATTGACTTGTTTGATAATTAGTTAAGAATCACCAAAGACTTGAATACTGGTGATGTTCCATTAGATTGTGATTAAAGCTTCATACTCAACAATATTGTTGGTGCATGGAAAGTCTAATCTAAATTACTTTGGGATATAGTCACCTCGAGGAGTGAAAAATGAAACACCTACTCCAACTCCATTATGTGTATATGACCCATTAAAATAGAGCATCCATTTTTTTGTTTCTATGATTGTGAGAACCCCTTCATTAGGAAATTCAGCCACTAAAGGATAAGCATCAACCAAGGGGGCATCAACTAACTGATCTGCTATCACTTGTCCCTTAATTTCCTTTCAATCTACATACTCAATGTCGAACTCACTCAGTAACATAACCCACTTGGAAATGTGGCTAGTAAAATAAGTTTTGGATAGTAGGCACTTAAGTGGGTCTACCTTTGATATTAGCTTGATGGGATGACTAAGCATGTAGTGACAAAGATTTTATGAACTAAAGACCACTTCTAGACAAGCCTTTTCCATAGGAGAATAGTTGAGCTCATAGCCTACAATTGTCCAACTAATGTAATAGATAACATGCTCCTTAGCTCAATTAGAATAGGTGGGTGAGCCAAGTACTCCTTGATTTTCTCAAAGACTCATTGGCACTCAGAATCCCACTTGAAGGTGATGTCTTTACATAGTCGATGAGTGAATCATTGACACTTGTCAGGAAGCTAGACTATAAAGTGTCTTTAACTTTCCTTGAAGGCTCCTTAATTTCTTAAGATTACGTAGCAAGGAAATTTCCATCATGGATTTGGCATTAGCCATATCCACTTATATACCCCTTCTAGAGACTATGAAACCCAGTAGCTTTCCATATGTGACCCCAAATACACACTTCTTCAGATATAGACACAACTTGTAGTGCTCCAACCACTCAAATATTTTCTTGAAGATTGCAAGATGCTCTTCTCTAGTCCTGGATTTTCCTAATATGTCATCAACATGATCTTCCTTCATGGTATGGATGAGGTCATGAAAGATAACATTCATCACACATTGATAGGTTTCCCCTACATTTTTAAGGCCAAAGTGCATGAAATTATAACAAAAGGTGCCCCAAGGTGTAGTGAAGCTAGTTTTATGTTGATCCTTTGGTGCGATCTTCATTTGGTTGTAGCCAAAAAATCCATCCATAAGGGATAACATATCATGCCCCACTATAAGGTCAAAAATAATGTCCATTTTTGGAAGAGGAAAGTCATCCTTCAGGCAGGCTTTGTTGAGATCCCGAAAATCTATGTAGATTCTGATATTCCCATTTGGTTTGGCAACAAGCACTATGTTGGAGATATAGTAAGAATAATCAATAGGTCTTATACACTTAGCCTCTAATAATTTCTTCAATTCTTTCCTGACAAGCAAAGCCACCTACGGATTCAGTTTTCTTAGCTTCTATTTAATAGTTTTAGCATTGGGATTAACATCCAAATGGTACAAAACTAGAGTGGGATCTAGTCCTAGCATGTCTGAATAAGTCTATTTGAAGTTGATGATTCCTTCTTTGAGCAAGATAAAAATGGTGGAATGCTCTTCCTCTAACAATTATTTGGCTACATATGTGATCTTAGGATCTTCTTTTGTTCCCAAATTGATCTCTTGTTTTTCTTTGATTAGGATAGAAGATCATTTAGACAAGTGATCTCTTGCAAGGGGAAGATGAAATTCCCCATCCTCTAGCACCTCATCATGGTTTTCACTATTGGATGCACCCTTTTTTTTTTTTCTTTTGATCAGTTAGGAAGTTCCTTAGAGAGGTTTTCACTAGATGACCCTTTTTTATTTTGCTTCTTTCTATTTTTATGGTCGAGGTGCTCATCTTCCCCCAATCCCATGAGATGTACATATGTGTCCATTGAAGGAAAGGTTTTGATAGGTGTTCTACCTCATAACTCCCAATCAATGAGGTTGGGATGGTGAAGTGAAAGGCTAACGGTGAAAATAGATATACAATCAAATAGGGAGGGGAGATCAATGTCATTATACAAGTGTATGATGGTTTCTTCCTCAGGTATGTCCTCAAGTAAATAATTATCCATATTGAGATTATTCGAAGAACTCATGGATGTTGAGGGACCTTTATACTTTTTGTCATAACCTAGGCCTATATGTCTTGGTTGCATGGATGGCTCGATGGGTTGTAATCATCCTTTCTCTTCTACACCAAGACCTCCCCCTGATAGTTACATTTTTTGACCTACTTCAAAGAATAAGGATAATCTTCCTAGAAGTATTCTACAATGGGAGGTGATAGTTATGGTTCTTTCTTGTAGACCCACTAGTTAATGTCATCGTCCATCTGATCTTGAAGCATACCCAAATCTTAGAATTTTTTCAAACCCATATTATTAGAGGTGAGGGTTTTGGTCTTTTCTTCTAGTTTTGGTGTTGACTAAGAAGGTTTCCTATATGTGTGGGGGGATGGTGGAATTTTTGCCACATTGAGTGCAATTTGTATTTCATATTCTCTATAGCCCTTGTCAGTGATCTTGACCTTGGTGATGGTGGAGTTAGATGTGGTGGATGTTGTGAATGGTGTGTTGGATGATGGATTATTATATGGATTGGAGGATGATGCTTGAGGTGTCCCAATTCAACTCCTAGATAGTATTAGGAGTGAGGAAAAGAGGCTTTGAGAGCACAAAAATATTCAAAGGGTTGAGTATCAACATGAACAGTTACCTCCATCCCATTGAAAGGAATTTTTAGAGATTGATGGTAAGTGGATGAAATGGCTTTCATGGAATGGATCCATGGGTGGTGAAGAAGGAGATTGTATGGGAGGTCCAAATCAAGGACATGGCATGTAGTGTACTGGAAAATGGGACCAACCTAAATAGGAAGACAAATGATGCCTTCAGAATCCCTCTCTACATTATCATAGGCTTTGAAGGTGATAATCTAATTATTCAAGTCAGCTTGGGTATATCCTACCTACTTTATGAACTTCAATTTATAGAAATTGAGGGTAGAGCCATTATCTACTAGAACCCCTTTCATTTTATGGTGTACTATGATGACATCGATGTGGAGGGGCTGATTATGGTTTGGGTCAATGGATGGCATATCATTTTGACTAAATCCCAACTACTAAGTGGATGAAAGATGCCTTAATAAGTCTTAAAATTGAGTAGGATCTATGTTAATAGGCATGTGGGTATCCTGGAGAGCTTTGATGAGGATTTCTTGGTGGATGGGAGAAGACTTAAGAAGATCTAAAATAGATATTTGAGAAAGAGTCTTTCTAAGGTGATCAAGAATGTTATAATGAGAGCTCACAGGAGCTGGCTGGGATGGCATGGAAGGACGAGGAATGGATATGCAAGTGTGGTGCATAGTAACAACACATTGTGGGTCTTTTCCTTTAACACGGATCATGGACATGTGTGGCTCTACCTAACTGATGCACATAACTATGCCATCATAGTTATAGGGTACATTCTTATAGCTGACATTGTTAATATTGGTACCTTGGTTATTATTAAGCTCATAATTAGTGTTGGAAGTGTTAGCACCTTGATTATGGTTGGGGAAAGCATTTTGATATATTTGAAGTTGAGAATTGGATGAGGTTTCCTAATTCACATCCACATGTATGTCACCTTGATCTATAAGATCTTGGATAAATGTTTTAAGACCTTGATACTTATTAGTGGCGTGACCCTTTATTTGATGGAAGTCACAATACTCATTTTCTCTATACCAGGAGGGCTTTGGTTTGGACTCATCGAAGGGCTTTTTCATAGGATAGACAATTGGATAGCTTCCTTGAAGCAACCTATTTTATAAAGTTCTCAAGGGTTCCCCTAGAGGGGTGAATGTGTTTATTATTCCTTTGATTACTCTTATGGGATTGCTAAAGAGGATGGGGGGCACCATGCGGTATAGATATGACATTAGGTGTCAATTGTTGATGAGGGACATGTTGTCTTTGTGAGGTATTGGCTACTTGGACATGTTTGGCATTAGTAACACCATCATTGATAGAATTCTTATTCTTATTCCAGTAGCGAGATCTATCACCTAATGGTTTTTTGTTATCTGAGTTAAATATTCTGACTTTTCCCTTAGCTATGAGAGCCCTCTCAATAGTGGCACCCTTTTCAATGACTTCAAAAAAGGTGGTAACACAATACAAATTAAGATTATGCACCAGGTTAGGATGGGAATTTGTGACAAAGATGGTCACCATATCCTTTTCATTTAGGCGAGATTTTAATCAACTAGCTAAGGCATGCCACCTTTGAAGGTAACTTGTGAAGGTCTCTCCCTCATATTGTTTCTCTTTCAATAGATCTAAGGTATCTATATCCTTCTCCAAATTGAAGGAGAAGTGCAACATGAATTTTTTCAAAAGATCTACGAAAGAGGAGATTGATCCCTTTTGAAGACCCATGAACTAGTCTAGTGTTGTCCCTATCATAATTATAGGGAATAGATGTAGAAGATAGTTATCATTGTGTAGGAATTCTTGACAATGTGAGTAAAATTCTTGCAAGTGTGTTCGTGGGTCACCATTTCCTTTGTATTTTCGAACTTGGGAATTTGAAAGTGCTTAGGAAAGGGGAAAAGTGAGATGGAGGGATCAAATGGATAAGGACAAATCTCTTCGAACTTAAAGGAATTTTTGGATGTCCCTACTTGCAAGTCCCTTAACGTATATTTTAATTCTTCCCACTACTTATTAACAGGTATTGATGAGGAGGGGCTTGCTTGATTGGACTGATTATAGGGGGATATTTCTGATAAGATGTGGATGAAATCGAGATGGTTGGATCATTTGATGGTGGAGGTGGATATGAAGGAGCTTGTTGATATTGTTTGGAATCTATGGATTGGGGGTTAACATAAGGAAATTGATATGATGGAGGAGCTTGATGATATGAGGAAGAGGCACCATGCTGATAAGATGGTGGTTGCTGATAATAATAGTGGTAGGCTTGGTAATTATGGATGGGTTGTTTTTGAGAAATGTATGGAGTATTTTATGGGGTGGATTGCTGATAATAGGGATATTGTTGTGATTGCTAAGGATTAGCATAGGTTGGTTTCTATTGGGATTGATATATGTAAGGGGGTTGTTATTGAGATTGTTGTACATAGGGTGGTCATTACTGAGATTGTTGTGGAGTGTGATAATAATAATTGGGATTGGGGTTAGATGTAGTGGATTGTGGGCCCTGTGGATTGTTAGGATCAGGTGATGCTCCCATAACTGAAATGGGAATTCAAGGATAATGTTTCACCTAGTAAAGGATAGAGTTGCTGAATCTAGGCTGATACCAACCCTTTTGGGGTGAACCTTGGGGAACATACAAATTTCTAGGATCATTCTGAGAATTCTAAGGATCTTGCTACATGGGAGGTGTAGAAGGTGTGATTTTGATGTATTTGGATATTTCAAATTCTGGTGGAGGTTTAATACCTTTCACGATCAAAGTGGAAAAGATCTTGTCCCCACACTCATTGAGAATATGGTCTATCATTTGAAAATTGGTGGGATTAGTGAGGTATTCATCGATTGTAAGATTGGGTTGATTAACCATGCTCTCATCAAGAGGATATTGATTATGGGCATCAATGTTAGATTGGGATAGGCCACCATTAATGGGCTATTCTTGAGGGTTATGAGGTTGAGCATCCTAAGATTTTTGTTCTATGATGATCTTCTTTGCTTGTTATCAGGTAATGGGCATGAAAATGAAAAATGGCTATGTGGCTAGGATGATGCTAAGATGCACTTAAATGATGACCTAAGTGATGACTAAAGGATAGAGCAGATTAGGTGATCAATTGATGAATTGATTGATAGGGTTAGATAGGATGACTTGGATAAATTACTCGATTGGATGGTTGATAGGATCTAATGATAGATAGGATCAAATGATCGATTAGGATTGGATGATTCGATTGGATTGGATCGATGGAATTGACTCTAAATTAGGTTTAGGGGCTTAACTTGATGATAATAGGATGATCACAGCATAAAATATACCTCATGATTAGAGGATTTTGATGAATCTATAGAGGATTACTAACTTAGGACATATACAAGCCTAAGCAATCATAGATGATGATGATTAGGGTTAATTTCCTTGCCCAATTAGATTAAAATCCCCTAAAATAAATTCTAAATGATTCAAATTGATGGAATGGTGATAGAAATGCAGTCTAGGGATGTTCTAAGATGAACCTATGTGATTAGATTGAGGATTTTATGACTTTTGAAAAATGTAGATGGACTAAAATGGTGATTATGGGTAGGTGGATGATGATAATTTTTTTTCAATCATGGCAACACAAATGGAAAATGAAAATATTTCACTGGCTAATAGGGTTTACTCTCGAGAGTTGTGGATGGGAAGTGCTTACGCCTCTACGTGTCACAAGTTCACCCCTTTAGGTGATGGGTTTTCCTATCTAAGACCATAAAAATCACCTCTATGATTGGAAAGATTGCCTTTGTGTGTGACAGAGTCACCTTTTCTCTAGGACTTAAATTCACCTATATCTTAAGATGTGAAAGAGATGGGCAGACACAGATATCAAATTTACCTATGCGGATGAAAAGATCATATTTTTGGCACACGAATTCATCTTTCTTAAGATAACCAAAGGGAAATGGGTGGATTTGATACATAAAATCACCTATCTAAGGATCAAGTTCACCTATTTCTTAAAAATTACAGACATAACTAGAAACGCCTATTTATAGGACACAGATTCGCCTAAGTCTTCAACTATATATATGAGAATGGTATTGACAGACGTGGGATCACCCTTGTGGATAGTAGGTTTTCCTATTCTAAGGGGTGTACAAAGAAGGATGACTCAGACAAAAAACAAAATCGTCCCTATAGATAATAGGTTCACCTATTCTAAGAATAGATGGGTAGGGATGACAAGAACATTCTTAAAAGGGAAGCAGGATCACCTGTTCCAAGAGAACAAATGAACATGGGATCGCCCAACAAAGGGATTCACAAGAAAATTTGCCTCTAGGGAGGACAAGTTCACCTAAAGGATGACCTAGACTTGACTCAAGACTCAGATTTGCCCCTGTGCAAGGCAAGATCACCTCTCCACAATGAAAATTCACCTCTATGATGAGAAAATTTTCCACTAAGGGCAGGGGAAGACTATCACAAAGGACTGGAGATAGAAAATAAAAAGAAGAATGGCTTGACCGACTCGGCCTGATGATAACCATTAATATCACACAAAAAGACACACCAGGAAACACAATCCTAGAATTAGTGATAAATGGTTTACAAACTTGATGTAGGCCCACCACCTTGAGGGGAAACCCCAAGCTTAATACTCTATGATACCAGGGTGGTTCTCTAGATCACCCTTTCTCGCGAAGGTGGATAGCTAGAGATCTAGTGGCACAGGGTCATCAATAGAAGCCATGGGCTAACCTCTCTCTCACTCAAGGACTATCATAGTCTACCATGAGGATTCCTATCTCAAACCAAGATAGTATGTGGTGTGTAACATCAAGTTATGATCCACATCCCCTAAACTACACCAAGTCGTGACTAAAACACAACTCTCTATCTAGGATAAATAAGGCTATCTCATGCATCCTCAATATACACTAGGTATGTGAGACAAAACCATTAACACCAACCCATCACAAGCATGGATCAGGATCCCTAGTGAGGTATTGGAAACTCAGAACAACCTTCCACATCTTATCTAGGTATCATGCTAGCGTTAATGCTTTTCTAGACACAATGTTTGGGGTACAAATTTTGTTCTCCCCCATTTATATACCCCCCCAATAACACATGGTTGTAATTTTCCCTTGGGTGATGAAATCACAGGAAGGTCCTGCTAAAGGAAGGAAATGCTAGATCCTTCGGATAGTCCCGAGGCTTTCACATAGTGCAAGGGGAGAGATTACATGCACTAACACTCCCTAGGTAGAATAGACTATACTAGAATGAGTTGTGGTTTCTCGTCACCCAAGATCACCAAAAGGTGTAATGGGAGTGGATACATCAACTACTCACTCCCAAACACAACAAAAAAAATTATTTACCCTTTAATTAAATCTATGTGTTCCTAATTTGGTATGGAAAGTAATACATAGACATATCTAACTAAGGGTCTTCAACCACTCATCCTAAAAAAAATTTGTTAGTAATTTTAATCTATGGTCTTCATCAAGCATAAGACAAGATGCACAAATAGTGGTGTATGTGCTTCAAGATGTGCTTGCACAAGTGCTAAAAAGATCTTCACTATCTTCTTGCAGGATCCTAATCTCCTCTAGGATCTCCCAAAAGGCTTAGATAATTAACTAAGGCCTTGTCTAGCTCTTTTCTAAGAGCCCATCTCTGTGTGCTTAACCTTGAAGGACAGCCACCTTTAGTTTGCTTCCACTTTCTCCTACACTTAGAAGAATCTAAGTGCTACCATTTCACAAATCATTGAGTTGATTGCAGGGGTGTGTAATATAGTTAAATCATGCCATTTCCTTCCATTTGAATCCATTTTGGAGGATCTTCAAATCTTTCTCCAACCAGGTGTAAGGATTTGTCTTGAGAAGGCCTAATTCCTTGTAGCCATTGGTAGTGCTCTTTTCCTCGTTCCTACCAAAACTTCCCAAACAACCTAATCCCACATTCAGATACTCTTTTTGATGTTCTAAAAGATTCATCCACTCTTAGGCTCCTAGGTCTTCCGTTCATAGGCTTCCTATTACCTAGGGTAAATAGGGTTAATAGACCTAGTTTGTAGGACCTCACTGGTTTCTCACCTTACAACTCAGTCAAATGGATTGGTTAAACCTCAATCTTTATGGCATGATAGGATATGCCCATACCCTACCTAGAACTATACTTGTTTCATATTGTGCCTTAATCCCCTACCTATATTACTCAATTCTTCACTGTCAAACCCTTAATCGAGCACTTTAAGCTCGCCTAGGACTTGACATTAAAACCCTTTGCTCGACTCTTCAAGACTCCTAATCCTACATATGTATAGACTAATGGCTCCCCAAACACTTCCGTCTATCCTTAGGTAAACCCCATGACTAGATTTAATGGGGGAGCCATGAAAAGGCAAACTGGTCAGGACAAAACCAGTGAAACCCTTAGACCTTTACCTAGCTATCCAAGACACTAAATTAACTTGAAAAAAACTTACATACAGATAAACAAAGCCTTTATACTATCCTATTAACAACAGTCTAACATCAAATCAAAGCATTAAACTTTTATTCTATCTCTGTCACTCCATATACTCGGTATTCACACAAAACACATAAATTGCAGAGCTATATTCTCATTATCTCCAAAAACTTGACTACAAAAACAACTAACTCCTATTGCATTCGAACCTCCTCGTTCTTAGATGTCATTCACCATGTTTTTAGGATATTTTGGACGATTTCCCACTCCTATCCTTTAGGGAATCCTAAGGAGCTAAGTTGCATGCAACATTTGCCATAATGTTGTTATGATTGTTTGGTAACAATAATAGGCAACTTGTCATTATGCCTCCTTCCTATCTCTTAGGACCTCTATCTCATGTATTTTGAGTAACCAAATCCATTAAAGGCCTCATGGCATCTTTCTAACATCAATCATGTGTTTAGAACACATTTAAGACTCACTTCTCAACATAAGCTACTAAGGCTAAGCAAGGTAAAACTACTAACAAATGACTAGAAATTGTGACCTTAGTCCTAATGACTAACTCACCTAGTCCAAACAAAAACAAGACCATCTAAGGTCTGAAATAAACACACAACAACTCTAACGTGGCTAAGGTCAGATACAAGCCAAAATGACAATCAAATGGAGGTTAGCCAAGGTACTCCTGCACCATCATCCCCAAAATAGAAAGTTCAATCCACCCTTGGATTGAGTAAGTTGAGGTCAATGCCCAACTTCTTGAACTTTGATTCTTTGATCTACACTACATCAGCATCTGTTTGTCCTTACATCTTGATCAGATGCGCTTTGTATTCCTTGGTTCTAGTCTTCTTGTAGACTCTGGTATCCAATATACTGTTAGTTTGTTGGACTATAGCCGAGGGTAGTCTGAGCTCTTCCACATCATGGATGATTTCATTGAGGCTTTGATCCCTATCTAGTGGTGGTCCTTTGTAATAAACCAAGTCAGCAATGTTGAAGATAGGTGACAGTCCACTATCTTCCGGTAGCTCCACTCTGAAAGCATTGTTCCCATACTTTGCCAAGATAGGACAGGGACCTATACTTCTCATTTGCAACTTGTGAGGGACTCCCTTCAGTAGTCTAGACTTATTAAGATGTATCATCACCAAGTCTCCCACATTAAACTAAACTTCTCTTCTATACTCATCCACCTTGGTTTTATGTTTGATGATGTTCTCTTGTAAATTCTTCCTCACTGTATCATGTATCTCCTACATAGCATAAGCAAATTCATCATCATATCCACTTCCCTTCACTCCATCCTTCAAATATCTCAACTCATACACTCCTCTAGGATGTAGTCCATAGACTATTTCAAAGGGACTCTTCCCTATGGATCTATTTATAGTATCATTGTAGGCATATTCAGCTTGCCCAATCAACTAATCCCATTGTTGCCCATACTCCTTTGTCAAACACCTTAGTAGATTTCCAAGGATTCTATTAACCACCTCGGTTTGACCATCATTTTGGGGATGGTAGGCCAATCCAAAGGACAATTTAGTGCCTAACCTTTTCCAAAGAGTCTTCCAAAAATGACTCATGAATTTAGTGTCTCTGTCAGATACAATGCTGATAGGTAACCCATGGATTCTTACTATCTCTTTGAAGAAGAGAGAGGCTATTTGACTAGCATCATGGGTGGTCTTACATGGTATAAAGTGAGCCATCTTGTTGAACCTGTCCACCACCACATAAACACTATCCATGCCTTGCTTTGTCTTGGGTAACCCATCTACAAAATCCATACTCAAACATTCCCATGGCCTAGTAGGAATAGGTAGTGGTTGGTAAAGGCCCGCATTAGAAGAAGTGCCCTTTTCCTTTTGACATACTACACAACTTTCCACATACCTCCTAACATCAAGATTCATCTTAGGCCAATAATAGAACCTTTGAACAAGTTATTGAGTCTTAGTGATCCCAAAGTGACCACTCAAAGCACCATTATGCTTTTCTTGTATCAAGTTTTCTCTAATGGAGCCTTTAGGAACACATAATTGATTCCCCTTAAACAATAAACCACTTTACAAAGTATACTCAGCATATTCACTATGAAAATGGTTCTTGTATTCAGCACATACCTTATAAATGTTTGCAAAATCTACATCATCAGCATACAGATCCTTGAAGTGATCTATTCCCATGCTCTTCAACTATATTTCCTAAATTGTGAGAGCTCTCCTTGACAATACATCTGCTACTTTGTTGAGGACACCTTTCTTGTGCCTTATGTTGAAGGTGTAAGCTTGTAGATACTCAACCCACTTCATGTGTTTGTGGATCAACTTTTCTTGTGAATTCAGGAAACTAAGTGCTTGATTGTTTGAGTACATAATGAATTCTTTGGGAAGCAAGTAGTGCCTCCACTTCCTTAGAGCTTGGACCAGTGCATACAACTCAAGGTCATAAGAAGAGTACTTCTTTTTGGCTTCACTCAACTTTTCAGAATGAAAAGCCACCGGTCTACCCTCTTGGCTGAGAACAACTCCAATTTCCACATTGCTAGCATCACACTCAATGGTGAAAAGCTTCTTGAAGTTTGGTAGCACCAAAACAAGTTGGGTAGATATTCTTTCCTTCAACAACTCAAAGCTCTTGTTAGCATGCTCATTCCATACAAATTTGGTCTTCATGCCTCCTTTAATAGTATCCAACATAGGAGCACAAATTGTACTAAAATGCCTTATGAATTTCCTATAATATTGTGCAAGGCCATGAAAACTCCTTACCTCAGTTGCTGTCCTTGGAGTAGGCCAATTTGTGATGGCTTCCACTTTGCTAATGTCCATTTTTAGATTACCTTGAGATAGCACAAACCCAAGGTACACCAGCTCTGTCTTGATGAACTCACACTTCTCTAAGTTGATCATCAACTCTTCCTCTTGTAGCTTCTTGAAAACTAGCTCTAGGTGTTTGAGATGCTCTTCTCTTGTTTTGCTATAGATCAGTATATCATCAAGATATACCACTACAAATTTTCCAATGTAGTCTTTGAGGACTTCATTCATGAGCCTCATGAATGTGGAGGGGGCATTAGACAATCCAAATGGCATGACAAGCCACTCATATAAACCCTCATTAGTTTTGAAGGTTGTTTTCCACTCATCTCCCTCATGTATCCTTATTTGGTGATAGCCACTCTTCAAGTCTATATTGCTATAGTACTTAGCTCCACCTAGGAAATCCATTAGGTCTTCAATCCTAGGGATAGGGAACCTATACCTTATGGTTATCCTATTAATAGCCCTTGAATCAGTACAAAGCCTCCAATATCCTCCCTTCTTAGGTGCTAGGACAGTGGGTATGGCACATGGACTAATGCTCTTTTTAATGAGACCTTGGTTTAGGAGTTCTTGTATTTTCCTAGCAATTTCCTCATTTTGTAAGTTGCCTTATTAGGAAGGGTAGCTCCTAGGATAAGGTCTATCCTATGACTTATGGCTCTTTTAGGGGGTAAGGTTGCTGGGTGTCCATCACTCACTATACCTTGATAAGTATGCAACATGCTTTGAATCTCCTTTGGTAACTCTATCTTCTTGGTCACCTTGCTTTCATCTCCTTCTCTTGGTCTTAGCACCAATGCATAACCAACTCCTTCATTCTCTTCCATATCTTCTAAGAACTCTTTTTCACCCACCATAAGAACATTTGGACCTATTGTCTTCACCTCTGTATCTTCTAACAGGGACTGAATTTTGAATATCACATTGTTCTTCTTGAAAGAATAAGAATTTTTTCCTCCATCATGTATGGATTGGTGATCAAATTGCCATGGTCTACCTAAGAGCAAGTGACATGCATCGATAGGTAACACATCACACAAAACTATGTCCTTGTACCTTCCAATTGCAAACTCCACCCATGCTTGTTCATTTACCAAGACATGTTGGCCTTTATTGAGCCATGTGACCTTGTAAGGGTTGGTGTGGGGTATCATTGTCAACTTTATCTTGCTAACTTCTTCCTCTGACACAATATTGTCAGTAGAGCCTAAGTCAATGATGACTCTACATACTTTCCCCATCATTTTGCACTTTATCCTAAATAAATACCTCCTTTGGCTTGGCTCCTCCTTCACCGGTTCTTTGATCAAAGTTCTCCTCATCATGAGGTTCTATCCTTCCTCTGAATTCAATGGTATTTCAGTATGTTTGTCTATTGTATTATATTCCTCATGAACTAGGTTAGTTCTCTTGTCACCTCCTTATGAAGAACCACCTTTCTTTGGGCATCTATAGGCAGGGTGTCCCATTTGATTGCAATGATAACACTTCATATTGGCAAAGTAATTGCCTCTTCCTTGTCCACCACTTCTTCCTCAAAAGTTAGAGCATCTTCCTCTACCACCTCTACTAGAGCTTCCTTCTTGTTGCTCATTAGCTTTTATGTCTCCTTGAGTTTTTGTTTCAGAACTTCTTCCACCATAGCCACCTCTTTGTCCTTTACTATCCTTTCTTTTACCTTTACCTTTAGAGGTTTGGTCTTGCTTTCTCTTACTCTTCTCCTCTATCTTCAATGCCATTTGATAACATTGGCGGATGGTTTTAAAGTTCACTAGACTCATTTTTTCTTGAATAGACCATTTGAGGCCATTCAAGTACCTTGCAAGCTTAATGCTTTCATCTTCTACTACCTTTGATCTCAAACATAGCTTTTGAAACTCCTCGGTGTAGGCTTGGACATCTAAATCTTTTTTTCTTAGATTGTGCCTTCTTCTATGTAACTGGACTTCATAGTCATCAGGAAGGTAGGTTTGCTTCACTTTGTTTACCATGCCCTTCCAAGTAACTATAGGAC
Source organism: Sequoiadendron giganteum (assembly GCA_007115665.2). NCBI lineage: Eukaryota > Viridiplantae > Streptophyta > Pinopsida > Cupressales > Cupressaceae > Sequoiadendron > Sequoiadendron giganteum. Next base: position 118,969,600 of record CM021107.1, on the reverse strand, counting down.
CTTTTCCATCCTTTTCTCTCTCATTTTGCACAAACTTCCACCAAGTAAGAGCTGAACCTCTTAGTCTAGACTTGGCCACCATAACTTTTTGTGCTTCTGAGATACCATCACACTCAAAAGGGTTCTCAATGTTGTCTATCCAATCCACAACTGAATTTGGATCCATTTGTCCACTGAAAAGAGGCACACCATCCAAAGCTTTGCCACTTAAAGCCCTTAGTGCCTTCAAGAAGGGTTCTTCAGGAATAATAGGGTCAGGGGTTGGAGCTTCCTCCTCCAACTCTATTTCCTTTTCCCTTGCTTCTTGCTCTTCTTTCTAATCTACTTTATCCTTTACCCTGTCTGTCGTTTCTTGGACTTCATCTAAGAGTTGCTCCATTCGAGCCAGTCTTTCCCTTAGTGTCTTGTTGTCCTCTTCTTGTTCTTCTACCTTCTTAGCTAACTCAGCATTAGTCACCATTGTAGTACCTTCCACTAACCCAGATAATGGATTCTCTCCTACTGATTCAGAAGGTTGCAACATTAACCACAAGCTCTGATACCAATATGGTGTATGTGCTTCAAGATGTGCTTGCACAAGTGCTAAAAAGATATTCACTATCTTCTTGCAGGATCCTAATCTCCTCTAGGATCTCCCAAAAGGCTTAGATGATTAACTAAGGCCTTTTCTAGCTCTTTTCTAAGAGCCCAACTCTTTGTGATTAACCTTGAAGGACAACCACCTTTAGTTTGCTTCCACTTTCTCCTACACTTAGAAGAATCTAAGTGCTACCATTTCACAAATCATTGAGTTGATTGCAGGGGTGTGTAATATAGTTAAATCATGCCATTTACTTCCATTTGAATCCATTTTGGAGGATCTTCAAATCTTTCTCCAACCAGGTGTAAGGATTTGTCTTGAGAAGGCCTAATTCCTTGTAGCCATTGACAGTGCTCTTTTCCTCGTTCCTGCCAAAACTTCCCAAACAACCTAACAACCTAATCCCACATTCAGATACTATTTTTGATGTTCTAAAAGATTCATCCACTCTTAGGCTCCTAGGTCTTCCATTCATAGGCTTCCTATTACCTAGGGTAAATAGGGTTAATAGACCTAGTTTGTAGGACCTCACTGGTTTCTCACCTTACAACTCAGTCAAATGGATTGGTTAAACCTCAATCCTTATGGCATGATAGGATATTCCCATACCCTACCTGGAACTATACTTTTTCCATACTGTTCCTTAATCCCCTACCTATATTACTCAATTCTTCACTGTCAAACCCTTAACTGGGCACTCTAAGCTTGCCTAGGACTTGACATTAAAACCCTTTGCTCGACTCTTCAAGACTCCTAATCCTACATATGTATAGACTAATGGCTCCCCAAACACTTCCATCTATCCTCAGGTAAACCTCATGACTAGATTTAATGGGGGAGCCATGAAAAGGAAAACTGGTCAGGACAAAACCAGTGAAACCCTTAGACCTTTACCTAGCTATCCAAGACACTAAATTAACTTGAAAACAACTTACTTACAGATAAAGAAAGCCTTTATACTATCCTATTAACAATAGTATAACATCAAATCAAATAATTAAACTTTTATTCTATCTCTGTCACTCCATATACTCGGTATTCACACAAAACATAGAAATTGCAGAGCTATATTCTCATTATCTCCAAAAACTTGACTACAAAAACAACTAACTCCTATTGCATTCGAACCTCCTCCTTCTTAGATTCCATTCACCATGTTCTTAGGATATGTTGGACGATTCCCCACTCCTATCCTTTAGGGAATCCTAAGGAGTTGAGTTGCTTGCAACATTCGCCATAATGGCAAATGTTGTTATGACAGTTTGGTAACAATAATAGGCAACTTGTCATTATGCCTCCTTCCTATCTCTTAGGACCTCTATCTCCTGTATTTTGAGTAACCAACTCCATCAAAGGCCTCATGGCATCTTTCTAACATCAATCATTTGTTTAGAACACATTTAAGACTCACTTCTCAACATAAGCTACTAAGGCTAAGCAAGGTAAAACTACTAACAAATGACTAGAAATTGTGACCTTAGTCCTAATGACTAACTCACATAGTCCAAACAAAAACAAGACCATCTAAGGTCTGAAATAAACACACAACAACTCTGACTTGGCTAAGGTCAGATACAAGCCAAAATGACAATCAAATGAAGGTTAGCCAAGGTGCTTCTGCACCAAATAGTTAGCGAAATCTCACAATCACAAGCAAACAAGCTAGCAGACTAGTATCCAAAACTAAAATCAAATTGAAGCTCAAATCGGAAAATCAAAGGTTCTAGAGCCACCACAAATTCATCTCTGAGTGAGATGAACTCACCCATTAAGGTGTATCAATCTCACCTATTTATGGAAAAAGGCAGCTTGGCTCTTGTCTGTCATAAAAAGAGGTGTATTCGCTTTCGCCCTATTCCTCGTGTTCACCTCTATTCTCAACAATATTGCCTATCAATGTGGTTTTTCCTTTGTGATTGTAGATTTTTGACCTGATGTTGCAAGTTCAACCCTCTCATGGAAGGGTGAATTCATGTTCACCTATGTTGATTGCAACTTTGCCTCTGCTTCAAGTGGGTCTACCCCCGTGTCTTGCAAATTCATCTATTAGGGGAAAATTCACCTCTGCATATCAAATTTGAACCTACAACAAGCAAACAATAAGCAAACCCATGACGTGGGTCACACCAAGTGTGCTAGAGATGTATGCATGTGAATTCGACCTACCTCATATGCAAAAAACTAAGTGATGAAAGGACCAAAAACACTCACAATTGGCCTAGTTTAGTCTAAACAAAAACACAAGAAATTGGAACTCTTTACCTTTATTAAATTGTTCTTTTGGTTGGCCCTTGATGATCATTGATTTGTGTACCTTCTCCTTACAAAAATGACATAAAAGCTAATGTAAAATGGAGCTATGATGATGAGTAATTCAATGGTGATTGTGGGTAGCGGATTGGATGCAAGATATGAGCTCAAATATGCAACAATGGTGGATGTTTTGATGCTTGAGTGCTAAGTTTTCTTGAATTCTTAAGTTGATTGATTGAAAATTTTGTTGTTGCAAATGGAGCCATTTCCACCATTTTTAGGGGAACGACCTATAAACAATGGAGGGCTCAGATTGAGCCAAGATGGATAAAATCAAGGACTAGCATGAGTTGAGGACTCACAAGTTCTCACATCTCACCATGTGGCAGGTGATGTGGAAGGAGGAGGTGAGGTGGGCATGACATGGAGGTACTACATAGTACCTTGGGATTTGGACAAGATCTCCTCATAAAGGAGGTATTTGTCCAGATGTGGGTAAAAGGACATATGAAGAATTAAAAAATTCCTCAAAAATCCACATGGGGATGGGAGAAGGAATTTTAAATTCCTTAAAATTCTTTGGTCAAATAAATGTGAATTAAAAATTCACATAGTGAGGGACTTTCCTTCTCCTAAAGGAGAAATCATTTCAGACATTTGACTTAGGACACATGCCATAAATGGCATGGTGATTAGGTTGACCGAATTGGGTGATTTGGTTGTGCAAATAGGTTCTTAGTTGGGCTAATGATGGATTAGGAGCAAGTGGAGGATTATGGAGGATGTGACCCTAATCATGATTAGGATTGTGTATATCCTAATCACAGATTAATTAAACTAATTTGGATTAGAAGGAATTATGGAGGATATGACATTTGGAGAGAGAAGAATTTGAATTAAAAATTTATTTAATTCCAAAAGGAAAAAAGTGACTAAATTAAATAAATTGGAATATTTATTTAATTTAGAGGAGAAAGAGGGGAAGGCATTTAATTGATTTATTAAATACCTTAGGGACATTAGGCTATAGCGCAATATTAATCAAATAATGAATTATTTAATTAATGTGGATGGAGGGTGCATGATAGAAGAATACAAATGTGAGTTTGACCATATAGTGGTGGTCAAATTTAGGTTTCTACAACTACAACAATCTTCAATAATCTTGCTCTTCAATGCCTTGAAATTTCTCTTTAATGCTCTTGATCTCATAAAATTTCTATTAGGACTTGAACACTTAAAAATCTTGGATCTTAGGATGAAACATAGTGAAATAACCTCTTATTTATATAAATCTTAACATTAGTTCTCAAAATTCAAATATCACAAGCCGACATCTGAATATACCTTGGAAATTATTAAAAAATTACCAAAAACATAATTTGAATTTAGGTCCTACATGCAAGCGAGGACCCATTCACCCTATGGTTAATAGGTCCTAGGTCACTTGGCTAGGACACACATTGCTCAATGTGAAATATAATATTATGGCATTTATGAGTTTTGGGTTTTATCCATCAAAATTTAATATTAATTAGGCTTGGATTTGAATTAAAGGAGCCAATTAAGGTAGATTAACCTCAATTATTTAATGAGGCCCTAGATTAGTGTGAAAGTGTAATGTTACACCTTACAACACCAAAAATAAGGCATAATTATGTCTATTTTAATTAAGATGTCCCTAAACTTAATGTGAATATGTAAAATATATATTAGAAAACTAAATTAAGGTGTCATTAAGCTTATTTTTTTATTAATTATACATTCCCAAATTAAGTGTGAAAAAGGAGTACTTTTTCCTACACTACATGTTTATACACACTGTCGTAGCTCTTGTAAGGTTTTTGAAAAGTGGGAGATTTGTTTTGTAAAGTATTTCTCAACCTTACAATTATATAAGGTATTTTTGATATGTAATTGTAGGGGGGGCATGGGGGTTTACCCCCCATGAGGGGTTGGAAGGGATCATCCCCCTGATGAGGGGTTCGAGGGTTAGACACCTCGATAGGGGCTTATGGCCAACACCCTTGAAAGCCAAAATTTTATGTATATTTTATACTTATACATTTGGACCATTCATCATTAGGTCTTAGGTCTGACCAAATATCTTTATATGGTATAATAAGCATATAATACACAACAACTATTTAAATTTAGTCATGTCTCAGTAGAAATATTTATGTTACTTGATATAGGATATGATTGATGCGACAAATTCTTCATTATTAACACTTTTAGCTACACAAAATAATAATTCAATGGGAAATTATAATGATAATTCAAAGTAATCCTAAAATCTTTTTCATCTTTGAAAACCTTCACATTTGAAAACATTGACACCCTTTGAAAACAACTAATAAAACCTTTAACATTACTTTGACATCAATAATAACATATGTTCAACATATTATATTTCTTCTAACATCCTTTTATTTTTTATCATATTTAACGAAAATTGTTACGATTGTTGTAACCTTATCATTAGGATGGCCCTAAGTAGGATGAACCTTGTATCCCAAAGCATCATACACATCCATTAATTTGTTGTGAAGCTCAATAAATGAGGACCTTTGTCTAATTACCTTTTCTGATCTCACCAAAAATTACATAGTAGAATCCAAAATTTCCTTATTCAAACTGTCAATAAGTTCCTTATACATTATTTTATGCCATTGTTGTTTCAAACCTACATCATTTAGTTTTTCTAAAGAACCCACTAGTAATTTTACCATGTCTTGTAGAAATTGGTTGCAATCTACCAAGACTTTGTCGACTTTCTCAACAATGCTATACATCTTACACATTACCTAGGCCATGTTGGCAGTTAGTTAGTACTCCCCTCAGGATTCGTGACATGGACTAACTACCTCCCATGGATTTGTTAACTCTGGTGGTTGTATCGTTCATTAACAAGTACACCATTTAGTGCAACGACAACCATAGGGCCAACAATTGGTATCAAAGACAAAGGTTGCAGGTTAGAATCTTCTAGGGTAAAGCCGAGGGGAAGATTGTTGGCACCTAGTCAATTCTCCCCTCAAGATTCATGATATGGACTAATCACCTCCCATGGATCTGTTAACTCTGGCGGTTGTATTAGGCATTAATAGGTCGACATTTTTGGTGCAATGGAAATCGTAGGGCCAACATGCCACTATCTCCTTCTTGAGTTAATCACATTGTCATCTCCCCAAAATTACAACACTAAAAAACTTTAATATTTAAATACAAACAACAAAGTCGAGTAAAATAAAAAAATAAGTAATTACCATTTAAATACTAGAATCCTAAATATTATGAATAATATTATAATGATAAGACAATTATCAAATACAATAAATTAATATTTACAATCAATAATACCTAATCACACACCTATATTTTATAAATAAATAAATATCATATTTTATAAATAAATAAATACAAATATTTAAAATATACATAAATATAAATATTAACCATTCCAATATTTATAATCATTATAATATAGATAAATATATATAAAAACTAATGTAATGAACATAAACTATATTAAATAAAATATTTAAAAATATAATAAAATGCAAATGGTAATTAAGGGCAGCAAATACTTTATGAGAAGGTTGTGATTAATTTATGGAAAATACAACGATTAGCATGACCAAGGGTCATGTCTTTCAAAAGGGGTATTCCTTTTCAAAAATATGCTTCTTTTCATAAAGATATAAAAGGTGAGAGTAGAATAAGGAATCGAGAGGAGGAGGAAATAAAAGGAATAATATCATTTCAGTAGAACAAATTTACTAATAGATCCAGTAAAAGAAGGCATGGAAAAGAGAAGGGAATAATATAGGAAAGAAAATAGAATGGGAAAAATAAATAGATCTGAAACATATTTGACTAAAAAAAGATATACAAGCATAAACTTGAATAGAAGATGAGGACAAAAAATAAAGTAAATATTTTTGAGTATAGCAGCAAATATTTTAAGATATTATTATCATATATATATATATATGAATAGGTGAATAGATTATATATATAGATAAGTAAATATATATATATGAAAAATATATGTATGTAAAGGTAATTATATTAACTAATCATAGATATAAATATATATGTATGGGGACATATAGATTATATCAATATACAACAATGGTACTTGCAACCATTATCAAGCCATATAAGTAATGATGACCCTTTAACATAGACATAAGTAGATTATGTATCTTTATGAATTATCCCCATCCTATAATCAACCTAGTATAAGGTTGGAGGAGGTGAGTAAGGTATTGAAAAGCGTGGAGAGATACAGTGACTCAAGGTGATGTATTCACTTAACAATAATATTTAGCATATTTTGAATATAAGAAACTAATATTGCTCATTTGAGTATTGGTGTAATGTATTCCTTTGATATTTTCAATATTATAATAGTTTTGTGAATTGATGATGGTTCATTTAGCATTATCATGATCATGAATGAAACTAAACGGTATAATATAGTGGCATTTAGTTTCCATCATCATTAATATTACATTGGATAGTATCATTGATCATAGACAAACTCAATATGATGAGAATTAGAATTATAGTATTAATATAGATTAATGTACTTTTTTGCATTATGTTACATTTTTATGCATCCATATAATACACAATCATGATGCATGCATATAGATAATTCAATAGTAAATGCACAAGTGATTGTCCAAAGATTCTTTGCTCTATGTTTGTACCCTATTAGGATGGGGGAAGCATCTACCAAGTGGATTGCCTAAAAACCCCACCTTCAGGCCCATAGGCCCAAGGCATGGAATTGTTCATGAAGGATGGGGGTCCCACCTGGGGTTATTCCCTACATAGGCCTAAGACACAGGATTTATAATAGGAGGTGGTAGACCATAGGCCCTTGGCCCTTTAGGGTTTCCCTCCTCTCTAAATAGGGCCATGTTTTTTTTGAGGTACTATCATGTGTGGAGAATAAAGGTACTAAGTCATTGGGAAAGGAGGATTGTGGTGAACAACCTCCCATGCCTAACAAGAAGGCTTCAAGGTAGATCGACCAAGGGAACTCCTCATGTCTTCATAACTACATTTATGACTATGTTTATATTTGTATATCTAGATATTAATGCTAACAAACATATGTATATGTGGAAATGTGGTTCATATGGTGAATTTAGGTTTCAATACAAGATCACTTTGATAAAGGAAACATTTATTTGAAAAGATGAAACCCCAAACCTAATCAACAAGTGGATTCTATGTCAAACTAGGTAAGGGACATTATAGTGGTATTAGAGCATCTTTCCTATCATCCTGTGTGCGCTTGAGCTACTTTCTTTCTGACTTGAGCTAGTTTCCTACTTGCTTGATTTGGTTACTTTTGTGCTTGAGCTGGTTTCCTACTTGCTTGATCTGGTTTCCTATGTGCTTGAGCTAGTTTCTTGTGTGCTTGAGCTACCTACTTGTCTACTTGAGCTAGTTTCCTACTTGTTTGAGCTATTTTCCTACTTGTTTGATCTAGTTGCCTACTTGCTTGAGCTAGTTTCTTTCCTACTTGAGCTAGTTTCCTACTTACTTGAGTTGGTTTCTTGTGTGCTTGAGTTGACTGCCTACTTTCTTGAGTTGGTTGCTTGCATTCTTGAGCTACTTGTTTGCTTTCTTGAGCTACTTGCCTATGTGCTTGAGCTACTTTCTTGTATGCTTGAGCTAGTTGCTTGCTTTCTTGAGCTACTTGTTTGCTTGCTTGATCTACTTTCCTATTTCTTTGAGTTGGTTGGCTTCTTGGTTGAGCTACTTGGTTTTTTGTTTTAATTTTTGATTCAGGGGGAGCTCATAATTATGTTTACTTTATGCTTAAAACTAATAAGGTTGTCTACCAAAAATTTTATGGGGTTGGGAAGTACTAACAAACTAACTTATATTAAATTGAATTATTATCCAAATGCAATATTTCAGAGTTGTGGCTATGAATCCCTCAAATTTGTGATATAAAAGGAGAGCATTTCATTGGGAGAATCCAATTAAGAATATAACCTTATCTAACCTTGCAAGAGACTTAAATTAGGCCCTCAAGAATAGGGATGAGGTGTTAAAAGATGTGGTTCCTAATGTGAAATGATGTTTGGGATTGTGATTGCTTGAGGAAAAACAATCTTGGGCAGGGAGGACTATCGTGTCCCTGAAATTACAACACTAAAAAACTTTAATATTGAAATACAAATAACAAAGTCAAGTAAAATATAAAAATAAGTAATTACCATTTAAATACTAGAATCCTAAATATTATGAATAATATTATAATGATAAGACAATTATAAAATAGATTAAATTAATATTTATAATCAATAATACTTGATCACGCCTATGTTTTATAAATAAATATTCACAAATAATTACAAATAAAGAAATACAAATATTAAAAATATACATAAATATAAATATTAACCATTCCAATAGTTATAATCATTATAATATAGATAAATATATAAAAAAACTAATGTAATGAACATAAACTATATTAAATAAAATATTTAAAAATATAATAAAATGGTAATGGTAATTAAGGGCAGCAAACACTTTATGAGAAGGTTATGATTACTTTATGGAAAAGACAACGATTAGCATGACCAAGGGTCATGTCTTTCCAAAGGGGTATTCCTTTCCAAAAATATGCTTCTTTTCATAAATATATAAAAGGTGAGTGTAGAATAAGGAATTGAGAGGAGGAGGAATAAAAGGAATAATATCATTTCAGCAGAAAAAATTTATTAACAGATCTACTAAAAGAAGGCATGGAAAAGGGAAGGGAAGAATCTAGGAAAGAAAATAGAATGGAAAAAATAAATAGATCTAAAATATATTTGAATTAAAAAAGATATACAAACAAAAACATGAATAGAAGATGATGATAGAAAATAAAATAAATATTTATGAGTATAGCAACAAATATTTTAAGATACTATTACCATAGAAATAAGTACATATATATATATATATATAAATAAGTGAATAGATTATATATATAGAACTAAATATATATATATGGAAAATATATATATGTAAAGGTAATTAATTTAACTAATCATAGATATAGATATGTATGTATGGAGACATATAGATTATATGAGTATACAATAATGGTACTTGAAACCATTATTATGCCTATAAGTAATGATGACCCTTTAACATAGACATAAGTAGATTATGTATCTTTATGAATTGTCCTCATCCTATGATCAATCTAGTATAAGGTTGAAGGAGGTGAGTAAGGAATCAAAAAGTTTGGAGAGATACGGTGACTCAAGGTGATGTACTCACTTAGCAATAATATTTAGCATATTTTGAATATAAGAAACTAATATTTCTCATTTGATTATTGGTGCAATGTTTTCCTTTGATGTTATCAATATTATAATATTTTTATGAATTGATGATGGTTCCTTTAACATTATTGTGATCATGAATGGAACTAAAGGGTATAATATACTAGCATTTATTTTCCATCATCGTTAATATTACATTGGATAGTATCATTGATCATAGACAAACTCAATATGATTAGAATTGGCATTGTTTTAGTAATATAGATCCGTGTGCTTTTTTGCATTATGTTACCTTTTCATGGATCCATATAATACTCTCAAACATGATAGATGCATATAGATAATTCAATAGTAAATCCACAAGTGTCTTTCCAAAGATTGCATGCTTCGTGTTTGTACCCTATTAGGATGGAGGAAGCATCTACCAAATGGATTTCCTAAGAACCCCACCTTCAAGCCCATAGGCCCAAGGTATGGGTTTGGTCATGAAGGATGGGGGTCCCACCCGGGGTTCTGCCCTACATAGGCCCAAGACACGAGATTTACAATAGGAGGTGGTAGGCCATAGACCCTTGGCCCCTTAGGGTTTTCCTCATCTCCTAATAGGGCCAATGTTTTCTAAGGTGTTGCCATGTGTGTAGAATGCAGGTACTAAGTTGTTGGGAAAGGAGGATTGTGGTGAACAACCTCCTGTTCCTAACAAGAAGGCTTCAAGGAAGATCCACCCAGGGCACTCCTCATGTTTTCATAACATTTATGACTATGTTTATATTTGGATATCTAGATATTAAGGCTAACAAACATATGTATATGTGGAAATTTGGTTAATATGGTGAATGTAGGTTTCAATCCAAGATCACTTTGTGAAAGGAAACATTTATTTGAAAAGATGAAACCCCAAACCTAATCAACAAGTGAATTCTATGTCAAACTAGGTAACGAACATTAAACACATAATTTAGACATAATTTATCCCCTCTATTACACCCACAAGTAGCTTATTTATTGACTTAATCTTAGGATACACTATTACATAATATCAAGAGAAATATTCATAGTCTGTAATCATTTTATCAATATTCTTTCAAATTTAGGAGGTTATTATGTGCTTGCACATCTATTCCTATTCCCTTGTCGTTGGTATCCACAATATTGATAGTCCAATCATGAGTAGACTAGGCCTATGTCTTTATTTTCTCCATTTTATTCATGTCATCACTAGACAACATAATTGGAGTGATAACCTTCCTTGAAGCACTCTGGAGAGGTGTCACTAGATGGTTGATAAATTTTATCAATTCTATGATTTGTGCATTTAATTACGCCTTAGTTTCTTCATCCTTATCCTTCCTTTTCAAAATATTTTATGCAAATCCGTAGAGCTCATTAATCTCCTAAACATTATTTGTGGGCCCAATGTTTATTAAGGAAATGTATTCTTCATGCAAAATTGCAAAGACATCCTTGTCTATTGTAGGAGTTGCAATGTGGATAATCCTTGAACTGGAAGCATCCTTGGTCACATGAGACCTTATCCTAGCTTTCTTCTTTTCCTTAGGCTTTCTAAAATATTCAAAAATTTCCTCAAGACTAGCTTGAGGATTCTCTCCTAGTGGTCTTTTATTCTCAATATGCTCCTCTAACCAAGTACAAGTTGATGCCTTCTCTAGATTTCTCCAAGGAGAAGACATTTTTATAGATACATCATTTATTGTGGTCTCCTCTATTTGTTCTTTATTAGAATCTTCCTTCTCCTCTTCTACCTCTTGAGATTTAGCAACCTTGGCTTCCGCAACTTCCTCAAATAATCTCTCTTCATGTTATAGGGAAATTGAATCTTCCTTCATTTTTAGGGAGTTATGTCATACCCTTCCTCTCTTATTTTTGCATCTCCTTCAAAATTTGGTCCACACTTTCCATATATGAAGGCTCCAAACTAGTCTGAGAAGATCAAGGAGAGGTGGCTTGTGCATCCTGCTTAATCAATGCTCTATGTAACTTAGATATCAAGACATCCAAGACCTCCTTGGTAATATTAGAAATGTGAGACATGAAAGTCTCTAGAAGACTGACGGAGGCAAGAGAGCGAGAGGAAGGAATAGTAGGAAATACATTCAAGATGGTGAATTATGGGGTGGAAAGGGAAGAAGATGAGGAAGGTGAAATGGAAGAAGTAGAAGGATATGACTCCAATAGAATACCAAACATTAAGGGAGTGAGAATGGAATAAGTGGGATGAATTGAAATTCAAATTATTAGGGATGAGGAAAGAATGGGTGGAGGAATGGAAGAAAAATGAATGGTAATGGTTGTGGATGAAGGGATGGAAGAAGGTGGAGGAGATGGTGGAATGGAGGAATATAGGGGAGATGGAGGAATGCAAATGAGAGGTGGAGGAATTAAGGATGGAGATTTAGATGGTGGTGATAGTTAAGGTTGATTCTATTGTAGTGGTGCCTCCCTTCTTGGTTATTTTATATTGAGTAATTCATTCCTCTCCAATATTGTGCTTGTATACCCAAGGGTTCTCCATTGTTTTCCTCTTTAGTTCCTTTTATTTTCCATTTTTACTTTGGAGGAGTGGAAACCTTCTTTCTTGTAGAACTTTTTCCTAATTCTACCTCATCTTTGGTCTTCTTACCATCATTAGATGTGGCTCCTTCTTCCTTTTCCCCAAATTTCAAGTTGATCCCTTGCTCCATTAAATCTAACACCTAGGCCTCTACCCATATTTGAGTCCCCCTCAATAGTGGTCAAGTGATCTCATTAATATTAATTTATTCTTCCTTTGTCCAATCTAGTAGAGGGATGGTTTGATTAGCCAAATTTTTGTATTCCTAATCATACAAATTTGTCCCATCATCATTCCATTGGTTGAGAACCTCAAAGAGACTTGGAGTATGAATTTACTCTATTATAACCCTCAAATATAATCTCTTCCTAACTTCAAGACCATTAGCACAATTTTCCCAAAAATATTCTATGTAATTGGTGGGAATATTATTTGCTAACTTGTTTCTGCATATTCCCACATGGATCAAAGTTATCTCTTCAAGTATGGAAGACAAATCAAAAATCTTGAATTTCCTTGTTTGAATGCTAAGTCAAGGGAGCTGAAGGACATACATACAAACCCCTTCCAAAATTCAAGGGATGGGAAACTCCTACCCTATGATTCTCATGTAACAAGTGATATAAAGAACATAATTGTATAGTCATCTCCAACATGAATATCTTGTCATTCAGATATTTTGGGAGCCTATATGGGCACCTGAGAAACCTTACATCCTAAAATATATGAACTTCAAAAATTGGATAAAATAGTATTCAAACCTCTTGAGAATCTCCAAATTGAGGAAGAGAAGAGTCGTTTATTAAGATCCCTTTGCAAATTATTAACAATAAACATGATGAAGGGATAATTCACCCTCTTGTAGTGATGCCTCATATTCTAAGCCTACAAGTGAGGGTAGTAGTCATATACTTTGTACTCATTTAGGCTTATACCTACATTTCCCTTGCATGTCAACTATTTATACCTATAATTTGAGGTGACGAGATAGACAATATATGAAGTCATGTCAAAAGCATGGTTTTTCTTCACTTGTATGAAATGATTATGCAAATTATCACTTATGATCTTCACCCACTTGAACTTGGTGGGACCCCGTACTATATCCTTTATAAAATAAAACATCCAAGTATTGAAGATAGATTCTGAGATCAAGCCCATTACTCTACCTAGGAGAGTAACTAAATCATTGAAAACATTAATGAAGTCACTCTGATATAATTTCTTCAAAAACTTGTTGGGGTTAGCTTTGGGCTTATTCATCTAATTCCCATTGATATTTGTAAGAGTATTTTGGGATTATGCATTTTTTACTCCTTGAGAAAACTCCTTGGTGGAAAATTTCATGTTCAAAAAGGAAGGGATACTAAATGTTTGAGAAATAGACTCACGAGTTAGGTCTAATATGACTATCCCATTGGTTAATAATATCTTCTTGGAATCTATGTAGTAATCCTCCCTTGATTCCATGATCAACTCAGGACATGGGATAGTAGGGGAAATCTAGCAGCCTAGGCTATCCCACTTTGTCCAAATTTATTAGCCCATTATGTCCTTTTATCCCCAAAAAATCTTTCATTCAACTTATCCATGTCAATATTCCCCAAGTTGATGTATCCTACCAATATCCAATCTGTAATGATCATGGATGAAGGATCCACTCCTTTGAACTTTTACTTCATCTTGGATTCTCTATCGGTCCTTTTCATAAAATTTGTGGAAAAAGCCACATCAACATTAAGAATAAATTTATCTTCTATGAATTAATGTTATCAATAATAAAAACAATGTATTGAAATGATGTGTAACCCAAGAAAACTTCAAAAAATTGCATAATTTAAAATTGTGTGTTTTGAGTGTTTGAAGGTCTAGAGGAGCTATGAGATTTGAAGAAACATGGGGGTTTAAGTGATGTTAGACTTCCATTCAATCCTTTGCAAAAAAAATCATCATGAAAACCCACAATAAAACCCTCACAAAGGGTCTATTTGAAAAAACTAAGTAACCTTAAAGTGTAGAGTATTTACCTTATATGAGTACCAATAATTTACAAAAAAATAAACTTGTGAGGGTTAGTAACCCATTATAATTTGAACTTACCATCTAGGAATGTTACAATAGGAAACCTAGAATCAGATCTGCACAAGCAAAGATTTGTAGAAATTGAGGATTTTGGATAGAGGCGAGTATCCAAGATACTCTAGATAAATATTTAAGATTGAGTAGAGAATGTTTCTCTCACTGACCATAATTAAGGTCATATCATGGAATGTTAGGGGAATCAATTACCATAAAATCTTATTCCTAATAAAGCTCCAAATAGATACCATCGATCTGGATTTCATTATGTTACAAGAAACAAAATTCTCACAAGCATAGAATACAAATATTTTCTCAAAATGGACAAAATGGTGTTGTGTATACTCTTCTGCTATGGGAGCATTAGGAGTTTTAGAAATAATTTTAAAGAATTCTTTCATCAACTTGAAATTTGTGGCATCCATGTAGAATTGTACTCTAGTAAAGGTTATACATTTTGATTCTACCTTTTGGCTATTCAATGTGTATGGTCCATTCTCAAAAATAGAGAAAAATGCTCTATGGGACACTTTGTATAGTCTCATCAACATTTTAAAGGAGGATAAAGTAGTTATAGGGGGATTTCAATGCACTCATAAATAATCAAGAAAAAAAGGGTGAATAATCCCACCACCAAAGGTGATAGAAGACTTTAATTATTTTATCAACAATAACAATCTTGTGGATTATCCAATGGTAAATGGTATATCGACATGGTCAAATAGAAGGAAAGATTTTTGTATTAGAGTGGAGAGTTTGGATAGATTCTTGGTTTCATCATCATAGCTACCCTCCCCCCAATTTTTTAAAGCTTCAATTATGTCGTTTACAAGATCATATCACTTTCCCTTTTTTCTTTATTTTTTGAAACTCGTAGGTGGAAAAAAATCACCATTTAAGTTTGAGGAAATGTGGTTCAGAGAAAATAATGTCCTTCTCTTGTTAGAACAATGGTGAACTAACATGCCATATGTGTAAGGTACAAGAATGTACCAGCTCCTTAAAAAACTTTCCATTTTTAAAAATTAGATAAAGGATTGGAATGTGTGCCATTTTAATAATATCTTAAAAAAAGAGGAAAATTAGGAGAAATTTAAAAAATTTAATGATAATATCATCACCAATGCAATATATAGTGTCTTATTCAAAATTTAAAAAAAATCCAATCAAAATTGGAGGAAAAATTAGCTCATGAAGAGTCATATTGGAGGAAAAAATCTAGAGAATTATGTCTAAAGGATGGAGATAGAAACCTTTAAAAATAGCATGCAACCACAGAGATGAGGTGTCAAGATAACTCTATCTTAAATATAAATTTAGAGGTCTCAAGTGATCTCAAGGAAGAAGAAGCCATTCAAAAAGAAGTTGTTGCAAGTATGAAGGCGGTGTCATTGATTTCAACAAGCTTATGTTGTCATTGGTGATAGTTGTGTAGTCATTGAGAGAGGTTGTTGCTTTGATTAGTTGCATTATGTTTTCATCAATTAAGTAAATGGAGTTTAACTTTGGTGTTAATTTGATAAGATTATGTTCATGATTGTGGTAGTAATAAATATGCCAAGAATATTGAGAAAATTGATAAAATAAGGCATTCTATTTTACAGAGGTTTTATCGTTTTGCTTCAAATTTCTTCTAGGTTGAATATTTTCTTATGTGTTTTGGATATGTTGGATAGAGGTATTCAAAGTTTATGGTTGACCTCTTAAATTTCTCCATGAATATGCTCATTCATGTTTCCTTGGTGCTTGGCACCACTGGTCTATCTTGGGGTTTTGGGTTTTAGCCATAAAAAGTTGGCTTTTGGTCTTTTGATTTCTTTGGTTGTTCTAATCATGCATTGACCTATTATTATGGGTTACCGGTTGCATAAGTTATGGTTTGACCCCTTTTATTTGTTTGTGCTACCAGCCCCTTTTAACCTGGCCTCTCGGTTTTTATTCATTGGGACTATGTTTAATTTTTGCTTAAATTTAGGGTTGATAAATGTTATAACTTTACACTAATGTATAATTTTCCAACCTCAAGGGTTATTTCCCCATTCGCCTAGTCAATCCCCTTTTTATGAATAACAATTGTGGCATGCGTAGGTTTTCTAACCGTCGCATGGAATGGTTGAATCCTTACCATTCCCCACTAGCCTCGCAAGGTTTTCTAATGATGTCACAACAATTATATGAGGTGTGCAAGATGCTTCCACCTATCACCTATGATCGTGGGGCCCAGTCCTTGTTCAACTATAGATGAAGGATATTGAAATCAACGATTGTCTTGTAACGATGTATCAAGGTCGTTCCTTGCTGACCTCATACAATTAAAATAACAGTTTTAATAATACTACGAGGTGTGTGAAATACTAATGCATGGACGTCGATGCTGAGTATGAAATGATCGAAGTGGGACCTGCTCATGCTGATATGGTGTCTCATAGGTGAATTTTCATTTGCCTAGGATTTGGTGGGTGAACGTGGCATTTTCAAACCACATTGACTTGATTTGATTCGCTCTTTCTTTCCTACGTGGATTCAAATCAATGACTGGTATTTAAAGTGATTGGTGTTTTATGATAGCCATTTTATCTTGCGTGAGTGAATAGTAATGGTCGAGTTCAGACTACGCCACTAGAATTTAATGCTAAAATTTCAGTGAATGACTATTTTCATGCATAATTCCACACTGAAGAAGAATTCCTAGGTACCAAGCGAGGCGAGCTATTTTGTGTAAGTCCAACATCACTGCCACTAAAATACTCTACAAGAAAAATTGTAACATATACACCACATTCTGTGTTTTCAAAAATATTGTGATTTCTTGAGTACGAGTATCCATTGCATTTTTCTTTGTTTTTAAAGTTTGTACTAGTTCATTTTCATTAAAAGTGTTTTACAGCTTGTCCAAATAATTGTTGAAGATTTTTGAATTGCGAAGTATTTTGTTTCAAGGCTATAAGGCATAGGCTACAGCCTATAAAATTTTTGATATTTCAAAACCCTAGCTCAAATTGTAGTCTTCCTTGTGCAAATGGCACCCAAGGTCCAAAGCTCTGGTTCTGACACCTCTACTAGGCCCCTTTCCCAGGATGTCATAGATTTATTAAAACCCTCTACTAACAAAAAACTTGAGGGAAAGGCTTTGTTTTATGGGTCCCTACTTCTAGAAGGGCTAAATGATAAACAATGTGCAATTTGAGATGCTGAGGTACCATATACATGATGGCAATTGTTCTCAAATTAGTTTGGGAATAGGAATTTGTGTGCTCCTCTGTGTAACCCTTGGAGGTTGGATCTCGGCAAGCTGGTGGTCCCAAATGTATATCTAGATGTGGATTTGTTAAAGGATGATGCTATGAGGTATGACCCTGTAACAAAAATTTTCAGGACATATGCTGGAATGGAAATGGTAAAAATAACTAGGGAGGAGATTACATAGATTTTTTATTTGAATGAATGGAATAAATATATGGTCACCGTTGACCTTCAGGCATTCAGAGAAGAATACAAAAATACTAAGGGACTTTTTATGACTTCTCTGTTACTGCCTCATTTGGAAACCACAGGAACTAGAAAGAATAAGAAGAAGATAGTGATTGGCAAGAATGAGCCAGAGCCTTTTCCTATAAACTACTTTTTCAATTATTTCAGGAAGATAATTTGTTCCTTCTATCGGGTTCTTCGTACTAGTATAAAGACTACCTTGCCTACTGACCTCATGTACATGGTTGTGAATCTTCAACATCTAGGTTTTAATGTGGTATATTATTTTTCTTCTTATCTAGCAAATAAAATGCATGGGTGTCTGGTGGCTCTTAAAGAAGGAAAAACATTGGTTGGTTTCAAATGGAATTCTCTATTGATGCACATGTTTATGTACAAAGGCAAGGTAGTTTTTGGGTAGAATATGGAATTGAAAAAGAAGGAAGGTGATATTGGCATGCCTGTCCAATACTGGACCAAATTTCTTGATAGGCATGATCATAATTTTTATTATGTTGCATTCCATAATGTTTTCGGATTTAAATTGAGAAGATCCCTGGTCTATAATCCACCTAGGATTCCAAAGGAAATTCATTATTTCTTGAGGCCAATGGAAAGAAGACCTTAGTTAAATTTGACACATAATTGGGGAGACATTATCCCTTATTATAATACAAATATTTTCAGGGTGTATGGTACTAATGTTAACCCATATGTTTTTCTATGGATGTGCCTCTAAGGATTGGGTTTTTAGAAATCATGAGACAGCTAGGATGTGCTCAAGATACGCACTTGCCAATAGAGCATAAGAAGGGATCCTTCTTTCCTAAGTATACAACATTTTTTGATTTTGTTTTGGAAAAAGGAGGATGGAAATATTTGTGGACATTGCTTAAGCCTTATGAGTTCAAAATTGTATGCCCTAGGAACCATGATCTTGAGGGTTTCATTTCTCAAATGAAGGAAAAGCACAAGACTAAAATATTTGTTCACAATTTATATTTTCTTGAGGATATTATCGAGAACATTTTTGATTTGTAGATGCAAGAGGAAAGAAAAGAAAAATATATATCTTTTACTAAGATGATGAAGAAGAAGCAAGAAAAGAAACCTACATACAATTCCATGCCAAATATCAATGGTGAGTCGAATAGGGCTATGCATGCTATTTACAATTTTGAGAGTATGGTAGGATTCCTGAAAATAGAAAGAGCAGTGTAGGACAAAGGAAACTCATAGGCTGTTGAAGAATCTCTTGAAGTAAGACTAGAGGAAAGACCTACTTATTAGCCTCGAACAAAGGTTAGGGTATATTCCAGAAAGAAGGGAACAATAGTTGAAGAAAAAACCAGGCCCACTCCTACTTTAGAAGGGTTTGGAGTAATGTCTCACAAGAAAGTAGTGACATCGTCATTAGGGAAATTATTGCCTAATTTTGTTGATCTGGATTCCCCTCTGAGGCCCTCTTCTCGAACACAGCCAGCATCACCAAAGAGACTAAAAATTGAAGAGACAAAGGTGGTTGACTATCCTGACAAAGATGATGAAGAGATCATGGTAACCCATGATGATATGCAACAAGGAATGCCATCTTTTCCACAAGATATTGCATCAAGTTCTAGAGTAGTTGCTTTGAGGCTTGGAAAAGATGAAATAAGGGGGATAACTAATACTGATGACTTGAAGATGGAGGCCTGCATGGAATTCGTGAGGGATGATTCTTCTATTAAAACAAATGATTTGAAAGATTTTGTGTGGATGGCACATGTTCCACTGTATGTTGAGAAGGTAGCTCAAGAAAGAAGTCTACATCCAGAGCTTCCAAAGAAGGTCATTCAATCCAATTTCATGTTGCAGGTGAGGGAGACTTTCAAGGAAATAACGCTAGAGAAAGGTAGGGAATTGGTCCATAAGAGTTGAGTACTATTGCTCCCAAAATGGGATATAGAAGATGTTGTGGTTTTTGATAGAATAAGAAGGGCCAATAGGCTACTTCTCCAAACTAGAGAGGAAGCTACACTAGCACTTAAAGGTTCAACTTTTAGTGAAGAGTGGGATGCCTTGGCAATTTTGTCATTGTCTACTGGATCTAGAAAGCCAATAGCTGCAGAGCCATCTGATTTCAATGATGACTTGGTTGTGAGAAGAGTTGCTAATACTCTAGCATTGGAGGCAGCCGATATGGAAATAAATGTTGCCAAGTTTACTAGGGAAACTATTGAGGATTTGACCAAGGATCAAGATACTCAGAGGGGCTAGTATAATGACCTCATTATTGAATATAATAGGAGTCAAAAAAATGTTGCAGAGCTAGAAACTGAGATGGAATTATTGAAGCAACAAATGGAGACATTGAAGTCTCAAGGAAAAGCTAGCTCTAGTCACACTATTTTTGACCCACTAGTGGAACAACCTCAACCTTCTTTACAAGGACAGTCGTTAGCAATCATTCCATACAATATGGGACAGGCGCCCATCACAATTGAAGGGGCTAATAGCCCAAGTGGAGTACTCTCAAAGGAAAAATTAATTTTTTAGGCTAAGGAGTATAAAGAGATGTTGCAATAGGTCCATAGATCAATTTTGAAAAGAAATTTAGTAATTTTAGATACTGTATTGAGACACTTGAACAAGAAAGTACAGATAAAATTAAATAGTGTCCATGCAAGTTATGTTTTGATGTTGCAAGCAATCAAATTGTTCCCAAGGGATAAAGATTTGGCCACCCCATTGCTGGATAGATGGAGTCCTAGGGTTGAGCAATAAAATTTCATGGCAGTGGGAGCAAAGCATCAGAAGGATAAGTATCCCATTGTTAAGCCAACTTATGAATTTGTAAAGGGAATTATGGAGCAAAATTTCCAGGGATATGTTGCTCCTATGGAATTGAGGATCAAGGAATTAAAGGCCAAGTATGATGAAGTAGACCTAACTCCATTACCAGAGATCCAACTTAATCATGATGAAGTGAAGCCATTGTAGGTTTGGAAGGACCAAATGAATAACATCATGATAGCTCATACATATGAAATATGCAAGAATGTTGATATTGGTATGTTGGACAATACACTTGAGAAACTATCTTTTGTTATTAGTTTCTTAGAATATTTTGATAAGTAGGCTACTTCAATGATGGTGAAATATACGCCATATAGAGATAAAATTAATCAGCTTATTGCTTTCAAGTGGCCATCTGAGGGAGAATTTGAATTGTCAAAAATGGCATTGATTGATGAGTTTGGAATATGAGCACTAGGTTTGAGAAGTGTGACTTGGTCAAGTATAATATAGGTTTGGCCTCAGAAGTTACATTTGAATATAAACATACTTCTCTCGGCTCTAGGTGCAAGTTGTTGATGCAGATGATTGTTGAGGTGGAATAAAGTGCTACAATGGTTAAAGATGCCTTTAATATGAATGAGATGCCTTTTGGAAGGTGGGTTTTCTTCTTCTCCATAGCAATTGATGATTACTTTTGTCTTATTTGTATTCCCTCCAATTGCAAAATGCAAATATAACTGTATAAGGGGATTATAGTCCAATCAAATATGGACACATGTACATTCCAACCTAAAGTTTGTTTTCCTCCCTTGTTCTATGAAAGGGAATTTTGGGCCGATATATTGGGTCTTTTGTTGAATCAAAGATTTGAGAGAGTAGAATTTATACTACAGAGAGTACAAATATTGAGTCCATGTTTTAAGGTTTGGAGTCAAATAGAGGAATTTCATCAATTATTGGGTTCTTAGGCATGTTTGTGTTGAATATGAAAATATCTTGAGTCTATTTTCTCTCCAATTGTGATATCTTGCATGAATTATTAATGAAATACTGGTCAAAGATTGGTTTCATTGATTTTCATTGTTCTTTACTATGAATTATATTTTAATGGTGGCTCTAGTTCAAACGATCAGTTAAATGCCTTAGTTATTGTGTAAGTTCATGCAAGTTGGCAATTGGATTCATAAGTAGTAATAGATTTCTCATACAAATACGTGAATTGTAATGTAATTCATATAGATCACAATTGTTTAAGATTAAATTTTCCTTGTAGTTCAGTTCTTTCTCATTTGACTCTGTGCTTTAGGATATGGCACTGATACTAAAGTAGTGGTCGTATTTCTCATATCTGTGGTATTTAATTTTAAAAAATTTACTCAAATAACCTTCATATCAACTTATCTTAATTGTATTTTTGATTCCCTACTATTTGGGGTCAGATCTTTGAAGGAATTGCCAATTTCTTGAAGGATTTCATCTACTCAGTGCTGATGGGTAATTTATCTATTATTATGCAATGTGTATTTGAGATTGTTTAGTTATTTGTAAGGAACACATTGTGGGATCACCCACCTAGGTTTTGCAGAGCCCGAAGTGTAGGAGAATAAGCATTATTTCTTACTCTTGTTAAGTTGGCCAATCATTTCTTATGCTTTTATTATTGAATATGGAAAATTCTTAGAAGTTTTGAGGAATCAACTTGGGTTTTAAAAAGCACCAAAAAATTGGTGACTCTATTGGGGACCTATCAAATTTAAAGTCTCTAGTGCAGATTTGGTACAGTCAAAGTCAAATATTATAGTATTCTTCGTTATGGGAGAATATTTGATTGAACTTTGTTATATTTGTCATGTTTAGTACATGAGTCATTTCCTAGTCTATTCTGTGTCATTTTTTCAGGTTATGTTTAGGATCTTGTCAAAGGTCATGAGTGCAAAAGTGAAGTGTAATCACTTCCTAGTTCCCAACATCTTGGGTGGTGAATCTGATATCTCGAACACTGGTATAAATACAAATTCTCAAAGGAAACATGCAAAGAAGGATCCTCGTGCACCAAGAGTCATGAAGAAGACTAGGAGCTATTCAAAGAAGAACTTGGAGCCCCTGCTAGAACTTGAACCTAGAAAAGATAAGTAGTGGGTGAAAGTAAACAATACACTGGGTAAGTCAATTACATCCCCTGCTATCTCATCTCCAACTTTAAATGCTGAAGTAAATAGTGCTACTATTAGTGAGAATTCATTAGAAATTTTTGTCTCAAATGTGGATCATCGAATCTTTTCTGTGTAGAAGGTCCTTGATACTGAATATAATTTATCTAGAGAAGAAGACAAGTGAGGTTTCTGGGAATAGGACAAATAGTTTTCAGAGGCTATGACACCTGGTGCTATGTCTGTTTTCAATGGACAAAACTTTAAACCAAGAGGAGCATCTCCTGATGAGGAAGTGCCTATTCCTTAGGATTAAGATCAGGAAGATCAACCTCACTACACTCTTGCCCCAAGTGAGGCAGGAGTTATCCTTGCAAATGAAGATGATATCGATAAGGATATGAAAGATTGGATTCAAGAGGAGAAGAGGCTGCAAGAAGCAAAAGATAATAGGGAGAGGAGAAGAAAAGAGAGAATGGAAAGAGTCTAGGCCAAGCAGCTCGAGAGAAATGCTCAAAAGAAATAGGTAGAAAGGATGAGAGAAGATGCTGCTAAGCGAAAATACTTTGAGGAAAATGTGGCTAGGGTAGCTGTTATAAGGTCTCATGCGATTTGTAAGGTAATTTCCATGGGGACCTTTGCTGCAACCACATATACCTCTTTTTTCCCAGCTACTAAAACCTTTGATCTACACACTATACCCAAGAAAACATCCTTTAAAGATCATTGGAAATCCCCCATGGAACAATTTAAGAATACTTCTTACAACTCCTTCAAGGGTGTTGCCACAATAGTGATTTACAATTTTTGAGAGATTCTGATTTTTGCTGAAATCACATATTTTTAGAAAATATAATGGTTTAAGCCTTAAAATTTTCCATTTTAAGGATTCCAATTGAAGAGGGTTTGATCAAACCACCTTAAATCAAACCCCCTTGGTTATAACCTCGCTAGTTTTAAACCATACCTATAAATGAGTCTCCTTTACATGTATCAAAATGCTGATTAAAAATCACTTTTGATTTACCTTTTGGGGGATCAAATGAATTAATTTAAAATATATTTCAAATGATTATGGTAGCCCTCAAAATGATCTATCCAACAAATATAATTTTAATATTTTTTGGTTTTATTATGTATTTATTTTTTTAGTTTTATTAAACATAGGTTTCTCATCGAAAATGAAGGTCTTTGTTCTACACATGTGGAAAAATAGTAGATTATCAAAAAAGAAATTTTTAAAATATGAGTGCACCAGATATTGAATTCCTTGATCCAAAAAATAATAATTGAATTTTGATATATACAAAAAACGTTACGCATTATAGGGTCGCACTATGTCTGAATTGTAATTGGTTTGAATTTGAAACTTGATTAAAGAAAAAATATTCAATAAAAAATTATCTAACCAAGTGGAAGCACTAGATATCAGAGTTACAAATCTAAATTTGAAAGAATTAGAATTTTATCCTTCATGGAAAAAAATTTATGCGTTATATGGTGTGCGTCACTTTTTAAAAATGTTATTTTCTGAAAAAAACCATTTTTCATGGGAGATGGAAAAAGAAGTGCAATCTGATTCCAAAAAAATTGAAAAAAATATTTTTTAGAATTTGTAGACAAAATATGATGAGACTCTAGTTTGCATCATCTTCAAATTCCTCACGGTTTAGCCATTATAGGTGCCTGAATGTGAATATTTAGTTAAAAATAATAATTTTAGTGTCTAGTTTGGCCAAAAATTGTAAACCACTATTGTGGGGTCACCCTCAACCCTAGAACCAACACTTCTACTGATAAGGGAGTTAAATCTAACCTTAGGGCATTAGACTTACCCCCAAATCCTGAGATATTGCGTTACAATTGATAAATGATCAATTGCAGGAGAAATTAAGGAAAGTAGAGATAGAAGCTTCAAATGCAGAGGTAGAAAGAAAGATAGCTTTCCTTAAAATGTCTACACCCGCTGGTGAAGCATCAAGCTCAGGACAAAATGAAAGTGGGTCAAAAACTAATAATTTTGAAAAATAGTCTCCAAAAGGGGGTGGTGGTGACCAAGGTGGCAGAGGTGGAGGTGGCCATAAGAATAATAGCTCCTACTCAAGGGATGAGGGAGGAAGCAGTAATAAGAAGGTAAATAATAGTGGAAGTGGAAAGGACAAGAGGGGACATCAGTCATATGGTAAGGAGGATTATGAACAAAGAGATAACCATAGAGATAGACAACTCTATTTTGACAATATTAGGGGGTATCCAAATCCGGTCCCTGATAATGCATGAAAGCATCTTCCTAAGTTCACTGGTAATAATGCTTTTAATGGTGAATACCACTTGAAATATTTTTAGATTTTTGTTGAAGATTTTGAGTTGTGTGATGATGATGTGGCAATGAAGTACTTTATGTATTCCTTGATAGAATATGTCCAAGATTGGTACAAAGGGTTGCCTGATTCAAGTATTGACTCTAAAGAAGCCTTCTATAGATTGTTCAAAGAGAAGTATGGGGATCAAACTGATCCCAAATTTAGATTGAATGATTTTAACATCACCAAAGGGCATAATGAAATGGCTACTGAGTTCAATGTGAGGTTTTAGAAGGCCATGCTTAGGGTCCCTGCTTACTTGAGACCAAATGAAAGTGATTGTTTAGTTGTGTATTGTAATGCTTATTATTCTAAAATTTGTTATCTGATTAGAGACAAGAACCCTCAGTTTCTAAGAGAATCCTACAAGATGGTAGTTAATATTGAGAACAATAGAAGGTCTTCTGGCAAAGTGGGAAGAAGGGAAGATCCTATAGCTTCCAAAAATACAAGAAAAGAGGCTAACAAGGCTAGTAAGGTTGTGGCCTCTGATTACAAGATAGATCAGGTTCTTATCCTATTATAGAAGAAAGCTAAAAATGATAAACCTTATTTCCAAAGGAATGAGAGACCTCCTAGGCTACAGGATTATCCATATCGTACTAACTAGAACAATGGGAAGTCGGTACAAGGAAATCAAAGGAATACTCAGATCCCACCTGATCCCCTGTAGAAGCATTCCACAAATGTGATGGAAGATCTACCATTGTATGAGACATGTGGGATACCTCATTCATCACAATAATGTGCGGTGGCACAAGTAGTAGAAGAGTCCCAAGATGACCAAGGAGAGATTCAATCTCCAAATGATTAGGATACAATGACTAATGTATTGTTGGTTCCATCTAATTTTTCTTTTGATGTTTATTCTTCAAATGGTGAGCCATGTGGGGGAGATGTTGACATGCAAAGGTTACAAAATTATGTGCATCATCAACAGGTATTTGTGAATGAAGAAGATGATGACTATTTTGTGAATGAGTTTGAAATAGATAACACTGTTTTAAGAAGACCTTCTAATGAGGATATTGAGAAATACACAGTTACTCTGGTTGCTAGGGCAAAGAACAATATACAGTTGAGAAACAGAGTTGTCCCTAGTGACTCAGGTAATCCCTGTAGTTTGTTTATCAAAGATAAGGATATAGGGGGCGTGGATATAAATAAGATGCAAAGAAGGTAGCTCCAAAACCCAAGGAGGCTAGGATTTGGGAAAAGAAAGTGGAAAAATCCAAGACAAATGGTGATGTTGCCTCCCAAAATACCAAGGTCAAGGATCTATAGTTTAACCATGATAAGTTTCCAAAAGGGTATGAGAAGGTAACATCTGAGGCCATGGTTTTCCCTGAACTACCAAAGTATACATCTGTGGATATGTTTCAAGTGCTCTCCCAAGTCAAAGTCACTATCCATTTTCTAGAGATGATGTGGATAGAGGAACAAAAAGATAAGACTGTTGCACTTATAAATAGCATCCCCACCAATGGGAAGGGGAAGGTGATGCATGATCAACAAGAGTCAAGTAAGGATCAAGAGAAGAAGTGCATTGTTGAAGAGGAAAATGTTGGAAACCCTCAAATTTATTTTGGAACTACTATCACAACTGATCCTAACCATGTAAATCCTTTCTTCCTAAGTTTGATCATTGATGAGAATTTATTAAGAAATTATATGATTGACTCTAGGGCATCCAATAATGTGATGCCAATGAAAATAATGCATGCAATGGGTTTAAAGGTTGACAATACTTATGGTAAATGTTCTACAATGGATTCTAGAGAAGTGCATGTCATAGGGATTATAAATAGTGTTCCATACAAGTTGGTGGCATTCCCAGACAAGGAGTTGCATATGAGTGTTACGGTGGTGGATATCCCACCCACCTATGGAATGCTCCTATCAAAGAATTGGAGTGCTTCAATGGGTGGAAGCATGCAATGTGACTTATATTTTTCCACCTTCTCCATTGATCAGAAGGATGTTAAGATTATTAGGGAGAAAAGAGTTCCTCACATGATTAAGAATGTGGAAGAACCACAAGATCCTATCAGGATAAATTTTGTCAAAACTGACTTGGAGTACTTTCGAGTTCAAGAGGAAATTTCAGAAGAAGAAGTCCCACTTGCACCCATTGACAAGGAAGTGCTAAAAATATCATCAAAGGAGGACATTAGGACAATTTATTCTGATGGAGCATGCTCCAAAGAAGGCTTAGGAGCAAGAATTATCTTCACTTCCCCTCACGGTAAAACCTTCAAATACTCATTCCTACCTTAATTCGCCTGTACTAACAATGTTGCTGAGTATGAGGCCCTTTTAATTGTCTAAAGTTGGCTTCAAAACATGGTATTAAGTCATTAAGGGTTCTAGAGGACTCTGAATTGGTTATCTCCCAGATTAGATCTCATTTTTCAGCTAAGGATAAGAGACTTAGGAAATATAGGAATGTAGTTTGGGACACTATTGAGACTTTCGATGCTTTTGGCATAGATTGGGTAGAAAGGGGGCAGAATGCCAAGGCTAACTTGTTAGCCAATATAGCTGTTAATCTTGATGATGTGAATTTTGATGGCACTTCACCGATAGAGCTGAAAACTAGACCTACAGTTCCTAATAGTATTTATAACTAGCATTTATTTGATGATGATACTAACATTCTAAGATTTATGCATTTTTTCGACCAATAAGAGAGCCAAGAAATTGATTTTGGATCATTTGTGGTGGAAATTGATGGGAAAGAGACTCTCTTTGGTAATGACGCAATCCAATTGAAAACAAACACTATTCCTAGGGGTTTGGTTGCACTCGAATGATTTTTTGATGGGCCTGATAGGTCAAGAGCTAAGCAGCCACCTTCTCGCAAGGAGGATTTAGAGGAGATAAATTTACGAAATGAAAACTCTCCTAAAAAGGTCTACATTGGCAAGAGGATGAAGCCTCGTGTTAGAAATTTGCTAATTGCTTTACTTAGAAAGTATAGACATGTTTTTTCTTGGTCGTATGATGACCTCAAGGCATATAAGGAAGTTTTATACCATCATGAAATCCCATTGAAGCCAGATATGAAGCCATTTAGGAAAAAAACAAAGACCGATTAACCCAACCCTGCAACCTAAGATGCAGGAGGAGCTTGCCAAATTAAGAGATGCTAGAATCATTAAGCCCATTAGGCATTCATCTTGGGTTTTAAATCTTGTGCCTATAAGAAAAGAGAATGGTGACATCCGATTATGTATTGACTTAGAGAACCTAAATTTTGCTTCCCTAAAGGACAATTACCCATTGCCCAAAATGGAAGCTATGTTACAAAAATTTATAGGATGTGAGTTGGTTTCCATGATAGATGGGTTCTTTGGATACAACCAGATGATGGTCAAGGAGTCTAAGAAATTCAAGACAACATTCACTACCCCCTGGGGAACATATATTTATGTGAGAATGCCATTTGGTTTAATGAATGTAAGTGAAAATTTCCAAAGGGATATGGATGTAGCCTTTGTAGACTTTATTGATGTTTTTCTTATGATTTATCAAGATGATCTCACTGCTCACAGTAAGAAGGAAGAGGACCATTGGTCTCACTTAGAAAATATTTTTGTTAGGGTTATTAAATATGGGATATCATTCAATCCCAATAAATGTGCTTTTGGGGTAAAGGAGGGAAAGCTACTTGGACACATTGTGTCAAAAGAAGGAGTTCAAATCGATCAGGAGAGAGTAGTAGCTATTGACAAGATTGTGTAGCCAAGGAATGTGAAAGGTATACAATCATTCTCTGGACAAATCAATTTTGTAAGACGATTTGTGACAATTTTTTTTGAAATAGTCCACCCTATTTCTAAGATGTTAAAGAAAGGGGAAAAGGTAGCATGGATAGAGGATCCTTCCAAATCTTTTCAAGCTATTAAAGATTCTATCAAGTAGGCCCATGTTCTTAAATCACCTAATTATTCAAAACCTTTCCAGTTTTTTACCTTTGCTTCTTTCCACACTATAGTTGGGGTTCTATTGCAGAAAAATAATGATGGTTTTGAACAACCAATTGCATTTATTAGTAAATAATTGCAAGTGGTAGAGTTAAAGTATGATGTAATAGAGAAATAGGTGTATGCCTTAGTTAAAAATATCAAAAAAATAGGCCTTAATTGATTGGAGCAATTGTTGTTGCTTATGTTCCAATAGGTGCAGTTAAAGATATATTCACTCAACTGGAAGTTACAGGGAGACGGTGTAGATGGATTAATAGAATCCAAGAATTTAATATTGATGTATAGATTAAAAATCTTGTGAGGGGTCAGGGTTTGGCTAAGCTAATGGCTAAAGCCAACTTAGAGGCCATTCAAATAAATCAAATGGAATAGGTGAATGTGGCACCCATCTATGATATGCAGACCTATAGTTGGTATAGGAGAATTGTTGAGTATCTACAAACAATGCAATATCCTGAAGGAATGCCACTCAATGAGAAGAGGACTCTCAAATTACAAGTTATCAAGTATGGCATTATTGAAGGCAAGCTTTGGTGGAGGATTCTTGAGGGTGTCATGCTTAGGTGTGTGGATGGTGATTAGGTGGAGGATTTATTGTTGTAAATTCATAGAGGAGCATGTGGTGGTCACTACATGGCCAAGACAACTGCTCATAAAATATTGAGAGCTAGTTTCTAGTGGCCTATTGTATTCAAAGACACCCATAGATATGTTAAGAAATGTGATGTCTATCAGAGGTTTGCTGGGAAGTTGAAATTCTTTGGGAATCTGCCATTGAGACTAGTATCTGCTCAAGCTCCTTTCCAGTAGTGGGGCATTGATTTCATAGGAGAGATATCTGAAAAATCTAGTGGTGGGCATGCATAGATATTGGTGGCAACTGATTACTTTACCAAATGGGTTGAGGAAATCCCAACCAGAAAGGCTACAATTAAGGTGGTCATTGAATTTTTTATGAATAACATCTTGAGCAGATTTAGGGTACCTGAGAAAATTGTTTCAGATAATGCAATGTGTTTCAAGTCCGAGGAGTTTGTTAATTTCTGCAATAAATATGGCATAACTACCTCATATTCTTCTCCCTATCACCCCCAAGGGAATGGACAAGATGACTCTAGCAACTAAAGCTTGATGAATATTATCAAGCGGTTGATTGAGAAAAATAAGAGGGCCTCAGATTCAAAGAAGCAACTAGCATTGTGGGTTGATAGAAGAATTGTCAAAAAGGAAATTGGATATTCATCATTTAATTTAGTCTATGGAGTGCATACCACAAAATAACCTGCTGAAGATGTATATGTTTGTTGAAGAATATGATGATGATGTGTGTGATGAAATGTAACATAGGATGCAAGAGTTGAACCAATTGTATGAGACTCCGTGAGAGGCTCATAAAAGGAATGAGAAGCTACAACTTCAAGTGAAGCATCTCTATGACAAAAGGGTAGTTGAGAGAAAATTTGAAATTGGAGCAATGGTTTTGCTATGGAATGCAAGATTGGAAGATAAAGTCAAACATGGAAAGTTTGATCCCTTATGGCTAGGCCCATATATAATTGTTGACATACATGGGGAGGATTCATACTTCTTTCAATCCCTTACAGGTGAGATTTTGGAACTACCAGTACATGGATAGTTCTTGAAGTCTTATTTCTCTTGAAATAGCTCTTTTCCATGTATAATGTACAGTCTTGTAATTAATGTATATATGTGTGGTGTGTTTGTTTTGTTGCATCTGCTTGTCCTGTCTAGACAAGTTCCTGGTTTTGGTTCTTTTTATGTCTGGTCTACTCTCCAAATGTTCTGGTTTCTTGCTGTGCCCACAGGGGGCATACATCCCTAGTCAAAGCCACTGGTGGAGCTCTTAAATTTCTCCATGATTATTCTCATTCATGTTTCCTTGGTGCTTGGCACCACTAGTCTATCTTGGGGTTTTGGGTTTTAGCCATAAAAATTTGGCTTTTGGTCTTTTGATCACTTTGGTTGTTCTAATCATGCATTGACCTGTTGTTATGGGTTATCGATTGCATAAGTTGTAGTTTGACCCCTTTTAACCTGGCCTCTTGGTTTTTATTCATTGGGACTGTGTTTAATTTTTCCTTAAATGTGGGGTTGATAAATGTTATAACTTTAGACTAATGTCTAATTTTCCTACCTCAAGGGTTATTTCCCCATCTGCCTAGCCAATCCCCTTTTTATGAATAACAATTGTGGCATGCACAGGTCTTCTAACCATCAGATGGAATGGTTGAATCCTAACCGTTCCCCACTAGCCTCGCAAGGTTTTTTAATGACGTCACAACAATTTTGTGAGGTGTGTGAGATGCTTCCATTTGCTGCTTGTGATCATGGGGCCCAGTTCTTGTTCACCTACCGATAAAGGATATTAAAATCAACAGTTGTCCTATAATGATGTATCATGGCCATTCCTCATTGACCTCATGCAATTAAAACAATAGTTTTAATAATGTTGTGAGGTGTGTGAAATACTGACATATGGATGCTGATTTTTAGTATGAGATGACTTCAAGTGGGGCCCGCATGTGCTAAGATGGTGTCCTATAGGTGAATTTTCATTTGCCTAGGATTTGGTGGGTGAACGTGGCATTTTCAAACCACATTGACTCAATCTGACTCGCTCTTTCTTGCCTGTGTGGATTCAAATAAACGGTTGGTATTTAAAATGAGTTGGTGTTGTATGATAGTTGTTTTATCTCGCACGAGTGAATAGTAAAGTTCGAGTTCAGACTGCGCCACCAGAATTTAATGCTAAAAGTTCATTAAATGGCTATTTTAATGCATAATCCCACATTGAAAAATAATTCCTAGGTACCAAGTGAGGTGAGCTATTTTCGTGTAAGCCCAACATCACTACCATTAAAATTCTCTGCAAGTGAAACCATAAGTAACGTATACACCATGTTTTGTGTTTTCAAAAATCTTGTGATTTCTTGAGGACGAGTATCAATTGCATTTTTCTTTGTTTTTAAAGTTTGTACTGGTTCATTTTCTTTAAAAGTGTTTTAAATCTTGTCAAAATAATTGCCAAAGCTTTTTGAATTGTGAAGTATTTTTTTTCAAGGCTATAAGACATAGGCTACATCCTATAAACTTTCTAATATTTCAAAACCCTAGCTCAAATTATAGGTTTTCTTGTGCAAATGGCATCCAAGGCCTGAAGCTCTGGTTCTTAAACATCTACTAGGTTCTTTTCCGAGGATGTCATAGATTTGTTAAAACCCTCTACTAACAAAAAACTCGAGGGAAAGGATATTTTTTGTGGGCCCCTACTTCTGGAAGGGTTAACTAATAAACAATGTCCAATTCAAGATGCTGAGGTACCGTATACAGGATGACAGTTATTCTCAAATTGGTTTGGGAATAGGAATTTTTGTGCTCCTCTGTGTAACCCTTGGAGGTTGGATCTCGGCAAGCTAGTGGTCCCAAATGTATATCTAGATGTGGATTTGTTAAAGGATGATGTTGTGAGGTATGACCTTGTAACCAGAGTTGTCAGGACATATGTTGGCATTGAAATGGTAAAAATAACTAGGGAGGAGATTACAAAGATTTTTTATCTGCATGAATGGAATAAAGATATGGTCACCATTGACCTTCAGGCATTCAGAGAAGAATACAAAAATACTAAGGGATTTTTTGGGACTTCTCTATTACTACCTCATTTGGAAACCATGAGAATTGGAAAGAATGAGCCAAATCCTTTTCCTATAAACTACTTTTGCAATTATTTTAGGAAGATAGTTTGTTCCTTGTGTCAGGTTCTTAGTATTAGTATAAATACTACCTTTCCTATTGAACTCATGTACATGGCTGTGGATCTTCAGCATCCAGGTTTTAATGTGGTATATGATTTCACTTCTTATCTGCAAGACAAAATGCATGGGTGTCTGGTGGCTCTTAAAGAAGGAAAAACACTAGTTTGTTTCAAATGGAATTCTCGATTGATACACATTTTTCTATACAAAGGCAAGGTATTTTTTGGGCAGAATATGAAATTAAAACAGAAGGAAGGTGATATTGACATGCCTGTCAAATAATGGACTAGATTTCTTAATAGGCATGATCATAATTTTGATTATGTGGCATTCCATAATGTTTTCGGATCCAAATTGAGAAGATACCTGGTATATAATCCACCTAGGATTCCAAAGGAAATTCATGATTTCTTGAGGTCAATGGAAAGGAGACCTAAGTAAAATTTGACACATAATTGGGGAGACATTATCCCTTATTATAATACAACTATTTTTAGGGTGTATGGCACTAATGTTAACCCATATTTTTTTCCTAGAGATGCTCCTCTAAGGATTGGGTTTTTAGAAATCGTGAGACAACTAGGATGTGCTAAGGATACACACTTTCCAATAGAGCATAAGAAGGGATCCTTCTTTCCTAAGTATACAACATTTGCTGATTTTTTCATGGAAAAAGGAGGATGGAAATATTTTTGGACATTACTTAAGCCTTATGGGTTGAAAATTGTATGCCCTAGGAGCCATGATCTTGAGGGTTTCATTTCTCAAATGAAGTCAAACCACAGGACTGGAATCTTTGTTCACAAATTCTATTTTCTTGAGGATATTATCAAGAACATTTTTGATTTGTAGATGCAAGAGGAAAGAAAAGAAAAATATATAGCTTTTAATAAGATGATGAAGAAGAAGGAAAAAAAGAAACCTGCATACAATCCCATGCCAAATATCAGTGGTGAGTTCAATAGGGCTATGCATGCTATCCACAATTTTGAGAGTATGGTAGGAATCCCAAAAATAGAAAGAGCAATGGAGGACAAAGGAAATTCATAGGCTGTTGAAGAATATCCTGAAGTAAGACTAGATGAAAGACCTACTTATCAGCCTCCAACAAAGGTTAGGGTATATTCCAGAAAGAAGGGAATGATAGTTGAAGAAAAAACTAGGCCAACTACTACTTCAGAAGGTTCTGGAGTAATGTCTCACAAGAAATTAGTTCCATCATCTTCAGGGAAATTATTGCCTAATGTTGTTAATCTAGATTCCCCTCTGAGGCCCTCTTCTCCAACATAACCACCATCACCAAAGAGACTAAAAATTGAAAAGATAGAGGTGGTTGCTTATCTGACGAAGATGATGAAGAGATCATGGTAACCCTTGATGATATGCAATAAGGAATGACATTATTTCCACAAGATATTCCATCAAGTTCTGGATCAGTTTCTTTGAGGCTTGGAAAAGACGAAATAAGAGGGATAGCCAATACTGATGACCTGAGGATGGAGGCCTACATGGAATTCATGAAGGATGATTCTTTTATGAAAACAAATGCTTTTAAATATTTGGTTTGGAGGGAACATGTTCCACTATATCCTAAGAAGGTGGCTCAAGAAAGAAGTTTGCATCTAGAGCTTCCAGAGAAGGTCATTCAATCCAATGTCATGATGTAAATGAGGGAGAATTTCAAGGAAATAACACTAGATCAAGGTAGGGATTGGTCCAAAAGAGTGGATTACTATTGCTCACAGAATGGGATACAACAGATGTTGTGGTTTTTGATACAATAAGAAGGGCCAATAGGCCACTTCTCCAAAGTAAAGAGGAAGCTACATTGGCACTTAAAGTTTCAACTTTCAGTGAAGAGTGGGATGCCTTGGAAATTTGGTCATTGTCTAGTGGATCTAGAAAGCCAATAGTTGCAGATCCAGCTGATTTCAGCGATCACTTGGTTGTGAGAAGATTTGTTGATACTCTAGGATTGGAGGTAGTAGATATGGAAATAAGTTTTGCCAAATTTACTAGGACAACTGTTGAGGATTTGACCAAGGATCGAGATAATCAGAAGGGCTGGTATAATGACCTCATTATTGAATATAATACGAGTCAACAAAAGGTTGCAGAGCTAGAAACTGAGATGGCATTATTGAAGCAACAAATGGAGACATTGAATTCTCTAGGAAAAGCTAGCTCTAGTCACACTATTTCTGACCCACTAGTGGGACAACCTCAACCTTCTTCACAAGGATAGTCCTTACCAATCATTCCATACAATATGGGATAGGTGCCCATCACAATTGAAGGGGCTAATAGCCCAGTTGGAGGACTCTCAAAGGAAAAAATAATCTGTCAGGCTGAGGAGTATAAAGAGATGTTGCAACACATCCAAAAATCAACGTTGAAAAGCAATTTAGTAATTGTGGATACTATATTGCGACAATTGAACAAGAAAGTCCAAGGAAAATTAAATAGTGTCCATCAAAGTTATGGTTTGATGCTGCAAGCAATCAAAATGTTCCCAAGGGATAAATAGTTGGCCACCCCACTACTGGATAGATGGAGTCCGAGGGTTGAGAAATTAAATTTCATGGCGGTGCAAGCAAAGCATCAAAAGGATATGTATCCCATGGTTAAGCCAACTTATCAATTTTTTAAGGGAATTATGGAGAAAAAATTTTAGGGATATGTTGCTCCTATGTAATTGAGGATCAAGGAATTAAAGGCCAAGTATGATGAAGTAGACCTAACTCCATTACCAGAGATGCAACTTAATCATGATGAAGTGAATCCATTTCAGGTTTGGAAGGACTAAATGAATAACATCATGATAACTTAGATAGATGAAATATGCAAGAATGTTGATATTGGTATGCTGGAGAATACATTTGAGAAACTATCTTTTGTTATTAGATTCTTAGAATATTTTGATAAGGAGGCTACTTCAGTGATGGTGAAATATACACCATATAGAGATAAAATTAATCAGCTTATTGCTTTCAAGTGGCCATCTGAGGAAGAATTTGAGTTGTTGAAAATGGTGTTCATTGATGAGTTTGGAATATGAGCACTAGGTTTGAGAAGTGTGACTTGGTCAAGTATAATATAGGTTTGGCCTCAAAAGTTACATTTGAATATACACATACTTCTCTTGGCTCCAGGTGCAAGTTGGTGATGTGGATGGTTGTTCAAGTGGAATAAAGTGCCAGAACGGTTAAAGATGCCTTTTGGAAGGTGGGTTTTCTTCTCCATAGAAATTGATGATTAATTTTGTCTTATGTGTATTCCCTCCAATTAAAAAATTAAAATATAATTGTATAAGGGGATTACGGTCCTATCAAATATGGACATGTGTATGTTCCGACCTGAAGCTTTTTTTGCTCCTTTATTCTATAAAAGATAATTTTGGGCCGATGTACTGGGTCTTTTGTTGAATCTGATATTTGAGAGAGTAGAATTTTTAATATAGAGAGTATGAATATTGAGTCCATGTTTTAAGTTTTAGAATCAGATAGAAGAATTTCAACAATTATGGGGTTCTTAGGCATGTTTGTGTTGAATATAAAAATCTTTTGAGTCTATTTTCTCTCCAACTGTGATATCTTGCATGAATTATTAATGAAATATTGGTCAAATACTAGTTTCATTGATTTTCATTATTCTTTACTGTGAATTATACTTTAATGGTGGCTCTGGTTCAAAGGATCAGTTAAATGCCTTAGTTATTGTGTAAGTTCATGCAGGTTGGCAATTGGATTCATAAGTAGTAATAGATTTCTCATACAGATACATGAATTGTAATGCAATTCATATAGATCACAACTATTTAAGATGAAATTTTCCTTGTAGTTCAGTTCTTTCTCATTTGACTCTGTGCTTTATGATATAGCACTGATACTAAAGTAGTGGTCATATATTCTCATATCTGTGGTATTTGATTTTAAAACATTTACTCAAATAACCTTCATATCGACTTATCTTTATTGTATTTGTGATTCCCTACATTTTAGGGTTAGATCTCTGAAGGAATTGCCAATATTTTGAAGGATTTCATCTACTCAGTGCTGATGGGGAATTTATCTATTATTATGAAATGTGTATTTGAGATTGTTTAGTTATTTTTAAGGAACACATTGTGGGATCACCCTCTCAGTTTTTGCAGAGCTCGAAGTGTAGGAAAATAAGCATTATTGCTTACTCTTGTTAAGTTGGAAAATCATTTCTTATATTTTTATTATTGAATATGGTAAATTCATAGAAGTTTTCAGGAATCGGCTTGGGTTTTAAAAAACACCAATAATTTCTATGTCCAAATGTTTTTCTTTTGGATCAATGGCCAGAGGAAGTTACGTTCACTAGTGTGTCAACTAGTTTTGGAGTGTTTCTTATAGAGGTGTCTGTGAGAAATTATTTTCTCTGTGTTTCTTCATAGTTGATTTTTACGTCTTGTGATTCTGAAAGTATGTTGATGGTGTTGATCTCTTTCCTACATCAAAAGTATTTTTGGTTTGATGCTCTAGAAGATGGATTTTAGATTTATAGTGTTTGGCAATGTAGTCTGAGTGTATAATTTGTGTACATTCTAGAGGTGTGAATTTTTGTGAAGGAGTTTGAAGTATTTTAGGATGGTAGACGAATATTATAGATAGTGGTGAAGCATTGTGTGTGGTTCTCAAGTCATCTTTGGATTTGAGGAAGCGTGCAATTAAAATTTTAATGGTGTTTGCATGAGTAATAGTTGACTTGATGTTTACACTACATTCAAATATGTTTAAGCATTAATGAATGTGTAGTGTGGTTTGTGAGAGTTAATATGGGTCCTAGTTTTTTTTTTTATTGGTCCACTTTTGTTCTTATACACTGCAAGAATTCTTAGTGTCAATCTATTTTGAATTTGTAAAGTATAAGGTGAGTGTAGCCTACTTGAAGATGTTTTCCAAGTTGTGGATGGTATAAATGCAAGATGAACTGATGCAATATGTATATTGGAATAGAGTTGAGGGTTGTCATGTGAATTTAAGTCTAGAAGTTTGAAATGTAGTGTGAGATATAATGGAAAATTGTTGAATGTAGTGAGGTAAGGTATCTTAATCTCTTGAATACTGTAAGTTTTGTTGAAGATGTTATGGTGGAATCTCTGTTGCATTGAGATTGTGTTCTTTGTGTAACATTCTATCCTCTTTCTTCTTTCTATTTCGATAGTGAGCTTGAGTTGTAAGCCTTTTTGGATAGTAAATCCTATTTTGTCAATGAGTGCCCTTGTACCATTTTTTCAATTACTTATATTGTGAGCTAATCCTTACCATGGTTTTTCCCTTCTTGTGTTTTCCACATAAATCTAGTGTTCTCTTGTGTATTCTATTGGTTGTTTCAGTTTATGTTATCTTCTTTTCATGTTTAACTATTATAATAGATTAAGGGTTTAATGAATGCATGTGGAAGTGATTATTATTGAGGGTTTTAAGGTTTAAATTTGATACAACTGATTCACCCCCCTCTTAGTTGTCTTTCCCATTCAATAGAAGTAGTGTCATTGTCTCTCAAACATCCTCTCATCCCATCAAAATATAGGAGCCAAATGTAATCTCAAGATTTGTAAAACCAAATCTTGGACAAAATACCAAGCATAGTAAAGTTATGGAGGATAATAATGAATTGACAAATCCTTTTATATTAGAAGAAGTAAAAAATCTAGTTTTTTCACTCCCCCCTAAAAAAGATCCTAGACTGGATGGTTTCATATGATCCTTTTTTTTTAAATGTTGGCCTTTCATGGTGAAATACATTTGGTTAGCCATAAAAGAATTTAAAAAATGCCAATTTTCTGAAGGCTTTTAACACAAATTTTATTACTCTAATTCCAAAAAGGAAAGATGTACTATCTTTTGCAGAAAATAGACCCAAAAGATTGTCATATTCGACACAAACATGCTTAAGAACCTCATAATTGACAAAATTCTCCTATCTGACTCTAAACTTTAAAACACGGACTCAATATATGCACTCTCTGTATTACAATTTTGCACTCTCAAATCTCACATTGAAAAAAATACCCTGTACATCAGCCCAAAATTCCCTTTTATAGAATAAGGGAGCAAAACAAGTTTCAGACCAGAATGTACACATGTCCATACTTGATTGGATTGATATTTTACACATTCCCTTCTACAATTATATTTGCATTTTCCAATTAGAGGGAATGCATATAAGACAAAATTTATTTCAATTGTCATGGAGAAAGAAACTTGCCTTCCAAAAGGCAACCCGTTAAAAGGAAAATAATCTTTAATCATTGCAACAGATTATCCACCTCAGCAGTAATCCACATCAGCAATCTACACTTCGAGCTGGGAGAAGTATGTGTATATTTAATTGTAACTTTTGAGGCAAGACCTGTACTATACTCAACCAAGTCATACTTCTCTACCCTGGTGCTCAAAAACAAAATCATTAGTGAAGAAATTCCTCCATAATTCAAATTTTGCTTCAGATGGCCACTTGAAAGCAATAACCTCATCTATCTTTTCTCTATATGGTGCATATTTCACCATCACTAAGGTAGCTTCCTTATCAAAATATTCTAAGAAACTAATAAAAAAGGATAGTTTCTCAAGTCTATCATTCAGCGTTCTTGCATATTTCATTTGTCAGGGTTGACATGATGTCATTCATTTGGTCTTTCCAAGCCTATAAAGGCTTCACCTCATCATAATTATGTTGGATATATGGTAATGGTCTTAAGTCTACTTCATCATATCTTGCCTTTAATTCTTTGATCTTCATTTCCATAGGAGAAACATACCCCTGAAACTTCTACTTCACAATCTATTTAACAAATTGATAAGTTGGAATAAACCTAGGATACTTATCCTTCTGGTGCTTTGCTCCTATTTCCATGAACTTTAATTGTTTAGCTCTAGGACTCCATTTATCCAACAATGGGGTGGCCAATTGGTGTAAAGAGGGTTTGATTGGAAGCCTCACACTTCCAAGCTCCAGGTCTCACCTCAACAAATCCCAACCTCTAGGCTCTAACACATTTGCAGACACCCCTAGTTCTAGGCCATCCCCTCTTCCAACCTTTGTCAAACAAAACCACTCAAATCTTGCTACTTGCTTGCTATCCTCACTGACCCTTAATCCTTCCTAAAGGCCAATAGTACACCATACTTCTCTAAGTCTTTGCAAGGTTAGTATTTCATGTTATCATGCTTCTTGGCATCTTATCATGCCTCTTAGATCTCCTTCCACCTTCATTCCTCCATCGCTTTCAAGAAACCCTTGGTTAGGGTTTGGAAAAGGCTACTAGCCTTGAGCCCCTTTTTAGCCTCCTAGCCCAGGTAAAGCTAACTGCTGCACACAACTTTCTCAAACAACCTTCATTATTTTTCTTGTATTCTTAGTCCTTATACCATCCTTCACAACATTTCAAATCCTTTTCTCCTTGACTGGCCATACACAGGACTGTTCTTCCTTTTTGGCATTCTTTAGGGTTTTTGTCAATTTTTTGTCCACCTGGTAGGTCTGTCAAAGCTTTGTTTTGGTTTCTTAACCATTGAAGCCTCCTCCTTGGGTCCTAGCCATTGTGGGACCTTTCTCCACCCTTCTAGCATGGG
This sequence comes from Sequoiadendron giganteum, assembly GCA_007115665.2. Lineage (NCBI taxonomy): Eukaryota > Viridiplantae > Streptophyta > Pinopsida > Cupressales > Cupressaceae > Sequoiadendron > Sequoiadendron giganteum. The sequence continues at coordinate 118,928,666 of CM021107.1, read as the reverse complement.
GTTTACCCTAGAGAATCCAACCCTGCAAATGAAGTGCTTTTTAGCACTGCTAAACTTGATTGTCCTAGCTGGGCACTGTCAAGCCTGCCTAGGAGCAGTCCTTAGCCACTCCTCCTGCATTCCTACCTACAACTACACCTATACTATCTATGTATAGGGAGCCTAGCTCCATTCCCCAAATAGCCATACACTAGGTACAGTGGGAAGTGAGTCTAGGACTCCATATTGGTTAGGTTACCAGTCACAACACAGAATTTGCAAGAAACAAAACAATTAACAAAAATAAACACCTACAGATAGTAATCACACACTACAATCTACCACACCACAACATAAAACCAAAGAATCTATCACAGTCTATATCATTCTACAAGGTTGATCGTTCTTGATCAATTAGTTACACAAAAACACAGAAATTTGGGTAACTCCCAAACTGTCCTCCATTGGCTTCTTTTTCAAATTTTTCAAATGAAAAATGTTCTCAATCCTTCTAACCTTTGCACAAAGGTTGAGGCACACTACAAATACTCCTCTCAGTCAGTTAGGCCTGAGCCTTAACTGTTCTTTGGCCGGTTAAGGCATGACAAACCTTCATTGGCAAAAACACAAAACAAGCTAACCACTAACATATAGTGCTAAAACTCAAAACTTAAGCATTACAAATAGCTCACAACTTCTAATGATAGCCCCTAACTAACATTATACCAAATCCAACTCCTAGAGCAATGGTCCACATGACCTTAATTGAAGAAAAGCAACATTTACCAAAAATTGCCTATTTTGTCTAGGTGCTCCTGCACCACCATCCCCCTCCTAGCAGAAACATTAAGAAGGAGGAGAGAGCAGGGACAAATCAATTCCAAGCTTCTTGAACTGATCCTCGTGTACCCATGTAGCTTCTAACTCATGCTTATGCTTCCACTTGATTAGGTGCTCCATATACACCTTGTGCCTTGTAGACTTTTGCACTCTGGATTCCAAGATCTTCTCAGCTTGTTGCTTGTCCTGACTGGGTAATGATATGTTACTGATGTCCTTGAACACTTCCTTGCTGGTCTGCTCCTCATCATTGACTGATCCCTTGTATTTGACTAAATCAGCAACATTGAAAACTGGAGAGATGCCCAAATCTAATGGTAACTCCACCTTATATGCATTTTTGCCATATTTGGCCACCACCTTGCATGGACCCACTCTTTTCATCTGTAACTTGGTTTCCATGCCCTTCTACAATCTTGATTTATTGAGGTGAACCATAACATAGTCCCCAACTGCAAATTGCACATCTCTCTTTGACAAATCAACTTTTTCCTTCAACTTGTGGGTTGCTTCTATAACTGTGTTCTTGACCTGCTCATGGATCTCCTTCATGATCTGAGTGAAGTCCTCTACATGTCCACTCCTATTCTGCATAGTTCTAAGGTCTTGAAGTTCACAAATGCCTCTTGGGTGCATCCCATACACAACCTCAAAAGGACTTTTCCCTATAGTTCTATTGACACTATCATTATAGGCAAACTCAGCTTGTGAGATGACCATATCCCAAGTCTGTCCATACTCCTTTGTTAAACACCTTAGTAGGTTACCTAGCACCTTGTTAACCACCTCTATTTGGCCATCAGTCTGAGGATGATAGGCAGATCCAAAAGACAGATTGGTTCCCAACCTATTCCACAAATTCTTCCAAAAATGACTCATAAATTTAACATCCCTGTCTGAAACTATGCTTAAAGGTAAGCCATGAATCCTTACAACCTCCTTGAAAAAGAGATGAGCTATGTAACTAGCATCATGAGTAGTTTTAGAAGGTATAAAATGACTCATCTTACTAAATCTGTCCACCACTACATACACACTGTCAAAACCAGATTTGGTCTTAGGAAGGCCTACCACAAAATCCATGCTCACACACTCACAAGGTCTATTTGGAAATGGTAGGGGTTGATAAAGACTAGCATTACTAGCTCCTCCCTTAGCTCTTATGCATACACCACACTATTCCACATATTTCCTAACATCTCTTGCCAGCTTAGGCCAATAGTAAAATCTTTGAACTAACTCTAATGTCTTATTGATGCCAAAATGACCACTAAGACTGCCATTGTGTTTCTCTTGGATCAGATTTTCTCTCATTGACCCTTTAGGGACACATAACTGGTTTTCGTTAAACAACAATCCACTTTTCAAAGTATATTCAGCAAACTGACTATGAAAATATTTCTCAAAGTTTAAACATACCTTATAGACCTCTGAGAAATCTTCATCCTCTCCATAGAGTTCTTTAAAACTTTCAATTCCTATGCTTTTCACTTGTATCTCTTGAACTGTCAATAACCTCCTGCTCAATGCATCTGCCACCTTATTCATTTTCCCCTTCTTATGTTTGATAGTGAAGGTAAAAGCTTGGATGTATTCCATCCATTTCAAATGCCTATTGCTCAATTTCTCTTGGGTATTCATATAGCTAAGTGCTTGGTTGTCTGTAAAGACTACAAACTCCTTGGATAGAAGATAATGCCTCCATTTCCTAAGTGACTGAACCAAAGGATAAAGTTCCAATTCATAGGTTGAGTATTTCTTCTTTGCTTCATTAAGCTTCTCGCTAAAGAAGGCTATAGGTCTTCCCTCTTGACTTAACACTCCTCTAGCTGCCACTCCACTTGCATCACACTCAACAATGAACAATTTATCAAAACTAGGTAGTAAAAGTATGGGTTGAGTTGCTACTTCTTGTTTCAGTTTCTCAAACCCTCTCTCAGCTGCTTGAGTCCACACAAACTTGGTTTTCACACCCCCTTTTATTGTCTCTAAAATCGGTGCACAAATACCACTAAAATTTCTCATGAATTTCCTGTAGAATTGGGCCAATCCATGGAAACTTCTTACCTCTGTTGCTGTGGTTGGTGTAGGCCAATTTATGATTGCCTCCACCTTGCTTGGATCCATTTTCAATGATCCATTAGACACTACAAAACCCAAGTACACAAGTTCTTGTTTGAAGAACTCACACTTCTCAAGATTGATTGCCAACTTCTCTTCTTGCAACCTTTTAAGAACCATCTCCACATGCTTCAAATGTTCTTTTGCTGTCTTACTGAAAATTAGTATGTCATCAAGATAGACTACCACAAAAATCCCTGTGAAATCCTTAAGCACTTCATTCATTAGTCTCATGAACGTGCTAGGTGCATTGGAAAGGCCAAATGGCATCACTCTCCATTCATATAAACCATCTGTTGTCTTGAATGTTGTCTTCCATTCATCACCATCCTTAATTCTGATCTGATGGTATCCACTTTTTAGATCCAACTTTGTGTAGTATTGAGCCCCTCCAAGACAATCCATTAAGTCCTCAATTTTAGGAATTGGAAACCTATACCTAATTGTGATCCTGTTGATTGCTCTAGAGTCAGTACACAACCTCCATTTGCCTCCCTTCTTACTGGCCAAGACTACTGGTACTGCACATGGGCAGATACTTTTTTGTATCAACTGCTGATCCAATAATTCTTGCACTTGTCTAGCTACTTCCAAGTTCTGATCCGGTGTCAACTTGTAGGCTGCTTTGTTAGGTAATGATGCTCCAGGCATGAAATCTATTTGATGGCTAATAGCTCTCTTCGGAGGTAAGGTTGCAGGTGTACCATCACTTACAATATCCTTGTACTTATCAAGCAAATTCTGGACTATTTTTGGTATGACTAGTTTTTCCATCTTCTCTTCCTCTTTGGTCTACAACAGCACAAAATATCCTTCTCCACCTTCATGTAGGGTGTTGAGGAACTCTTTTCCACTACTAAGGAGCACACTTGGTGTCTTGGACTATCCATCTTCTTCTAACAATGACTGCAATTTAAAAGTTCTTCCATCCTTCTTAAATGAAATTGTATTCTCTTTACCATCATACACAACACTCCTATCATATTTCCATGGTCTTCCCAATAGAAAATGGCATGCATCCATGGGTAAAACATCACAAACTAACTTGTGTTTATAATCTCCAATTGAAAATTCCACTGTTACTTGCTCATTAACCAAAACACTCTACCCTTTGTTTAGCCAAGTGACCTTGTAAGGATTAGTATGAGGTACCTTCTGCAATTTCAATTTAGTTACTATGTCCTCTAAGATTATATTATTTGTAGAACTAGAATCTACAATGACCTTGCATACTTTACCAAGAATTTTGCACCTTACTCTAAAAAGAGCTCTTCTTTGCTTAGGTTCTTCTTTGACCGGTTGCCTTATCAGCACTCTTCTAAACATCAAACTCTCTCCCTTTTTTAGACTCAATATGACTGATCTCAGTTGCCTTAGGACTCATGGTGTCCTCTTGTGCATAGGCCACTCTCTTTTCATTGCTTGAAGAAGAAACTTTCTCCGGGCATCTATAAGCTGGGTGACCTAGTTGGTTACAATGATAACATTTCATGGTTGCAAAATAGGAATTACTCCTACCTGCTCCTCTTCCTCTGTGTGAACCTCCTTGAGGTCCTCTTCCTCTGTTAAATCCTCCTCTTGAAGATTTTTCACCTCCATGCTCAGTGAGCTTAGATTCTCCTTGGTTTTTTTGGTCATTACCTCTTCCTCGGTAACCTCCACGCTGTCCTCTTTGATCTCTATGATCCCTGCCTTTACCTCTGCCTTTAGAAGCTTGATCTTGCTTCCTTTTGTTCCTTTCCTCAATCTTAATAGCCAACTGATAACATTGATGAACTATTTTAGGACTGAAAAGAGCCATCTTCTCTTGGATATTCCACTTCAAACCATTGAGGTACCTAGCCACTTTGAGACTCTCATCCTCTGTCACATTGGACCTCATACAAAGCTTTTGGAATTCTTCAGTATAGGTACTCACATCTAGTTCTTTCTGCCTTAGGCTTTGTCTCTTCTTGTGTAGTTGAATTTCATAATCATCAGGCATGTAGGCTTCTTTTACCTTAGCAACCATACCTTTCCAAGTTGATATAAGTTGTTTGCCTTCTTTCTCCCTCTCTGTTTGAACAAACTTCCACCATGTCAAGGCTGATCCTCTCAATCTTGACTTAGCAACCTTCACCTTCTGAGCTTTAGTCACTCCATCACACTCAAAGTGATTCTCCATGCCTTCTATCCAATCCATGACTAAATCTGGTTACATCTTTCCACTAAATAGTGGTATGCCTTCAAGTGCTTTTCCACTCAAGGATCCTCCTTCAAAACAGGGTCAGGTTCAGGGGTCTTGTCTTCATCTGCAACCTCTTCTTCTTTTGGAATTCTTCCCTCAATCTGTGCACTCCTCACTGCTGCCTCCAGTTGGGCTAATCTTTCCCTCAACTGATTATTGTCTTCTTCTTGCTCTTCAACCTTCTTAGCTAGCTTTGCATTGGTCACCATGGTGGAAGAATCACTTGACTCAATATCTGACATGCAAGATTACTCCCAAATCTTTAACTGGCTCTGATACCAATCTGGTGTAAAGAGGGTTTGATTGGAAGCCTCACACTTCCAAGCTCTGGGTCTCACCTCAGCAAATCCCAATGAAAATCAGTGAAACCAGTCTTTGACCAATATTTCATTAATAATTCATGTCAGGTATCACAATTGGAGAGAAATTAGACTCAAAATATTATGATATTTGACATAAACATGCTTAAGAACCTCATAATTGACAAAATTATCCTATCTGACTCTAAACTTTAAAACACAGACTCAATATATGTACTCTATGTATTACAATTCTGCACTCTCAAATCTCAGATTCAACAAAAGACCCCATACATCAGCCTAAAATTCCCTTTTATAGAATAAGGGAGAAAAAGAAGCTTCAGGCCGGAATGTACACATGTCCATACTTGATTGGACCGATATTTTACACATTCCCTTCTATAGTTATATTTGAATTTTATAATTGGAGGGAATACATATAAGACAAAATTTATTTCAATTATCATGGAGAAAGAAACCCACCTTCCAAAAGGCAACCCATTAAAAGGAAAAGCATCTTTAACTGTTACAACACTTTATCCACCTCAGTAGTAATCCACATCAACAATCTACACTCCGAGCTAGGAGAATTATGTGCATATTCAATTGTGCCTTCTGAGGCTAGACCTATACTATACTCGACCAAGTCATACTTCTCCACCCTAGTGCTCATATCCTAAAATCATTAGTGAAGACATTCCGACATAATTCAAATTCTTCTTCAAATGGCCTCTTGAAAGCAATAACCTCATCTATCTTTTCTCTATATGGTGCATACTTCACCATCACTGAGGTAGCTTCCTTATCAAAATCTTCTAAGAAACTAGTAATGAAGGATATTTTCTCAAGTCTATCATTCAACATACCAATATCAGCATTCTTGCATATTTCATTTGGTCTTTCCAAGCATGGAAAGGCCTCACCTCATCATAATTATGTTGGATATCTAGTAATGGTGTTAAGTCTACTTCATCATATCTAGCCTTTAATTCTTTGATCTTCATTTCCATAGGAGTAACATACCCTTGAAACTTCTGCTCCACAATCTCATTAACAAATTTATAAGTTGGAATAACCCTCAGATACTTATCCTTCTAATTCTTTGCTCCTACTGCCAAGGACTTTAATTTTTCAGCTCTGGGACTCCACTTATCACACAATGGGGTGGCCAATTCTTTATCTCTTGGGAACAACCTAATTACTTGCAACATTAAAGTATAACTTGCATGGACACTATTTAATTTTCCTTGGAATTTTCTATTCAAGTGTCCCAATACAACATCTACAATTCTTGAATTGCTTTTCAACATAGATTCCCAGGACTGTTAAAATAATTCTTTATACTCCTCAACCTAGAGGATTAATTTCTCCCTCGAAAGCCCTCCTCCTGAAGTATTTTCCTCCTCAGTTGCAATGGGCTCCTGTCCCATGTAATATGGAATGATTTCTAAGGATTGTCCTTGTGAGAGAGGCTAAGGTTGCTCCATTGGTGGATCAGAAACATTATGGCTAGAGCTAGCTTGTCCTTGAGACTTCCATGTCTCCATTTTTTGCTTCAATAATGCTAGCTCGGTCTCTAATTCTATGACTCTTTGTTGACTCTTATTGTACTCATTAATAAGATCATTATAATGGCCCCTCAAAGTGTCTTTGTCCTTGGTCAAATCTTCAATAGTTGCCCTAGTGAACTTGGCAACATTCACTGCCATATAAATTGCCTCCAATGTTGGGGTATCAACAACTCTTCTCACAACTAGGTGAGGATTAAAATCATCCAGCTCGGCAACTACTAGTTTTCAGGATCCAATAGACAATGACCAAATTGCCAAAGAATCCCATTCCTCACTAAAGGTTGATCCTTTTAGTGCCATTGTAGCTTCTTCTTCAATTTGAAGAAGTGGCCTATTGGCCCTTCTTATTGTATCAAACACCACAACATCAGCTATATTCCATTCAGGGAGCAACAATACTCTAATCTTTTGTACCAATGCACTAGCTTGCTCTGGTGTCATCTCTTTGAAGTTTTCCCTTATTTTCTGCATGACATGGGATTGAATAAACTTTTCTAGAAGCTCTAGATGTAGAATCCTTTCTTGAGCTACCTTCTTAGCATACACTAGAACATGTGCCCTCCATAAAAAATCTTTGAATGTATTTGTTTTAACAAAAGAGTCATCCCTCATGAATTCTCTACAAGCCTCTATTCCCATATCATCAGTATTATTTATTCCTCTTATTTCATATTTCCCAAGCCTTAGAGAAATTGTTATAGAACTTGATGCAACATCCTATGGAAAAGATGGCATTCCTTGCTGCATGTCATCGGGGGTCACCATGATCTCTTCATCATCTATTTCAAGATAATCAACCACTTTTTCCTCTTCAATCCTCTATCTCTTGTGTGATGGTGGTTGTGTTGGAGAAGGGTACCTTAGGGGAGAATCCAGATCAATGACATTTTATATCAATTTCCCTTAAGGTGATGGTACTGATTGCTTATGAGACATCACTCAAAAATTTTTGAAGTAACAGGTTTGGGCATGGTTTCTTTCTTAGTTTTCATTCCCTTCTTCCTATAATATACCCTAACCTTCAATGGAGGCCAGTAAGAAGGTCTTTCCTCCAATCCTACTTCAGGATACTCTTCAACAACTTGTGACTTTCCTTTGTCCTCAACTACCTTTTCAGCCTTCAAGACCCCTACCATGCCCTCAAAATTATCAATAGCATATGTGGCTCTATTCGACTCACCACTGATATTTGGCATCGGATCATATGCAGGGTTCTTTTCTTTCTTCTTCTTCATCATCTTAGTAAAATCTATATATTTTTCTTTTCTTTCCTCCTACACCTACAAGTCAAGGATGTTTCTGATGATATCCTCAGGGAAATAGAAATTTTGAATGAATGTGCTTGTCCTGTTCTTTTCCTTCATTTGATAAATGAAGCCCTCAGAATCATGGTTCCTTGGGCATATAGTATTCAACCCATAAGGTTCAAGTAATTTTCCCAAATCTTTTCACCCTCCGTTTTCCATGACAAAATTAGAAAAAAATGTATACTGAGGAAAGAAAGACCCTTTCTTATGCTCTGTTGGCAAGTGTGCCATTTGGGCATGTCCCAAATGTCTCATGATTTTTATGAATCCAATTCTTATAGGCACATCCCTAGGAAAATAATATGGGTTGACATTAGTTCCATATACCCTTAAAATGGTTTTATTATAGTAAGGGGTGATATCTCCCCAATTATGTGTCAAATTTAATTTAGGCCTCCTCTCCATAGGCCTTAAGAAATCATAAATTTCCTTTGGAATTCTAGGTGGATCATAGATCAAGGATCTTCTCAATCTTGACCCAAAAACATTATGAAACACCACATAATCAAAATTATGATCATGCCTATCTAGAATTCTAGTCTAGTATTGGACAGGCACGTCAATATCATCCTCTTTCTTTTTCAATTCCATATTCTACCCAAAAACCCCCTCTCCCTTATACAAAAACATGTGCATCAATAAGGAATTCCATCTAAAGCTTACCAATTCTTGCCCTTCTTTTAGAGCTACCAAACCCTCATGCATTTTATCTACAGATAGGTAGCGAAATCATATACTACATTGAAATTTGGATGTTGAAGATGCATAGCCATATACATGAGTTCATTAGGCAAGGTATAATTTATACTAATACCAAGGACTTGAAATAGGGAGAAAACAGTCTTCTTGAAGTAATTACAAAAGTAGTTTATGGTAAAAGGTTATGGCTCATTCATGCTAATCACTATCTTTTTTTTATTTTTTCCCATTCCTGTGGTTTCTAGATGAGGAGTTAATAGAGAATTCTTAAAAAAATCCTTGGTATTTCTATACTCTTATCTGAAGGCTTTAAGTTCAATAGAAACCATCTTCGTATTCCATTCATGTAGATCAAAAAATTCTGCAATCTCCTCTTTGGTTATTTTAACCATTTCCACACCATCAAATGTCTTGAAAATTCTAGTCATAGGATCGTACCTCGCTGCAAAATCCTTTAACAATTCAACATCCAAGTATACATTTGGTACTACCAGCTTGTCGAGGTCTAACCTCCAAGGGTTACATAGAGAGGCACCCAAGTTCCTATTCCCAAACCAATTAGAGAATAATTGCCAACCTGTATATGGTACTTCAGCATCTCGAATTTCACACTGTTTATCAATTAACCCTTCTAAAACCTGGGGTCCATAATACAACACCTTTTCCTCAATTTTCTTATTAGTGGAGGGTTTCAATATATCTATGACACCCTGAGAAAAAGATCTAGTGGGAGTTTAAGAGCCAAAAATTTGGGCTTTGGGCACCATTGCACAAGATAGATTAAGGTTCAACCTAGGTTTTGAGTATTGTAAGGGTTTTGACTTCACTTCTAGCTTGATGGCCTTAAACATAGTAACTTCACAAATCAAAAAGTATCGACAATTATTTATGCAATATTTTAAACAACTTCAAAACGAAAACCAGTGCGAGCTTTAAAATAAAGCAAGACACAATTGACCTTTCCCTTAAGAAAATAACAAAGTTTCTGAAAGACAGAGAGCATAGTGTATACGTTACTTACAGTTTTTCTTGCAGAGAGCTTTAATGGCAGTTATGTTGGACTTACAAGAATTTTCCCATATAGCTTAGCATCTAGAAAATATTTCTCAACATAGAATTAAACATGAAAATAACAATTCGAGAAACTTTTAGCATTAAATTTGGTGGCTCAAACTGAACTTGACCATTACTATTCACTCACACAAGAAACAACGACTATTGTACAATGCTCACCCACTTTAAATATCAGTTGTCGATCTCAATCCAAGCAAGCAAGGAAGAATGACTCAAATTGAGTCAATATGTTTTGAAAATGCCACATTCGGACTAAACTTCACCATTACTATTCACTCGCACAAGAAACAACGACTATTGTACAATTCTCACCCACTTTGAATATCAGTCGTCAATCTCAATCCAAGCAAGCAAAGAAGAACGACTCAAATTGAGTCAATATGTTTTGAAAATGCCACATTCATCCACCAAATTCTAGGTGAATGAAAACTCACTGATGATACACCACCTCAGCATGAGTGGGTCCCACTTTGATCACATCACACTTGGCATCAGTGTCCACACGTCACCTGTTTGTACACCTCACAACATCTTTAAAACTATTATTTTAATCGTGCAAGGTCGGCGAGGAACGACCACAATTTATCATTACATGACAGTCAATGATTCAATAGCCTTCATTAAACCATAGGCGAACAAGGACTGGGCCCCACAACCATAGGCGACATGTGGCAACATCTCACACACCTCGCCATTCATTTGTGACGTCATAAAAAATCCTTGCGAGGCTAACAGAGAATAGTCAAGATCGAATCTATCAATTTGACGATGCAGAAATCTACACATGCAAGAAATGTTATTCACAAAAATGGGACCGACTAGGAAAATAAGGGACAACCCTTAAGGTAATAAATTTAGACACAAGACTAAAGTTATGAAAATTTATCAATGCAACATTTAAGTGAGGATTAAAATTAAGTCCCAACATGGGAAAGACCGATGAGCTAGGTCAAAGGGGTCGGTAACATGAATGACTTAAAAGGCTCAAGCCATGACTTAAACAACCGGTAACTTGGAGTGATAGGTCAACGCAAGATTAGAACGCCTAGATAAAAAAAAAGACCGAAAGAAAAGGTTTTTTAAGGCTAAAACCCTAAACCCCAAAGTAGACTAGTGGTGCCACACACCAACGAAACAAGCAACACACCAGAGTGTGGAAAAATTTAAGAGCTCTACCATAGATAACATATTTTTTCTTACTAAATCAAAATGTGTCTCTTTGAGAGAGACAGACTATATAATGATATAGCTTATTCATTCAATCATTATCCAATAAAAAAATTATAAAACATAGCATATTATTCTATTTTTTAAGGATAGTGTATGTGCTCTAAATGGGTAATAAAGATATTTTAATTTTCTTGAGAGAATATTGGTAGAAGTCATTAATGGAACCTTATAGTTTTTGGAGAAAATCCTATATGATTTCATTTTTCTTAAAAAAAGGGATTTGATTTTATGTTTGATTTCATAATAATTATCATTTCTAATTTGATTCAATTATGAAAAATATTTAAGTGGGTGTGTCTTTCTACCACCCTATCATTTTTTGTGAATATTGTTCTCTATATATACATATATATATTTATCAAATTCTATAAATTTTGGAAAGGGCTTCACCATCTTCGATTCCAATAGAGATGTTCATTAAAGAGTGGACACATGTGTTCTCTTTTCTAAATTCTCATGTACACCTAGTCAAAATAGCTTCAAGTTGTATTATAAGGTATACACATCCATTACTACCCTTTTTTTAAAATATTTTAGTTATTTAATTGATTGTATGGTTGCACACCTTCCTTTATATGTTCCCATTCTATATCATAGATGAGAAGGTTATCTTGGAGGTATTTTTTAAAAATCCCTCTTAGTTGTGATAAAAATTTTGATTTTACTAACAAAAGAGTCTCTTTGATCTTTTTCTTTCTTTACTACTTTTCAACATTGATTTTTCTTAATATTCTTGTGAAAGTATTTTGTACAAGTGAAATATAAGTGCAAAAACACAAGGAAAATCTTAAACCCTAAACCGTTAACCCCTATACCCTCTACCCTATACATTGGACCTTCAACCTTAATCCTTCAACCATATACCCTCAAACCTATACCCTAAACGCGCACTCTACCCTAAACCCTTAAACCCTAAATTCTAAACCCTTAAACCTTATACCCTCTACCCTCAACCCTTTAACCTCAACCCAATACCCTAAAACATCAACCCTATAGGTCCTCAACTTTATACCCTCAATCCTCAACCCTCTACCCATTTCATTGGATCCTTAACCCTCGTATATCTTTATCCCTCCCTCCTCTTCTCTCCTCTCTATCTCACTTCTCCCTCCATATCTCGCTCCATCCATCCCTCCCTCTCTATGGCCCTAATCCCTCAACCCTAAATCATCAACCCTTAAACCCTTAAACACTCAACCCTCAACCCTAAACACTCAACCCTCAACCTTTAAACCCTAAGCCCTTAAACTGGCCTCTAACCTCTACCCTCAACCCAATACCCTCTACCCTCAACCCTCAACCATTAAAACCTTAAACCCAAGTAAACTCTCTACCCTAATACCTAAACCCTCAACCCTTAATCCCTCAACCCTTAAACCCTCAACCCTCTACCCTCTACCCTCTACCCTCTACCCTCTATCCTCAACCCTTAAACCCTAATCTCTCAACCCCTATACCCTCTACCCTATACATTGGACCCTCAACCCTATACTAGCCTCAATCCTCTACCCTCAACCTTAAACCCTAAACCCTAAACCCTTAAAGCCTAAACTCTTAAACCCTCTACCCTCTACCCTCTACCCTATACATTAAACCCTCAACCCTTAATTCTCAACCCTCAACCCTTAATCCCTCAACCCTCAACCCTTAAACCCTTAAACCTTAAACCCTATGCTCTCTACCTTATAAATTGGAACCTCAACCTAATCCTTCAGCCATATACCCTAAAACCTATACCCTAATCCTTCAGCCTAATCTTTTCATTGTATTTAACATGAAATACAACAATTTGTGTGACAAGATCCATATTATCACAAGCATTCCCTTTGTATATACCCATTTATTCCTCCAAATAATCATAAGAAAATAAAATTTCACCTTTACCACAGTGATGCAACATCAAAATAAAGGCAACACAAGATGACGGCTTCTAAGTTAAGAAATAAGCCTTTACCACCATACCGCCAAGAGATTATATAGCTTGTGCGGTAAATTGGTACTCACCACCACCCTGCAAGGATAATTATGAGGCAATGTGGTAATGTGCTACCTACCACCATCCCGCATAGCTAGGTGATTCAAAGGAGTGCAGTAAGGTGGTAAATAAAAAGACGATAAATCATACATCGCTATACCATAGATCTAGCAGGGATTAAGGGTTAAGGGATTAGGAGTTAAGGTTTAAGGGATTACGGGTAAAAAGATAAGGGATTTGGGGCTTAGGGGTTAGGTAGTTTAATGGTTAATGGCTTAGGGATTATGGTTGATATTATGTAATCTCTATATAAACTTTGATAAAAAATAATAAAGGTATGAGTGGAAGGGTGTACCAAAACTTTTCTAGTGTAACTTTTGAACTTATGAATGAAATAAAACATCTTATTATCATAGATTCTCCATGAATGTGTTATCATTATGTATTTTTCTTATGTTTTCCATACTTATTTATTCTTATATTTGAATGAATATAAGTTATTGAGCCTCAATATTGTGCTTATGTGAATGAATATTCTGATACAGTAAAGCATTTACTAAGGATGTTTTTAGTTACATGTTCAAAATTATGTTCAACATAAAAATGGAAACTATTTAAAAATAATAAAGTTAACAAAGTTTATTATTTAAATAATTGTGAGTTACATGCATTAATATTTTATTAAATTTTATGTCTTCATGAACATATGTTAATACAAAATGAATGGAAGAATCATCCAAGTAATCCTATTTTTTTCTACCAACAATTCATACCAAAGATTGAACAATTTAAGGATATTGCAATAGGTAATTTTTATCGACACAAATAATATTACTAAAGAATTTCAAAGTTTAGGCCATAAGAATCATCCTTTTCTAAATATGGATTGCAAATAATTCTAAAAATTTAGAATACTTGGTCATTGACATTATTGTCCACTACAATGTCATTCAATGTATCATTGTCAATGTTCATATGTTCTTTCAAGTATTTAATATTATCATCATCCTCATCTTGACCTGCATCATCTTCATCATCATTGAGATTTTACTGTAGACCATCTATATTGTTACCAGATGTATTTGGATCATCATTTTCTATACCATCCATATTGTTGTCTTCCATAATATCATCTAACTCTGGATTTTTGTCTTCTTGTTCCTGAACATAACCATCTTCAACATCATCATGGATGTCAATTTATTTGATTTTCTCTAATCCCTCTCTCTCATTTTTTTGGGCATCATTGTTTTGCTCAGTATCCACTAATGCATCATCAAATACACGCCTTAATCTTGGATCATAATGTATGAAAAATATCCATATCGGGTCCAAAATATCTTCATAGAAAGATACATGCACATGAATGACATACATATATTAGACGTATGTTATAACAATTTTATTGATTAATAAACACATATATATTCGCAATAAACTATGGATTAATAGATTAATGATCACTACCACTTCTTGTTTGAGTTAAAGAAATACCTGCTCACAATGAATTGGTAGAACATAAGGCTCCTTATCCTCTGGTAGGAAGCATGAGGAATCTATAAAAAATAATCCACTATGGGTATCATGTCTTCATGTCCTCTCAAATGCTTGATACCATCGACACTTAAAAATACAACATTTAAAAGAGCAGTAATCCAACTCAATAATTTCTTGTATTTTCCCAACATATTATAAATTCCCTTCAATTATATTCTTATATTTTGAGCTTGATCTACTAGATTGCTTGAAGTCAACCATGATGCCACAATCAAAGGATCGTCTCTTTACATCTACACTTTCTACATGATAATGTCAACCATATGCCCACATTGTTGGATATTTCCCCACCTGTGAAAGACAATTTATTTTAGTGAAAAAAAATATAATGAAAAATATTAAAATAGTTAATAGTGTCAAAACTGTAAGGAAACAACATTTTGTAAAATCCCAGCTATACCACATCCTCTGGACATGTTGATTTCATCATCTACTACGTTTGAATCTATACCTACATCTTCTATTTGATTTTGAATTTTTTCAGTAACCCATTCTATTGTGCAATATTTTCCCCATTCCCCAAGTAGATCAGTGGGAAGTGGGGTATTCCTTAGGTTCAATCTCTTAAACTATCTCCTTTCTTCTAACATTTCTTCTCTCTTTTTATCATATAGATCAATCCATTTGTTCATAAAGTCCATGTGGTACAGACTAAACATGTCAAGTATAGCACTTTCATCTACACCTATTACATGTCAACATGTTTATTTCAAACTCCAAATTTCATGCTATTAATTCTACAAATAAATTGTAGAGTAAATTAATGATTGCAAGAAAAACAACCACAGTGATCATGAATTTTCTTACTAATTTCTACATGAACACCATTAGATTGTGGTTTTTCTCCATCAATAATATTTGATGCTCATTCTTTATCCTAGAATTGTGGCCCATCTTCAAAATACTTACCAAGGAATTCACACAAGAAGAAAAATTGTTCATTCAATACATACCTTTCAACCATGCAACCCTCCGGATGTGCCTTTTGTCGAACATATCTTTTTAGATTTTTCATATACCTCTCAAAGAAAAACATCCACCTCATTGATACGACACTCGCCAATTCAATGTCATCGACTAGGTGTATAAGTAAATTGACTTGTAGGTCCATGAAACTTGTAGGGAGCTCCTTCTCAAATACACATACAATTTTTGCAATTTCCTTCTTCCATTTTGGCACTTCACATTCATGGATCTCCTTGGAGGTCACCCACCTAATATAAGAATAGTAAATTAGTATGAACCTTTAGTCAAAAATTAAAATGAAATATAATATCTCTATGTCTCTCACACATGAACATTTCATATAACCACATACCTTGTAAATGCTAAAAATCAACTTATGGCATTCCTTAAGTCAAATGTAAGATAGGAATCCCCCCTAATTACCAATGGTGTGATATGCTATCAAACACATTTATGAAAAGGCCATTAGTAATTTTTTCTCACACAAAAAATTATCAAAATATATTTAGTAATTAATCAGTGTTACAAGTAAATGTTAAATGATGATATATAATACCTGCATAAAATTATGAAAATCACGTGTTTTAAATCATGTGATATGTCCATCAACTGTAAAAGCTCTAGCCAATGATGACCCATAGCTAGTAGTTGTCCTTATTTAATGGATGATATTTTTTAGTTGGTCTAGCCTTTTTTTTTTAAAATCCATGGAGCTTCTGCATATGTTTCATTTTCCCCATTTGGCCACAAATTTTTTTTATCAATTTGGTATGCAAAAGAGTAATATCTCTCCTCGAAGACAAGGTGTCCGCTTTTCCTGATATATGTCAAAATATAGAATCTGGGACATTTTTGAAGATGTGCATAGGATCTAATAGGTCAGATACTAATAGATCCTTCCAGTAAGGGATCTCATAAAATATGGATTTCCTTTTCATTCCTTCCAACATATTAACTATAACTTGTTTCGGTTCTTCAATTGAATCACCCCAATCAAAAATATCCTCCCAACATTTCAATTTAGAATCTTCATACTTCTTAAGCCAATCACCTGGACCCATAATCATGGAAAGGCCTCTATTTTCAAATTTTCCATCAAATTGATTCTTCAGGCGATTCCAAACTTATGATCTGGTGGTAGAAAAACCCTGTTGTTTGCGTAAATAAATTTATGTAGATCTTTAGAATACCACCCTTGAAATTTTTCTACACATCTTGGACATGGAAATATCCCCTTTGGTTGAAGCCTTGCAATTCAATAAGTAATGTTAATAACATCAAAAAAATAGTATGAAAGTTGGGATGAAAATAAATTATGAGTGTAAATACGTAAATATTTTATCTTACCAAAACAAACACCAAGTCCTGGGAAATCATGAATAGTCCAACATAGTACACCATACAACATGAAGGACCTATTTGATGGAGGATGTGATATGTCATACATTTGTATGCCTTTCCATAGAAGTTTCATCTCATCAATAAAAGGTGCAAGATAAACATCCATGTTTTTAACTTGATGTTTTCCTAGAACAATAAGAGTCAGCATAAGGTGATCCTTTCTAACACTCATCCATGGGGGAATATTGTATGCTATCAATCCAACTATCCAAACACTATAATTTGAGCTTAGGAAAGAGAATGGGAACACTCCATCAATTGCAAGACCAAACCTGATACTACAGGGTTCATCTTTGAATTTTCTTGGCCATTTTTCCTCTATGTTTCATTGCTTTGGAGTCAGCCAAAATTTTTATGAATCCATCTTTACTCATGTTCTTTACATTCCATTCCAGCCAAAATTTTTATGAATCCATCTTTACTCATGTTCTTTACATTCCATTCCATCAATTGTGCAAGTGACTTGTAATTAAATATTTGTTTAAGTCTAGGTATAATTGGCATGTGACGTAAAACCTTCTTTAGAACTATAGGACCTTGTACATTTGTACAATATCTCTTCTCTTTGCATACATGGCATTCTACCTTGTCTTGATATTCATCTTTGTATAAAATGCAATCATTTTTACATGAATGAATTTTCTTATATTCAATACCCAACTCAACCAACAATAGGCATGCCCCTCTACAAGTTGATTTCAACGCATTCTCTTTAGGGAATATTTTAGTTTTTAGTGCCCTGTAAGATTTCCAGAGATTAAATCAATTGAATGTTTGACTTATGATGAGTATGTTTGATATGCCAATCTATACTAGGACTAATTATATACAATATATGGTTTTAAAATCCCCTTAAAGAAATATAAGAAAATTTGATGAATGTTTATGAATTATGTACACCAATTGACAATACAAAGTAAGAAAAAGATTTCAACTCACTTCAGTAGGGTAGCGAATCCTTTGTCTGACCAACCAAATAGTGACTTGATTTCTAATAATATTAATGTGCATGTCAGTTTTGAGGTTCTACTTGCACCCAATTTGAACATGGGTGTCTTCACTAGCTTGATGGAGTCTTTCAAATTGTTATCATCAACATTACATTGGTGGTAATTACCCTTGCTATCATCATTACTATCAACCATATGATCATTATTGCCATCATTATTTCCATCTCCAAAGAAACCTATAAGAATTTCATTCAATCCTTCTTCATGCACTGAATTTTCACTATCATGATCATCATCATTAAGGCTAGGTGGCATGTCATTAGTGTATGCAGATCTCATCAGCCCTTCAAATTTCTCAGCCGGTAGTATTCTCTTTAATCTTGCTCTTTTCACCTTGATATTGTTTAACGGATGATTTGGATCATCCCATCCAAATATTAATAACCCAGTTGGGTCTTGGGTATTACTATGTGTTTCATCAACATCTTCTACCTATCAACAAACACAAGCATTATTTAATGTTTGGAAATAATTGGATAAATCATAAATGTATCAATTTCAAAGAAATATAATCAAATATGGCTTAAAAAATAAAAATAAAAATTGTATGAACATATATACATCAATTGAATAATGGAACATTATTTTATAAACTACCTTTTTATACAATAATTTAAATAAAACACAATTTTGACAACATGGTTTATAAAACATCAGTCCACACTCATTTATTATTCTTTGGTTTTTTTCCCTTAAGAACATCCTTAGGGAGACCTTGTTCTTCCCTCTTCTTTTGCACAGGAGTGCATTTTAAGAAGGGGTAATCGATCAATAAATCATCCCCAATGGTAATATCCATAATGGTTTCAACCATTATCAATCTATCAACCTCTCTTTCCATATCTCCATCTTTATCATTTATAACCTCAACAAATTGGCAATTCGGTCTTACAATAGGGTCCCTTCCCTTACTACTATTTATAAATCCTACAATATTTTTGTGTGTGTATGCAAGTCCATCTATATACATAACATAAACTCTATTCATTTCTTTTCCACTCTCTAATTGGAGATTACGTGTATACATATTCGAATTTAGACCATATGCTGACATGTTATGCTTATATTCTGCTAGCCTTCTCCATTCACCACTGTAATATGATGGAACATAATATGGCATTAATCTCCTATTGGTTTGTTTTGAATTGTTTCTATGTTTAGATCCCACATGTACATTTTGGACAATAAAGAAGCCTAGATTCACTCCATGAATATCGGAGGGTCGTATCATGTAGTTGTATCCCCAAAATTGAAACACCTCATACACTCTAGGTAGTTGTTGATCACTAGGCCAAGCACAATATAGTCGATGATCAAATGTCTCTTTGTAAATTGATCTCAAACTCAGGGGCAAGTCATCATCTCCATCACATTCATTCTCATAGGGTATGTATTCCACCTTCCCTTTGTCTTTAAGAAAATTATGCATCTTTAAACCAGTTCTTGTTATGTTACGTGTTTTCATCAATTCCTCATCTTTTGAGCTGGTATATTGGCACATATTTTTTTTAGATGTATCATCTGATAAATGATCATTGCCCTCTAGGCTGGAAGTCAGTGATCCAAGAAACTTTAAACCAAGAATGTTATCCTGGAAGTATCCATTAAGAAAAAAAGTTGTTATTTAAATAATATAAAACAATTTTTAAATGAAGTATACATGTTATTTATATCGAATTGGAAAATTCCTTACCACGATTCCTATTGGATTTGAATTGATTGTAGGATGCATACTACCAGCTGGAAGCTCATCATATATGTAATATCTTTGTACAATCACTCATTTAAATTGTTTCTTTCCATGACATATAAAACATCTACAAACAACAATTTTCTCAAAGTATTCATCCCATGTACTATAGTTCTGACCAACCTCTTGTTTAGTGCAACCATTTTTTTGTTTTTGTAGGATTCATTGTCATATCCTCTTCCATCCACTGTCCTCTATGTGATTTAACAGTTTTAGGTCCACGTCCATGTACATATCTTGTTCTTTTGCTAGTTGAACGCTCAAGCTCTGCATTTGCTCCAATCTCCATCTAAAATAATCAACAACATGCATTAATTTATGTCAAGATTGGATAATACATTATAAATTTCAATAATATTGTGAAAAACTATGGACATATCACAAAATTCCATCAAATAATTTTTTCCTAAGTTAAGTCAAAATTTGAGTACCTGATGTCCTGCTTCATCCATTGTGTCCTCATTTGATATGACATGATCTGTTGCCATGGCTTCGTCTCGCTCGTATAATACACAACATAGTAAATAATTTTTACTACACCAATTATATAATTTCAATGAATATGCTATCCAATGCAAAACCTCACTTTAGTCATGTATTTTACATATTGATATCATGTTTTGGCCATCCTAATTTTCAAACTTTTCCATTGATCATAGAATCACATTTAATCCCCATTCCTATGCATTTTCAACCAATAATTTTGAACTTAGAGGCGTCATGGACAAAAAAATGAATTTATCTCCTCTATGTTGTAGCATTTGTGAATTCATAAACACCTTCCTCCTTTGGTTGAGGTTTCTTTCTCTTCTTACCTCTATTGTATCTGTAGATTTTGTTGTCATGTCTATTTCCACCCACTTTCATCTCTATGATTTAGTAGTTCTACGCAGACAACGTCCTCTCTCCATGGCCTCCTTTGGATCCTGTAATACACAACAATGACAATAGTCACATAACAGTTGTGCACCGAGAGAATATTGTTGAAATTATCTTGTTAATACACTCACTTTTTATTAAGACGCACTATAGAAACAAAATAGGATATTGCAACATCTTTCTCTTCACAAAAATTTTACACATGAAATCTTGACAACTAGAGCTCAAATATTATGATTACAAGATGACTACAAATTCACATCAGAAAGACATTTATTTACAAGCTGAGTACAAATAAAACCTATTACTAATAATTTTAGTTGAGCATCCCTTCCATGGTCCCTTGTTATCCTAGATGAAAGAAAACCTATTACTAATAATTTTAGTTGGTTCTCTACCTTACACTTCTTCCGCAAATTCATTAAAACCAAAGATATTTTCTCTTTGAAAACTAGAGATTGTATTCCTTGTTCTTGATTGAAACCTACTTTAGGATGGAATGATGAGATCTAACAAAGTGTAAAAACATGTCAAAATATGTAATATATGCATGGATAAAGGCAATAGACAAATATATATGATAATACATGATGAATGATCTATCAATAATACATTAAATAAGGGTGGGTTAGTAGGATCAAAGAGATTAAAAAAAAAAATCCCAAACCCTAATCAAGATAATAGCAATGAATCATAGATAAGGGGTGCATCCAAGCCCTAATAAAGTATAAAACTAATCATATCTACTTTAAAATGTTAGATTTATAACCTTAATGTAGAAGGATAAACTCTAAGGATGAAACTTGATTGTGTTTAAGAATGTTTGGTTCATGAATTTATGTAAGGAAAAATAAAATGCCCCACATAAATATCCCAAGTAAATTAATTAAATCAAAATAAATAAATAATATAGCCTACCCAAGATAAAGAGTTGAGAGTAATAAAACCACTAAAATAAATGCTCAAAATAAAAAAAATAAAAAATAATGGTATTTAGCTCTAGGTTCAATGAAGATATGACTATGCTAGACATTGCTAAGTGATTTATTAGTGCAACAATAACTTGGACTATAAAAAAATATCTCAAAACTATAAAATTCATGATGCTTCATTCCAATACACTTCCATGGATATGGAATTGATCTCAGTGCATAAAAATATGAACCTACACGTAGAACTAAACCTTAACTATAGATCTAATCTTCACTGAATTGGATGTCTATAATTTATTATCTTGATTTCTACAACCTATGTCTAAGAGGGGTCATGCCGATAGACATTATTGAGGATTTTGTTAGGCTAGGATATTTCTCCTTTAGTTAAACTCCTATTACTAATTTAATGATACAAATAAATGGTTGAAGACAATAGGGAAGCATGCAATACACATAGGATGTTGAAGCAATGTCAATGCCACATGATAATGATTTAGTTCTCATAGATGATTTTTCATAATTCCCTAATAAGCGCTATATCTAAGATGATAGTAATGAATTAGGGTTTTTCCTTTTATACAAATTTGTAACATGCAATTTGAAATATTTCACATTTTAGATGACTCATCTAGTTGTATAGGGTGAACATGGGCCCATTTAAATTTAAATTTAAAAGTTTAGGGGTCATTTCCAAGTTCACAAATCTAACCTCTACCAGTTTTGCACCTACAAAATTGACATGGGATAAGGAATAGATAAAATAGGGAACCGTGATTGCTCTCTTGGAACCATGATAAAATTTTGACTTGTAATTTTTTTATGGATTGGATTTGGACTCCATTTTCTATTTTTCTTTATATAAATTGAGATGAAAAAACCTATAGTGATACATAAAGGTAAAAATAATTATGCATATTCAAAAAATTAGCTCAAAATTTTTCATGTGGGAAATAGTTGGGGTAGAGAGTTTATATTTTAGGGTTTGATATTTTTCATGTCTATCATTTAGAATTTAGGGTTTAGAGTTCAAGGTTATTGAGTTTTTAGAAAAAAATAAACTAATCAAAGAAAAAATATAATTTTATTAATCTAACATAAATATTGAAGGTGAACATGCAAACTACCTCCACCCTTAATGTCAAGCCTTTAAACCTCTATGCAAATTGGTTTTTCATGTCTACTACTAGTTCAAATTTATCTTTATTCAAAAATATAATCATTATATATCTCTATATCATGCATCCTACATAAAATACAAAAATTAAATAGTGAAAATTATTTAATATTATTATATTAGATAAAATAATAAGTAAATGTCTCTTCTTGAAGGTAAAATTTGAACAAAAATATTTATTTTATTCCAAAAAAATAATATATCTTCATTTAAAAGTTAGCTTCAAATGAAGACCCTTTTCCAAGCAAAATACATCATTTTGCACTGCTAGACGCTAAATTAGGCGCACTTTGCATCGCCTTTTGCACCCAAAAAAGATTATATTTTGGGCTAAAATTTAGTGCTAAATTCAACATTAACTATGTCTACTATAGCACTAACTAATTAATCATAAACAAAAAATAAAACTTCTCATGTGTAGGAAGAGATGAGAGGAGAAAAATGTGATGTGAAGGAAGAGAGGAGAAAAATGAGAAAAAAGTTGTGTGAAGGAAGAGATGAGAGAAGGGCACCCTCTGAGGGATCATCTATGAGCAAGTAGATGAGAAATTTGATTTAGTTTTAGACACCATAGGTAAGGTTACAATCTATTTTTTCATTCCCACAAATATTTTTGTTTGGATTAAATGGAGAGGATTGTGAAGAAAGGGTTGTGAATATTGTTTTGTTTACAGGTGAATCTCTCAAGTCTCATGTGGTTGCAAAGGAGGAGTGTAAAATTGTATACATTACAGTATTTCCTCCACATTGAAGAGAAATGAACACATTTTTGAAACCCAAATGCCTTGGTTCACTTATCATTCCCATTCCATACCTTTCTTTGAAGATAACTTTATCGCTTCCTTCCTAAAAAAGTAGTCGAGTTCTTTCAAGACAAGTCGTCAAACTGCATCCACCCTAGCATCCAAGTCCCATGGGAATGGAGGTTGGTCGATACAATATGAGGAGATAGGGATTTTGAGATGAGGGTGAGCGAACTAAAATTAGGCCCATAACTATAAATTCCCTCCCAAGGTAGCAATTGATTCATAGGCAATTGTTTCATACCTAGCGGTGTGTACTTCATTTGCCTCCACAAACTGGATGAAAATAATTTTCCCTAGATCGCCTCAAAATTTCAAGCAATAGAGGGAAGGGAGCAAAGGGAGTAGACTCTAGCGACAATGAGGCAATTCATTGTCAATTTATAGATTTATAAATGTTTCCATTATTTCTTTGATTTTTAGTTTTTAGTTTTTTACTTCTAAATTTAAAAGAAGAAATTTATTATATATATATATATATATAGGGACATGAGACTAAAAAAGAAAAAGAGGCGTTGGCTTCGATATTGGGGGTAGAGGTAGTGAACAAATTGGATGGTGTGGACTTGACAATGCTTGCCAAATACATAGAAAAACAATCTAGTAAAGGCCCTAAAACATTGCAACCAAATCAGCAGTGTCAAAGGGAATCAATTGATTCCCCAACCAGTCCTGGATCGAGTAAAATATCTAGGAGGAAATCAATAACAATAAACTCTAAGAATGTGGAATAGGGAGCAGAGACTTCCAATGCCGCAGTCACTTCTGGGACACAAACTTCTTCCACCACGCCATGTTTTGCATCTTGCATTGGTAGCTACGATACCAAGATAGAATACGATGTGGTTTCAAGGGAATTCTGAATGATAGATGCTGGAAAAATATTTGTCAATAGGTTGAAGGAATCATGCCTTCAACGGTTCAAAGACCATCTACATTTTCCATTCTCAAAGATACCCATGCACCTGCGAAAAGCAATTATCCATGACATGGAGGCTGAATTTGGCATAGGTTGGTATGTAAAGAAGATAAAGCTATGAATATCTCAAAACTACGAGAGATTTCGGTGCAACCAAACAAAGAAGATAAAAAAACCCCCTCTCGAGCTAAGGCTCAAAAAAAGGCCAATTGGTCTAAGTGTGAAAGTATGAAAAGAGCTTGTAAAAGAATATGAGAAGTACAATGCACGGAGGAAGTCTAGTGAGGAGAGTACGTAGGTATTTGAATTTTCTCATAAGATTATATCAAATTTATTAAACAATTTTTAAATTTTATTTGTTCATAGTTAAATTGAATTAGTATATGTTTTAGGACAAGGCCTCCAAGGCTAGGCTTGACAAACTTCGTGTCACACATGACAATGGCTAGAAAGGTTTATAGGCCTTGATTTGTATATTTGTAAGTATATTTAGTATGTTAAATGGTATATTTTTTATTTCCTAGGAAAAAGTAAATGATTGCATATTAATTAGTTTAACTAGTCCATGTGCCATGTTTTGAAAGGAGGACAAATATGGTTGACATCCAAAGCAATTTGAAAAGGAAATGTTACAAATAAAAAAGTGGATCGATTTTGTAATCTAGATGGAGAACAAGGTATCAATAGTTGAATTTCAATAAGTTAGCTGGATATTGTTGTGTTAATATGTCAATTTTCATTTCTTGTGTTGAGTTGTTTATTTATGTGTAGGATGAGTTCTAAAGTGCTTCTCTATTGGCCCTAGATCCCACTCAATTATCCAAAAGAGCATTGGTAGATCATAAAACAATTTAAACAAAAATGAGAAAGTCGCCATTCATGTACATGATGACATAATAATTGTAATTCAAAATTTTATTATTTGATAGTTTCATTTAGCATCTTGAGTTCAATCAAAATATCAACCTACCCAACATTCAAGAAACCCCCACACCAATGGTGTCATTCATTCCACTGTTAAATCTTTACCAATGATGTGGCTTTCTAACCTACACTCAATTTTAAAGACAAAAATGCACATATAAAGATTTATGGACAGCTCCATTAGACCTTTCTATTTGTGATGGATTGTATTGCACTTTACAAATTTCTAGCTAGTAGACACAATTCAGGCATCATTTCCATTTCAAAATTAACCATCTAAATTACCTTAACAAAAAGTGTACTAGGACCCAAGAATCCTGGGAGATCCACACCATTGAGATATGCCTTAATCTCTGGCACACCAACCACTACTGTTGTTGGGGAAATATAAGCAGTAAGCAATGCTACACATAAAGCCATTACCAGATTCATAAAGCAAATGCAAGAAGATACCTGCACTTCAAAACATTTGGATTCCCTTGTCAAGTTATTCAATGTTGCATTGAATTTTCTAGTCCCACAACCAATCAACATGATAATTCTTTTTACCATTCTATTAATACTAGTGAGACCTAAGCACTTTAGTGGACTTTTTTTATATGAATTTGTTTAAAGTTCTTCCAACATCAACTTAGAAGAAACAAGTAGCTTGAACCCTTCAATGTTCTCTACTACTAGATTGATAAAGGTTGCAATGAGCCCAACAAATAAACCAATAAAAAATGCTACTATCCATTTGAGGACTATGTAGTGAAATATTTCAACCTTTATCCTTGATCTCCAATCTTGCTTGAAAATATCATTTTCTATCACTCTGCAATCATAGTAACATTGCAAACAATAATCAAAACCAATATAAAATTTGTGTTGTAAATCCACATCTTGAATGGCAGTGAAACATATAAATCAATCTTAGAGTAATATTTGAAACACATTTCCTCTTAATTTATATATATAAAAAATCATATGTCTGACCACCTTAACTTGGTCATAACTTCATGAAATTCAATTTTTTTAATCCTATAGTATGTGAAGCATAGGATGTGACGCATGTTTTGGTTTCAAAAAATGTTATACTATTTGAAAGCTATAGATGTTTTTCAATCAGTCTATCAATCCAGACTTTAGTCGTAATTCAAATAGAAAATGAATAATAATTATTTATTAAATTTAAAGTAAAGCATAATTTATACTAGTGGAAAGCTCTGAGAATCTCCTTTAAAAACCCTTTTCATTTCATCAATTTTGGGTAGAAAAAAAGTCGTCAACCACATGGGCCATCATATCACTTACATATTGCCACTTTTTGGCCTAGCATGATCCTACACATACCCAACAACCATTCCTAAACACAATATTTTGAACAAAAAATCATACTTAATAACAATTGCAAAACAATTGGGTAAAAAGGATTTAGAAGATCATGGTATCTTAATCCTTACTCATAATCTAAGCTCTCCAAAGAAGAAACTTGAGAAGCCACAAGAGCCATTTGTGAACTAGAATTTGGAATCATTTGAGATTCTGAGACACAATTCTAGGTGGTGTATGCTTAATGTTGACTAACAAAAATAGTGATTGTTGTTATTGCTTCCATAATATGTATTTGAACTGGGCATAAATCCTTGTATGTCTAAATTGATTGTGTGGTTGTGGTGATGATGTGTGAAGTTGCTAGGATTAGCTACCCTTTATTGGGTACCTGATCCTTGACTGCTTAGGAGGCTTTTGGTCCCACAAAATCTTAATGAGATACTGAAATGAAATATAAAAGAGCAATGGAAAGTACTAATGAATGAGCAATTGTTTGAAGGAAGGAGATTACCAAATAGATTGAAGTAGCCAAACCAAGAACTACCAAAGCAAGAGAGACACAAGAATTTGTTAAGGGGAAAAAACAAGAAAAAACCCCAATATTATGAATGGAGGCAAAATTCCTAAAGATTAATACAAAGAGAGAGAGAGAGTTTCAACCTTAGGCTTGCTTGCTTGAGTCTTGAAGAATGAGATGAGAGGCACCTCAATAAGTAGAGGTAAGGATGAGTTAGAATGTAACTCCCAACTCAATGAATTCCACCATTCATCTATGTGTGTGCAAAGTGTCACCTCTTAAGGAGGTGGTTACAAATATTTCTTAATAAAGGAATTAAAAAATGAGTCATCCTCACACATGTGTGAGAAGACAAAAGACAAAAGACTTGTAGGGATTCCTTTGAAATATTCCTACAAGTTAATAAATAATTACAAATAAAGAATAACCTTTACCAAGTAAAGATTAACCTTCACTTGAGGAGGTTACATCAAACCCTTCAATGGGTTGTAATCCATGATTTTTACAATGAAAGATAAATTTATCTTTACAAAGAGCTTTGGTGAGCATATCTGCAACTTGATCTTCACCTTTACAATACAAAAGAGAAATTTTCTTGTCTTCAATTTTCTCTCTAATGAAGTGATGTTGAAGAGAAATGTTCTTGGTCCTAGCATGAAAAATTGGATTCTTTTCCAAAGCAATATCACTTTTACTATCATAATATAAAGGAGTAGGATCCTTTTGAGGTAGACCTGAATCTTCAAGTAATCTTCTTAACCATATTGCTTCTTTAGATACATTTGTACAACCTTTATATTCAGCTTTTGTATAAAAAAGAGAAGTAGATTGTTGTTTCTTACTATTCCATGAGATTGCACTTGATCGGGCAAAGAAACAATAACCACAAGTGGATCTCCCATCATTTGGATCACCTCCTAAATCTGAATCAATATAACCCTTTAAAGAAAAATCACAATTTGCATCACAAAAAGGACCAAGATTAAGAGTACCTTTAACATATCTTAATATTATTTTTGCAACTTTAAAATGAGTTTGTGGTGGTTTAGACATAAATCTAGAAACCAATCCAGCACTATAAGAAATATCAGGTCTAGTAAGTGTTAAATAATTTAAACTACCAACTAATTGTCTATACAAAGTAGGATCAACAAAAGGAGTTTCCATATCAACCATTAATTTTGTTCCTAATTCACAAGGAGTAAAAACACACTTTGCATCATTCATTTTAAATATATCTAAGAGATCTTGAGCATATTTATGTTGAGAAAGAAAAATACCTTTAAGTGTTTGCCAAATTTGCATACCCAAAAAATAATGTAAAAAGCCTAAATCAGTCATTTGAAATTGTTGATTGAGTTGAGAATTAACATCACTAATCAAATTGTTAGAACTAGAAGTGAGAATTTAATCATCAAGATATAAAATAATAATTACAATATCATTTTCACTATGCTTAATATATAAATTTGGATCATTTTTACTTCTAATGAAACGTTGAGATAGAAAGAAAGCATTAATCTTTGAATACCATTCTCTAGGAGATTGTTTTAAACCATCAATTGATTTGTTTAATTTTCAAACAAGATTTTCATGACCTTTCTTAATGAAACCCAAAGGTTGAGACATGTAAATTATTTGTCTTTTCATTGCACCAAAATATTGACCTATCAATGCCCGATACAAGCCAAAGATAAGATCCACGGGAGGCAGTTAAACCATGTCATGAATCCGAAGCACCGTGTTGAACAACCAAGGAGACCAAGGGCACACACCTTGCAATAATCCCCCCAGCACAAGTGAGGGATTCAAACCCATGACCAGCTCTGATACTAATTATTGGCCTTGTCGTTGCACCAAAAGATCGACCTATCAATGCCTAATAGAAGCTAAAGATAAGATCCATGGGAGGCAGTTAAACCATGTCACGAATCTCGAGCATCATGCTGAACAACCAAGGACACCAAGGGCACACACATTGCAACATAAATTTCTTCATGTAAATCACCATTTAAAAATGCACTTTTAACATCTATTTGATGAATAGGCCAATGCATATGAGAAGATAAAGCAAGAACTAATTTAATAGTCAGTATCATAGCTACTGGAGAAAATGTTTTATTATAATCTAAACCTTCAACTTGAGAGAATCCCCTAGCAACTAATCTAGCTTTAAACTTGCTAACTTCATTATTTGCATTAACCTTAGTTTTATACAACCATTTGCATGAAACAAGATTCTTGCCATGAGGTAAAGGAACTAAATCCCAAGTTTCATTTGCAATTAAAGTATCATATTCTTATTGCATAGCCTTTTGCCACTGAGGTTGATCTTTAGCTTGCTGATAAGTTTGAGGATAATTTGAATGCATAACTTGAGACATCAAAGCATAATTACAATAATTTTCCTTTCTAGTTTTAGATTTATTCATTCTAACTAAAATATCCTCACGTTCTTGCATGCAATGTTTAAACCATTTAGGCTTTCTTTTAGATGTAGGAGTATCATCACTAGAAGAAGAATCATGAGGAGAAACTTCAACATTTTCATCATCACTATCACTATGAGTAAAAGATGCATTAGGAGGGTTAAGAGAAGATTCAACTTGAGGATTATCCTCCACAACAATAACTTTATTTTGAGAAGATTCAATACAATGCACTTTAGAACAATCATTAACACCATTTTCAACAATGCATACATCTCTAGCAACTTTAACTTTGTTAGTAAGAGGATTATAAACTCTATAAGCTTGAGAATATTCATTATGATAAGCAAATTTAGCATATAATTTTTGCCTCTTTTGTTTAGGTTTGTGAACATAAGGAATTGAACCAAAGGTTCTTAAATATTTAAGATTGGGCTTCCTACTAGACCAAGCTTCTTCAGGAGTTATATCCTTTAAAGCTTTAGTAGGAGTCCTATTAATAATGTAAGTAGCACAAAACATGGGTTTTGCCCAAAATTTATAAGACATATTTTTAGCATGTAACATACATCTAGCCATTTCAACAATAGTTCTATGCTTCCTTTCTGCTACACCATTTTTTTGAGGTGTATAGGGAATAGTTAGCTCGTGCTTAATACCAAATGATTTCAAATAACTATTAATTGAATTGTTCACATATTCTTTACCATTATCAATTCTAAGAATTTTAAGTTTAGAACCAGATTTCCTTTCAACAAATTTATGAAATTCAGAAAATATATCAAGAACTTGATCCTTACTATGAAGAAAATAAATCCAAGTTCTTTTATAATAATCATCAACAAAATTAAGTGCATACCTTGATCCTTGGATGGAGGTATTCTCCATGGGTCCCAAAAGGTCACTATGAACTAGGTGCAAATTATGAGTTGCCCTCCATGATTGACCATGTGAAAAGGGCTCCCTATGCATCTTACCACTCATGCATCTTGTGCATACAATTTTAGATGGAATGATACTAGGCAATCCATCTACCATTTTAATCTTTTGCATTAAGTCAATATTGTTAGCATTTATATGACCAAGTCTTTCATGCCAAACATTGAAATCAATGGTAGATAATAAAGAGCATCTAGATTGAGAAAACTCATAAAATTTGAAAAAATTATCATTGTCTAACTTAGCGTTAGAAATGAATTTGTTTTGTTTTGGATCAATAACATAACACATATCTTTATAGAACTCTATTTTATAATCTTGACAAAGCTTAGCAATTGAAAGTAAATTAGTCTTTAATTCAAGAACATATAAAACATCATGAAAGTTACCATTAGGAACATTCACATCACTAATTGCTTCTACTTTACAAGTATAATCATTTTCAAGTTGAAGAGGAACATTAGACAAATCAGGTTGTATACACTCAAAAAATTATTTATGTAAAGTAACATGTTGAGATGCACCTGAATCAATAACCCATTCAAGAGGTTGAGAAACATTAAAACTACATGTAAAATCACATCTAGATTGATTAGCATTGTTATGAACCTTATTATTATTAGGTTTATTTTGATGTTGATTATTTTGCTTCATAGGATTTTTCTCATTTTGCTTCTTAAAACAAGTATTTTTCCAATGAACATCCTTATTACAATAAGTACAATGTGGTTTCTTAGAAGAGTTAAACTTTTTAAGATCATTGTCATTATTATAATGAGGTTTGGAATTATAATGTTGTTGTTTAGAATGAGATTTTTAAAAAAAATTATGATTAGACAAAAAAACATGTTCATTATACTTAAGAGTGCCAAATTGAATTAACTTACCTTCTTCTTTTCTTAATAAATCATGAAAAATATCATGTTAATTGAATAGCTAAAGAAGGAATAGCTAATTGAGCATGAGTATTAGTAATGAATTGATAAAATTACCTAGGAAGACACTTTTTAAGCATAAGATGAATTAATCTAATATTATCTAATTTTACTCCTAAACCATGCAATTAACTATTTAAATCATCAAATTTCTATAAAAAATCATCCAGAGATTTAAAATTAGAATACCTCAAATCTTCAAGTTCATCTTGAATTTGAATTTCTCTTGATTCATTTGAACTATCATAAATGGTTTTGAGTTTTTCTCATGCTTCATAGGCAGTTGTACATGTCTCAATGTGAACATAAAGTTCGGGTGACATGGAGATACCTATGAGGCCAAGGGCTTCCTCCTTTTTAAGATTTCATTTTTCGATTTCATCTTTGGATGCAGATGGACCTGGTTTAGATTTAGGATCCATAGCAACATCTAAAAAATGTTTGAAATGAAAAATGAAACAAATACGAGTCTTCCAAAAATGATAGTTAGAAGAATTTAATTTGATCTCTAGAACTAAAGTTGACATTGTAAAGAAATTTGAGTGCACAAAAAAACTTTACTAAAATAAATACTTTACAATTTGAAAAACGAAATAACACTAGTTGAGCTTGAAAGAAAAAATTAGCCTTCTAAAATTAAAATTTAAGGACTTGAAAATATATATACCCCTTTAAATTGAATTAGATCTTAAAAAAACTAATAAATAATATTAAGTTAATAATATTTAATATGATTAATAAATAATTTTAATAAATTTTAAATCTAATATTAAAAGAAAATTAATTTAAATCTTTTAAAAAGGTTAATAAAAAGAAAATTTTATAAAAGGTAAAGGTATACGACTATAGTTATAATTTAAAATTAAATATGAAATTAAAATAATAAATATTAAATCTTTAAAATTATATTTATTTATGAGTTTAAAAGTGAATTAAGAGTTTAAGATTTAAGAGAATCTTTTATTTAAAGCCCCTTAAGACTTTGTATACATTCTAAAGGATACAAAAAGATTCTTTTATAAAAAACTTATATACTTTTGAAACTTTATAATGTTTTGAAAAAAACACTTTGGACGGAAATAAAAACGCGGAGAAAAAGTTAAAAAGGCCAGGAGAGAATTTGAAATGGATTTTAAACTTTATTAAAAGATTTTAATAATGTAAGTTGTTAAAATATAAAAAGAAATGAGATGAAAAAATGAAAGACCAGCGACAGGCTAGGAACTGCACAGGTGCCGCAAGGAGGAGCTGCTCAAGCGGCTGCAACGGCAGGGATGGGACGACGCAGGAGCAAAGGGAAGGAGCGGATAAAGCACCAACAAGGGGGGGTTTAGAATAAAAGAGATTCAGGTTTTGAAACTCTTAAAAAATAAGGTTCTAATTTTTATTTTATTTTTTAAATATATTTATTACTATTGAAATAAATAGATTTTTTTTAGATTTTTTAACAAAACAGATATTATATATCTTTAAAAAATATCTTTTTTTATAACTTGTAAAAGAAAATAAAAGCAAATTTTTATTTATTTTGAATAAAAAAATTCTAAACTAGGGTTAGAGTCTTAAAAAAAATTGATTTTTTTAACAAACTTTAACATGCAAAAATAAAGGATTTTAAAAAAAAAAACTGAACTATAACCTTTTATTTGAGGGTTTTAAAGAATTTGCCAAAAAAAAAGAAATGCAAATTAAATAGATTTGAAATTTGAAAACAAAAATACTTAAAGATCTTTAAAAAACTTGTACAAGGGTTAATAAAAAAAAAAATTATTAATCAAGAAACAAGATTAAGCTTTTGGCTCTTCTCTTCTCTTAGAGTGTCTCCAATGTTGTGCTTTTTAAATCTGGTAAACTTTCAAAAGATTAATAATACCAAACTCTAATACGATGAAAGAAAATATAAAAGAGCAATGGAAATTACTAATGAATGAGAAATTGTTTGAAGGAAAGATTCCTAAAGAATAATACAAAGAGAGAGAGAGAGAGAGAGAGAGTTTCAGCCTTAGGCTTGCTTGCTTGAGTCTTGAAGAATGAGATGAGAGACACCTCAATAAGTAGAGGTGAGAAAACATAGTTAGAATGTAACTTCCAACTCAATGAATGCCACCATTCATCTATGTGTGTGCAAAGTGTCACCTCTTAAGGAGGTGGTTACAAATATTCTTTAATAAAAGAATTAAAAAATGAGTCATCCTCACACATGTGTGAGAAGACAAAAGACAAAAAACTTGTAGGGATTCCTTTGGAATATTCCTACAAGTTAATAAATAATTACAAATAAAGAATAACCTTTACCAAATAAAGATTAATATTCTAACAGATACTATGTGGGGGGATATATTTTCCACTTTTTCTTTGGAATACATTTGGATTGGTTGATATTTTGATCTTTAAGTCATATTTTCTATGATTCTTGGACTCTATTTTGGATCCCATTGTTTTCTTTTCCAAAATTGCATCCTCTATGAGTATGGCTCTTCCTTCCATGCCTAAATCTTCTCAATTTACTATCAAGTGCATCTTCATGAAGGGGAGTAGATCAAGTTTGAAAGCATTTTCAGCTAGGCCTCCAAAATAGTGATATGTCCACACCTTAGTGGCTTAATTTTCTTTTCTTGTCCCTATAGTCTTTCTTTACACAAGGAAAACCAAACTTCATCTCTTACCTTTAGTTTTTGTGCTCCTTTCTATGTTGATCATGTTATTGTCTATACAAAATTGAAGTTCTTTCCAATTGTTCTTTTACCTTGAGTTGGATTTGCCAAATGCTGTAAATAAAATTTTAAACTTTAGAAACCTCCATATCTTTTTCTACTTGCTGTTTTTTTCTGATCAAAAGTTACATCAAGTGGACTTGATAGCTAATAACCCAAGCATGTCTCAAAAGATGACTAATTTATGGAAGAATGAATTTCCCTGTTATAAGAGGGATAGAAGTAAGGAAACGACTCATCCCAATTCTTAGGACACTTATTGTTGTATCCTTTTATAAGTTGCATCAAGGTCTTGTTGACCACGTTTGTTTTTCCATCTATTTAAGGGTGAAAAGCAATGCACTTATTGAGCTTTCTATCCATTTTACTTTATAAAATAAAGTGGACCAAATTTCTAGCAAACTATCTCTATTTGAAACAAAAGACCTTGAAAGCTAAAAATGCACCCATACATTATAAAAGAACATTTCAGCAACTTATTTAAATACCTGTAATATTCTTTTAGCAAGGGGTTGGTGTACACAATTTACCAAATCTATCAACTAGCACAAGTAAACAATCGTTTCCATGTTTACTCATAGGCATCCCTCCTAGGAATTCCATAGAGAAACTTTCCCATAGAATTTTGGGGATTGGTAGAAGAAAATACATTCTTTTCTTTCTTGTCTTATATTCTCTAGTGCAAAACAATTTGTAACTTTTAACAAACCTTTCTATTTCTTTGTGTATTTTGGGCCAAAAGATAAAACACATACCTTTACAAATAAGCCACAATTTTATCAACATTATGGTGACCTGAAATTTTTGAGGCATGTGCCTCCCTCGTTAGAAGAAGTGTTTGTTCCTTTGTATACATGGTTTTCTTTCCTTGTAAAGAAAACAATCTTTGAGATAGAAGTCTTCATCATAATTTTTACAACTTCTTCAATTTGAAGCTCTTTGAATTTTTTCCCAAACTCTTCATCATTTACATATTCTTCAACATATGCCCTTTTTGTAAAAGGCTCTATTTGTGTTGCCATAGCCATAGGTGAAATTGGTTTGGACATTCATGTTATTACTTTCTTTTTTATATTTGATCATCAAATGAAATTGTTGCAAGAATCCCATCCATTTGTAGTGCTTTGTTGTAATTTATTTGGTGCTTGTAAATATTGTAGAGGTTGATGATTAGCGTGCACTAGAGATCCTTTACCAAATAAGTTATGTCTCCATTTTTTAGTGGCATGAACTAGTGCACGTACAATTCTTTATCATACACTAGATATCCTCTAACTACTAAAGTAAAAACCTTTGAATTCTAACAAATAGATTTTCATCTTTGAATCAAGACAACACCCATTGCATATTCACTATCATCGATCTTCACCTTAAAAGTATTTTTCAAATCAAGAAGAGCAAGCACAATAGCATGAATTATTTTATAGTTTAGTGTTTCAAAAGATTCATCATGCTCTTTACCCCAGTGAAAATCAATTTGTTTGATGTAATTGATGTAAATATGAGGCTATAGAATAAATTGAAGGAACAAATTTCCTTTTGTATTGTGTAGTCCTAAGAAAATTCTACTTCTTGTTTCAATAACACTCTTTGGTGCAGGCCAATTCAAATTGCTTCAACTTTTGAGAGATCTTTTTTTAGTTCCCCTCCTACCACATGTCCTAGATAAACTAATAATTCTTTTCCAAATTCACATTTCTACATATTACAAAGTAGTCGCTTTTCTTTTATTTTTTTCAAAACCTATTCAAAGTGGTTGAGATGTTCTTTCCATGTAGCACTAAAAACTAGAATCTCATCGTGATAAACAATGACACAACTATCTATGTAAGTGTCATAAAAGTAGTCGGTGAATTACAAAAATTAATGATTTTTTTCATATTTTTTCATATTACATGGTGGTTTCTTTTTTAATTTTTGCAAGACTTGTTTTATGTGGATGAGATTTTCTTCCCATATAGCATTGGAAATTAGGATTTCATCTAGACATACAATCACAAAACTATCTATGACATCCCTTAGCAAATCATTCATAAGTCTCATAAAAGGAGTTGGTGCATTATACAAATGAGAAGGAAGAACTGACAATTCATAAAGACCTTTCTTAGTTTTAAATGTAGACTTCCATGTATCTTCTTTTTCATGTGCACCTGATGATAACTTAATTTAAGATCCAACTTAGTAGAATATTTTTCACATTAGAGTTGGTACAACAATTAGTCTATCCTTGGAAGATGAAATCCTTTTTTTAATGGTGATTTTAGTTCTTGGTATTCAATACAAAGCCTACAAGAACCATCTTTCTTTTCTATCATCACAATAGATGAACCCCAAGGTGGAATACTAGGGTATATAACCCATTGTTCAAGCATATCCTAAAGTTGCTTCTTGATCGCATTGCTTTCTAAAAGAGATTACCAATACAATCTAATGTTTGGTAAAAGAGATTCAAGTAGGGGTTGGATCTCATGCTCCCCCTCTCTTCTTGGTGGCAACTCTTTTGGCTCATAAAAGACTTTTTGAAAAGATGATAAAACCCCATATTATCCCTTCAATTTTAAGTTAGTGATAGTTGAAATTCCCAATCTATCATCCTTACTATCTTTTAGCAAAAGTAAACAAAATTGCTTGGTTTCTAAAATTAATTTGATTGCTTGACTAGAGCCTCAAATATTCTTTTTTCTTTCCATTTTTTAATATCACTATGATCTTAGGATGTAATATTATTTTTTCCTTCATTCTCTAAATGTATTTGTATAAATGGTACTATAGGGATGGTTGAAGCACAATTCTATTTTACATTTATGGTTTAGTTTTCTTTTTGTAAGCAAGCTATGACATGCAACAATACTTGAGCATACAAATAATAGTTCAAAATACTTGAGAATATAAAGAATAGTTCTTCAGGATATTTTGTACTTTGATTATACTATTTTTAAGTGATCTTTGCAAAATAGTCCTTGTACCCTAATTATTATTGATTTTGTTGAGTTAAATAATCAAGATAAGAAGTTTTTGGGTGGATTTATAGTTTATTAGTAGTTTTTTCTCTTTAAACTCATATTGAAGCATACAAAGAATAGTTCTTCAAGATATTTTGTACTTTGATTATACTATTTTTAAGTGACCTTTGTAAAATAGTCCTTGTACCCTGACTATTATTGATTTTTCTGAGTTAAATAATCAAGAAAAGAAGTTTTTGGGTGGCTTTATAGTTTATTAGTAGTTTTCTCTCTTTAAACTCGTATTGAAGCATGTAGACTTTGTTCTGGACCAGTTTAAGTCTAAAATTGAATGACTCCTATTTGGATTTTATGTGGTCAAACAATACTTGGTAACCACAACTATATGGGAGATACATTGGCACAATTGAACCCTACTATGAAACATCACACTTCTTGATGGAATTGTTATAGGACTTCTATTCTTATGCAAAAATTTCCACCATCATGTACAACTAAATTTGGTGTCCCCACCACTTCATAGGATGCATTTTTGTGCCAAAGTAGTGTGTTCCTAGAAACAACGTCATCAATGGTTTAACTTCAAAATCCTTCACACATAGCAGGATGTAATTAGGCTACTTTACTACCGCATGATGATTCTGTATTCCTTGCAAATGATAAATTCATCAAGAACTATAGCACATTCTCTTGTCCCATTCTCAACTTATCTAGATTTTTTCATTCAATGGTAACTGCATATATATAGTTTTCATTTGGGATTTTATTCTAACTTCTAATTGATTGTCATTACTGAATATAATCAACAATTATATTGTGTACCATTTTGTAGGATACAAATTGTCTTGGTTGTCTTTTCAATTGCTTTGTTTCATATTTTGTTCTTGGAATTGATTTTGTTTGGCTCTCACAATAATATAGAGGCATTTTTTTAATATTGGTGGTGATGGTTTATTACAACTTGAACCGCAAAATTTATGTTTTTGTAGGGTAAAGGGATGGGTCCCCTACAACTTTCTAGGGTTTTCACCTAGAAGGAAGAGGACTTCCCTTTGTGATGCATAAATCTTGTGATTCATTCAATGTTGGGGATTGAATATGGGTTGATTATGTTTAATATGAAGTACTAAATTTTTTAATCTTGTGAGTGCAACTAACTATTGCATGTAATCTAATGAAACTTATGTTGCTGGAAAATATATGATGTAATACAACAATGATAAAATGAAGACAATATGAAGAAAACTAACCTAATAAATAAAATAAGTGCACCTAGAAATAGAAGAGGGCTAAAGTAGAGATTGTAGAAGCCTATGAAAATATAGAAAATCTAGGTTTTGAGTCAACTGGGACACTTACGCCAAGTTGGGCAACCTAGTCTCTTTTCAGGCAAACTGCTCCAGACTTCATTTTAGCCAACTAGGTGCTCAAATCTACACAAATATTTCACAAAAACCTCCAATGGGACTATGTCACCACTATTGGTGACCTAGTCACAAAGGCCAATGGTCTACACTTTGCTTCTTCATGTGAATCCAAACTCAAACCTACAAAATAACATGTAAAACAGAGTATATTTGGGTTTCTAATGTGTAGTTTTCCTTGGTCAAATATCTATTTTGTATTTAAACTTAGAAAGAAATAGAAAATCTGCATCAAACCTAGCCCTTAGTGTGTCTAGAACTAGGAAAACCTGAAATAAGGAAAAACCCTATTCTATTGTGCTAGAATAAGATGCATGCAAAAGATTTGAATGATCAAATACTTCAATCCAAGAAACCCTACAACATTATGTAAATGTATGTGAAAGGAATGCAAATGGGATGCAAACCTAAAATCTTAAGATGGGCTGAAAATAGAAGATGGATTCACTTTGAAAATAGTCTTTAGGTGTGATTTGGTGGCTAGTTGCACCTCCTCAACCTAGATTTATCCATGATTCTCCATAGGAATCTATGTTCAACCTTTAACAATGTGTGTTCTTGAATTGGAAGTGAGCTTGAAGACCTACAAAATCCCTAGCTTGTTGTCCAAAAGCTTCAACTTTGTTGTGGAAGAGAGATGAAACTTCTTGAGGAAGATGTTTTGCACTTGATTCTTGAAGTTGCTTGTGAAAAATGATCAAAAAATTGTGGAAATGACCTAAAAACAAGTATTTATAAGCAACAAGACCTAACTGTTAGTAATTTTGACCTAAGAGGCTGACACCCATCGGAATTTTTTAGCAAGATATACATTTTCCTGCTTAAAAATGCAAAAATCCCTAAAAAGGACTAGGTCGCCAACTTAGGTGACCTAGTCCCACCAAGGGATTTTGAAGTCGGATTAGTGTTATTTGGATAATTTTGATGTTATTTTTCGGGGGTTGAATAATTCCTTAGATATAACATGCCTCAAAGTAAAAAATAACGAACCTTAGGGGCCTATTAATATTGTTTTAGGAGGGTGATTGATGCAAGGGTACCTAAAGTAGGACCAAAATGGGCACAAAATTTTCCTTTTCTTCAAAGGTATACAATTTTTGGCAACAAATTTAACCCCCACTTTAGCACCCATATGAATCCATGTGCATATGTAAGCTAAAGGACTCTACACAAATAATTCACCTTATTTTATAAAATGATACTCATTTAATGGTGGAAGAATGAAGCACCCAATGTAGTTATCTGCAAAATCACAGTGTTAGGAACTGCATCCTGCAACACAAATTCATTAGAAGTTCAAAATTATTCTTATCTAATTCCTAGGGATCAAATTCAAGGGTAGATGTATGCCCCCCTTGATTCTTCTTGCTTTACAGAGGCGAAATCAAGGTAGCAATCTAGCCACGTTGAATAAGGACATGCACATCAGAGGGAATTTCCAAGTACCATGCCACATAACGATAGGTGAGTAATGATGTAGCACATGGAAACACAATTTTGACAAAACAAATGACATGAAAAATGGAGCTCACTAGCACCCGATATGTTGATTTGAAGAAATAAGCACACTAAAATGTCTAACATGGTAAAAGTACAATGGGCACATATCTAAAAGTGAAATAGAGTAAAAGAGATGGAAATGGTGTAACTTATTACTTACTTGTTTATTTACCTTTTGTAGCATGGGAGAGTGACGAGGAGAGAATGAAAGATGTCGAGCACATGTGGATTCACACCAATGAGATTGGATGCATTGCGCGACCAGGTGGCCAGTGGCGAGCGGCAGCACAAGGTAAGTCGATTCTAGAGTCGTTGCTTTGTGATTTTTCAATTATGGGATGAATTTAATGCATATTTAGGTCAATTTAGGATCCTAGAAAAAAAAATTCACAAAGTGTCCCACTTTTTCGCAGAGTGTCTTGTTTCTTCATGAAGTGTCCCAAAAGGGTTCTAAAGTGTCTAGGACCTTAGAAAAATCTCACTAGAAAAAAATTAGCACACTTGCATGATGAATTGTAGTAGAATTGAAGAGATTAGATGATTTAGAGAGCCTATTTGATGATTTTGATAGGTACCCACATGATCTCAGTGGGAGACAACTTAGTTTTCTGAGAGATCTAGCCCCTGCTTTGTCAGTGGTGGAGATGGAGCACTTGTAGGAGGTTGAAATATATTGGGCGTACCTCATTCCCCCCATGAGGTACCATGATGCCATGTTGATGGCATTGTGTGAGCATTGGAATGTGAACACATGCACCTTCCACCTACCTACAGGAGAGATGACCATCACTTTAGAGGATGTACACATGATACTCTGAGTCCCTATTCAAGGGGAGCGAGTGCATATCCATAGGGGTTGGTCCTTCCATGAGTAGTAGGTAGACATGCAATATTATCTCGATGGACTAGTGCACAATGACAAAGTGGCGGGATGGATTGACTTGGCCATGCTACTGTACTCATGAGCGTAGTAGTGAGGTGGATTATGATGCATACTATGGTGTTGATTCTCCTTCCATATGGATGAGAAAGACACCTTGAGGGAAGGCTAGTGTACCTGATACAGGGGATGGTAGAGCACAAGATAGTATACGCCGGGGGATGGTGTATCCTAGCATATTTATATTATAACGTGGGGTGATCCCACAATAGTGGCTTACAATTTTTGGCCAAACTAGACACTAAAATTATTATTTTTAACTAAATCTTCACATTCGGGCACCTATAGCGGTTAAACCATGAGGAATTTGAAGATGATACAAACTGGAGTCTCATCACATTTTGTTTGTAGATTCTGTAATTATTTTTTTGAAAATTTTTGGAATCAGGTTGCACTTCTTTTTCCATCTCCCACAAAAATCGATTTTTTTTAGAATACAACATTTTTAAAAAGTGACGCTCACCGTATACAAAAATTTTTTTGTATGAAGGATAAAATTCTATTTTTTTTTGAATTTAGATTTGTAACTACGATATCTAGCTCTTCCATTTAGTCTCATAGTTTTTATTGAATATTTTTTCCTTAATCAAGTTTCGAAAT
This sequence comes from Sequoiadendron giganteum, assembly GCA_007115665.2. Classification (NCBI taxonomy): domain Eukaryota; kingdom Viridiplantae; phylum Streptophyta; class Pinopsida; order Cupressales; family Cupressaceae; genus Sequoiadendron; species Sequoiadendron giganteum. The sequence goes on along the minus strand of CM021107.1, from coordinate 118,886,751 downwards.
CAAACCAATTGCAATTCAGACATAGGTGGACTGTATACAACATAACTTTTTTTGTTTGTATCGAAATTAAAAAAAAAATTGTTAATGGATCAAGGACATCGATACCTAGCATGAACATATTTTTTAAAAATTTATTTTGATAATCTGCTATTTTTCCACATGTGCAAAACAAAGAGCTTGATTTTCGATGAAAAACCTATGTTTAATAAAACTAAAAAAACACATACAGAATAAAACCAAAACATATTGAAATTTTATTCGTTGGATAGCTCATTCTGAGGACTGCCATCTTCCAGTTGGATTTGTGAAGTCTCCTCCATTTGCATCCTCAATGTGAGCTTCAAAGGGCAAAAATCTGCTAAAATTTGGTGGAAGAGGGGGAGAAGCGCAAAAAACAGGGGTTCGACTGAACCCCCCTTCACTCGAAAGGGTGAAGGGGGGTTCGCTCGAACCCCCCTTTTTTTTTAATTTTCCATTCATTTCTATGAAGAAACATGACATCATAGGGTTCGAGCGAACCCACCATGCAAAAGGGGGTTCGCTCGAACTAGGGGTTCGTCCGAACCCCTCTTTTGGGTTCGCTTGAACTAGGGGTTTGACCGAACCCCTCTTTTGGGTTTGTGTGAACCCCCTAGTTCGAACGAACCCTTTAAAACATGAAATTTTGAATGTGTGAGAATTTTTACAAATTTCCTTCCTCATCAAAATTGTACACCACTATTATGGGTTTACCCCGTGGGTTGATTTGTCTTATGAGAGCTAGACAACATGGTACACTATACACTTTTGTAGGTGTGGTGCCTTGAGCATATCATGTGTACCAGGCCTACCAGCTTTCCATGTCTGATAGAAATAGGGTATCCTCAGGTGTTTGGCTATCCTCTTCGATGGTTATGGCAGTATGAATATTTATACTTTTTGCGGGTGAGGTTTGATCGATTGGATGAGGATGATATCTTGTGGAGACCATATCAGATTGTGCTTCAGTGGCCAGATCACACTAGATAGATGAGGAGACTGCACTTGGATAGATTTTTACTTTGATGGCATGATCATATAATATGACCCTTCTACTATGACTGGGTGATGAGACAGTTCGGGTAGATTCAGAGCCCTCCACAGGCATGATCATCTTTTCGAAGATCAATGCAAAGTGCCCAAAGGCCACGTGATACAACACAATTCACACTAGAGAATTTTTTCCAGAGTGACTCTGATTATTCAGATCATGATTAGCCATCGGTCTCTGATGTAGATGATGTTGGTGCCACATGGGACCATGAGGAGTGGTGGTTAGCATCAAGGTCATCTCCAATTTTTCTGGTTGATGAGCCAATAGGGGATGTAGGACTAGTACCAGATGAGGGGGATGAGAGAGAGAGAGATGATAGAGCCGAGGAGAAATGCTACAGGGTTGTAGATATATTTACTAACATTATTGATGAGGAGTATGATGAGGATGTAGACCCAAATTATGATGGATAGGAAGGAGAGGAGGAGGATGAGGAGGAGGGACCCCTGTGAGTGACTGATGAGGTAGAAGTTGGGGACCGATATGACTATGGAGAGGCTTCACCCATCCATATGACTAGATCCTTGACAACAACAATGATATTCACCAATACTCATAGCTAAGGATAGGGGATCACATCATCCATGCCCCTTGCATAGGATGAGGTTGATATAGCTCATCCCACCAGAGGTATAGGTGATGATATTTGGTTGCGCTACATGTATTTTATGCTTTGATTTATGATTTGATGCATATATATATCATGATGTGTACTTATTAAATTTTGATTCTATCTTGCAAGGCCCACAAAGGGTTGGCAAGATCTCTACCATTAGGTGGCTATAGAGATAGTGCATGTTTCTTTGGACGATGAGGAGATAGAATTTGATTATGTGCCCCTATTGATTATGGAGTGAGATCTAAAGACGTTGAGACCATTTGCGAGACTACGGGTAGCATACAATGGTTTGAGGAAATAGATCCACCGAGTCAAGACTACACCACATGCACATTCATCACAAGCTTCAACAGAGGTGGAGAGACTAGAGAGAGAGGTAGCATGGCTACAGGTAGAGAGGCATTAGATATCAGGAGAGAAATGGGTTACACTTGCATGGATGGAGGGGATGGAGTTCGTGCTCAGATTCAATGAATCGCGATCATGATCATGCACGACCGTCTCCCTACATCTTACTATTAATGTAGTGCATGTACCTAATCTTGAGGGATATGGTAATCATAGTCCTCAGTGACACTGTATATTATGATGATATGTACAAAATACTTTTGATATATGTATATATATGCATTTGTATTTTCGATGTTGTAATTTAATGTATGAATGTTAAATGACAATGTGATAATTTAAATAGCCTTTGTGATATTATTTAATTAATGGCAACATGATTTAACAAAATTTATGTGATCTAATTAAAACATGTTTAGAGTTTATCATAAATATTAAGTATGTTATGCACTTATGATTTTAAAGAATCATAACACACAGGAGGGAACGTTGAATAATATGAAATCTAAAGAAATTATAAAATGAATGAAATAATCACTTTAGTGTTCAAGACACATGCATAATGATTTGTCAAGAATGAATCAATGAGAAAGTTGATAGGATGGAATCCAATAGCTTTAACAACACTGTTCTATAGTTCATACCATTCAAAAAGGGGGTTAAATATAATACTGATGCAAATGTGTGACATTAATGGGGTCTTTAAGAGGAGTTTCATCGTGCTCAGTTAAGGTATAAGCACCAGATCCATAATTTGTATTGACCACATAGGGGCATAACCAATTAGGACTGAACTTGCCTTTGTCAACGTAGTCAGTGGTAGTGTTCCATTGATTTTTATAAAAAACCAAGTCACCTTTGTTAAATGTCTGAGGAATGGCACCACTATCATGTTTACATTGTATTTGTTTAGCATAAGCCTAAAGATGCTCCAGAGCGTTAATGCGTTATTCATCAAGCATTTCAAGCTGGTGCAATTGTTGTTGCTAATAGGTGTCATTATCGATAATCCCTTGAAGATAAATCCGCAAGGTGGGGATTTCTAAATCTAAAGGTATGATAACCTTGGTGCCATAAACAAGGTTGAAAGGAGTGTTTCTCGTAGAAGAGCGAACACTTGTGCGATAGGCCCACAATGCATATTGCAATTGCATATGCCAATTTTTTTGGTTGAGATTAATAGTTTTCTTAAGGATTTATTCAAGTATTTTATTAGTGCTTTCGGCTTGACCATTAGATAGGGGGTAATAAGGTGTGGAAAAGCGGTGTTGAATATGAAAGGTCTTGAGAAACTTCTTCACATCATTATTTTTATAAGTTGTGCCATTATCTAAGACTAACACGGAAGGAAGGCCAAAGTGAGTGATGATGTGTTCCAATAAGAAATGACATATCACATCAGCAGTTGTAAACTGGAGAGGAATAGCCTCTATCCATTTGGTGAAATAGTCAATAGCGGTAATGATGAACGTATGTCCAGCAGAAGAAGGTGGTGAGATTTTTCCAATTAGGTCCAATCTCCACACAACAAATGGCCAAATAGGGATTTGGGCACAAAGCTCAGAAGCAAGAGCATGGATCAAATTGCTATTTTCTTGGCATTTATGACATTGCTTAACATATGCATAGCAATATTTTTCCATGTTCTTCTAGTAATAACCCATGCAAAGGAGCTTCTGCACAAAGGTTTTTCCTCCAAGATGACCTCCACAAGTGCCAAAATGGGCTTGTTTGAGGGCAATATGATTTTTAGCATCCTTAAGACATCGCAGAAGAATTCCATCAAAAGATATTCTATACAATGTATCAGCAAGGATTATGTACTTAGTGGTTAACTTTTTAAGATGAATGCGGGTATTTCTGGTTGTGGGTTTGGGAATGGTACCATCTTTTAAATAGTTATAAATGGCATCATACCTTTCACATGAATTATCAAGGAAGGTTGGGAGTACATCATCAGGTTTATCACTGATGAAGAGTTTCATAATGGGGTGAATAGTAAACATGACTTTTTCGGAAGGATCGGTAGGGGAGATAAGAGAAGCCGCAGTAGCCATTGCATCCACATGTTGATTATATTTATGAGGGATGTTATCAATGGTGAACGATTCAAACTACTCTAACAAAGATAGAACAAGATCCATATATTGTGATAGCTTGTCATGTTTAGTTTGATAGAGATCGTTCATTTGTGTAATCACTAATTGTGAATCACCATAGATCTTGATTTCTTTAATTCCCATGACTAAGGAAACACGCAATCCAGAAATTAACGATTCATACTCGGTTGTGTTATTTGTACATAGGAAATTGAGGTGATAGGACAAGGGAATAGGCTTACCAACAGGCCAAATTAATATAACTCCAGCATCAAAGCCTATTCAACACTTGGATCCATCAAAGTATAATTCCCATATAGGAAGTTCTATGGTAAACACGCTATCATCAAGAAAGGAGTCATTGGTAGGTAACGCTAAAGGAGGAGCATCGGCTAAATGGTTGGTTAAGGATTGGCCTTTGATTTCTTTTTGGGAAACAAATGTAAGGTCAAACTTAGTTAACAACATTACCCATTTAGCTAGGCATCATGAAAGGTTTTTTTTGTTGAAAAGATATCGAAGAGGATCAAACTTTTTCATCACTTATAATTCAACATTTAGTAAGTAATGTTGCAACTTACTAGTGGTGAATACAAGGGCCAAACATTGTTTTTGATTGTTGATTAATGTGTCTCATAATCTATGAGTGTTCTACTGATATAATAAATAGGATGCTCCTTTCCATTGTCATCTTGTTGAGCTAACAATGCGGTAAGAGCATGAGAAGAAGCGGCTATGTAAAGGATGAAAGGTTTATTGGGTATAGCAGGTTGTAAAATAGGTGGAGTTGCAATATACTCTTTCAAACTTTCAAAGGCCCATTTACAATCATCATTCCAATCAAAGGTTACATCCATTTTGAGAAGGTGTGTAAAAGGAAATGTACGATCAGCTAGGGATGTGAAAAAATGACGGATGGCTTCAATCCTTCCTTGTAATGTATCCAATTGGGAGATGTTGTGTGTTGGAGATAGGTGTTATTAGAGTAATATCATAGAACATCTTCTTTGGTTCTGCATGTCTTTTGCATGTGACAGGTGATTGCATGCAGGTGATCTTGGTTTCTAACATGGCATTAGAGCTTTAGACCTATGGCTGCATGTTCATGATTTGGAGATATTCTCTCACAACATTTTTTTCTGTGCAAGGGTTTCAAGCCAGACTGAATTTTTGTGCATCTAGGGGTAGGCATATTTCCTATGCATTTTTGGGAAAAACGGACATCGCCATCATGTTCAAGACGCCCAAAAACCTTAGAAACAACTTTCGTTTCGTCGATTTTGGACCTATTGAAAAAAAAGGAAAAAACAATTTGCCAGGAAAACCGTATGGCCTCCCTAGCACGCAATTCGAGGCAATTTTTTTGCTAAAATCGAGAAAAAAAAATCAAAACCCAAAGGTGTTTTGTGTGGCCAGTGCAAAAAAAAAACCCGCCACCCATCGCCTGACGACCACCTCCATCCGCCGCCAATACCGGTGGTCTTCACCGGTGCCTGCCACCCCTAGCAGCGGCCTCCTGCACCGCTGCCCTCAGTGCCGCTCGGCTATAAACCCACGAGCTCCCTTCAGTTAGCCAGCGGTCATATTTGTGACCAGGAGCCAACAACTTTAGCCCCCGCGGGTACCTTTCACCTAGCTGGTGGTCTCATCTATGACCAGGAGCCAACCTTCAGCCCCACCGGCGGTCACATGCAGAACCGAGGGCCAACGAAAAGGAGCTAATTTTTTGCACCTGATTAGCATTCAAAGTGCCTTTTATAGGCCTTTTGTTTTCGTTTTCTCATAAATTTTGTAAACGGAGTTTTTTTTCAAAAAAAAAATATCGACGGAAAGCTGATTCGATGCTCTTCACAATGGTGGAGGTTAGAATTTTTTGTTTTGCTGTTTTGGTGCCTTTTTCACCTATCAAAGCCAGAAGTTGTTGTTTTCACTTCGGGAGGCATATCTTTTGCATCCAGACTCAGTTTTGTGAAAACAAATAGGCATCAGAAAGCTGGTTCAGTGCTCTACACAATCCTCAAACCTATTTTTCCAGATTTTTTACTAGGTATTTGATATTACTATTTGATCTCAGCCTTTAGTTTTTTAATTATTTTCTTGGGAAGCATGCAATCAGGCTTTTTTTTTAGATCAATGAGCATTGTCTTTTTTATTTGAGAGTATATATTGCTTTTTTCTATCATGGATACACATAATATTGCACCCCTTACTCCATTCAACTATTTTGGTTGGAAAAAACAAATGGAGATTCACTTGAAATACAAAGTGTTGTATAGGGTAACCATGGGCACAAAAATTGAACCTACAGGTGCTGCTAAAAAGAGAAAGTGGTTTAATAGGTGTGATGAAGCTTATGGTACATTATGTCTATCTCTTTCTCCGAAACTTATTTTTCACATTGAGTCTTACACTACACCCCAAGAGGTTTGGACTACTTTGCAGTCTTTGTTTGGGAAGCAGGATACTATGAGAGGGTTTCGGTTAGAGAATGAGCTTATTGTCTTAAATCCTAGGGATTTTGACAGAATCCAGGAGTTTTTCACCAAACTCAAGTCTCTTAGATTGCAGTTGTCATAGTGTGGTGTTCAAAAAGAAGACTCTCAGTTGATATTGTCCATTCTTTCTAACCTTGGACCAGATTATTCAGTTTTTGTTTCTACCTTTTATGCTACTAGGGATGCACTTGGTACTAGATTTACTATGCCTTCTTTTGATGATTTTATATCTTCTCTCACTCAAGAGCCAGCCAAGTTGGCCAATATGGGCAAGTTGAAGCCCTCTTCATCACATACACTTATTACATCACAGGAGCCCAGAGATCAGAAGGCTTCTACAAGAAAAGGAAAGAAACAAAAACAAAAGGATTCCAAATCTTATGAGAAGCAAAAGGAGTCCTCAAATTCATCATCCTCTTCTAAGGGGAAATCATTTAGGAAGGAGAAGGGCCCATGTGCATATTGCAAGAGAGAAGGACACGCAGAACATAATTGCTACAAGAAGGACATTGATGAGCTAAAGAATCTTCTTCAGAATCATCAAATTGATTTTCCTTCTAGGATGTTGGCATCATCTCCTTCTCCTCCTTCTTCTTCTTCTTTAGTGCAACATGACAGGGGCACAACCAGTTTACATACTTCATCTGTTATGAAGGGGCATGCTCTTTGTGCTTCTTCGAGTCTTGGATCAGGGAGATGGCTTCTAGATTTAGGAGCATCTCATCATATGGCTTCTACACAGTCTATGTTCACTTCCTTTGAGTCTCACACTATGTCTCCTATTTTGATGGGAAACAATACCTACATGAGTGTTACAAGGAAGGGGTCTATTAGTTTTGGGGACAACACTTTTTAGGATGTCTTGTGTGTTCCTCATTTGATGAACAACCTTCTTTATATATATCAGATCACACATGGAGGCAATGGGAGGTCTGTGGAGTTTAGACCTGATTCAATTATCATCAGAGACTTGGAGAGTAGAGCAGTTATTGCTACTAGTGTGGTGGATCACTCATCTTGGTTGTATTCCTTTGCAGATTTTTCTACTGATGGTGCTTCTGTTCCTACAACTGTTCATCACACTTCTAGTGTGAATCATCATTCATAGGAGACATTTGGCTACTTGAACATTGGAGTTCTCACTTCAGATCCTGCTCTTGAGCCATCCATTCCATCTCCTCCACCTACTATTGCAGTTGCTAATACTTTTATGACTACATATGTGGTTTCTTCTATTTCAGTGCAGCAGGATCCAGTTGATCATCCATGTTTGGAGGTTCCTATTCAGTCTTCACCCACTTTGACTTCTTCATTTGTTGAGGTCACACCTGCTTCTGTGGAGACATCATGGGCTACATCTACTTCACCTTGAGACATTGCTTTCATTCAGCCTCTTCCCTCTCACTACTTTCAGGAGATGCAATTTCTTCATTTCTTTTGGGGCTACTTCATTCTAGGGGGGATTTGTGGTCTCTTTCTTCCTCTCTTCTGGGGGGGTTCTTTCATGTATCTTTGTGATGGATGGTGTCCTTGAAGGGTCCTATGGAGTCCTCCATCTTTCATCACTTAGTTGCTCTTTGCATTCTATTTTGGGGGGGAGTTTTATTCCCACTAGGTTTTCTCCTTTACCCCGGTTAGTTTAGTTTGTATTGCATTTGTACTTGGGTACCTGATCAGGCCTTTGTTGCCGAGACCCATCTTTGCTTTCATGCATCTTTTTTCTAGTGTTTTAGCTACTCCCTAAGTTCATCTTAAGGGGGGTGTTAGAGTAATAAGTTATTACACTTAATTAATTTAATTAATATATTAAGTAACTTATTCATTTAAGTTGCTTGCTAAAATTAGGCACATTAATAATTATTTATTAATTATTAACTATGCACACTAGGGTTTCCTATTTTTAGGTTTTTTTGATCTCCTCATAAGGATTGATCACATTGTAATTATCAGATTATTCAATAGTATCTTTCTGGTTTTAGCTTGCACACATTTGCTATGAGGGTTTACAGAACATCTCTTGTTGGTTGTTCTAAATATCTATTGCATGTGATAGGTGATTGCATGTAGGTGATTCTTGGGGACTGTGAGGTTGAGATTTATCAACTTCTACATGCATGCAATCACCTGTCACATGCAAAAGACATGCAAAACCAAAAAAAATGTTCTGTAAACATCAAATTAAAAATGCATTATTAAGAATCAATTATTACAAAGAGATCAATCCTTATGAAGGAGATCAAGAAACCCTAAAAGGGAAACCCTAAATGAAACCCTAGTGTGCACACTTAATAATAATCAATTATTAATGTGCCTAAGTTTAGCTTAAGCAACTAAAGGAATAAGTGACTTAATTAATTAACCAGTATGATATAATTAATTAAGTATAATAACTTATTACTCTAACCATGTAGAAGTTGATAAATCTCAACCTCACAGTCCCCAAGAATCACCTGCATGCAATCACCTGTCACATCCAATAGATGTTCAGAACAACCAACAAGAGATGTTATGCAAACCCTCAGAGAAAATATGTGCAAGCTAAAACCAGAATAATATTATTGAAAGCAAAGATGGGTCCCGACAACTAGGCCTGATTAGGTACCCATTTACAAATGCAAGAAAGAGGTAGAGAAGGAAAACCCAGTGGGAAAAATGCAATGGTGACGTCCATTTGGCCTAGAAATATGCTGAAAATTTGCCAATCTCTAGAAGCTCAATAAATCGGCCTAGCTTGAAACCCTTACACAGAAAGAGACGCTGTGAGAGAATATCTTCAAATCACGAAAAGGAAACCATAGGTCTGGAGCTCTGATACCATGTAGAAGTTGATAAATCTCAACCTCATAGTCCCAAAGATCACCTACAGGCAATCACCTGTCACATGCAAAAGACATGTAGAACCAAAGAAGATGTTTTGTAAACCTCAAAAGTAAAAATGCATTATTGAGAATCAATTATTACAAAGAGATCAATTCTTATGAAGGAGATCAAGAAACCCTAAAAGGGAAACCCTAGTGTGCACACTTAATAATTAATCAATTATTAATTTGCCTAAGTTTAGCTTAAGAAACTATAGAAATAAGTGACTTAATTAATTAACCAGTATGATATAATTAATTAAGTATAATAAATTATTACTCTAACACCCCCCCTTAATATGAACTTAGGAAGAAGCTAAAACACTAGAAGAAGATGCATTAAAGCAAAGATGGGTCCCGACAACTAGGCTTGATCATGTACCCATTTACAAATGCAAGAAAGAGGTAGAGAAGGAAAACCTAGTGGGAAAAACCCCTCTATAATGAGATGATATACTGCAAAGAAGCACTGGAAGAACACTATAGAGTAACAATAGAACCGCAATTTGGCAAGCAAGGAAAGATACTTCTATCTACAAGACACCATATCGGAATCATAATGATGCAACAACAATGCCATAGAACACACAAAAACTCCAAACAGAAACAAACCTGGAATCTATGAAGCAGTAGTCGATTATTGAATGATGTATTACTGAAAACAAAGTGCAAAGATGCAAGGTGCACTCTCCCAACTGCCAAAACATCCAAGTAATCTCCAAAAAATTCATTGGGCCAAATATGGATTAATGATAAACTTGGGATAGATACAGAAAAAAGTGTGTAGACAGTAACATAGAGCTCCTCAATACCTTTCCAATGCTGCAAAGATAGCGAAAATCGGAGATCTTGGCAAAAATTTATGAGGTTGAAAGAATAAAATAAATATCTGACTTCAAACATAAATAAATGCAGTAAAACAGAAAAATACTATAAAATAAACTACACCACAAGAAATTTCTCGGAACCAGCTTTTCGGTGATATCTCGTTTTCCCAATTTTGATACCGTATGCCCAAGTTATGCCAAAAACAAAAAAAACTGCTCTTTTAGGAAAATCAGGGCTAGGAGGGGGCAAAGAGGGTCGTACGGCTGATGAGGTCATGCTGACATCAGCACTTCACTGTAAAAAAATTGACGACCATCTAGCCGTCACCGAAAAAAATTTGACCCCCTGCAAAAAAAGTTTCGGCCCCTAGTTGCCATATGACCATAGGCAAGGCTGGAGATGGCCGGGGATCAGGCGTGGAGCTCTCAGTCCCCCATAGAACCCTGGGCCGCGGGTGGGAAGCCCTCAGGGGCTGGCGAAGAGCCCTCGATCATCCATATGACCGGGGT
>CM021107.1:118823130-118875823 GCA_007115665.2 Sequoiadendron giganteum | reverse complement strand
TAAATGGTAAATCAAACTCTAGTTCAAAATATTTTAGATGAGGTTTCTCCCATAGCTCTGTTACTCGCTTGACAAACCCTTGAAAATCTGTATTGATTTTATTTTTGCTATCCCTCTCTTGTTGTTCTTCCTCAATTTCATCAGGATCATACATTGACCTTCTTATCCCTCCTAAAGTTTGGACCACATCCATTACCTCCACATAAAACTAGACATCCTTCATCTTCTTGGTTCACACCATGATATGGTTATGCAAAAGAAAATGAAGCAAAGTAATCATCTCCTTATCTAGTGGCTAGAAGAATGAATGCTTAATATTTTGATACATGACATCAGATCTCTCTTCTACTATAATGGTGAAATACTGAAACCCATTATGGTGGGCCTCCAGAGTTCTAGTCATCTTTCTTCCTCTTCCACCAAATGCGGGAATATTTTACTAACATTTATTAGAATTGTTGCATGTTTTACATCATTGGAATGACATATTAGTTGTAACTTTTTTGTAATTTTATTATGGTATGTGCACTTTGATATGATGTAATTTTTGAATGTTGTGGTTGTGTTTCTGATATGTGGTTGTCATTGATGTCAACACTATTAGCATTGGTGATTCTGAAGGCTATATATGTCGAGGATATTGAGAAAATTAGAATAAATATGTTGCAGGCAGTTTGTGAAGCTGAGAAGATCTAAATGGTGGAAAGTTATGTACATTGATAATCAAAGGTCGCATATTAAAGGTTTTTTTGTTGAGACTATCTAGTATATTGTCCAGAAGTTTAAGTGGTAAACATCAAAACTAGAGCGAGTTATGAGTTTTTGAGTTCCTACAGTTATTTTGTTACTGTAGAAGGTATTTCTGGAAGAAGAGAATGCAATTTTGTAAATTGAGTTGTTGTGTATGCTACAGTGATGTTCAATAACATTTATAGATCATGCTCTATCATTGTGGTACATCCGCGTTGAATGGTGTGCTCATGATCAAAGATTTTCCTTTGTGTGTTTGAGGTCTTAATGTTCTTGGTTGACATGATGGTGGTAGTGTGTTGCAGATCCTTATGGATTAATCCTTTATTTTTTGGCATGTTCGAGGTTGTTAATTTAGGTCTTCAATATGGTGTGACCAACTTAGGTTGGTGTGCATTGATATTTGTTCATGAATTAGGCCGGCAATTGTAATTTATTATTTTACTTGTGGTCGACAAAGTTGTTGATGTAAATTCATGTAGCGAATATATAAGAGTGGTCTTGTTTCTTCATTTTGAAGTGTGTGTGTGTGGTGTACGCTCGATGAATGTATGCAAAATATGCGAATAAAGATCGAATCATTTGATTTCATAGCAGAGCTTGAAAAATATTGAGTGAAGTGTGAAGAAATGTTTATTTTCCTAATCGGAACTATCATCAAGCTCTTGTAGAAGCTAATTTCTCAGTTCAATCTCATCGGATGGATTTAATTTGATTGTTTTATGTAAGGTAGTGAGCCTTCCCTTTGAGCAGTGAGCTCTAGGTAGTGTTCCTAAATGCATGTGCATTCCTCATTAATTTTTCATTATACTTCTAACTGGGTATAATCTTGTGGACTAACATCCATCGTGGTTTTTCCCCTAACAGGGTTTCCACGTATATAATCTTGGTGCTCTTATGTTTTGATGTTTTGTTGATTTATGCTTTCACTATTAATTATCAGATATGATATTAAAGGTTGAATAAGTTTAAATTTTGTAACAACTGATTCACCTTCCCTCCTCAGTTGTCTATCCTTGTTTTTCCAACAATTGGTATCAGATATGGTTTCTCTAAAGAATTTTAATAGCTTGAGATGATCCGAGATTGCATCACATAAGAAGGATAGTCCCAGATTCGATGGTACAAATTACTCTCTATGGAAGGTTAGAATGCAGTGTCATTTGAAGTGCATTGGTGAACCCTTCTTGAAGATTACAAAGAACATATATAATATTCCTCAGAATGGTCCCACTACTCCTGATGAGATCAAAGAAGTTGAAAACAATATTAGGGCTATAGAAGCATTGTTGAGTTCTTTGATAGATTCATAGATGACAAATGTAATAGGTTTGAAGACAACACATGAGATCTGGAAGAAATTGGAGACATTGTATGAAGGAGATGCACAAGTGAAGATTTCTAAACTAACAAGTTTGAAAGGCAAGTGGGAGAATTTGAAGATGAGTGAAGATGAAAACATTGTTGCTTTCATACAGAAACTAAATGAACTAGTGATGGGTATCAGGTGTGTCAATGGAGTTATGGAAGAAGATGAGATTGTGGCTAAAGTGCTAAGATCAATGCCTACCTCTTACAAAATGAAAGCTTGTTCTATTGAAGATCTCAGGATAGTAACAAATGTGACAAGAGACATTTTGATTGGCAAACTTGTTTCCTTTGAGTTGAGTGAATTTGGTGAGTCTACTCCTAAGAAAAAAATTACATTTAAAGCTACTGTATCTAGAAAAAGCCAACAAAGATATGACCCGAGAGAAAGTTCCAGAAAGACATTCAAGTATGAAGATGAAGAAAGAGAGCTAGAAGAGCTAGAAGCATTGATTGTGGAAAGAGAAACTAGAGGACATGGTAAGTATAAAGGAAAGCTTCCTATTAAATGTTTCTCTTGTAGTAAGATAGGTCATTTTGCATCAAGGTGCCTTGAAAGAGTTTCTAAGTATAAACCTGACAAGTCTAGATTTCAAAATAAATTTTATTATGTTGAAGAATGTGTTACTGATGATGAATTTGATAAAAAAAAAATGGAAATGAAGATGGGTGAGTATTCATTTCTATCAAGGAAAATGGTATGGTCTCCACTAAATCTGCTAACAATTAGAATATTGAGAAAGCTCTTGCAGCCAAAATTGATGAAAAAGATGAATGGGTGATTGACATTGGATTCTCACATCATATGACTGGTGACAAAAGCAAGTTTCTAAGCTTGGAAAAGTATGATGGTGGTGTTGTAAGATTTGGAGATAACAATGTTTGTGTAATTTTTGGCAGAGGCACTATTTCTCTTGGTGGTAAATGTAATACTGATAATGTTCTTTATGTTGAAGGATTGAAGCATAACTTGTTGAGTGTTGGATATATGGTAGAAAAGGGATACAATGTTTAGTTCAAATATGGTAAGTGTGGGATATTGGGAAGCTCTGGAAATGTAATTGCTTCAGGTACAAGGACAAGAGGTAATATTTTTCACCTGAATGTTGCTAGTGAAAATTTCTTAATTTCTCAAGTTGATGTAAGATAGTTATGGCATAGGAGGTTGTGTCATGTGAATTTTGATAACATTGTCAAAGTAAGCTCCACTCAAGAAGTCAGAGATCTACCTAAGTTAGTCAAGCCTACTAACACTATGTGCAAAGAATGTTAGATGGGAAAGCAGACAAGAATTTCTTTTAGGAGAAAAATACATCATTCTAATGGAGTGTTGGAGTTGGTTTATACTGATCTATGTGGTCCATCCAGAATCAGAAGTGTACAAGGAGAAAGGTACTTTATGTTGATCATTAATGATTACTCTAGGATGATATGGGTTGCTTTCTTGAGAGAAAAACATGAAGCACTAGAAAAGTTCAAATTTTTCAAAGCTTTGGTAGAAAATGAGACAGGATTGAAGGTTAAATGCTTAAGATCAGACAGAGGTGGTGAATTCACTTCCCAGGAGTTCAATTCATTTTTTGAAGAGCATGGAATCAAAAGACAGTTATCTGCTCCCTGGACCCCCCAACAGAACAGATTTGTTGAAAGGAAGAACAAAACAATTCTAGATGTTGCTATAACTATGATGTTGGAAGGTAATGTACCTCATATCTATTGGAGAGAAGTTGTAAGCACTGTTGTATACACTATCAACCGGGTAAATTTTAATGGTAAATCTGGTAAGACTCCTTTTCAGCTGTGGTTTTGTTATAAGCCTACTATTAAGTATTTCAAAATCTTTTGAAGTAGATGTTATATTAAGAGAGATGAAGATATTGGAAAGTTTGATGCTAGAAGTGATGAAGGAATCTTTCTAGGTTACTCTACTAAGAGCAAATCATACCGATGCTACAATAAAATATTGAAGAAAATGGTTGAAAGTGCAAATGTCAGAGTTGATGACGACACTATTAGATCATCTAGATACTATGGATATGATTCAAATAACCAACATGATTATACTAATAATGGAAAGAATGCACAGACATAGAATCAAGTTCAAATTGTTTCGGTGAATCAAGAGAGTCATGAAGGAGAAGCTAGTGGAAGCATAAAAGAGAGAACAAAAGAACCATAAGTTAGAGAGAATCCAAAAGTTCCAAGGTATGTAAAGATAAATCACTCTAATAATCATATTATATTATTATAGGAGACAAGAACAAAGGTGTGCATACTAGAAGAAGAATTACAAAAGAATATGCCTGATTTCAAAAACTAAGCCTAGTAATGTCAATGAAGCATGTAAAGATGAATATTGCATGGAAGTAATGAAGGAAGAACTGATGCAAATAGAGAAAAATGATACATGGACTCTTGTTCCCAGACCTCAAGATAAAAATGTGATTGGAATCAAATGGGTATATTTCAGAATAAATTGAATGAACAAGGTGAAGTTGTTAGAAATAAATTAAGACTGGTATGTAAAGGATACTCACAGATGGAAGGTATTGATTTTGAAGAAACCTTTTCCCCTATTGCTATAATTGAAGCTGTAAGGCTATTTCTTGCTTATGCTACTTTCAAAAATTAGAAAATCTATCAAATGGATGTGAAGTCAACATTCCTAAATGGTGAGTTAGAAGAAGAAGTATATGTTGAGCAACTGGATGAATTTCAATTGACTGATGAAAAAGATACGGTTTGTCAGTTGAAGAAAGCACTATATGGAATCAAACAAGCCCCTATTTCCTGGTATGCAATATTGGATAAATACTTGTTGAAGCTTGGATTCAATAAAGGTACTACTGACAGAAATCTGAATTTCAAGATGGATCAGGATAAAGAGTTGATTATTGAAGTTTTTGTTGATGATATTATTTTTGAAGGTGATGATGACTTATGCATGAAATTTGTTGATGAAATGAGAAGTGAATTTGAAATTTCAATGATAGGAGAGCTGAAATTCTTTTTAGGATTGCAAATAACTCAATTAAATGATGGAATTTTCATATCTCAGTCCAACTATGTAAAAGAGTTACTAATTTTTTTTGGCATGGAAGACTCAAAGACAGTTGGCACACCCATGGTAATCGGATGCAAGTTAACACAAAATGATGATTCTCCCAAGGCTAATCAAACAAGGTACAGGTCAATGATTGGTGGATTGCTATATTTGACTCAGACTAGACCAAACATGAATGTTGTGTGCATGGTTGCTAGATATCAAGCTGATCCAAAGGAATCACATTTGATTGCAATAAAGAGAATTTTTAGATACTTAAAAGGAAAAATTGATTTTTGTCTTTGGTATCCTAAGTATGATGATCTTACTATGAATGCCTTTACAAGTGTAGATTGGGCAAGAGATGTAGATGATAGGAAAAGTACAAGTGGTGGTGCATTCTTCTTAGGGAAGAAGTTGGTGTCTTGGCTAAGTAAAAAGTAGAATTCCATTTCCTTATCCACTATTGAGGCAGAATATATTATTGTTTCAAAGAATTGCACTCAAGTATTATGGATGAAATAGATGTTGAGAGATATCAAAATTGAGTATAATGAGACTATTTCTATATTTTGTGATGACTCAAGTTCCATAAACATTTCCAAGAATCTTCTTTACATTCAAAGACAAAACATATATCTATCAAGTATCACTTTTTGAGAGACAAAGTGAGTGATAAAGAAATCAGATTGGAATATGTGCCCACTAAGTAACAAACTAAAGATATCTTCACTAAACCATTTCCTAAGGATACTTTTGAATATCTCATAGGAAAGTTAGGAGTGATCTCCCCTCATAATCTGAACTAAGATGCAAGTCTTTGCATCAATCCATGCACTTGTAGTGAGATCTTGTTTCAAATTGATGTTGTGGTGGCTACTACTTAGGGGGAGTAGTCAGATGATTCAAAGCTTGTGTACCTTTTCCATTGATGTCAAAGGGGGAGAAGTGTAATGTGAAAAACCTTGTAAAATATAAGGGGGAGATGTTGGAAGTGGAATTACTCTGAGAGGGGGGGTGAATTAGAGTAATATATTTTTTGAAAACTCTTCTGACATAAAATGAAGATTTTGAATGTTTTTTTATCTTGATCAAAATGAGACATTAAATATGGAGAAGAGAAGCTTCACTTTGAAAGATTGGATAGATAACACAATCAATTATAAAACAAATCTTATAAAAGCATGATGTATTTTGTTCATATAAGGCTGAATGAACAAATTTTTAATGCTTTCTTTTTCAAGGAAATTTCAACTTTCACATGACTATAAATAACACTTAAAATTTGCACATTGACAACTAAACCAAGAGAATTTAGATGAAACTGAATAGAGATAAAGTATCAGAGAAATTTAAGAAACTAACTCAACATAAATGGTAGAAGGAAAAATTGTGTAAAATAGACACGAAACAATAAAAAAGAGAGACACATAAATATGTCGAGTGAAAAAACCTCTTGGGGTAGAAAAAACCACTCTAAAATGCCTTGCAGGCTTGATCTCAAAAACTAATTACAATATTGTTTTGAGCACCAACTCAATCACTGAAACAATCTGAAGCACCCACTTCAATAGGAGTACCAACTCCTTTTCAATGTTTCTTACTACACAAAATTTGAAAAGTAAGGACCTTACTATTGCACTATATTTGCAATCATAAAATCTCTATAGAACAAAAAGATATTTCAATAATCCCAATTACACAATGTACTGACTGCAACAGTACAAGAAAATAATCTCTCTCATGCAAATTTGGATATGATTCTCTATTTTAGAAACCAGAGACAATATACAATATAGCCCCCTTTTTACTTTCTATCTTTCGACAAGTATTCACTCTTTTTCTTTCTCAAAATCTCAACACCATAATGGCTTACTGCCATACATTTATACAAAGAGTGCAAAATAGTTATACTTCTCAAAAACCCGTATCTACATGTAACCAGGGTTTTTACAAATTTGTAAACCATGATACTCATAACGAGTTTTAATGATAAGCAAAGAAGTTTTGATAACATCTAAAAAATATACCACCCTTGAGTAAAGCTTGGGTTTACACAAACTGAACTAGAATTCTAATGAAATCCTAATTAACAAACCAGTTAAGATTAAAACCAGCATAATGTCTCTCGAATTGACAAACAAAATACCTATCATGGTAGCCAAAACGTTAGCACCTAATTGTGTAGAAACTTCATAAAAGTCTCACTAAGATTCTTCCAATCTTTAGCTCAAAAAGAGTCCACAATATAAACCGTCACCCTCCAAAGCTCATATATCATCATACCTTTAGCTCGAGCCAAGTCTCAGCTCAAAACTACAACAGTATTTTCAATGGCGGCACTAGCCTTAACTGAGTTTACAAAATGAAACAAAACTTCTGTTTTACTCTATTTCCCTTTACCATCGAGAATTTTGAAAAAATGAATAATAATTTGGAATCCACAAACCGACAACATAATTGTACACTCAATTGCCATATCTCTACCTACTCACAATCCACATGAGTAAAGAAAACAGTCTAACAATTTCCATGTCATCATTATATCGCTGCCAAAGTCAAAGTGCCATACCAACTATCACTACCAAAGACTTCAAAATAAAAAACTGATACTATTATCACTTTAACAATAGTTATAACCTTCTAAGAACAAATGCCAACCACTTTAAATAGAATTTTCTTTCCACAAACTTCATGTCCTGTTGATGAAGATAGTCACATGTATATTGTGACTTTATATATTGAACACAATACCATATGTTCAAAGAAACCCAATAGGGTTAAGAAACAAAATCACCATGCAAACCTCCTAACCACCTTTTTGTGTCCATCTAATGACACAATCATAGTATCAAACAAAATTCATAATGACTTTAGACAAGTCAAAAAAATTAATAAAAATCCCGATAACATTATAAATGATGTCAATTCAATGAAGGTCAAACACTATAAAGTGTAAGTTGTTGTAAACTGAAGCTCGAGTTGAGTTACCTTTGCCATGTGATAAACATATAACATATGAATGAAACATGAATAATGCCATAAAGATAACCATAGTAAGCACATGTAAGCCAAAGCTATGAAATGAAAGCATAATCATGGACAAATATACAAAATGAAAACCTGGAGATAACGTTAGCACTGTAATGACAAAGCCAGTATGTGCCATGTCAAAACTCAAGTCACCAAGAAATTCTTGTCTGCACATGAATCCAATAATCAATACCAACAAAACTGGATATAAACCAATCACCATAAAGCTGAATGCCAAGACAAGTATGCCAACCAAAACCATGTATGCCAAAACTAAATATGTCTGAATGTACACACAATGCAACTAATAATCAATCACCAAGATGCCAAACTGAATCACAATTTTGACATCAAGGAAAAATAACAAAAGAGAAGCTCAACAAACTCCCCCTTTTTTCCTTGATGGAAAAAACTGAGCCATCAGAAATAATGTAACACAATCTAAACCCAAAAACTCAATAAGCACTTCTCCCCCTTTTTGTCACAAAGACAAAGGGACAACAGTGTAATGCCAAAAATAAAATGAAAGCAAATAGTTGTAGATATAGCATGAAGCAACAAAGCCATGTGAAGCAGCAAGAAACTGCTTAGAGAGATGAAAAGCTCCCCCTCAACAAATGATGGATCTTAAGAAAGAAACAATTGAGAGACAACTCCCAACCGAGAACGAAGCCCTTGAAAGACTTCTTTAGCCAAAGGCTTTGTAAAAATATCTGCCACTTGTGCTTGTGTGGAGACATATTGCATTGTTACCTCATTAGCCAAAACCTTTTCCTGTAGAAAATGAAACTTAATGGCAATATGTTTAGTCCTTGAGTGCATAATAGGATTTTTAGACAAATTAATTGCACTTGTGTTATCACAAAAGATAGAGACAGGTTTAGCAACATCAATACCCATGTTTGATAGTGTCTAAGCCATCCAAAGAAGTTGAGTACAACAAGATGTAGCTGCAATATATTTAGCTTCAGTTGTTGATAATGAAACTGAATCTTGCATTTTTCTATGCCAAGCAACAAGACAATCACCAAGATAAAATGTTGCACCACTAGTGTTTTTTCTGTCATCTAAACAACCAGCCCAATCAGCATCAGTGAAATTTGTCAAAGTAAAATCATTGTTTCTAGGATACCATAAACCAAAATCAAGAGTACCCTAGATATACTTGAATATTCTTCTTACAACAGTAAGATGAGACTATTTTGGTGCAGATTGAAATCTAAACACCATACACACAACTTGCATTAAATCATGTCTGGAGGCAGTCAAGTATAACAAGCTACCAATCATTGATCTATACTCAGTTTGATCAACATCAAGAGAATCATTAGTCTTAGACAAATTATAGCCAGTTACCATAGGTGTGCTCATGAGATGACATTTATCCATTTGAAAAAATTTCAACTTCTCTTTGGCATATTTTGTTTGTGACAAAATATTCCTTGTTCAAGGTGTAAAACTTGGAGGCCAAGAAAGAATGTTAGTTCACCTAACATTGACATTTCAAATTCAGATTCCATAATCCTTGGAAACATTTTAGACAAAGAATCATTGTTATAGCCAAAGATTATGTCATCTACATAAACCTCAACAACTAGAACATCACCTTCAACTCTAACATAGAGATTTTTGTCAACACCACCTCTTTTGAATCCATTTGTTGTTAAGTGTGCATCTAATCTTGAATACCAAGCTCTAGGAGCTTGTTTAAGACCATACAAGGCCTTTTTCAACCTGTATACATGATCAGATTTTTATTTTGCAACAAAACCTTCAGGTTGTTCCATATATACCTCTTTATCAAGATAACCATTCAAGAATGTAGTTTTGACATCCATTTGGTAAACCTTAAAATTCTTGAAAGAAGAGCATGCTAAGAAAATTCTAATTGATTCAATATGAGAAACAAGTGCATAAGTTTCACCAAAGTCTATACCTTCCTATTGTGCATACCCTTTGCACTCAAAATATGCTTCATTCCTCACTACTTTTCCACATTCATCCAATTTGTTTGTAAAAACCCATTTGCCACCAATAACATTTTTATCATCGGTTCTTGGGACTAGTTCCCAATTCTTATTCTTTTCAATCTGGCTTATCTCTTCCTGCATAGCTTTCAACCAAAAATCATCATTTAAAGCATCAGAAACAGTGTTAGGCTCAAAATTAGTTACCAAACAAAATTGTTCAGCAATTTGTGCTTGCTCATCAATTTTTGCTCTTCTTTTTGTTAAGATCCCAACATTAATATCCCCAATGATTAGACCTTGAGGATGATTCTTGAAAACAATCGTAGAGGGTGTCTTTGGAGATGTTACTACCTTAGAGCTTGAAGCATCCTCCTAGTGTACATTATCTGCTTCATCAAATTTGGGAGTAATGTCAAGACCTAACATAGGTTCCTCTTCAACATCCTACACATGATCATCATCTAGAAGCAATTTTTCATCAAATTTGACATTAACAGATTCAGCAATCTTATTCAGCCTTTTATTGAAACAACTATAGGCTTTTCTATGATTAGAGTATCCTAAAAAGATACCTTCATCAGATTTAGATTGAAAACTGCCTAAATTTTCATCATCTTCTTTGATAAAACATTTACAACCAAAGATTTTGAAGTATTTAATTGAAGCAGATTTACCATGCCAAAGTTCACATGGAGTGAAATTGGATTTCACTCTGATTTGTACTTTGTTCAAAATATGAACAGTTGTATGAACAACTTATTTTTAGTACTTGTCTCGCAGTTTTGCTTCATCTAGCATTGTCCTTGCCATCTCTTTCACTGTTCTATTTTTTCTCTCAACAAACCCATTATGTTGAGGTGTTCTTGTAGCAGCATATTGCCTTTTGATGCCATGTTTTTCACAATAATCAATGAATTCTTGAGAGGTAAACTCACCTCCCTTGTCTGACCTCAAACATTTAAGCTTCATGTCAGTTTCTTTCTCAACCATTTTTTGAAAGATTTTAAATATGTCAAAGGCTTCTGACTTATGTTTGAGAAAGGTTACCCAAACCATTCTTGTGTAGTCATCTACAAATAACATGAAATACTTCTCACCATTTATAGACCTTGTCCTAGTAGGATGACACAAATTAGTGCGTACAAACTGTAAAGGTTTAGTTGAAACATGTTCTTTTGATTTAAAACTAGCCTTTGTTTTTTTACCTCTTAGACATTCTTTACAAATAGAATTTCCTGGTTTGCTTAGAATAGGAAAACCTCTCACATTATTGTTTTTGCTTATCCTAACTAGATTATCAAAGTTGGCATGCCCTAACCATTTATTCCATAACCAATTTTCTTCAACTTGACCCATAAGGCATATGCCTTCACTGCATTCATTATTGGAAGAGTCAAGAAGATTGTAAACATTACCTTGTGTCCTTAAACCAGTTGCAACTATCTTACCAGATTTTTTCTTTATAGCACAACCTTGTGAATTAAATATAACATTGCAACCATTGTCACAAATCTGACTAACACTTAAAATATTGTGTTTAAGGCCTTCTACATAATATACATCATAAATGGGTGTGTCATTATTTAGAAGCAAAGAGCCTTTACCTTTAATCTCAATTCATGTATTGTCTCCAAACTTTACAAAACCTCCTGAATAATCTTCAAGCTTAATAAAACTGTCCTTATCTCCTATCATGTGGTTGGAATGGCCACTATCAAAAACCCACAATGCCTTCTATTTGGAAAGAAGAGAAGTTTGGACAAGCATGGATTGTTCTATGTTTTGAACAAACTTGGGTCTCCAGACTTTTTTAGAGATACGTTTACCTTGTTTGCACTATTTGGATGTGTGACCAATAGTATTGCATGTGAAACACCTAATAGTATTAGGAAAGCCAAAGAATTATTTGTGACCAAATCTAGGTTTTCTAGACATCATTATCTTGCAATTGCTCACTTTGTGTACAAATTTATTACAAAAGAAGCAATAACCATGAAAGAAAGCATTAAACTTGAAATTGGTTCATTTATGCTCAAATGGTTGCTTCTTATCAGCAGCCTTAAAGTTTTGATTAAAAGGTTTTGAACACTCACCAATGTTGAATCCAATACCAGTCATATCTTTATGATGTTTTTGTTTCCCAAGTATATCATTCAAGTGAGTAGTACTTTCATAACCTTCAACTTATTTTTTAAGATTGACAACCTGTTCAAGATTTTGAATCTCTTTATCTTTATCAACAAGAATATATTGGAGAGTATCCACCATTCTTTTAGAATCATCAAGTTCAATTTGTAAGCCAGTGACCAAACTATCTCGACTATGCTCTTGAGAAGCAATATGTTTCTTTAGTCTTTTCATTTCTGGAAGAGCACAAAGCAATTCAATTTGATAGTTTTTTACTTCAAACTATTTTTTGGATTCTTTGTTTGAAGTTTTTTCTGATTCTTTGTTTGAATTTTTTTGAGTTTCTACTTCAGCCATAAATAAATTTAAGTCTTCATCATCTAGTGAGTCATCTGACTCAATATCTGAGTCTTCTTTTTAAAAGAGACTCTTTTTCAGTTTGAAGTTAAATTTCTTTTTAGAATAATAAGTCTTTTTCCTATGCTATTTTTCTAGTTTTTCATCCTCATAAGACTGATCAACATAAGGACATTTAGTAACAAAGTGTCCAAGCTTGCCACAAGTAAAACAATTAAAGGGCATCTTACCCTTATACTTCTTTTTTATTTTCTTGACTAGAAGAGCTTCTTTAGAATCTGATAAATCAAAATCACTGTCGTCAAATAAATCTTTCTTTTCTGCCTTAAAGGCAATTTCTTTTCCAAAGGAATTGTTTTTATTTATTCTCATTTCATAGGCAGTTAGAGTGCTTTGTAAACTATCTAAGATAGGTTGGTCAAAGTGTTTCTTTTCTTCAAAAGTAGCAACCTTTGCTTAAAATTTATTTAGTAAAGTTCTGATAACCTTGGTTACAACATCAAATTATTTTACTTCTTCTCCTAGCCCTTTCATAGCATTGACAATTTCATCAACTCTCAAGAAATAATCAGCTACCTTTTCATAATCCTTCATTTTTATTTCCTCAAACTGATGTTTTAGAGTAAGAACTTTTGGTTGTTTAACTTTTTCATTTCCTTGATAAATGGTTTCAAGTTTAATCTAAATACCCTAGCAGAAGTGCAATGCATGACTTTGATAAAGACATCTTTAGTCAATCCACACAAGAGATCATGTTTTTCTCTAGCATTGGTTTCATATTTTTTCTTTTCATCAGTAGATGTGGGCAGTGTAGTTGGTACACTGTACCCAGTTAACACTATACTCCATACATCAAGATCGATAGAAGTCATATATGTTTCCATTCTGATCTTCCAGAAAACATAATCTGTTCCATCAAATAATGGAGCTCTAGTCATAGATGTGCCTTCATGAGCTTGAGACATTTTTTAAATAGACTCCAAGACCAGAATCAATCCTAGGTTGGTTAGACTGGACAAAGGACCCTATGCTCGGATACCACTTGTTGGAAGTAGAATTACTCTAAGAGGGGGGGGGTGAATTAGAGTAATATATTTTTTAAAAACTCTTATGACATAAAATGTAGATTTGACCCTTTTTGATCTTGATCAGAATGAGACATTAAATATGCAGAAGAGAAGCTTCACTTTGAAAGATTAGACAGATAACACAATCAATTATAAAAAACTCTTGTTAAAGAATGATGTATTTTGTTCATATAAGGCTGAATGAACAACTTTTTAGTGCTTTCTTTTGCAAGGAAATTTAGAATTTCAGATGACTATAAATAACACTTAAACTTTGCACATTAACAACTGAACCAAGAGAATTTAGATGAAACTAAATAGAGATAAAGTATCAAAGCAATTGAAGAAACTAACTTAGCATAAATGGCAGAAGGAAAGATTGTGCAAAATAGACATGAAACAATACAAAAGAGACACAGAAAGATGTCAAGTGGAAAACCCTCTCAGGGTAGAAAAAACCACTCCAAAATTCCTTGCAGGCTTGATCTCAAAAACTAATTACAATATTTTTCTGAGCACCAACTCAATCACTGAAACAATTTGAAGCACCCACTTCAATAGGAGTACCAACTCCTTTTCAATTTTTCTTACTACACAAAATTTGCAAAGTAAGGACCTTACAATTACACTATGTTTGCAATCATAAAATCTCTACAGAACAAAAATACATTTCAATAATCCCAATCACACAATGTACTACTGCAATAGTAAAATAAAATAATCTCTCATGCAAATTTGGATATGATTCTCTCTTTTAGAAATCAGAGACAATATACAATATATCCCTCTTTTTACTTTCTATCTTTCGACAAGTATTCACTCTTTTTCTTTCTCAAAATCTCAACACCGTAATGGCTTACTACCATACATTTATACAAAGAGTGCAAAACAATTATACTTCTCAAAAAACCGTATCTACATATAACCAAGGTTTTTACAAATTTGTAAACCATGCTTTTTAAACCATGATACTCATAATGAGTTTTAATGATAAGAAAAGAAGTTTTGATAACATCTGAAAAAGATAACACCCTTGAGTAAAGCTCAGGTTTACACAAACTAAACTATAATTCTAGCGAAATATTAATTAACAAACCAATTAAGATTAAAACCAGCATAATGTCTCTCAAATTGACAAAAAAAATACCTGTCATGGCGGCCAAAATGTTAGCACCTGATTGTGTAGAAAATTCATAACGGTCTCACTAAGATTCTTCCAATCTTTAGCTCAAAAAGAATCCACAATAGAAACCATCACCCTCCAAAGCTCATATATCATCATACCTTTAGCTCGAGCCAAGTCTCAGCTCAAAATTGCAACAGTATTTTCAATGGTGGTGATAGGGTTAACTGAGTTTGCAAAATGAAACAAAATTTTTGTTTTACCCTATTTCTCTTTACCATCGAGCATTTTGAAAAAATGAATAATAATTTGGAATCCACAAATCGACAACATAATGCTACACTCAATTTCCATATCTCTACCTACTCACAATCCACGTGAGTAAAGAAAATAGTCTAAGAATTTCCATGTCATCATTATATCGCTGCCAAAGTCAAAGTGTCATACCAATTGTCACTGCCAAAGACTTCAAAATAAAAAACCGATACTATTATCACTTTAACAATAGTCATAACCTTCTAAGAACAAATTTTGACCACTTTAAATAGAATATTGTTTCCACAAACTTCCTGTCTTGTTGACAAAGATAGTCACATGTATATTGTGACTTTATATATTGAACACAATACCATATGTTCAAAGAAACCCAATAGGGTTAAGAAACAAAATCACCATGCAAACCTCCTAACCACCTTTTTGTGTCCATCTAATGACACAATCATAGTATCAAACAAAATTCATAATGACTTTAGACAAGTCAAAAAAATTAATAAAAATCCCGATAACATTATAAATGATGTCAATTCAATGAAGGTCAAACACTATAAAGTGTAAGTTGTTGTAAAGTGAAGCTCGAGTTGAGTTACCTTTGCCATGTGATAAACATATAACATATGAATGAAACATGAATAATGCCATAAAGATAACCATAGTAAGCACATGTAAGCCAAAGCTATGAAATGAAAGCATAATCATGGACAAATATACATAATGAAAACTTGGAGATCATGTTAGCACTATAATGACAAAGCCAGTATGTACCATGTCAAAACTCAAGTCACCAAGAAATTCCTGCCTACACATGAATCCAATAATCAGTACCAACAAAACTGGATATAAACCAATCACCACAAAGTTGAATGCCAAGACAAGTATGCCAAAATTGAATATGTCTAAATGTACACACAATGCAACTGAAAATCAATCACCAAGATGCCAAACCGAATCACAATTTTGACATCAAGGACAAATAACAAAAGAGAATCTCAATAGGAGAAGTGTAGAACAAAGGGGGAGAAAATTAATGTGTGAAGAGTTAGTTGTGTTGATGGTATTTTTCACATCATGTGTTGCCATCAATGCCAAAGGGGGAGATTGTTGGATGTTTTGGTTGTGTTGTTGATATGTGGTTGCCATTGATATCAACACTATTAGCATTGGTGATTCTGAAGGCTGTATATGTCGAGGATATTGAGAAAATTATAATAAATATGTTGTAGACATTTTGTGAGGCTAAGAAGATCTGAATGGTGAAAAGTTGTGTACATTGATAATCAGAGGTCACACATTAAAGGGGTTGTTGCTAAGCCTATCTAATATGTTGTCCGAAAATTTTAGTGGTACACATCAAAACTGGAGCGAGTTATGAGTTTTTAAGTTCCTATAGTTATTTTGCTACTGGAGCAGGTGTTTCTGGAAGAAGAGAATGCAATTCTATAAATTGAGTTGTTCTGTATGCTACTGTGATGTTTAGTAATGTTTCTAGATCATTCTCTATCATTTTGGTATGTCTGTCTTGATTGGTGTGCTTGTGATCAAATATTTTCCTTTGTGTGTTCGAGGTTTTCATGTTCTTGGCCGACATGATGGTGGTAGCGTGTTGCAGATCCTTCTGGATTAATCCTTTATTGTTTGGCATGTTCAAGGATGTTAATTTAGGTTTTCATTATGGTGTGACTGACTTAGGTTGGTGCGTATTGAGATTTGTTCATGAATTGGGCTGACAGTTGTAATTTATTCTTTTACTTGTGGCCGACAGATTTATTGATGTAAATTCATGTAGCGGATATATAAGAGTGATTGTTTCTTCATTTTGAAAAGTGTGTGTGTAGTGTATGCTCGATGAATCTATGCAAGATATGTGAATAAAGATCAGATCATTTGAATTCAGAGTAGAGTGTGAAGAAGATTGAGTGAAGTTTGAAGAAGTGTTTATATGCCTAATCGGAACTATCATCAGGCTTTTGTAGAAGCTAATTTATCAATTCAATCTCATCAAATGGACTTAATCTAATTATTTTATGTAAGGCAGTGAGCCTTCCCTTTGAGCAGTGAACTCTAGGAAGTGTTTTTGTTTACATGTGCATTCCTCATTCATTTTTCATTATACTTCCAACAGGGTATAATCTTGTGGACTAACATCCATCGTGGTTTTTCCACTAACAAGGTTTCCAATATAAAATCTTGGTGTTCATGTGTTTATGATGTTTTGTTGATTTATGCTTTCACTGTTAATTATCAGATCTGAGATTAAAGGTTGATTAAGGTTGAATAAGTTTAAATTCTATAACTAATTCACTGCCCCCTCTTAGTTGTCTATCCTTTTTTTTCCAATAGTAATATGATTATGGTTTTGTTTCATATGTTGTAATATTAGATATATAACAGAAAAATAACTTATTGCATGAAATAAATAATAAATTTTCATTTTAAATGTTTTTTTTGAAGAACACGGGTATTCTAGAAGATCAAGATGATCCTCATGATATAGATCCAAAATATGTTGGTTCTGGTATAGATCACATGGAAGAGGATGATGATGATATAGATACAGAAGACACCAAGGCTGATGACGATGATCATGACAAAAATGATGATGATCACAATGGTGATGATGATGATGAGGTTGTTGCTGGTAGTAGCCAGTGACATTCATGATCAAATAGATTGCATCATGGATCATTTTTCATATATCGTTATGGTGCCTCTTTTCATGGTTACTATCATATGTATCATTTTCATGGCCTGTAGTGCCATATTATTGATTTGTATCATTTTGAAATGTATCATTTTGACTTATATCATTTGGACATGCATCATCTTGACTTCTATCATTTTGAATTACATAATTTATCATTTTACTTAAATCATTTGTACATGTATCATTTTGACTTATGTCGACTATTGGACATGTATCATTTTGACAAGTTATTGATCTATTGGCATATTTTACTTTAACTTGTTTTAGTTATATATGATTATGATCTTATCAGTATTGACTTGTCAATTTATATATTAAAAGTGGTCGATGATTTTTAGATGGATATTTATTATGTATGATGATTTTAATTTACTGCTCAAGATGGATGTTGTCAAATTCAATTAAATTATATATATTTGAATCACTTGTTTTAATTATAGATGATGATCATGTTATAATAAATATCTTGTTATTTAATCATATGAGTTAAGTAATTAAATTACTCTCTATAATCATATGAGTTATTTAAGAGGCATGATATATTTAACTAATTAAGTTAAAATAAAACATATTAAATTAATAAATGGAAGTAAAATAGGAAGCACTTTTAGAAATAAAAAAGGAAGTAACAATGGAAGCCAAACAAGAATCAAACCAAAAGCAATCTTGGAAGAAAAACTTGGTGTTATCTAGGAAGCAAAAATAGAAGCAATTTAGGTTCCAAACAAAGAAATAATTAAAGCAATTTTAGAAGCAACAAAAGAAGCAATAATACACGCCATATTAGAAGCAAAAAAAGACACAAAAATGGAAGAAAAGCTAGATGCAACAAGCGACATTATATCATAAGCAAGATTGGAAGAAAAATTCGAAGCAAAATCGGAAACAAAACCAAAAGAAAAACTAGAAGCAAAAATGGAAGCAAAATTGGAAGCCAAACTCGAAGCAAACCTGGAAGAAAAACTAGAAGAAATCCTAGAAGCAACACTGGAAGAAATCCTAGAAGCAACATTGGAAGAAAAACTAGAAGCAACACGAGAAGAAAATGCTGAAGAAACACTAGAAGCAAACCTAGAAGCAACGCTGGAAGAAAAACTGGAAGAAAACCTGGAAGCAACACAAGAAGAAAAACTAGAAGAAAACCTAGAAGCAACACTAGAAGAAAACTTGGAAGCAACACAAGAAGAAAAACTAGAAGTAAAATCGAAAGCCAAACTAGAAGCTTCAAAAGTCGGTGCTAAATCTGACGCTAAATCCGACACCAAAGCGAGATGCAATTTGGCACCAAGTTTTGTGCTGGAAGAAGTGTCCAATTCATGAATAGAAAATGCACTAAATTCTGACACTATTTTAGGCACTCATTGCATTTTTTTGTAGTGAAAATTCCCCTTTTACACTTCCTCACCTTAGAAAACCAAATCCGAAAGAAAAATTCCACATCAGCAAGCTACCTTAATTCCACTTGGTGTTCATCTTTCACATTGGTAGAAGAATAATCATCAGGGAAGCCTGCACGACACATAGACATCCACGCATTGTGCTTACGTCCTTGATGGATTCTCACATCTGAAGTTGGCAAAGGTGTTACACTTCCTATTGGGAATGAATTGTAACATCCCTCTTCGACCAGCCGACTCAAAAATGACTCTTCCCCCTATTTTGGTCTTGAAATGACTATTTTTCTCATTCAATCCATCTTCTTAGAAATTCTAGATCTCTTTTGGGAAATATCTAAGCATTCACTTCACTTCCATCACTTCAAGCAACACTTTGGCACTTCATAGCAACAGAAACAACACTCCATCAACTCCATAGAGAAAGTGTGGAACAAGCCATTGCAATACAGGCTTGAGGTTTTGCAAGACCTCCATTCACCATAGTTGAGTTTGTGGTGATTGTTCAAGCTCTCTTTCTCCATCATTGGCTAGTGAGCTCTTGGTGGAGGTGGTAATGTTTTCACTCCTCTCCTTTATGATTTGGTTGAGTAACACTTCATTGTTTTGCAGTGTTTAATGTGTTCTCTACTTTATTTTCTCCTTTATCATATATTTCTCTATCATTGTTATCTTGGCTATCCGTGGAGGTGGAAACACCAAAACGGAGGTTTGACTAAACAAAACCCCTATATAGCCCCCAACAATTTTCCCTCTTTTTTGTGTAGGTGAGAGAATGTGTGGAGCTAGCTGGTGAATGAGCATCTTTGTGAGATTATCTTTGTCACCTTAGTTCTATTTTATTTACTTTATCATTTCAGTATCTACTTTGTATACTTTCTCATTCTGTTTCACCATTTAGATTGAGTTAGCTAGATTGTTAGTAGGTCTTTTTGGTAGTTTTATTGTGTCCACTATTTTCTAGCCATATGGATGCCAGTGCCCCCAAGAGACACTAGCATGCCACACTGATGTCCCAAAAATGCACTAGCATCCTCAAACAGAGAGTTGTCTAAGGCACAAAACTGACTCCAAAAAGCCAGCTCACCTAGCCTAGATTATAGTTCAGGTCTAAATAGTGGTTGCAGGACCGTACAGTCCTCATCATTCTCATCCCTTGTCTGAAAAACTCCTTTAGAGTGAGGTAAGTTAGGGTGTCCTTCCTCTCTTGGACCTCTGTGACTTGGGGCCTTGAACATGATTGGTCTCCCTCTCTTATATTTTTGGTGAACCTGACATGAACCATTTTGGTTCCATTTTTGTGATATTGAAAGCTCCTTTCCTCGTATTCTAGGATTGTTGTAGGTGTGAGTGTTGTGAGGCCTCAACCTTACAATGCAACCTACAACCCCTAGTAGGAATAGTTGGAGGGTTCAAAAAGTATTGTGTAACAAAACCTTAATTGGGTCACCATTTTGTCCTATAGCCTTTGGGGGGCGCCTGGGAAAGTGTCATCTAGTGTGCATAATGACCTATTTTCTACACCAACCTATTCCCTCTATGCAGCCTATGAGAAATGGTACTTGTATAATCTTCACCTCATAGGATCTACCAATGGGATTTAATAGAGAACCATATCCTATTTACATTCCTGTGTGAATCAAAAAAAACTCTATAGCAGGTGTTCTTGTTGATCCAACATCTCAAGTGAATATCATAACTAAGGAGATCATGCTAATCAAATTTTTGCATAAAGATGGGTACGATGCACCTATGAGCACTATCTACACGTATGATGAGTTTTTGTACCTCCTCTAGGTAGTATTATCCTGTCAATTCTTGTTGGACCTAAATTCGTGAATGTTTTGTTTGAAATTATCCCAGGGTCTGAACTCTTTAGAGTGAAGTTGGGTATCCCCTAGTTGGTAGCTATGAATTTAGTTCCCTCGGTTATGCATAAATTTTTAAAATTCATTCATGAGGGCTCCATACATGTGATCCACGACACTGGCTATAGACCGCCAGTTCCACGTGGTAGTTACTCCTTAGATTACTTTTGGCTTGCACCCGTTGGTCCTCTCCCACCTAAGAAGGACCTCTTGTACCAAACATATCAAAATTATAAGAAAGGGTGCCTAAGGTTGAAAGTGAAATACCCTCCTTCACCTTATTTTGTTTCACATAGCGCGTGTTTGAAAGCTGATAGTGACGCTGCCAAGGCGCGTAGAAGAGAAGAAGGGAAGTGGTCCTGAGACCCCCCTTCTTCCTCTTCCACTATTCAGCCTAACGCTTCCTCTCACCCTATTGTGACACCATTAGGTTCCACCCCATGTCTACGTGAGAACCCTATGGTGCCCTCTTGGTGAAAGCCTAAGTGTCCTGCATTTGAGCTTCTTGTCTTTCCCATGAAGCCTAGGCCCATTCGCTATGGAAGGAGGAAGGGTTCCTATGGGGAGTTCTCTATATATTAGCCTTTGTTACCTCCCACTAATTTTGCTCCCAAATTAGTAAATAGGAAGAGGCCCGCTACTGAAGCACTTGAGCTGACACCTCCTACTACTTCTCAAACTATCCTTCCTACTCCCATTCAAGATTTTGTTCCTCCATTAGAAATGACTATAGTGGACACTCCCATGGCTGAGCAAGAGCCTTCTATTCCTTCATAGCCTCTAGCCTCTAGCTCGAAGATTCAAAGAAACCACCTTGCGCATGAGCGTAAGCAATGATGAAAGGCTCTTGTAGTTGAGCAAGCCACTTTGCAGAAGAAGGATGATGAGATGGCCACCCCTGTGTTAGGGCCTCTTGTTGTGTCTTCCCCGCTCCTTTCTCTTGCTTCTATTCAACCTAGTTTCGTCTCACCTCCGACTCTCATTATGAGTGTGCCTAACCCCAAAAATGTGCAAGTGTTCATCACTCCTTGAGCTGAGCTACCCTTACTGATCTCCCTTTCGGACATTGCTTCTGTTTTGAAACCTGTAGATATGTGGAACACTTCGGTGGTATCTACTGCATTTTTATCCTCCTCTTCCTCTATTCCTTTCACCTCATTTGTAGGGAGTTCAAACCCCCCAATGAATCAAAAGGTAGAGGTTGGTCCTTCCAGTAATGGAGGATGCAAGGGATGGACACCCTCTCCAAAGGGTGGTCCTACACTGACTTGTTCTATCCTAGTAACGAAAACAGTCTCAACTTCCTCTGAGTTCTTCATCGCTCCCAAATAATTTGAAAAGCCTAGTGGTGAATCTCAGTTGTAGTCTTCCCCATCCATTGAGGTAAAACATTGCACTCCAAAAAAGTGCATGTTTAACTCTCTGGATGAAGTTCCAGCCTTGTCAGCAATCTTTAAAAATTCATTGACCCTAGCTCCACAAGAGCTTAGTGGACGGGACCTTGTGGGGCCCTCTTCCTTATCGCTTGTTGTGGGAGGGTTGGAAGATCCTCCCCTTAACATTCCACCACTATAGGCTCATCCTCCTCCCCCCTACAATGATCCAGAGTAGGAAGCAGACAACCTCTTGGCCGATCAGTGTTAGGGGGAGGCCCCTTCTTTATCTTTAGATTAGATATGTGTGTATGTTGTGATTTGTTCACTCATGATCATGCTATGTGTTCCTGGATGACCCTTATCACCCTTTTTGGTGCTTGGATACAAAAGTAATTTTTGTGCCGTAAACCTTCTTCTATCTGTTCCATCATTCTTCCATGTTTGTGACTTTATTTTTAGAAAATTGGGGATGATGCAAAGCATTGGGGTCATTTAAGCTTCCCTTCTATGTTGACCTAATCTTTTACTTTTACTTTTTCTTATGTGCATTCCTCTCGATCTAGTGGGTATTGATGATCTTTCACCTTGCACCGCAGTTACCTATTATTTATAAAAGCATGAGTAGATCTGACCCCATGAAACCAAATAGCCATGTTCCCTTTGTTTGTGTTTGTATATCTCTTTTGCTCTTTTCTTATCCTTCTCTCTTCTTTGCATGAGTTTTCCCTCTCATCTATGATAACACCATCTCTAAAATGGTTTGACTTTCAGAAAACACATTCATTTCCAACGAATCTTTTCTTGAAAGTCCTCATGAGCACTTCCTTTTCAAAACTATATTCACAACTTGGACCCCATATGGAACATGTTTCCTTCATCATGGGTCTGTAAAGAAATAACTTGAGAAATTTCTTTTCAGGTGGAAGTAGCTTTGACCTTCCCCTTGCAAGGGGGAATTTTTCTTCCTTTCAAATTCCTTGATGAAGTGAACATCTTTTGAAAGGACTCCTTGAAGATGAATTTATTTGGGAAAGTACATCCTTCTTGCACTTTCAAATAGCAAATCCCTTTCTCGAGGGACCCCTTTGAAATTTTTCCAACTTGTCAACAGTCTACATTACTATCTGCTTACTTGCCTGCATAACCACTTTTTCACATGTTTTATGTGCGAGTATACATGTCACTTTGTAGGTGCATCTGTGAAGCTGCTTCTTGACTCTGTGGATTCCCCTTTCTCAATTTCCTTCATGTGAGAGATCTTGGAGGATACCTTCCTTGCAAATCTGTGAGTCTATAGGACAATTTTCTTAGTTTCATTCATGTGAGAGATCTTGGAGGATACCTTCCCTATAGGTCTACAGGTCTATAGGGCGCTTTTCTCAGTTTCCTTCATGTGAGAGATCTTAGAGGATACCTTCCCTGCAATTTTGTGGGTCTATAGGGTGACTTTTTTAGTTTCCTTCATTTGAGAGATCTTGAAGGAAACCTTCCCTATAGGTCTGTAGGGTGATTTTCTTGGTTTCCTTCATGTGAGAGATCTTGGAGGATACCTTCCTTTCAAGTCTATGGGTCTATAGGGCACTTTTCTCGGTTTCCTTCATGTGAGAGATCTTGGAGGATACCTTCCCTATAGGTATGTGGGTATGTAGGGAACTTTTCTCGCTTTCCTTCATGTGAGAGATCTTGGAGGATACCTTCCTTGCAGGTTTGTGAGCCTGTGAGGCACTTACTTCTCAAGTATTCCTTCATGTGAGAGATCTTGGGGGTCATCTCCGTGTAGGTCCACAGGACTGTAAGATGCTTTCATTCTATAACTTCATGGTTATGTGGGATTGTGGAGTCTTTTATTCCAGCCTATTCTTTCAAGCTCACCAGATCATGATCTACTTCCTCAATGGTACAATTATACATTTCTAACCCTACCACCTTTCTAATCTACTTTATTGAAGAACTCATCAATATTCATGCTCGCTAAAGTGGGGGAAAAATGTGTAGGAGCGAATTTTCACCCCTCATGCAAATTCCGCTTTTACACTTCCTCACCTTAGAAAACCAAATTTGAAGGTGAAATTCTACATCAAAAAGCTTCCTTCATTCCACTTGGTGTTCATCTTTTGTGTTGATAGAAGAATAACCATCTAGGAAAATGACATGGCACGTAGATGTCTACACGACATGCTTACGTCCCTAATGGATTCTCACATCTGAATTTGGCATAGGCGTTACACTTCCTATTGGGAGTGAATTGTAACATCCCTCTTTGCCCAACCAACCTGAAAATGGCTCTTTCCCCTATTTTGGTATCTTTCTCATTCAATCCATCTTCTTAGCAGTTCTACATCTCTTTTAGGAAATCTCTAAGCATTCACTTCACTTCCATCACTTCAAGTAGCACTTTCACACTTCATAGCAGTAATAACAACACTCCACGAACTCCATAGAGAAAATGTGGAACAAGCCATTATAGCAAGGGCTTGAGGTTTCGCAACACCTCCCTTCACCACAGTTGAGGTTGTGGTGATTGTTCAAGCTCTCTTTCTCCATCATTGGCTAGTGAGTTCTTGGTGGAGGTGGTAACGTTTTCACTCATATCCTTTATGATTTGGCTGCGTAGCACTTCATTGTTTTGTAGTGTTTATTGTGTTCTCTACTTTATTTTCTCCTTTATCATATATTTCTCTATTCTTGATATCTTGGTTGTCTGTGGAGGTGGAAACACCAAAATGGGTGTCTGACTAATGTAGACCCCTATACAACCCCAAACAATTTTCCCTCTTGCTTGTGTGTAGGTGAGAAAACATGTGGAGCTAGCTGGAAAATGAGCATCTATGTGAGATTATCTTTGTCACCTTAGTTTTAGTCTATTTACTTTATCATTTCAATATCTACTTTGTATACTTTCTCATTATGTTTCATCATTTAGATTGAGCTAGATAGGCTATTATTATTTTTTTTGTTAGTTTTACTATGTCCACTATTTTCTAGCCATACAGACACTAGTGTGCTCGACAGATGCCAGTGCACCATGCTAACGTCCTAGAAATACGCTTTTATCCTTAGATAGAGGGTTGTCTAAGGCACAGAACTGACTCAAAAAATTGAGATCGCCTAGCCCAGATTATTGTTTGGGTCTGAAGAGTAGTTGTGGGACCTTATAGTCCTCATCATTCTCATCTCTCATTTGAAACATTCCCTTAGAGTGAGGTAAGTTAGGGCAGCCTTCTTCTCTTGGCCCTCCATGACCTGGGGCCTTGAACATAGTTGGTCCCCCTCTCTTACACCTAGAAAAGAAAGAGAACATAAAGGAGTTTAAAAAATGCATTCCAAAAGTGAGAAGAAGAAAGAGTTCACAAACATTCATTGCAAAATTCAAGCCATTTGACAAGCACCAAATTTGGTGCTCACTAAATGGTAACTCCATTTGGAGAGTTCCAAATTTGGTGCTCCCCAAATTTAGCGAGTGCAACATGGATTGTTATGAGATTTTTTTGCAATTTAGTACCAAAATTGAGTCACCGATCCATGCACTGACCCTGATGTTCTTTTCTATACCATCCAAACATATATCAACAAGCCTAGGAAAAAGTACCATCACACACTTAAGATAGGAAATGAATTCCACACTACCCTATCATTTCCCCAATCAATAAAATTAAATGTTATATAAATTCAACACCTTGAGGCTTCATATCAATAGGCATGGTACTTAGGCCTTACTCAAGTCTTTCACAAAAGAAATCAACACACTCTAATTCATTAGGTCTATCTAATTTTGGTATTTAAAAAAAAATATTTCATGAATCAAGCATGAAAATAATATGGGAATTCATCCTCATATCTTTTTATATCACATAATGCATAAATAGATTAAAAAAATTCAACCATAGGTTCACATTCTTCTTTAAAATTTTATTGATTATACAAAATCCTAGTGTTAGATAAAATTCATTATTCATTGAACACAAAAATGATCCATGAATACTATCTTAATATCTTGTCATAAACAAATAGAATTCATAGGAATATATTAAAACCAATCCCAAGCATTATTTTCTAAAGTTCTTACAAAAAAAAAACATGACAACATCTTCCTCTTCTAGATTTGACAATCCACCATCAAACGGGTGAAAACCTACAATTGTTTGATGTTGACTCTTCATAATCTCCTCTAAACTTAGGAAAGTATTCATTTATTTCTCTAAGAATAGAGTGTGGATAACC
Source organism: Sequoiadendron giganteum (assembly GCA_007115665.2). Taxonomy (NCBI): domain Eukaryota; kingdom Viridiplantae; phylum Streptophyta; class Pinopsida; order Cupressales; family Cupressaceae; genus Sequoiadendron; species Sequoiadendron giganteum. The sequence goes on along the minus strand of CM021107.1, from coordinate 118,849,146 downwards.
CTTAATTTACTAAAATCTAGAGGGTTATATCTTTCAGTAGAGAATGTTTTTCTTTGATGGTATGACTCTAGTTCAGTCATGGCATCATAGCTTGTAGAGGGGGAGCCAAACTATCTATACATTTTGCAAAAGAAGATTTATCCCTCTACAAGTATCTAGCTTTTCTACTCCCTTTACCACAAAAGATTAGAATATCCAACTTTCTCAACTCCCTTTTCTAACAGTGCCTTAAAGCATTGAATAAGGGACAATATTTACTAGAATTTTATTGTTAAACTTCATTCAAAATACAATAATGGACAAATACTTGAAAAATATGGCAACCAAAATCTTCTCATGATGTAAAATTTTGTTGTAGAGTTGTCACCTCTTAAAATAGGACAACATCTTCAAGAAACAAGAAGCTCCTTCCAAGATATAGTTTAGTTTTGAGTTCTCTCCACCAGCAGAGCACCAAACTTCAAGAACATGCAAAAATGTTGCAACAGGTTCCTTCATAAGTATAAAGGTCCTTGGATCATTCAAGTTTTCTTCAATGGATTACTCTTTTTTTTCCACACCAAATTCACCAATCTATTGGTGACTCAAATGGGGAGATTCAACTCTTAAAATAATAGATATAACCATACATTCATAGTTCTTTCCTAGTAGAGTTGCCAATCTGCTGGTTTCTTTTCCCATTGAACCTTAAAAATCCTCTAAAGGACAACCAACTCTTATGCTCAAGGAATTCAAGATTAGGGGCCAACAAATGAAAGATGCATTTAACACTTTTATCCCCTGCACTTCAGGCTCCATAGGACCTAGGTGCGTATCCTTATATGAAACTAGATGCATACAAGAAGCTATGGTTTTATTATAGTGTCTAGAAGATAAGATTCATACATATGATAAGGGCCTATAGGGTTAGTTACACCCCTTTTATCATTTAATTTCAGGTATGAAGTAGGAAACATTATGTAAATCTAAACTAATAAAGCCAGGAAAAGGTATTTTGAATATAAAATTATTTTTGAGGATGGGGGGAGGAAAAGCATGTAAGACTAGTACCTACCTTGGGCTACAAAGTCATATATTATGCATTTTATGATGAAAAAACCAAACATATCTTGGGGGTATTCTAAATAGATAATCACCTTCTGATAACCTAACCTACACAAGATTTCTATACAACTCTACTTATAAATCCATCTGAGAACATAATATCTTAACTATCTTCATGCAAGAATTTACAATACTCCTTGAATGATATGAAAGAAGATAAACAGTTCCAAAAAAAAGTGTTTGAAGAACCTAAAATAGCCTTGCTATTAAGACTGAAAAGATATTAAATTTTAGATCTAGACACAACTACATACTAGCATATATTAATATATGCCACATTTACAAGATACAAAGACAGTGTCACATAATGGCTTACAAACATAGATCTTCACCTTCCAACAATACACTTGCTATACATAGCATCTTGGGACCAAAACCTCAAAACCATAGAAAGGAGAAAAAAATTTGAACCCTTACAAAAACAATTAAACTTACCTTTATAGTTGAGGCATAACTCAAAACTCGACTAGGCACAAACCCTAGCCTAACTAGGGTTTACCCAAGCTTAGAAAATATTTTCCCAAGAGAAAAATTTGACCAAATCTAAGAAGATATCCATCATTAAAGATCTTGACATCCATGCTAGGCTCCTATACAAGCAATGAAGAAAACCCAAACAACCAACAAAAAATCATGGTAAGGAACAGATCTCTGCTAGAAAGGACACTTGCAACCCATAAAGAAGCATTGGAAACACCTCATCCCAATAAGAGTAGGTAAAAATAACATTAAATTCCATCCCTATCCTCCCAAATATCAAATCAAGTCACCCAAAAAATCACTACTATATACACCTAAAATTGGTCTGGAGCATCCGATTAATTAAATACACATTATTTGATTAATTATTCTATTTCCTCTATTGTTTAAATAAATAGAAATATTTATTTAATATAGTTCACATTCAAATTCATCTTAATTAAATAAACAAAATTAAATACTTTGTTCGATTTAATTATCAAATCCCTATTTCAATCTATCACATCATTCTCAAAATAATTAAATAAAGACAAAACACTTTATTTATTAATTACCATATTCCTCTGATTAATTTAATAAACGACTATCCTATAGTTTGTTTTATTAAATTATTTATCTCCCTTTCCTAATTTAAATAAATCAAAATATTTGAATTAAGCATAAAGGAATATTTCAATCTACATTCTCTCAAAAATGAATTAGATTTCCTATGTCTAATCTATGTCTAAATTTGTCACAATTAATGCTTTGAAACTTCACAAGAAGTTTTGGAGACAAATTGGAGGAAAATTTGGAATTTGATCTCTCAATCCTCTTCCATCAATCCTTCCTCTTCTCTTTCCTGGTGTTTTCATGGGTAGAGACAATCTCCATCTTTCTCTCAATCTCCTTCATCTCTCACCATTCAATCCTCTAGATTGAATCCAAGCCTCTCAAAGCTTTCCCTATGCATTTCTACAACCAGGAAATCTATAAATACAAGCCTCATTGAACCAAGAAAAGGATCCAGATAATCAAGCTTTTGCACCCTTACTCTATAGGAATCCAGGCATCAAGTATCAAGCATCAACATTCAAGCAATTCAACAATCAAGCTTCACATCAATGGTTGCCTCTTGTAGCTGCAATTATTTGTTTCATACATGCTAGTTTACATTGTTATAATCTAGTATTGCATTTTAGTATCATCTCGTTCTTCAGATAGTCATTTTAACATTCATAGTGCTTAATAATCTGAGAGCAATTTAGATTTAATAAATCTTTGGAGATAGAGAGCAATAGGATGCTTTCAATTGATTACTTTGTTGAATTGATTCAATTTGTTTAATCATTGATATAATGTCGTATTAAGAAGTGTATTTATGTTATTTACCTCATTCCACACTTACAATTTGATGCCCACCGTGGGGCATTAACCCCAATTTTATCGAAATTACAATTTTTCTGGAAAGTGTTACACAGGTTTTACAGCGTGATTTATTTTAGCGCTTTCGTTAAAAATTTCAGCGCTTCCGGTCCCTGTTTCAACACTTTCAGAGTTTTGGCGCTTCCGGTTACTGTTCTAGTGCATCGGGTGTTCTAGTGCTTTCAAGACAAACTTTGGCACTTCCGGTCACTGTTCTAGCGCATCGGATGTTTTGGTGCTTTCATGACAAACTTCGGCACTTCGATACACTATTTCGGCACTTTCGGGTTTTAGCACCTCAGGTAACTATTCTAGCGCTTCGGTGCCATATTTAGGCACTTTTGTAAAAACAGTCTGGATCCGATGCTTCCGTGGCCAGATCTTACATTTTTTGGCAGTTGGAATAAAATTGATCAATCTAGGGTAGTCACTTCAAAGTTTTCTAAAATTGATCAATCTAGGGTAGCCACTTCAAAGTTTTTAAAAATTGATCAATCCTAGGATAGTCATCACATTATTACAGTAGAAGTTCAAAAGAACATCATGATTTCAGTGAAGCAACACCTTCACTTAGATTAAGAATCTTTCTTTTTAGGCTTAAAATAGAACAAACCTATATCTTGTGCTTGTAGTGATTAGGCGTATGCTCTCCCCTTAACTGGGTGACCAAAGTGCCAGATTCACTTTTCTTTTGTCATTTACGCTTTATTAAATCCTTTAGTAGGCCTGCCGTAGTGGGAAAAAGTACTCACCCTATGGGAATGACCTAAGTGGGAACAACCAAAGCTAGGTTATCCAACCCACTATAATAAAAATGCAAATTGTTGATGAAAGTCCAAATTGATGGTAGTAGGCAAGATAACCATCCCCAAAATCTTTGTTTTAAATATTGGGAGGTCTCCTGAGGGAGTTTATCTATTTGTCACACCGAACGGAACCCTATCTACGAACCATAGAGTAGTTTCCCGCCGAGTCAGTATCCATACATTTTCATACTCACGGTGCAATGGGAGGGAAGAATCTGCCCCCAAGGCACTCACCATATAATTACCAAGGATTGTTTTCTCAAGGGATTCGGTATCTATATCCGTCACTTTGAGTACGCACCTAGCAATGACAAAAACATGGGCACCCTCTAGGGGGTGACACTGTTGTGTGAGTCAACGTAATTCAAGATGTGGGTTGTGAGTATAATGATGACCTACTTGTCCTTAAGTGTGAGTCTGCTTGATTTGTTTAGAACTGTTAAAACAACCCATCAAAATCAATAAAAATCATTCATGGTTTTTGAACATACATGATCTTTTCAGTTAAAATCAATTATTCAAAATTGTTTGCTGTGTTTTCACAAAGAATTATTAAAACCAGATTAACGATCATCCTGAAAACAATAAAGTCAAGTCAAATCAGAAAAACTCTATGCTTAGAAAGTGGAAGTCCACCATGTTTCTCAAAAGGAAAATCAAAGTCTCAAAACCTAAGAAACCTGACGGTAATAAATTGAGAAGACAACGTTTTCTATACCAAAATCGGAAACTCTTGTTATAACATAGAACATTCACCCACCGCTATCACGATTTTGCAGTAGAACCACTATTTTCACGAGCCTTCTTCCAAAGAAGAGCTCTCACTCAGTTTCACAATCACAGTTAGCACATTCATCATGTTTTTCTTCCACGGTCCTTGATACGGTATGCCACAAGGCCACATCAACTTTTACAATAGAGAGTCTTTAAGTCCTATTTTTAGAAGCTCTAGAAAAACCTGTTTTAGCGCTTCTAGTCACTGTTTTAGTGCTTCTGGTAAAATAGTGCTTTCGGGCACTGTTTTAGCACTTACAGTCTCTATTTCAGCGCTTCTGGTAAAGTAGCGCTTTCATAAATTTTTGTGGCACTTCTATGCACTGTTTCAGCGCTTCTATCAAGTAGCGCTTCCATCAATTTCTACGGCACTTTTATGCATTGTTTCAACGCTTTGGGTAAAATAGCATTTCTGGTCTTTGTTCTAGCGCTTCTGTGAAATAGCACTTTTGTACTCTATTTTAGTGCTTCTAAAAAAGAGAGTTCAAAAATCTTACCAGTCAGTCTGTCTATCTTTTATTCACAATCTTCACCAGAACACAAGTTTCTGTTCATCTGAATCACTGTCCAAAGACCAAAGTCGGAAAGGTTTATACAAATTTCCAAACTTATCAACTGAAACAAGATCTTGCAAATTACAAGTGTCAAAATCAATTACTACACTGAAGTTTCATTATCAAGATACTATCATCCTTCATCATGAAACAAAGTATAGTAATTAACTTTTTAAATATTGTCTCAATCAATAAGATCAGTCATCTTATTTGACTTTGTTTAAAAAGGTTCAAATTGACACTATCCTACACATAAGATCAACATTTCAGAAGAAAGGGCAAAAATTTGTATGCCAATCTTCACTAGGTCCCACAAACAGAGACTCTTAGAACAAGAGTTTGAATCATCTAAAAACATGGCAGAGGAAAATCCTTGGAACACTCTAAACCGCAACGACAAAAATGAAATAACTCAAGAGGATATCCAAGCGGCTCAACAAGATCCCAAGTTTCACATATTTATGGAAAAAGTTTTGGAACAAGATATGGAAAACTATCTTTTAATGTTGGCCGGATCATGGGCAAAACTTCCAAAAGATTTTGATGTAAACCGTTTGAAAGATGCAATGGAAACAAATGAAACAGAGATACCACTACCAACACAAACAATAGATCCAGTTGTTGCTTTAAGTTCACAAATGCAATTATTACAGCAATAGATACATGACATGATGAAAGGAACTACCAAAAGATATGCGATACAGGACATTTGTCCTTATCCTTTTGACGCAACAGTTGGTTTGCTACCTTTTCCAAGGCACTGTGAATTCCCAAAGTACAATAAGTACAATGGACAAACAGATCCAATAGATCATATACGAGAATTTAAAATGATGAGTCTTGAATTTTCTCAAGAAGAGACTTATTTGATGAGGTTATTCCCAAGAAGTTTGGGAGGTGCATGTATGGAATGGTTCTCAAAACTGCAACCTGGTATCGAAACGTTTGAGGAACTTATTAACAAGTTTATCTCTCAATATTCATTCAACATCCAAAATGATGTTACTATCAAGGATCTCTACAACTTAAAGCAAAAACAAGGAGAAACATTCTTGTCCTTTCTCCAAAGATGGCGATGATTGTTCACTAGGTATCCTTGATCTATTCTAGAGGAAGAAAAGATGGAATTATTCATTGAGAACTTGACAGAAGAAATGAGTTATAGGCTAGAATTACAATGTCCACCCACTTTCGAAAAAGTCATAGAAAATGGTCTTCAAATTGAGGAAGCATTAGTGAAATGGGGAGTTATCAAACATTACAATGACAAATCGAATAACTACTCCAATCAACACTCAAGCAATGACAAACCAAAAATTTGGCAAAAGAATCGCAACACAAATGAAACAACAAGTGATTCACAAAATGTCAAACCAGTTTTCAACTTGACTGCATCTTCTTCAAACAATCAAAACAGTGACCAAAAATTCCATTCAAATACCATGCAGAACAACGAATGCACAAAAACACTACCATATCAAAAACCATCAAATCGACGAAGGTTCACACCTTTAGGTCAATCAATGGAATCAGCAATGAAGGAACTAGTTACCAGAGGCCTTCTCACTACATGGGAAGCTAGGTTTTGGGATCCAAAAGTCAAACCATCATGGTGGAATGACGTTGATTATTGCAACTATCATAATAACAAAGGTCATAAAACAAATGACTGTATGGAATAGAAACATGCAGTACAAGATTTGGTGGACAGCAACAAAGTGTATGTGGAAGGACCTCAAAATAATAACGATCATTCGGCCTTCAAAGATCCTTTTCCAAATTATGACAAAGGTGCATCATCATCAAATAGCAAAGGGAATAACGCCAATCATGTCTATAACACAACAATCTTGTGTCTATCTGAAGTCAAAAATTATCATGCATTTAGTGATAACATTGATGAAAATGAAACCAACAACATTACCTCTTTGGATTTATTCCCAAGTGTGCAAAACTCTAATAATCAAATCAATGTTTTAAAAATCAGAGATAATCAAGAACATCAACCAGCAAACATCATGACTCGGGGGCAATCAAAAGTAATGTTAAGGGGAATGGGATCCACACATGTGGTTCCACCTCCATCACATTATGATATTAACAATCAAATGCAAAACACCCCCCGAGAGAATCAAGAACGTCAACCAGCAAACATCATGACTAGGGGGCAAGCCAAGGTAGTATTAAAAGGAGTGGGATCTCAACGTGTGGTTACGCCTCAATCTCATTATAACATTGTTGATCAATTACAAAACATCCCCGCCCAAATCTCAATATTGGAACTCCTTAGGTTGTCACCATCACATAAAGAAGTTCTCGAGCAAGCATTAGTTGCCACAACCGTACCAAATAATTTGGATGTTTGTCAATTCCAAGCTATGGTGGGACATCTGACTACCCCTCATAACATAGCATTGCATATGGAAGTCTGTATCCATAATCATCATGTTAAGAGTGTTCTAATAGATGGGGGAGCTGGTTTGAACTTTTGCACCCTCAAATTAGTCCATGCACTAGGATATTCCGAAGATGCTATTGATGCTCGACGGAAGATGACCATCAAAGCTTATGATGAGGAGGAAAGATCATCCAAAGGTTTGATTGTATTACCCATTCAAGTGGGACCTGTGATGAAGCATATAGCATGTCAAGTATTAGAAAGAGAATTGACATACAATATACTCTTAGGACGACCCTGGATTCATGAAATGCAGGCCGTACCTTCTACATACCATCAATGCCTGAAGTTTCCAGTAAACGGACAAGAGGTGACTATAGCTGCTGATTATAATCACCCACAACATTGTGACACATTAAGAATATCTCAAGACACTTTTGTCCCTCACAACAGGGAGGCTTCAAGTTCATCATCATCCAAGAATGAACAAAGTCCAAGCATCTCTACCAAGTGGGTGCAAAAGAAAGGTAAAGAAAAGGAAACAAGTCATGATGAAACAAACAATCTGGATACACAAACTTCTCTATTCGACAAATTTCAAAAGCAAGTTCAGTTGACAGATAAAGGAATGGGATAGTACTTAATGGAGCAATCGCTTAACTTATCATAGTTAATGCCATCTCCTAGGAAATATGGTCAACCATCACTAATCAAGCCTCCAACATCTGTACCTACCATAGTTCTTCACGAAACATTTGTAAAATCTGGAACCATAGCAGAAGAAACAGACAACAAAGCAATCCTAGATTGGCTATACAAGGATGAAGAAACATCAACATCAGAGACCGATACCAAAAATATTAGCATCAACACATAAAAGTATGGAAAAGGAAAGGATATTCTTGAAAAGATGGGTTATGAAGGACAAGGACCATTGGTATTAAGAAAGGAGGGAATCTCAGAACCTATCACACCTCTCACTCTCCTTACAAAAGAAAAACCAGGACTAGGATACTCTGAAGAAGAGAAGCAGGAGCTAAAAAAGACAGCTATGGAAAATATCCTTCACTTTAGAGATGGTTTTGAAACAAACTCAAATGAATATGAGTGGGCATTACCTTGTGATCTACTTGTCATTAATATTCCAGTCGATGTGATTCAAAAATATGCACCTACACGTGAGGAGGGCCAAGGCTCTAGGTCTAGACCATTTGTCGAGGGATTACTAAATATTGATGACTCTAGAGAGGATGAACATAATTTGAGTGAACTAGATGATTTCAAAGAGGGTACCATCATGGATCTCGATACCCCAAATGACAATTATGATGATATTGTTGTCCTCACCCTTACCTCCATTGACCTAAATCAACCTGATGATACCATGCCATTAATCCATCCAAAACTTATTGATTGGGAGCCTACCGAACCATTGACTGTACCAAATTTTGAAAATGATGATGCTATCATGCATTTCCTTTGTCATACCAAACCTGATACAAATGCTATCCATAATACTCATAACAATACGACTCAGCAAGAGGGTGTCAAATCTTCCAGTTGCAAAAATGAAAACAAGCAAAATAGATCTAATGGTGAAAACCATTCTATGGCAGCATTAGATCTGGAAAAAGTAAAAATAAAGAATGCATCCAATGGTGAAAACCTTTCTGAGGCATTAAAGGATGGAAGATTTGATACTCTCCTAGAACACTATCATGATCAATCATCAATTCTGGTCGAACCTACACAATCAGTGGACATTGACACATAAGAGAGGGAAAAAGTTCTACATCTAGTAGAATCAATGACTGATCAAGAAAGACTAGAATTTATCAAATTCTTTAAAGCAAGAAGCATCAACTTCGCTTGGTCATACTATGATATGCCAGGCTTAGATCCAAATCTGCTTATGCACCATTTGTCTTTTCCCACAGGAATCAAGCCTGTTAAGCAAAAATTAAGGAAAATGCATCCTCACATCGCATTAATGGTAAAAGCAGAATTAAAGAAATTATTGGATGCTAAATTCATAAGGTCTATAGATTATGCTGAGTGGATATCGAACATAGTACCTATTTCAAAGCCATACAATAGCATCAGAATCTGCACAGATTTCAAGGATCTCAATAAAGCATGTTCGAAGGATGATTTTCCACTACCAAACATAGACATCATTGTGGACTTGATGGCAGGGCATGCCATGATATCAATCATGGATGGCTTCTCTGGATACAATCAAATTAGAATAGCTCCAGAAGATCAGGAGAAGATGGCTTTCACATGTCCATGGGGAACTTTCTGTTGGAACGTCATGCCATTTGGTTTAAAGAATGTAGGAGCAACTTATCAAAGGGAAATGACTACGATCTTCCATGATATGATGCACACTTTCATGGAGGATTATGTGGATGACATCTTGGTGAAATCTACTACAAGGGAAGAACATCTGTATATTCTTCATAAAATCTTCACACGGCTGGAGAAATTTAATGTCAAATTAAACCCTAAGAAGTGTGTCTCCGGGGTTACATCAACAAAGCTACTAGGATACATTGTTTCAGCAAAGGGCATTGAGGTGGATCCAAGAAAATTCAAAGCAATTATGGAGATGCCACCTCCTAGAAACATCAGCCAACTCAGATCACTACAAGGACGGCTTCAATCAATCAGAAGATTCATCTCCCAACTAGCAAATAGAAGTCATCCTTTCAATCATCTATTGCATAAACACGTAGTTTTCATGTGGGATGAGAAGTGTGAAGCGACATTCAATCAAATCAAACAATATCTAATGTCACCACCTGTTCTCATACCACCAATAGAAGGAAGACCCCTCATTTTGTACATTACCATGACAAATATATCTTTGGGGGCACTATTAGCACAAGAGGACCATGAAGGAAAAGAGCATGCCATCTACTACATCAGTAGAAATTTAAATAGCTATAAAATAAACTATACATTCATAGAAAAGTCTTGCTTAGCAGTGGTGTTTTCTACTCAAAAGTTGAGACACTACATGATGGCTCATACAATCAAGTTAATTGCAAAGATTGATCCTTTGAAGTATCTACTAAGTAAAGTTGCCTTAACAGGTAGATTGGAAAAATGGCTCATGCTCCTAAGTGAATTCAACATTCAATATGTCGAGAGAAAGGTAATCAAGGGACAAGCAATTGCTGAATAGCTAGTTGAAGCTCCTCTACCGGATAATCGCCCGATGACAATGGAATTCCTAGATGCAGAAATCATGACAGCAATGCCCCAACAATGGATATTATATTTTGATGGATCGTATACACAACGAGGATTAGGAGTAGGGATTTTGTTCATCTCTCCCCAAGGACACACAATTCCAAAATCATACAGACTCATGTTTCAATGTACCAATAATGTGGCAGAATATGAAGCATTGATTATAGGGGTCAAGATTGCAATTCAATGGAAAATCACAGATTTACAGGTCTATGGGGACTCTCAACTGGTTATTTATCAAGTCAATGATGAATATCAGACCAAAGATGACAAATTTATGCCTTACAAGCAGCAAATAGATAATCTGAAATAATCCTTTGCTAGTATCAAGTTTGATCAGACTCCAAGAGTGGAGAACAAAGCTGCAGATGCTATGGCTATGATCGCTTCATTACTACAATTGCCTGAGAAGCATGTTTGTTATGAGTTTATGGTAGAACAAGTATCATGTCCTTCCCATTATCAATTAGAATCTACTACCATATGTCATTTAGAAACCACTGAAACCTCCATATACGAAAAAACCTATGTTTATCTGAAAGATGATATCCTACCTCCTGACCTTTCCAGGAATCAAAAACGCAACTTTATCCGTCAATCCGCTTGACGTAATTTAATCACAGATGTCCTTTATCGTCGAGGTCTTGATGATACACTACTCTGATGTCTAGAATGCAATGAATCTGAAATGGCCCTATGAGAAGTTCACGAGGGTATTTGTGGTACTCACTCGAGTGGGATAACCCTCGCCAAGAAACTCCTCCGTTTGGGATATTATTGGCCTTGCATGGAAAAAGAATCATATCATTTTGTTAAGAAATGCCAAAAATTTCAGGTTCATAGCAATCTGATTCATGCACCGACACAAGAACTACATCCTTTCACATCAACATGGCCTTTCTGTCAATGGGGCCTAGATCTGGTAGGCAAAATACATCCATCTTCATCTAATGGACACAAGTTCATTATTGTGGCTACAAAATACTTCACGAAGTGGATAGAGGCAGTACCTCTTACTACCATCACTGGGAAATAGATCTCCTCATTTATCTTGAACTACATCATTTGTTGATATGGAATCCCTTAATCTCTAATCACAGACAATGGACAACCTCTCAAGAATCAAGATGTCCAAGAGTTATGTGAAAAGTTCCACATCCAACATCATTTTTCAACACCATACTATCCTCAAGGGAATGGCCAAGTAGAGGCATCAAACAAAACCATACTCAAAATTCTCAAAAAGACGGTTAACGATGTTGGACATGATTGGCATGTTCAACTCAATCCTGCACTATGGGCCTATAGAACAAGCATCAGAACACCAACGGGAGCTACACCATTTTCTTTGGTATATGGATCAGAAGCCATATTACCCATTGAAGTTGAAATTCCATCCCTTCGTGTATCACTCAGAGGTATCATTTCAGATGAAGATTATAGGTTATCTACATTGCAGGAACTGGAATTGCTAGATGAGCATTGTCAACAAGCTGTAAATCATCTAACAGCTTATCAACAAAGGATGTCAAGGAGTTACAATCACAGGGTAAAACCAAGGGTCTTTTAGGTTGGTGACTTGGTACTAAAGGAAAACCCTAGAAATCAGCAAGACAGGGAGAAGAAAGGAAAATTTGAGCGTAATTGGCTTGGTCCATTTGTTGTCATATCAGCTATCAACGTCAGAAGGAGGTCTATTTGATGAACCTATCAACAGTATTCATCTCAGAAAATTCTATGCTTAAAACTCCTAGTGCACGGGGCAAGAAAATCTGAAAAATTGTTTCCTTGGTGAAAACCTAGCAAATAGGCATCTTGGCAAACACAAAAATTAAAAAAAAAATAGAAAATACAAAAAGAAAGAGAAAAATGAGAAAATACAAAAACACAAAGGGTGTAATCAAAGCATTTGATGAAAACCTGGAAACAGGCATCATATGTGATTCTAAGATCAGCTTTCCCATCTATTATGAACATATCAAGATCATTCATTTGGCAAGTCAGTACCATTCCATATCATGTCAGTCATCTTGCTATCATTACATCCATTATCAAAATCATGTCACATGGTCAACATATCACTCCATAGCTTGGGGGAAACATCTGGATATCATTAGGGGCAATTAAAACGTATCAATTTCACCAGTCTGTGAACACAACAGTATGGAAGAAAACCAAAACAAAGATCAAAGCACAATGTCAATCATCATCAGAAAAGCATCAAACATCCGTATCATATCAAAAAATCCAAAAACATGTCAAAAAAGTAAGTCTGAAAAAGCAACTTTCAAAAACATAGGTCTGTGTCAGTTGAACTACGTGGTCTCTGCATGTGTAACGTAGGCAAGGCTAATCTTGATCAGCCCCCAAGACCCCTAAGATAGGATAGTAGGTTAGGTCTTTAGTCAAAAACTCAAAAATCAAACATGTCAAAATCAGGATGGATGATCTAAAAATCTGAATAATGAATGGAACACTTTAAGTAAACAATGGATAAATTGTACTTTCGATTATCATTACTTTAGAGTTACTCAATGATGTATTGAACTAGAGGAACAAGGAAAAAGAATGATATTTTTATTATCTGCTGTCTGTATGATAATCATATAAATGTGTGAATTTTCGGGGGATGTGCTATGCAAATGTATCACCAATGACATTCAGAATTCACACACTCAAATGATAATCTTTGCCTGTTTATGCAATGAATGCTCAAGTCATCTCGGTTCAATTATACCTCGATGCTTGTGTTCGATTGCAATATTAAAAATCATGAAAGAAGTACTCAGGTCATTATTGGTCTAACCAAATCATTAACGCTTGTATTCATTTTCAACATTCAATAAAGCTCTATGATGATACCAAGTACAAAAAGACTATTAAAATGACATTTGTTTCACATATAGCTGCATGTTAAAATTAGATTGCATTCATCATGATTCATTATCTGTAGAGTATTGGTTGCATAAAGATTTCCAAATCAATGATTGTCTAATCTACAAAAAAGAGAATGAGTATACTTGACATAAAATCATCAAAAACATATAGCATCATCATTTGCATCATCATTTCATCATTCATATTTTTCATCATGCATCATAAATTCTAACATCAGTGCATCAGGTTCATTCTTACCATAACACATTCATTACATTACCATTTATCCAACATCATATGCATACATTAATTACCATCCATACATTTTCTCATTCATCATCATCACATTTGAAAATAACAAAAAAAGCATTCATCCATCTATTTCATACATTTTGATCACATTTAAAAACATTCATATAAATCATCATTTAGAATCCATACATCACATCATATATCCACATATCATTTATCCATCCATACATACATCATTACATCATTACATTAAAATAAATCATCATTTATCATCATCACATTTAGAATAAGCTCATCACATAAAGCATATAACAACATCCATCACATAGAAATCATGAAGCCATCATCATAATCATATCAAATGCATCTCATATATATATCAAAAATGTCAAGTATACAATGACGTTGGACATAAAAATACATCATCATACAAAGAGATACATCATAAAATATATCAGTGAGGATCACAATAGCCTCTATGACCTGCTACTGCTAGAATGTGTAAGCCCAATAGGACCTGTACCTGTACCACCACCACCCCCAGAAGGACTTGGATCTCTAGGATCTCTCCGTGAAGGCTATGTCACTCCCTCACTAACTGTCTGTGTATGAGTCTGCCCTGATCTTGATGGGGCATAACTGACTCGACGCTCGGCAGGCACTACATCATGGTAATGGCCCCGGTAGAACTTTGCCTCTCGGCCAGCCCGCAAAACCTCTCTCATATAATCACCGATAGAGGTGCCATTGGCCAATCTTTGGAGGGTATCTGTTGTCTCCTATGCCCTCTCAGCTATCTGCCGACCACTGTCTCGCTCGAATGTCAATGTATCAACCTACGTCTGCATGGCAGCTAACTGCCCCTGTACCTATGTGTGAGTCTGTTCCTGTGCTTGCATCTATGTCTGAGTCTACACAAGCATGCCCCGAGCCTGTACCAACTGCCCCTACAATGTCTGAACCTGTGCTTGCAAAGTCTGGACCTATGCCTGGAGCCCAGCTATCTGTCTCTACTGCCCAACTACTGGCACTGTCACTGCCTACCTCTTACAAGGCCTACTAGAAGAAGGTGCACTATGAATGTATGGCCCTGCCCCTCTGTATCCTCCACTCCCACCATCACTGTCCCCACTGCTGCTGCTATCCTCACTGCTACTCTCTGAGCTCTCATCTGTTGGGATATCACCCTCACCACTGGCCACATCCTCTGCCACATCCTCCTCTACTGGTAAAGGTGTTGGCTCATCAGGGATAGTAATATGAGGATGAGGGACCAAGGCCAAGAATGCTGCGTAATCCTCTATGAAAGCTACCTCTGATATGTCTCTTTGCATGTCCCACGGAGATGGCTGTAATGCTCTGTATCCCTCTACAATGATGTCATAATAGAGTGTGGGACCCCAATCCAAAATATCCATCCATCGTCATGCATAGTGGGCTACTCCCTATGGCATGCACTGAACAATGCCATACTGTCTGTAAACCCGATGGAGCAAGAATCTCTCGAGAACAAAAGGAGTCTGGCCAATGAGGTACATAGAATCACACAAAAACCCCAACACTGCACCATCCTCCTCCCACTCCTCACAATCAAGGTAGGGGTGCCATATCACTGTCTTAGTATCATCAAAAACTCTCCTCTAGTGCTCTAACTTTCCCATCCGGGCTTGCGTGAATCGACCATTGTATCTAAAAACATATGTTCTGCCGGTTGGCCTATCTGCAATGGGAAATGGCCGACAAATAGCAAAGTGCTCCCAAACCCATATCTGTAACAGGGTCACCCCTGCGGATATACTGCATGCACCTAAGTACACAATGGAATGAAGATCATGGTAAAGATGTGCTAACATGCACATCCCCCACGCATATCTAGTACCATGTACCAACATGCTCTCCAATGTCCTACCTTAGCCAACAAGGAATCCCTTTGACCTACGATTAGGGCAAAGGAATCCTCCAATGAATCCAGCTAGCACTGCTGGTAGTGTCGCATAAGAGTCTGCAATCCTCTACCATCGAACGCTCGGACCCTCTATGTCCTGATCCTGAAAGACTCTACGGAGAGCATCTCTACTATTGGTCCCATGTGAATCATATGTCACAATCTCCCCCATGAAAGGAATGTGCAATATACGCCACACATCCTCTGGTGTGACTGTCATCTCATCGGTGGGTAGGTGAAAGGTGTTATAGTCGCTATACCACCTCTTAGCCAGTGTGGTCAACAAACCTCGATTAATCCTAATTTGGGGCATATCAAGTAAACTCGTAAGGCCACACTAGCCTATCACCTGGAGCTCATCTGGTGTCAAATGCGGTATCAAATCTGTAGTCTGCGGAAACCTCTCTCGCATCTAGAGAGTACCCAGATCCTCCTATCATCATAACAAATAAATCTACAATCAGTGAACTATGTCAAGGAATCAAAGTTCATTCTACTATCAGTCTATTCCGAAAGCTTTGGTATGAATTTTCGATCAAAATTCATAGGTGAACATCCAACCTCACCTATCATGAGGTTCATCAAAACATTATCTAGATCTCGCCTATCTTGAGATTTATCAAATATTGAATCAAACCTCACCTATCATGACATTCATCAAAACATTATCTAGATCTCACCTATCATGAGATTTATCAGATATTGAATCATGTCCTCTCCTATCATGAGGATCATCAATAAATTGAGTTTTCTTCTCGCCTATCATGAGAGTTAGTCTTATTTAAATCATTAAATCCAACATCAAGCAATTGGATTGTCAATCATACCAATTAGAAGAATGGACATTATCAGAATTCACATAATCAAAGTTCTCTAAATCAAAATCTTCAATTTTGACATGGAAGTGCTAAAACAATCATCCAAAGCGCTAAATCCCAAAAACGCTACTTTATCACCTAAAAGCGCTCAAACAGGGACCCAAAGTGCTAAAACCATGAAAGCGCTATTTCAGCACTCTGAAGCGCTAAAACAGGCTGTCTAAGTGCCACTTTAACAGAAGCACTAGAATAGACTTTAAAAGCGCTAATCCATCGACTCAGAGTGCTAAAATCCGGCTTCGAAGTGCTAATTTTTTACTCCTAAGCGCTAATTCGCTAAAAGCGCTACTTTACCGACTAGAAGCGCTAGAGTTTTAAATGCAATCGCTAAAACTCAAAGTGCTAGACAACCTAATGCAAGCACTACATCAGGATGTAAGCGCTACAGCGTGGCTTCAAAGCACTAAAAGACACCTAGACACGCCTAGGACCTAAAAAGCATAAAAAACAAAAGTGCACAAATCACGAGGAGGTCGGGAGGTACATACCGGAGGTCCATATGCAGGTGGCCATCTGTGGCGTCGAACATGCTCAAATCGGTGAGTGTGGTAGGGGATAGGCATCTCGCTCCAGCTGGCAAAAAAGTGTTTATCACTGAGAATTTTGAACTCAAAAAGCAAATAATGAATTGAAAATGACCTTTTAGCACTATTTATAATTTTTGAAAGGTATTTTTAGTGGATTTTTATTACATTTTGATTAATTTTATCCATGAAATTAATTAAAACTCATCTGAGGGCTCTATTTCTTCATCATTTTGTCGGGAGATAAATTATTTCATCATCGAAACATCGTAAATCATCAGAAAATCATAAATTTTTGAAAAAATTCTAAAAGTCATCAAATTATTAATTTATCTCCCAAGGGGGCATATCATTATCAAATCATCTGAAAATCATATCTGGGGCACACAAAATTATTATCATCTGAAAATTATGTCTGGGGCATACGAAATTATTTTTTTTGAAATCATCGATCCTGGCAGTAGCAACAAAAATATTCTTCGAACCGATGCGTAAACACATCACTTCGAAGAGGGGCAAAATGTATACACCTAAAATTGGTCTGGAGCATCCGATTAATTAAATACACATTATTTGATTAATTATTCTATTTCCTCTACTGTTTAAATAAATAGAAATATTTATTTAATATAGTTCACATTCAAATTCATCGTAATTAAATAAACAAAATTAAATACTTTGTTCGATTTAATTATCAAATCTCTATTTCAATCTATCACATCATTCTCAAAATAATTAAATAAAGACAAAACACTTTATATATTAATTACCATATTCCTCTGATTAATTTAATAAACGACTATCCTATAGTTTGTTTTATTAAATTATTTATCTCCCTTTCCTAATTTAAATAAATCAAAATATTTGAATTAAGCATAAAGGAATATTCCAATCTACATTCTCTCAAAAATGAATTAGATTTCCTATGTCTAATCTATTTCTAAATTTGTCACAATTAATGCTTTGAAACTTCACAAGAAGTTTTGGAGACAAATTGGAGACAAATTTGGAATTTGATCTCTCAATCCTCTTCCATCAATCCTTCCTCTTCTCTTGCCTGGTGTTTTCATGGGTAGAGACAATCTCCATCTTTCTCTCAATCTCCTTCATCTTTCACCATTCAATCCTCCAAATTGAATCCAAGCCTCTCAAAGATTTCCCTGTGCATTTCTACAGCTAGGAAATCTATAAATACAAGCCTCATTGAACCAAGAAAAGGATCCAGATAATCAAGATTTTGCACCCTTACTCTGCAGGAATCCAGGCATCAAGTATCAAGCATCAACATTCAAGCAATTCAACAATCAAGCTTCACATCAATGGTTGCCTCTTGTAGCTGCAATTATTTATTTCATACATGCTAGTTTACATTGTTATAATCTAGTATTGCATTTTAGTATCATCTCATTCTTCAGATAGTCATTTTAACAGTCACAGTGCTTAATAATCTGAGAGCAATTTAGATTTAATAAATCTTTGGAGATAGAGAGCAATAGGACGCTTTCAATTGATTACTTTATTGAATTGATTCAATTTGTTTAATCATTGATATAATGTCGTATTAAGAAGTGTATTTATGTTATTTACCTCATTCCACACTTACAACTACAACATTAATAGAATTCACAAAGTTTAAAAACATGAAATCATGAGTATAGTTGAATTGTCAAGATCGAAAGAATTGTTGGAATCCTTGTCAAACATTAGGCATCAAGACTTCTTCATACTTCATACTCTTTATTTGCATCAATGCTTCGAACATCAGGCATCAGGGTTGCTTCCTACCACCTTCCATAAGATTAAGGAAAATGGTAAGAGGAAGGAGAGAATCTTGACACCCAAAGGTAGGTCATCGGGGGTTGGGGGTTAGGTGGAGGGCTTACCTCTTAACACAAATTGGTAAAGTGTAAGTGGGAAGCATGAAGGACAAAGTCTAAATATAGGTGATACATTGAAGGTCAGAGGTTAGGAGGATTACTTACCTCTTATGTTAACAACGTAAGAGGTAAAGGAGAAGGTTGATCCTCAATCCTTGAAATTTTGACACTTAATTGAATATTTTGGAAGACTCTTTGGAGATCGAGCTTCAGAAGGGAAATGGAAAAGAGTTTCTTGAAAAATTCAAAGGGGAGAAAGAGCTTTAGGATTTGGGAATTAGGAGGATGCCTTACATCGTTCAAGAAAAACACGTAAAGTGTAAGAGATAAGACCGATAGCCAACATCCGAAGGTAAGACACCAGAGGTCACAGATTTGTTGGAGGGACTGCCTCTTACATAAATAAATGCAAGAGGTATAAATAAACCTTGATCCCTAAAGTTTCAAACAATAACACTTAATTTTTTTATTAAAAATAATTTGATGATTGGGTATCAAGAAGAATGATTACCTCTTGCCATAGCCAAATCCCATACAAATCAACACTTAGTCAATTTTTTGAAGGAAGGGATCAAGTCTAAGGAAGAGGGAATGAAAAGGAACCAACAAAAGGTAAGGGTTAAACCTAATGGGTGAAACCCAAAATGTCAAAGAGAGATAGAAGGAAGGGGGAAATGATAAGTAAATCAGGAGTGATAGAGGAAGGATGCAAGGAAGAAGGCAAGCAACAACACAAAATTCTAAAACCACAACACTTAACCAATTTTGGGGTTTGAGAATGGATCTTTTGGTTGTAACCTAGCAAGGGTATTGTGTAACTTACAAAAGGTCTTGAGCATGATGAACCATTAAGATTTCTTAGATAAATTATAACTAATGGGCATCATAAGGGGAATGGCACAAACTGAAAATAATGCCACAAGTCCTATTGGGTTTTAAATTCCCAAACGGATTTTCAACCTATTCCTAAAAGGTTTGAATCTGTTTCAGAACTCTATCCCACTTTGTTTCCTTGTTGAGTCTTGGAACTTGAATCAAACTTTGGAAATTTCCTTGTAAGGTCTAAATCTAGTTCTCCTTCCCGCCCCCACATTTTTTCTTTTTTGTTTGTTTGTTTCCCCTTCATGGAACTACTCAGAGTTCAAAACCATGATTGGATGATGGACATTTTGGGATTGTGTCCTAAAAAAATTTTCACCCCAAATCCCCAATGACCTACAAAATTAATGGAAGATTGGCTCATACGTGTGTAGACACCTTTTAAAGGTTTTCAATGTGTAAATGCATTCATAATTAAAAATTAATTTTAGAGCTAATCATGATTTGAGCTAGAGTTGGAGTTGAAGGTGGATTTGGGTGATTTAATTCATTTTTTATCATATTTTCTCCTCCTACAGGTTTCCAAGTAGGGTTCTCATTCATTTCTTGTTTCTCATTGCTTTTTTTTATTTTTCTAGATTTCATATCTTTTTTTGGTTGTTTTGTTTGGTTTGTTCTTGGTTTTTGTATTTTTATTTTTTATTGTGTTCATTTTTTGTTTTTTGGTACCATTTGGGACCTAGTTTTCCACTTTCAATTCAGCCCTAGTTTGGGGTTTCATTTTATTTAGGGTTTTGAGATGGGTTTTCCCTTATTTATGGTCAATATTTTTAGTCCCGATGTGCCCTAGTTTGGCTAGTTCATTCTTGGCTCTTTTTCCTACAAAATCTCTTCATAGGGTTTTCAAATTATGGTGTGCCCTAGTTTTATAATTGATCCTTTTGGGTTTAGAAACTGTGAAAGAATATGACCTTGAACATCCCTTGATCTAAAATCCCTCCTTGATCCCAATTCCCATGGAATACCCCTCATAAATTTTCCTCACCAATATGCCCTAATTTCCTATGGATTTGCTTAGATCCAAAAACCTTGAAAGGATATGTCTATAGAAAGATCAAAATACTTGATCTATCCCTGGTTCCGATCACTATAAACCATGTCTATTCAATATTTCTATCCCTGATAGAATATTCAAAGGGAAAACCAATATCTATTTTTGGTCTCATTTCTTACAAACATTTCCTTTGTCCCTCGAAACACAACCTCGAGCATTTGTAGTCCATTAGGATTGAAAATCCTTGAGGGTTATCTGTAAGGTTTGTTCAACATTTTGAGTCTTGATTGGACCATAATGAATGATGTCCAATATCTATTTTAATCTTTGGACCTAACTATATAAATATATATTCAAGTTTTCAAAGCCTAATCAAATATTTTGGCAAGAGGCCTAAAATCAATTTTGAGTCTCGATCTCTTATGAGCTATTGGTCCTTTCAGTATTTTTATTCTAGAAAAAAAAAAATTAGATCAAGACTCAAATTCAATCCAAACCCTGAATCCCCACAACAAGTTCTAAATAACCAAAATCTAAGATGCATCCCCAAACCCAATCTTCACATACTAAGTTCCACTCGATACTTTAAGTCCTAATTAGAATGTGATGAATGGTTAATAGAAGGAACTATTCATGTTTCTAAAACCCAAATGAACATATTAAGACTAGATTCCAATTTCTTTTTGGGACCCCACCCTCCAAAAGGGTCATGTTTCATCAAAGTTTGTATCCCTAAATGGATATTTATTGAAAGAATCCAAATCCTAAGTCCAAACCCAGTCTCAATTGATGAAAGAATTTTCATGTCGAGGTTTTAAGTCCCAATCAAAAAATTTAGGGAAAGTTATAACTCCCACCACTTGTTCAAATTAAACAAGAATACAAGGCTCCTTGCGGGGTTTCAAAACCTAATAGGATAAAATTTTGAATTTCCTTTTGAGCCAAGATCTTGAAGAAACGGAGACTTTAAACAAATGATCACATCCTTTTTCCACTTCCCATTAATATTTCAATTATTTCTTACATTCCTTATTTTCTCTTCACTTTATGTTATCTAAATTTCTGATTCAAGTGAGGATTCAGGTGTAGAGCGGGTATCTAGAGAGGGAAGAGGAGAGAAAAAGAGTAAGAGGACCAGATTAAACAATTGCCTCTTACCATGAAATATAAAATTCAAGGGTTTCTTAATGTTTACAAGTTTAGTTCACAAGTTATGAAGATCAAAGATACTAAACTTGGACATGTTAATATGGAGGCATTTAAGGAAGATACCTTTTCTACAAAAGCTTCCCCTAGAGCTCAGAAGATAGACAATTCAAGATTGGCTCATGTTGCTTCATTTCTAGTGATATTTTAATGCCCATGCCTTATTCTTGTAGCCACAACAACATATAACCTCATGCACAGGAAGTGTTATGATACTTGGGGCACTAAGATAAGTTATCTCTCTCCCCCTATGATCAAGGTTGTGTTTGATATTCCTCCATATTCTAATTTAAAGATGACTACAAAAATAGAGGCCATTACAAAGTACTAGAGGGATATTAGTAAAACCCTCATGCCTCTAAATAAGAAATGGCTAAGTATTGAAAGGAATTCAATGGCCAAAATACCACAACATCTTACAAGATTAGATTTTTACTTAGAAGTGAGAGAAATTGTTACTTTATTATCTAGGGCCTTCAAAAAAAAAAATCCAAGAATTATGAACCCTAGTTGTTTTATTTCATTAAAAAAAACCTAAAAGGAGTGTTTCTAGACTCGGGGAAAATTATCTCAGACATGATCCATGCACAAATAACCACTATACCATTGTAAGGAACAATAGGAAAATTTTCATGTCATCCTACATATTGAATTAGGTAGCTAGAGTGGGGGACTTCTTGAGGCTCGCTACTAAAGGTATTAGAGGAGAAGCCCATGGGTAAAGAAAAATGTAGGAGTTTTACCCTCAATTAGAACTTAAAGAGGTTGAAAATAATTTCAAAAGGGTAAATGATTCCTTAGTGTACCTAGTGATCAACCAATTGATAGGAATGGGGTCAACGATTCATCCAATTCCCCAAGTCTACATTTATCAAAATTTTAGCTTTGAAAAGAACCATTTTTGTTGCCTAAGTATTACACTAATAGGCTCATTTTGATTGAATTTTCAAGTCAAGTGATGGAAGTACATTTGAATTTTTCAAGTAAACACAAGGCAGGGTTAAAATTTCCTTTTCGATTGGGGTATTATTCATTCCCATCAATTGTGGTTGCCAAGACAACCATGGAAGAACTATAAGCCCTCAATCTCAAAAAATATATTGAGGGATAGTTTTGATCCTAGAGGCAAGATTAAGGTTATCATTGCTTCTATGTCCCCATTTCACAAGCCTAATATTGAAGAATTGAGGGTAAGTAAAATAGTTTATGATAGAATATTCATCTTCCAAATGAGGGAACTTGGCATTAGAGATGATATAGCTGAAGAATTGTTCAATGATGGGTAGACATGAGACCCAATGTATAACATTAACAAGGTTGACACCAATACTTTGGAGACCATTGATTGGTCTGAAAAAGAAGAACCTTCCATTATTGTGGTATTTGAAAACCTCCTAGATGGGAGTAACACCTAGATTGAATTAAGAATAAAGAACTTCAAGGGAAAAGAAGGCCCCACAAAGAGGAAGAAGTAGTCATCTATAGAAAGTTCATCTTCATCCATACAAGTTGATTGTAAGAGATAGAGAAAGAAGGAAAAGGCATCTACCCAAGGTACTACAGAAACTTAACCTATAATGGAAAATGTAGTAGAAGCCTTCAAATTAATAGAGGTTACCTACAAAGATGCAAGTGTAGGGGTTATATCAAGACTTTGGGTGATGCCCATTTCCCAAGTTCTCCCTATCGAAGATAACATAGAAGAAGATCCTACCAAGGATAAAACACCAATAGATCTAAGACAAGAGGATACAAAAGAGCCATCAATAATAGAACTGGTGGAAATACTAGATGTCCTATCCCCAAGACACCTTGAAGAAAAATAAGTGAAAAATGAACAAGAATAACTATAGAGTGATCACATGGATATAAAACTTGATTCACCTAGAGGTACCCATTCTGAGGAACAAAGGGAAGGTAAATATATATATATATTGAGACACATGAAAATTAGGGTTTCAAAATAGATTAATTCTAGGAGGATTACCTAAACTTTAAAAAGATAAAGAAGAAAATGAAGAGCATGTGTTGATTTTAGAGGAATAGTAAGAGCCCATAGAAAACATGGAAAGGAAAGTTGAGAAGGATAAATCCTCCTCTTCATAGATGATTGGCATAGAATAGTTGGCAAAGGATCAACTCAAGGAGATTCTGGTAGAAGAAAAAAAATTATCTACTCCTTTAGGAGCTCCCACCTGGTTGAAATTAAATATTGAAAAGAGACAAGTGGTGGTTAAAAAATTGAGTTGGAAAGATATGATGGTAGAGGTGGAGAAGAGTGGGCCAAAGAATAATCCAAGGACCCTATATTCCACCATACTTTGAAGCTAGGGAGATTATCATGGAAATTTCTACTCCACTTATAGATATATATATGAAAGAGAGTTGCAAGCATTTGAATATCAGATGTCTACCATGAATCTAGGAAAACAAATAAGAAGAGACCAAATCTCATCCTTTGATCTGGTCATGAATCTAGTAAAGGCTCAGATTAATAAAGATAGGTAGATAGAATATGAGCTTAAAGATAAAATATAGAAAATGAATGTATTCATCAAAGGTCTAATATCCTCTACCTTAGAACAACCTACTTCATCAGAGGCCCCAGTGTTAATGAGTATAAAATAAGTGAATTAACTCAATGAGATGAAGAATTCTCAAATTTTTGATAGGTGGATTGAAAATTTTAGAAGGGAAATGGAAGAACTTTTGGTATCCGAGTATAAGAAATATGAAAAGGCTTACACCTTAGAAGAGAAATTACAAAATAATACAAATAGCTTAAGTGATGAAGATGCAAAATACTGGATATGTTTAAAGAAACTATGGGAGCTAAATAAGATCAGTGTAGAGGATTTGAAGCAAGATGTAATTTTTGGAGATGAAGATAACAGTTTTGTAAGAAAGTGTAGTGTAGGAAAAAGTAGCCCTTTTCACTCTTAATTTGGGAATGAATAATTAATGATAAAATTAACCTAATTATATGTTATTTAGGGTTTTGTAAAGTGTATCCTAACACTTTCACACTAATATAGGGCTTGATTAATTAAATGGGCTTAATTATGCCTTAATTGGTCCTATTTTGCATTCACAAGCCTTATTAATCACATATTTTTTATGATAATCCTGACACTTATCCAATAACCAACCATAATTCAAGGTTTTGGATCATGTGTTTTGTTGGTGATTTTTCCAATAGAACACCACAATTCTCTAAAGTGTTGCCAACTCTTATAGTGAAGAAACTGCAAGGTTAGTGGCCAACACAACGAGCTTAGGATTTTGTGATCCTTACTCCTTCACTTTAGGCTCTATGAAACCTAGGAGGGTGATCCCAAATATTTCTTCATGAAGTGTATTCAATTAATAACATATTTATACATAGATTGGTTCCTATTTACTGCAAATAAAAACCATCTCATTGAAGATTTTCCATATCCTTTAAGTGAATGACTACTTACTTGCTAAGAATTAAAGATATTCCCAACCCACACAATTCTTGAAAAATATTTTAAATGAATATTGTTCTTATTTTAAGTTCATGGCCAGGTGTGTTATTTTCTCATTTTTATGCAAGATTTTCTAATAAACTGACCAATGTCTCATCAATTTGAGCAACAGAGTCAAATATGTAAGAATTTATAATATATGAATTACTCAATTTAGAGATAGGTGGACTATTTTAATAGTGATTTGCATTTATGAAAACTCACAATGCCTAGCAACACTCACTCCTTACAAATCCTAAGCAATTCCTCACAAATTTATACTATCTTCAAGCATTTTAATCAACTCTTTGAGTTAAA
>CM021107.1:118633600-118823030 GCA_007115665.2 Sequoiadendron giganteum | reverse complement strand
ATAGCCATTTCAAAGTTTCTAAAATTGATCAATCCTAGGATAGTCACTTTCTTGTTTTTCTTAAAACAAATCTATCAATCCTAGGATAGTCACCGCATTTTTACAATAGAAGTTAAAAAGAACATCATGATTTCTATGAAGCAACACCTTCACATATATTAGAAAATTTCTTTTGGACTTTTAAATCAGGACAAAATTATATGTTGTGTTTGTGGTGATTAGACTTATGCTCTCCCCTTAACTGGGTGACCAAAGTGTCAGATTCATTTTTATTTCATGTCATTTATGCTTTATTAAATCCTTTAGCAGGCTTGCCATAGTGGGAAAAAGTACTCACCCTATGGGAACGACCTAAGTGGGAACAACCAAAGCTAGGTTTTCCAACCCACTATAATAAAAATGCAAGTTGTTGATGAAAGTCCAACTTGACGGTAGTAGGCAAGATAACCATCCCCAAAATCTTTGTTCTAAAGATTGGGAGGTCTCCTGAGGGAGTTTATCTATTTGCCACACTGAACGGAACCCTATCTACGAACCATAGAGTAGTTGCTCATCGAGTAAGTATCCATACATTGTCATATTCACGGTGCAAGGGGAGGGAAGAATCTACCCCCAAGACACTCACCATATAATTACCAAGGACCGCTTGCTCAAGGGATTTAGTATCTACTTCCATCACTTTGAGTACGTGCCTGGCAATGACAAAAACATGGGTGCCCTCTAGGGGGTGACACTGTTGTGTGAGTCAACATAATTGCAAGATGTGGGTTGTGAGTATGATGATGACCTACTTGTCCTTAAGTGTGAATCTGTTTGATTTGTGTACAATTGTTAAAACAACCCATCAAAATCAATGAAGATCATTCATGATTTTTGAACATACACAATCTTTTTAGTTTTAAAAACACTTATTCAAAATTGCTTGCCATTTTTTCACAAATTCATTTAAATCAGATTTAAAGATCATCCTGAAAATGCCAATTCAAACCAAATCAGAAAATCCATGCTACGAAAGTGGAAGTCCACCACATTTCTCAAGAGAAAAATCAAAGTCACGAAACTCCAAAGACCTCTCGGTTATAGAAACAAATTGAGAAAACAACGTTTTCTATATCAAAATCAGAAACTCCTTTTGCAACATAGAACTTTCATCCACTGATATCACGATTTTGCTAGGGGTCACACATTAGATTACATAGTAGATCCAATCTACTCACGAGCCTTCTTCCAAAGACGAGCTCTCACGCAATTCCACAACCATAGTCAACGGATTCATCCTTCTTATCTTCTGCAATCTCTAATACAATATGCCACAAGACCAGATCAAATTTTGCAACAGAAAGTCTTAAAAAGTCCTATTTTTAGCGTTCTAGAAAACCTGTTTCATCGCTTTCATGAAATAGCGCTTTTGGGCTCTGTTTTAGCACTTCTAGTCATTATTTTAGCACTTCTGGCAAAATAGCACTTCTGTCAATTTTTGCAGCACTTCTGTCATTTTATCCAGTGCTTCTGGTCACTGTTTCAGTGCTTAGGTCACCTGTTTCAACGCTTTTGGACTTTGTTCCAATGCTTTTGGGAAATAGCGCTTCTGGTCACTGTTTTAGCGCTTTTAAAACAGAGAGTTCAAAATTTTCACCAGTCCACCAGTCTGTCATTTTCTACACATTTTTTTCATCAGAATCACTATCTAGGAACCAAAGTCAGAAAGGTTTATACAAATTTCCAACTTATCAACTGAAACAAGATCTTGCAAATCACAAGTGTCAAAATCAAATACACAATCAATTACTATACTAAAGTTTCATTATCAGGATATCATCATCCTTCATCATGAAATGAAGTTTAGAAATTAACTTTTTAAAAAGTGTCTCATCAATAAGATCAGTCATCTTATTTGACTTTGTTTAAAAAGGTTCAATTTACACTATCCCGCACATAAGATCAACATTTCAGAACAAATGGCAAAGATTTGTATGCCAATCTTAACTAGGTACCAAAAACAGAGACTCTTAGATCAAGAAATTTTAAACTCACAAGAAACGGCAGAAGAAAATTCTTGGAACAATCTAAACCGCAATGATAAGAATGAAATAACTCTGAAAGATATCCAAGCGGCTCAACAAGATCCCAAGTTTCACATATTTATGGAAAAAATTCTAGAACAAGACATGGAAAAATATCTTTTAATGTTAGCCGAATCATGGGAAAAACTTCCAAAAGATTTTGATGTAAACCGTTTGAAGGAAACACCTAAAATAAATGAGACTGAGATACCCCAACCCATGCAAATGATAGATCCTGTTGCTACTTTAACATCACCTAAGCAAATGTTACAGCAACAAATACAAGATATGATGAAAGGGACTACAAAGCGATATTCAATATAGGACATTTGTCCTTATCCTTTCGATGCAATGGTCGGCTTGATACCTTTCCCTAGACATTGTGAGATTCCAAAATATGATAAGTATAATGGAAGAATAGATCCAATTGATCATATCAGAGAATTTAAAACAATGAGTCTTGAGTTTTCCCAAGAGGAAACTTATTTAATGAGATTATTCCCAAGGAGTTTGGGAGGATCATGCATGGAATGGTTTTCGAAGTTAAAACCAGGTATCAAAACTTTTGAGGAACTTGTCAAGAGATTTATCTCTCAGTACTCATTCAACATCCAACACGATGTTACTATCAAAGATCTTTACAATCTAAAACAAAACAAGGGAGAAACATTCTTGTCTTTTCTCCAAAGATGGCGATGCTTGTTCGCTAGATATCCTAGATCCATTCCTGAAGAGGAAAAGATGGAATTGTTCATTGAAAACTTGACAGAAGAAATGAGTTATAGATTGGAACTACAATGTCCTCCAACATTTGAGAAAGTGATAGAAAATGGTCTTAAGATCAAAGTGGCGTTATTCAAGAGAGGAGTTATAAAGCATTTTAATGACAAAACAAACAACACAAGTAACTCCTCAAATCAATACTCAAGCGGTGAGAAGCCAAAATTTTGGCAAAAAAACCGAAATACAAATGAGACAACAAATGATCCCCAAAATGTCAAACCGGTTTTCAATTTAACCGCATCCACATCAAAGAATCAAAACAACGAGCAAAATTTCAAGTCAAATACCATACAAAGCAATGAAATCATAAAACCACAGTCGTATCAAAAACCGTCAAATCGGCAAAGGTTCACACCTTTGGGTCAAACAATGGAATCAACAATGAAGGAATTAGTTACCAGAGGCCTTCTCACTGCATGGGAAGCTAGATTCTGGGATCCAAAAGTCAAACCATC
The DNA here is from genome assembly GCA_007115665.2 of Sequoiadendron giganteum. NCBI lineage: Eukaryota > Viridiplantae > Streptophyta > Pinopsida > Cupressales > Cupressaceae > Sequoiadendron > Sequoiadendron giganteum. The sequence goes on along the minus strand of CM021107.1, from coordinate 118,819,729 downwards.
ATGGTGGAATGACGCTGATTATTGCAACTATCATAATAACAAGGGTCACAAAACAAATGACTGTATGGAGTTGAAACATGCAGTACAGGATTTGGTGGACAACAACAAAGTGTATGTGGAAGGACCTCAAAATAACAATGATCATTCGGCCTTCAAAGATCCTTTGCCCAATTATGACAAAGGTGCATCATCCTCAAACAACAAAGGAAAGAATGCCAATCATGTCTATGACACAATGATCTTGTGTCTATCTGAAGTCAAACATGATCATGCAGTTGGTGATAACATTGATGAAAACAAAACCAACAACATTACCTCTTTGGATTTACTCCCAAGTGTGCAAAACTCTGATAATCAAATAAATGTCTTAAAAATCAGAGAAAATAAAGAACATCATCTAGCCAATGTGCTGACTAGGGGACAATCCAAGGTAATGTTAAAAGGAATGGGCTCCACACATGTAGTTCCACCTCCATCACATTATGATGTTATCAATCAAATGCAAAACACCCCCCGAGAGAATCAAGAACATTAACCGGGAAACGTCATGACTAGGGGGCAAGCCAAGGTAGTATTAAAAGGAGCAGGATCTCAATGTGAGGTTACACCTCAATCTCATTATAATATTTTCAATCAATTGCACAACATCCCTACACAAATATTGATACTGGAACTCCTTAAGTTGTCACCATCACATAAGGAAGTTCTCGAACAAGCATTAGTTGCCACAACCGCACCAAAAAATTTGGATGTTTGTCAATTCCAAACTATGGTGGGACACCTGACTACCTCGCATTGTCTGTCATTCTCTGAATAGGATGATGTCTCATTAAACCATCCGCATAACACAACATTGCATATCAAAGTATGTATCCATAATCATCGCGTTAAGAGAGTTCTAATAGATGGGGGAGCTGGGCTGAACATTTGCACCCTCAAATTGGTCCATGCACTAGGATATTTCAACAACGCTATTGATGCTCAAAGGAAAATGACCATCAAAGCATATGATGAGGAGGAAAGATCATCCCAAGGTTTAATTGTATTACCCATTCAGGTGGGACCCATGATCAAGCATATAGCATGTCAAGTGTTGGAAAGAGAGTTGACATACAACATACTTTTAGGATGACCCTGGATTGATGAAATGTAGGCCGTACCTTCTACATACCATCAATGCCTAAAGTTTCCAGTAAACGGACAAGAGGTGACTATAGCTGCTGATTATAATCATCCACAACATTGTGACACATTAAGAATATCTCAAGACACCTTTGTCCCTCACAACAGGGAAGCTTCAAGTTCATCATCATCCAAGAACGAACAAATTCCAAGCATCACTACCAAGTGGGTACAAAAGAAAGGTAAAGAAAAGGAAACAAGTCATGTTGAAACAAACATTCCGGATACACAAACTTCTCTATCAGACAAATTTCAAAAGCAAGTTCAGTTGATAGATAAAGGAATGGGACAGTACTCAATGGAGCAATCGCTTAACTTATCACAGTTAATGCCATCTCCTAGGAAATATGGTCAACCATCAATGATCAAACCTCCGACATCTTTACCTAGCACCATTCTTCAAGAAACATTTGTGAAATCCGGAACCATAGTAGAAGAAATAGACAATAAAGCAATCTTGGATTGGCTTTACAAGGATGAAGAAACATCAACATCAGAAAACGGTATCAAAAATATTAGCATCAACACAAACAAGTATGGAAAAGGAAAGACTATTCTTGAAAAGATGGGTTATGAAGGACAAGGACCTGTGGGATTAAGAAAAGAGGGAATTTTAGAACCTATCACACCTCTCACTCTCCACACAAAAGAAAAACCAGGACTTGGGTACTCTGAAGAAGAGAAGCAGGAACTAACAAAGACAACTATGGAAAATATCCTTCACTTTAGAGATGGTTCTGAAACAGACTCAAATGAATATGAGTGGGCCTTACCTTATTATCTACTTTTCGTTGATATTCCAGTTGATGTGATTCAAAAATATACACCTACACGTGAGGAGGGCCAAGGCTCTAGGCCTAGACCTTTCATCAAGGGATCACTAAATATCGATGACTCTAGTGAGGACGAACATAATTTGAGTGAACTAGATGATTTCAAAGAGGGTACCATCATGGATCTCGATATCCCAAATGACAATTCTGACGATATAGCTATCCTCACCCTTACTTCCATAAACCTACATCAATCTGATGATACCATGCCATTAATCCATCCATAACTTATTGATTGGGAACCTATCGAACCTTTGACTATACCAAAATTTGCAAATGATGATGCCATCGTGCATTTCCTATGTCATACCGATCCTGATACAAATTCTATCTATACTACTCATAACAATACGACTCAGGAGGAGGGTGTCAAATCTTCCAGTTGCAAAATTGACAATAGGGAAAATAGATCTAATGGTGAAAACCATTCTATGGCACTATTAGATCTGGAAAAAGTAAAAATAAAGAATGCATCCAATGGTGAAAACCTTTCTGAGGCACTGAAGGATGGAAGATTTGACACTCTCCCAGAACACTATCATGAGTGATCATCAGTTTTGGTTGAACCTACACAAGCGGTGGACATTGGCACAAAAGAGAAGGCAAAAGTACTACATCTAGCAGAATCAATGACTGATCAAGAAAGGCCGAAATTTATCAATTTCTTCAAAGCAAGAAGCATCAACTTCGCTTGGTCATATTCTGATATGCCAGGCTTAGATCCAAATCTGCTTATGCATCATTTGTCTTTGCCAACAGGAATCAAGCCTATTAAACAAAAATTAAGAAAAATGCACCCCCAGATTGCATTAATGGTCAAAACAGAGCTAAAGAAATTACTGGATGTTGGATTCATACGATCTATAGATTATGTTGAATGGATATCAAATCTTGTGCCTGTTTCCAAGCTGGACAATAGCATCAGAATCTACACAGATTTTAGGGACCTCAATAAAGCATGCCCGAAGCATGATTTTCCACTTCCAAATATAGACATCATTGTGGACTTGACGACAGGGCATGCCATGTTATCAATCATGGACAGTTTCTCTGGGTACATTCAAATAAGAATAGCTCCAGAAGATCAAGAAAAGATGGCTTTTACATGTCCATGGGGAACCTTCTGCTGGAACGTCATGCCATTTGGTCTAAAGAATGCAGGAGCCACTTATCAAAGAGCAATGACGACAATCTTCCATGATATGATGCACACTTTCATGGAGGATTATGTGGATGACATCTTGGAAAAATCTACTACAAGGGAAGGACATCTACATATCCTAGACAAAATCTTCACATGGATGGAGAAATTCAATGTCAAGTTAAACCCTAAGAAGTGTGTCTTCGGGGTTACATCAGCAAAACTACTAGGATACATTGTTTCCGAAAAGGGGATTGAAGTGGATCCGACAAAATTTAAAGCTATAATGGAGATGCCACCTCCTAGAAACATCAGCCAACTCAGATCACTACAAGGACGACTTCAATCAATCAGAAGATTCATCTCCCAACTGGCAGATAGAAGTCATCCTTTCAATCATCTATTGCATAAACACATAGTTTTCATGTGGGATGAGAAGTGTGAAGCGACATTCAATCAGATCAAACAATATCTAATGTCACCACCTGTTCTCATACCACCAATAGAAGGAAGACCCCTCATATTGTATATTGCTACAACTGATATCTCATTGGGGGCACTCTTAGCACAAGAGGATAATACAGGAAAAGAGCATGCTATCTACTACATCAGTAGAACTTTAAATGGCTATGAAAAAAACTATACATTCATTGAAAAGTCTTGCTTAGCAGTGGTTTTTGCTACTCAAAAGTTGAGACACTACATGATGGCTCATACACTCAGGTTAATTGCAAAGATTGATCCTTTGAAGTATCTACTAAGTAAAGCTGCCTTAACAGGTAGATTGGCAAAATGGGTTATGCTCCTAAGTGAATTTGACATTCAATATGTCGAAAGAAAGGAAATCAAGGGACAAGTAATCACTGAATAGCTAGTTGAAGCTCCTCTACTAGATAATCGCCCAATGACAATGGAATTCCCAGATGCAGACATCATGACAATAATGCCCCAACAATGGATACTATATTTTGATGGATCGTATACACAATGAGTATCACGAGTAGGGATTTTGTTCATCTCTCCCCAAGGACACACAATTCCAAAATCATACAGACTCATGTTCCAATGTACCAATAATGTGGCAGAATATTAAGCATTGATTATTGAGGTCAAGATTGCAATTCAATGGAAAATCATAGATTTACAAGTCTATGGGGACTCTCAACTGGTTCTTTATCAAGTCAATGATCAATATCAAACCAAAGATGACAAATTGATGCCTTACAAGCAGCAAATAGATAATCTAAAACAATCCTTTGCTAGTATCAAGTTTGATCAGATTCCAAGGGTGGAGAACAAAGCTACAGATGCTATGGCTACGATCGCTTCATTACTACAATTGCCTAAGAAGCATGTTTGTTATGAGTTTATGGTAGAAAAAGTATCGTGTCCTTCCCATTATCATTCAGAATCCGCTACCATATGTCATATAGAAACCATTGAACCCTCTATCTACGAAAAAACCTATGCTTATCTGAAAGATGATATCCTACCTCCTGACCTTTGTAGGAATCAAAAACGCAACTTTATCCATCAATCCGCCTGACACACTTTAATCACAGATGTCCTTTATCATCAAGGTCTTGATGGTACACTACTCCGATGTCTAGAATGCAATGAATCTGAAACGACCTTATGAGAAGTTCACAAGGGTATTTGTGGTACTCACTCGAGTGGAATGACTCTAGCTAAGAAACTCCTCCGTTTAGCTTATTATTGGTCGTGCATGGGAAGAGAATCATATCAATTTGTCAAGAAATGTCACAAATTTCAGGTTCACAGCAATCTAATTCATGCACCAACACAAGAACTGCATCCTTTCACATCAACATGGCCTTTCTATCAATGGGGCCTAGATCTAGTAGGCAAAATACATCTATCTTCATCTAATGGACACAAGTTCATTATCACGGCTACAGAATACTTCACAAAGTGGATAGAGGCAGTACCTCTTACTACCATCACTGGGAAACATATCTCCTCATTTATCTTGAACTATATCATCTATCGATATAGAATCCCTCAATCTATAATCACAGATAATGGACAACCATTCAAAAATCAAGATGTCCAAGAGTTATGTGAAAAGTTCCACATCCAACATCATTTTTCAACACCATACTACCCTCAAGGGAATGACCAAGCAAAGGCCTCAAACAAAACCATACTCAAAATTCTCAAAAAGACGGTTAACGATGTTGGACATGATTGGCATGTTCAACTCAATCCTGCACTATGGGCCTATAGAACAAGCATCAGAACACCAACGGGAGCTACACCATTTTCTTTGGTATATGGATCAGAAGCCATATTACCCATTGAAGTTGAAATTCCATCCCTTCGTGTATCACTCAGAGGTATCATTTCAGATGAAGATTATAGGTTATCTACATTGCAGGAACTGGAATTGCTAGATGAGCATTGTCAACAAGCTGTAAATCATCTAACAGCTTATCAACAAAGGATGTCAAGGAGTTACAATCACAGGGTAAAACCAAGGGTCTTTTAGGTTGGTGACTTGGTACTAAAGGAAAACCCTAGAAATCAGCAAGACAGGGAGAAGAAAGGAAAATTTGAGCGTAATTGGCTTGGTCCATTTGTTGTCATATCAGCTATCAACGTCAGAAGGAGGTCTATTTGATGAACCTATCAACAGTATTCATCTCAGAAAATTCTATGCTTAAAACTCCTAGTGCACGGGGCAAGAAAATCTGAAAAATTGTTTCCTTGGTGAAAACCTAGCAAATAGGCATCTTGGCAAACACAAAAATTAAAAAAAAAATAGAAAATACAAAAAGAAAGAGAAAAATGAGAAAATACAAAAACACAAAGGGTGTAATCAAAGCATTTGATGAAAACCTGGAAACAGGCATCATATGTGATTCTAAGATCAGCTTTCCCATCTATTATGAACATATCAAGATCATTCATTTGGCAAGTCAGTACCATTCCATATCATGTCAGTCATCTTGCTATCATTACATCCATTATCAAAATCATGTCACATGGTCAACATATCACTCCATAGCTTGGGGGAAACATCTGGATATCATTAGGGGCAATTAAAACGTATCAATTTCACCAGTCTGTGAACACAACAGTATGGAAGAAAACCAAAACAAAGATCAAAGCACAATGTCAATCATCATCAGAAAAGCATCAAACATCCGTATCATATCAAAAAATCCAAAAACATGTCAAAAAAGTAAGTCTGAAAAAGCAACTTTCAAAAACATAGGTCTGTGTCAGTTGAACTACGTGGTCTCTGCATGTGTAACGTAGGCAAGGCTAATCTTGATCAGCCCCCAAGACCCCTAAGATAGGATAGTAGGTTAGGTCTTTAGTCAAAAACTCAAAAATCAAACATGTCAAAATCAGGATGGATGATCTAAAAATCTGAATAATGAATGGAACACTTTAAGTAAACAATGGATAAATTGTACTTTCGATTATCATTACTTTAGAGTTACTCAATGATGTATTGAACTAGAGGAACAAGGAAAAAGAATGATATTTTTATTATCTGCTGTCTGTATGATAATCATATAAATGTGTGAATTTTCGGGGGATGTGCTATGCAAATGTATCACCAATGACATTCAGAATTCACACACTCAAATGATAATCTTTGCCTGTTTATGCAATGAATGCTCAAGTCATCTCGGTTCAATTATACCTCGATGCTTGTGTTCGATTGCAATATTAAAAATCATGAAAGAAGTACTCAGGTCATTATTGGTCTAACCAAATCATTAACGCTTGTATTCATTTTCAACATTCAATAAAGCTCTATGATGATACCAAGTACAAAAAGACTATTAAAATGACATTTGTTTCACATATAGCTGCATGTTAAAATTAGATTGCATTCATCATGATTCATTATCTGTAGAGTATTGGTTGCATAAAGATTTCCAAATCAATGATTGTCTAATCTACAAAAAAGAGAATGAGTATACTTGACATAAAATCATCAAAAACATATAGCATCATCATTTGCATCATCATTTCATCATTCATATTTTTCATCATGCATCATAAATTCTAACATCAGTGCATCAGGTTCATTCTTACCATAACACATTCATTACATTACCATTTATCCAACATCATATGCATACATTAATTACCATCCATACATTTTCTCATTCATCATAAAATCATCATTTATCATCATCACATTTGAAAATAACAAAAAAAAAAAAGCACTCATCCATCCATTTCATACATTTTGATCACATTTAAAAGCATTCATATAAATCATCATTTAGAATCCATACATCACATCATATATCCACATATCATTTATCCATCCATACATACATCATTACATCATTACATTAAAATAAATCATCATTTATCATCATCACATTTAGAATAAGCTCATCACATAAAGCATATAACAACATCCATCACATAGAAATCATGAAGCCATCATCATAATCATATCAAATGCATCTCATATATATATCAAAAATGTCAAGTATACAATGACGTTGGACATAAAAATACATCATCATACAAAGAGATACATCATAAAATATATCAGTGAGGATCACAATAGCCTCTATGACCTGCTACTGCTAGAATGTGTAAGCCCAATAGGACCTGTACCTGTACCACCACCACCCCCAGAAGGACTTGGATCTCTAGGATCTCTCCGTGAAGGCTATGTCACTCCCTCACTAACTGTCTGTGTATGAGTCTGCCCTGATCTTGATGGGGCATAACTGACTCGACGCTCGGCAGGCACTACATCATGGTAATGGCCCCGGTAGAACTTTGCCTCTCGGCCAGCCCGCAAAACCTCTCTCATATAATCACCGATAGAGGTGCCATTGGCCAATCTTTGGAGGGTATCTGTTGTCTCCTATGCCCTCTCAGCTATCTGCCGACCACTGTCTCGCTCGAATGTCAATGTATCAACCTACGTCTGCATGGCAGCTAACTGCCCCTGTACCTATGTGTGAGTCTGTTCCTGTGCTTGCATCTATGTCTGAGTCTACACAAGCATGCCCCGAGCCTGTACCAACTGCCCCTACAATGTCTGAACCTGTGCTTGCAAAGTCTGGACCTATGCCTGGAGCCCAGCTATCTGTCTCTACTGCCCAACTACTGGCACTGTCACTGCCTACCTCTTACAAGGCCTACTAGAAGAAGGTGCACTATGAATGTATGGCCCTGCCCCTCTGTATCCTCCACTCCCACCATCACTGTCCCCACTGCTGCTGCTATCCTCACTGCTACTCTCTGAGCTCTCATCTGTTGGGATATCACCCTCACCACTGGCCACATCCTCTGCCACATCCTCCTCTACTGGTAAAGGTGTTGGCTCATCAGGGATAGTAATATGAGGATGAGGGACCAAGGCCAAGAATGCTGCGTAATCCTCTATGAAAGCTACCTCTGATATGTCTCTTTGCATGTCCCACGGAGATGGCTGTAATGCTCTGTATCCCTCTACAATGATGTCATAATAGAGTGTGGGACCCCAATCCAAAATATCCATCCATCGTCATGCATAGTGGGCTACTCCCTATGGCATGCACTGAACAATGCCATACTGTCTGTAAACCCGATGGAGCAAGAATCTCTCGAGAACAAAAGGAGTCTGGCCAATGAGGTACATAGAATCACACAAAAACCCCAACACTGCACCATCCTCCTCCCACTCCTCACAATCAAGGTAGGGGTGCCATATCACTGTCTTAGTATCATCAAAAACTCTCCTCTAGTGCTCTAACTTTCCCATCCGGGCTTGCGTGAATCGACCATTGTATCTAAAAACATATGTTCTGCCGGTTGGCCTATCTGCAATGGGAAATGGCCGACAAATAGCAAAGTGCTCCCAAACCCATATCTGTAACAGGGTCACCCCTGCGGATATACTGCATGCACCTAAGTACACAATGGAATGAAGATCATGGTAAAGATGTGCTAACATGCACATCCCCCACGCATATCTAGTACCATGTACCAACATGCTCTCCAATGTCCTACCTTAGCCAACAAGGAATCCCTTTGACCTACGATTAGGGCAAAGGAATCCTCCAATGAATCCAGCTAGCACTGCTGGTAGTGTCGCATAAGAGTCTGCAATCCTCTACCATCGAACGCTCGGACCCTCTATGTCCTGATCCTGAAAGACTCTACGGAGAGCATCTCTACTATTGGTCCCATGTGAATCATATGTCACAATCTCCCCCATGAAAGGAATGTGCAATATACGCCACACATCCTCTGGTGTGACTGTCATCTCATCGGTGGGTAGGTGAAAGGTGTTATAGTCGCTATACCACCTCTTAGCCAGTGTGGTCAACAAACCTCGATTAATCCTAATTTGGGGCATATCAAGTAAACTCGTAAGGCCACACTAGCCTATCACCTGGAGCTCATCTGGTGTCAAATGCGGTATCAAATCTGTAGTCTGCGGAAACCTCTCTCGCATCTAGAGAGTACCCAGATCCTCCTATCATCATAACAAATAAATCTACAATCAGTGAACTATGTCAAGGAATCAAAGTTCATTCTACTATCAGTCTATTCCGAAAGCTTTGGTATGAATTTTCGATCAAAATTCATAGGTGAACATCCAACCTCACCTATCATGAGGTTCATCAAAACATTATCTAGATCTCGCCTATCTTGAGATTTATCAAATATTGAATCAAACCTCACCTATCATGACATTCATCAAAACATTATCTAGATCTCACCTATCATGAGATTTATCAGATATTGAATCATGTCCTCTCCTATCATGAGGATCATCAATAAATTGAGTTTTCTTCTCGCCTATCATGAGAGTTAGTCTTATTTAAATCATTAAATCCAACATCAAGCAATTGGATTGTCAATCATACCAATTAGAAGAATGGACATTATCAGAATTCACATAATCAAAGTTCTCTAAATCAAAATCTTCAATTTTGACATGGAAGTGCTAAAACAATCATCCAAAGCGCTAAATCCCAAAAACGCTACTTTATCACCTAAAAGCGCTCAAACAGGGACCCAAAGTGCTAAAACCATGAAAGCGCTATTTCAGCACTCTGAAGCGCTAAAACAGGCTGTCTAAGTGCCACTTTAACAGAAGCACTAGAATAGACTTTAAAAGCGCTAATCCATCGACTCAGAGTGCTAAAATCCGGCTTCGAAGTGCTAATTTTTTACTCCTAAGCGCTAATTCGCTAAAAGCGCTACTTTACCGACTAGAAGCGCTAGAGTTTTAAATGCAATCGCTAAAACTCAAAGTGCTAGACAACCTAATGCAAGCACTACATCAGGATGTAAGCGCTACAGCGTGGCTTCAAAGCACTAAAAGACACCTAGACACGCCTAGGACCTAAAAAGCATAAAAAACAAAAGTGCACAAATCACGAGGAGGTCGGGAGGTACATACCGGAGGTCCATATGCAGGTGGCCATCTGTGGCGTCGAACATGCTCAAATCGGTGAGTGTGGTAGGGGATAGGCATCTCGCTCCAGCTGGCAAAAAAGTGTTTATCACTGAGAATTTTGAACTCAAAAAGCAAATAATGAATTGAAAATGACCTTTTAGCACTATTTATAATTTTTGAAAGGTATTTTTAGTGGATTTTTATTACATTTTGATTAATTTTATCCATGAAATTAATTAAAACTCATCTGAGGGCTCTATTTCTTCATCATTTTGTCGGGAGATAAATTATTTCATCATCGAAACATCGTAAATCATCAGAAAATCATAAATTTTTGAAAAAATTCTAAAAGTCATCAAATTATTAATTTATCTCCCAAGGGGGCATATCATTATCAAATCATCTGAAAATCATATCTGGGGCACACAAAATTATTATCATCTGAAAATTATGTCTGGGGCATACGAAATTATTTTTTTTGAAATCATCGATCCTGGCAGTAGCAACAAAAATATTCTTCGAACCGATGCGTAAACACATCACTTCGAAGAGGGGCAAAATGTATACACCTAAAATTGGTCTGGAGCATCCGATTAATTAAATACACATTATTTGATTAATTATTCTATTTCCTCTACTGTTTAAATAAATAGAAATATTTATTTAATATAGTTCACATTCAAATTCATCGTAATTAAATAAACAAAATTAAATACTTTGTTCGATTTAATTATCAAATCTCTATTTCAATCTATCACATCATTCTCAAAATAATTAAATAAAGACAAAACACTTTATATATTAATTACCATATTCCTCTGATTAATTTAATAAACGACTATCCTATAGTTTGTTTTATTAAATTATTTATCTCCCTTTCCTAATTTAAATAAATCAAAATATTTGAATTAAGCATAAAGGAATATTCCAATCTACATTCTCTCAAAAATGAATTAGATTTCCTATGTCTAATCTATGTCTAAATTTGTCACAATTAATGCTTTGAAACTTCACAAGAAGTTTTGGAGACAAATTGGAGACAAATTTGGAATTTGATCTCTCAATCCTCTTCCATCAATCCTTCCTCTTCTCTTGCCTGGTGTTTTCATGGGTAGAGACAATCTCCATCTTTCTCTCAATCTCCTTCATCTTTCACCATTCAATCCTCCAAATTGAATCCAAGCCTCTCAAAGATTTCCCTGTGCATTTCTACAGCTAGGAAATCTATAAATACAAGCCTCATTGAACCAAGAAAAGGATCCAGATAATCAAGATTTTGCACCCTTACTCTGCAGGAATCCAGGCATCAAGTATCAAGCATCAACATTCAAGCAATTCAACAATCAAGCTTCACATCAATGGTTGCCTCTTGTAGCTGCAATTATTTATTTCATACATGCTAGTTTACATTGTTATAATCTAGTATTGCATTTTAGTATCATCTCATTCTTCAGATAGTCATTTTAACAGTCACAGTGCTTAATAATCTGAGAGCAATTTAGATTTAATAAATCTTTGGAGATAGAGAGCAATAGGACGCTTTCAATTGATTACTTTATTGAATTGATTCAATTTGTTTAATCATTGATATAATGTCGTATTAAGAAGTGTATTTATGTTATTTACCTCATTCCACACTTACAACTACAACATTAATAGAATTCACAAAGTTTAAAAACATGAAATCATGAGTATAGTTGAATTGTCAAGATCGAAAGAATTGTTGGAATCCTTGTCAAACATTAGGCATCAAGACTTCTTCATACTTCATACTCTTTATTTGCATCAATGCTTCGAACATCAGGCATCAGGGTTGCTTCCTACCACCTTCCATAAGATTAAGGAAAATGGTAAGAGGAAGGAGAGAATCTTGACACCCAAAGGTAGGTCATCGGGGGTTGGGGGTTAGGTGGAGGGCTTACCTCTTAACACAAATTGGTAAAGTGTAAGTGGGAAGCATGAAGGACAAAGTCTAAATATAGGTGATACATTGAAGGTCAGAGGTTAGGAGGATTACTTACCTCTTATGTTAACAACGTAAGAGGTAAAGGAGAAGGTTGATCCTCAATCCTTGAAATTTTGACACTTAATTGAATATTTTGGAAGACTCTTTGGAGATCGAGCTTCAGAAGGGAAATGGAAAAGAGTTTCTTGAAAAATTCAAAGGGGAGAAAGAGCTTTAGGATTTGGGAATTAGGAGGATGCCTTACATCGTTCAAGAAAAACACGTAAAGTGTAAGAGATAAGACCGATAGCCAACATCCGAAGGTAAGACACCAGAGGTCACAGATTTGTTGGAGGGACTGCCTCTTACATAAATAAATGCAAGAGGTATAAATAAACCTTGATCCCTAAAGTTTCAAACAATAACACTTAATTTTTTTATTAAAAATAATTTGATGATTGGGTATCAAGAAGAATGATTACCTCTTGCCATAGCCAAATCCCATACAAATCAACACTTAGTCAATTTTTTGAAGGAAGGGATCAAGTCTAAGGAAGAGGGAATGAAAAGGAACCAACAAAAGGTAAGGGTTAAACCTAATGGGTGAAACCCAAAATGTCAAAGAGAGATAGAAGGAAGGGGGAAATGATAAGTAAATCAGGAGTGATAGAGGAAGGATGCAAGGAAGAAGGCAAGCAACAACACAAAATTCTAAAACCACAACACTTAACCAATTTTGGGGTTTGAGAATGGATCTTTTGGTTGTAACCTAGCAAGGGTATTGTGTAACTTACAAAAGGTCTTGAGCATGATGAACCATTAAGATTTCTTAGATAAATTATAACTAATGGGCATCATAAGGGGAATGGCACAAACTGAAAATAATGCCACAAGTCCTATTGGGTTTTAAATTCCCAAACGGATTTTCAACCTATTCCTAAAAGGTTTGAATCTGTTTCAGAACTCTATCCCACTTTGTTTCCTTGTTGAGTCTTGGAACTTGAATCAAACTTTGGAAATTTCCTTGTAAGGTCTAAATCTAGTTCTCCTTCCCGCCCCCACATTTTTTCTTTTTTGTTTGTTTGTTTCCCCTTCATGGAACTACTCAGAGTTCAAAACCATGATTGGATGATGGACATTTTGGGATTGTGTCCTAAAAAAATTTTCACCCCAAATCCCCAATGACCTACAAAATTAATGGAAGATTGGCTCATACGTGTGTAGACACCTTTTAAAGGTTTTCAATGTGTAAATGCATTCATAATTAAAAATTAATTTTAGAGCTAATCATGATTTGAGCTAGAGTTGGAGTTGAAGGTGGATTTGGGTGATTTAATTCATTTTTTATCATATTTTCTCCTCCTACAGGTTTCCAAGTAGGGTTCTCATTCATTTCTTGTTTCTCATTGCTTTTTTTTATTTTTCTAGATTTCATATCTTTTTTTGGTTGTTTTGTTTGGTTTGTTCTTGGTTTTTGTATTTTTATTTTTTATTGTGTTCATTTTTTGTTTTTTGGTACCATTTGGGACCTAGTTTTCCACTTTCAATTCAGCCCTAGTTTGGGGTTTCATTTTATTTAGGGTTTTGAGATGGGTTTTCCCTTATTTATGGTCAATATTTTTAGTCCCGATGTGCCCTAGTTTGGCTAGTTCATTCTTGGCTCTTTTTCCTACAAAATCTCTTCATAGGGTTTTCAAATTATGGTGTGCCCTAGTTTTATAATTGATCCTTTTGGGTTTAGAAACTGTGAAAGAATATGACCTTGAACATCCCTTGATCTAAAATCCCTCCTTGATCCCAATTCCCATGGAATACCCCTCATAAATTTTCCTCACCAATATGCCCTAATTTCCTATGGATTTGCTTAGATCCAAAAACCTTGAAAGGATATGTCTATAGAAAGATCAAAATACTTGATCTATCCCTGGTTCCGATCACTATAAACCATGTCTATTCAATATTTCTATCCCTGATAGAATATTCAAAGGGAAAACCAATATCTATTTTTGGTCTCATTTCTTACAAACATTTCCTTTGTCCCTCGAAACACAACCTCGAGCATTTGTAGTCCATTAGGATTGAAAATCCTTGAGGGTTATCTGTAAGGTTTGTTCAACATTTTGAGTCTTGATTGGACCATAATGAATGATGTCCAATATCTATTTTAATCTTTGGACCTAACTATATAAATATATATTCAAGTTTTCAAAGCCTAATCAAATATTTTGGCAAGAGGCCTAAAATCAATTTTGAGTCTCGATCTCTTATGAGCTATTGGTCCTTTCAGTATTTTTATTCTAGAAAAAAAAAAATTAGATCAAGACTCAAATTCAATCCAAACCCTGAATCCCCACAACAAGTTCTAAATAACCAAAATCTAAGATGCATCCCCAAACCCAATCTTCACATACTAAGTTCCACTCGATACTTTAAGTCCTAATTAGAATGTGATGAATGGTTAATAGAAGGAACTATTCATGTTTCTAAAACCCAAATGAACATATTAAGACTAGATTCCAATTTCTTTTTGGGACCCCACCCTCCAAAAGGGTCATGTTTCATCAAAGTTTGTATCCCTAAATGGATATTTATTGAAAGAATCCAAATCCTAAGTCCAAACCCAGTCTCAATTGATGAAAGAATTTTCATGTCGAGGTTTTAAGTCCCAATCAAAAAATTTAGGGAAAGTTATAACTCCCACCACTTGTTCAAATTAAACAAGAATACAAGGCTCCTTGCGGGGTTTCAAAACCTAATAGGATAAAATTTTGAATTTCCTTTTGAGCCAAGATCTTGAAGAAACGGAGACTTTAAACAAATGATCACATCCTTTTTCCACTTCCCATTAATATTTCAATTATTTCTTACATTCCTTATTTTCTCTTCACTTTATGTTATCTAAATTTCTGATTCAAGTGAGGATTCAGGTGTAGAGCGGGTATCTAGAGAGGGAAGAGGAGAGAAAAAGAGTAAGAGGACCAGATTAAACAATTGCCTCTTACCATGAAATATAAAATTCAAGGGTTTCTTAATGTTTACAAGTTTAGTTCACAAGTTATGAAGATCAAAGATACTAAACTTGGACATGTTAATATGGAGGCATTTAAGGAAGATACCTTTTCTACAAAAGCTTCCCCTAGAGCTCAGAAGATAGACAATTCAAGATTGGCTCATGTTGCTTCATTTCTAGTGATATTTTAATGCCCATGCCTTATTCTTGTAGCCACAACAACATATAACCTCATGCACAGGAAGTGTTATGATACTTGGGGCACTAAGATAAGTTATCTCTCTCCCCCTATGATCAAGGTTGTGTTTGATATTCCTCCATATTCTAATTTAAAGATGACTACAAAAATAGAGGCCATTACAAAGTACTAGAGGGATATTAGTAAAACCCTCATGCCTCTAAATAAGAAATGGCTAAGTATTGAAAGGAATTCAATGGCCAAAATACCACAACATCTTACAAGATTAGATTTTTACTTAGAAGTGAGAGAAATTGTTACTTTATTATCTAGGGCCTTCAAAAAAAAAAATCCAAGAATTATGAACCCTAGTTGTTTTATTTCATTAAAAAAAACCTAAAAGGAGTGTTTCTAGACTCGGGGAAAATTATCTCAGACATGATCCATGCACAAATAACCACTATACCATTGTAAGGAACAATAGGAAAATTTTCATGTCATCCTACATATTGAATTAGGTAGCTAGAGTGGGGGACTTCTTGAGGCTCGCTACTAAAGGTATTAGAGGAGAAGCCCATGGGTAAAGAAAAATGTAGGAGTTTTACCCTCAATTAGAACTTAAAGAGGTTGAAAATAATTTCAAAAGGGTAAATGATTCCTTAGTGTACCTAGTGATCAACCAATTGATAGGAATGGGGTCAACGATTCATCCAATTCCCCAAGTCTACATTTATCAAAATTTTAGCTTTGAAAAGAACCATTTTTGTTGCCTAAGTATTACACTAATAGGCTCATTTTGATTGAATTTTCAAGTCAAGTGATGGAAGTACATTTGAATTTTTCAAGTAAACACAAGGCAGGGTTAAAATTTCCTTTTCGATTGGGGTATTATTCATTCCCATCAATTGTGGTTGCCAAGACAACCATGGAAGAACTATAAGCCCTCAATCTCAAAAAATATATTGAGGGATAGTTTTGATCCTAGAGGCAAGATTAAGGTTATCATTGCTTCTATGTCCCCATTTCACAAGCCTAATATTGAAGAATTGAGGGTAAGTAAAATAGTTTATGATAGAATATTCATCTTCCAAATGAGGGAACTTGGCATTAGAGATGATATAGCTGAAGAATTGTTCAATGATGGGTAGACATGAGACCCAATGTATAACATTAACAAGGTTGACACCAATACTTTGGAGACCATTGATTGGTCTGAAAAAGAAGAACCTTCCATTATTGTGGTATTTGAAAACCTCCTAGATGGGAGTAACACCTAGATTGAATTAAGAATAAAGAACTTCAAGGGAAAAGAAGGCCCCACAAAGAGGAAGAAGTAGTCATCTATAGAAAGTTCATCTTCATCCATACAAGTTGATTGTAAGAGATAGAGAAAGAAGGAAAAGGCATCTACCCAAGGTACTACAGAAACTTAACCTATAATGGAAAATGTAGTAGAAGCCTTCAAATTAATAGAGGTTACCTACAAAGATGCAAGTGTAGGGGTTATATCAAGACTTTGGGTGATGCCCATTTCCCAAGTTCTCCCTATCGAAGATAACATAGAAGAAGATCCTACCAAGGATAAAACACCAATAGATCTAAGACAAGAGGATACAAAAGAGCCATCAATAATAGAACTGGTGGAAATACTAGATGTCCTATCCCCAAGACACCTTGAAGAAAAATAAGTGAAAAATGAACAAGAATAACTATAGAGTGATCACATGGATATAAAACTTGATTCACCTAGAGGTACCCATTCTGAGGAACAAAGGGAAGGTAAATATATATATATATTGAGACACATGAAAATTAGGGTTTCAAAATAGATTAATTCTAGGAGGATTACCTAAACTTTAAAAAGATAAAGAAGAAAATGAAGAGCATGTGTTGATTTTAGAGGAATAGTAAGAGCCCATAGAAAACATGGAAAGGAAAGTTGAGAAGGATAAATCCTCCTCTTCATAGATGATTGGCATAGAATAGTTGGCAAAGGATCAACTCAAGGAGATTCTGGTAGAAGAAAAAAAATTATCTACTCCTTTAGGAGCTCCCACCTGGTTGAAATTAAATATTGAAAAGAGACAAGTGGTGGTTAAAAAATTGAGTTGGAAAGATATGATGGTAGAGGTGGAGAAGAGTGGGCCAAAGAATAATCCAAGGACCCTATATTCCACCATACTTTGAAGCTAGGGAGATTATCATGGAAATTTCTACTCCACTTATAGATATATATATGAAAGAGAGTTGCAAGCATTTGAATATCAGATGTCTACCATGAATCTAGGAAAACAAATAAGAAGAGACCAAATCTCATCCTTTGATCTGGTCATGAATCTAGTAAAGGCTCAGATTAATAAAGATAGGTAGATAGAATATGAGCTTAAAGATAAAATATAGAAAATGAATGTATTCATCAAAGGTCTAATATCCTCTACCTTAGAACAACCTACTTCATCAGAGGCCCCAGTGTTAATGAGTATAAAATAAGTGAATTAACTCAATGAGATGAAGAATTCTCAAATTTTTGATAGGTGGATTGAAAATTTTAGAAGGGAAATGGAAGAACTTTTGGTATCCGAGTATAAGAAATATGAAAAGGCTTACACCTTAGAAGAGAAATTACAAAATAATACAAATAGCTTAAGTGATGAAGATGCAAAATACTGGATATGTTTAAAGAAACTATGGGAGCTAAATAAGATCAGTGTAGAGGATTTGAAGCAAGATGTAATTTTTGGAGATGAAGATAACAGTTTTGTAAGAAAGTGTAGTGTAGGAAAAAGTAGCCCTTTTCACTCTTAATTTGGGAATGAATAATTAATGATAAAATTAACCTAATTATATGTTATTTAGGGTTTTGTAAAGTGTATCCTAACACTTTCACACTAATATAGGGCTTGATTAATTAAATGGGCTTAATTATGCCTTAATTGGTCCTATTTTGCATTCACAAGCCTTATTAATCACATATTTTTTATGATAATCCTGACACTTATCCAATAACCAACCATAATTCAAGGTTTTGGATCATGTGTTTTGTTGGTGATTTTTCCAATAGAACACCACAATTCTCTAAAGTGTTGCCAACTCTTATAGTGAAGAAACTGCAAGGTTAGTGGCCAACACAACGAGCTTAGGATTTTGTGATCCTTACTCCTTCACTTTAGGCTCTATGAAACCTAGGAGGGTGATCCCAAATATTTCTTCATGAAGTGTATTCAATTAATAACATATTTATACATAGATTGGTTCCTATTTACTGCAAATAAAAACCATCTCATTGAAGATTTTCCATATCCTTTAAGTGAATGACTACTTACTTGCTAAGAATTAAAGATATTCCCAACCCACACAATTCTTGAAAAATATTTTAAATGAATATTGTTCTTATTTTAAGTTCATGGCCAGGTGTGTTATTTTCTCATTTTTATGCAAGATTTTCTAATAAACTGACCAATGTCTCATCAATTTGAGCAACAGAGTCAAATATGTAAGAATTTATAATATATGAATTACTCAATTTAGAGATAGGTGGACTATTTTAATAGTGATTTGCATTTATGAAAACTCACAATGCCTAGCAACACTCACTCCTTACAAATCCTAAGCAATTCCTCACAAATTTATACTATCTTCAAGCATTTTAATCAACTCTTTGAGTTAAAACTGAAAATAGAATCATACATTCAAATGGAACAATTTGAAGATAAATGATAACACCATTATTATTGTCATTCATAACTTGTGAGAAATATACATAGGAGAGTATTTGTTTCCATACTAAGACTTGTTGTTTTGATATCAGTAGTTTTTATAAAACTGGTTTAAGACTATTACATAAAAGATTTCATAACCAAGACAATCTATTCGCCTATTTATCCATATTCTATTCAAAATGCCTTTCTTGAGCTTAGAATTCACCTAAAACCCTATTAAGACTTAAAAATTTGACCCTCTGTAATGAGCCCAAAAATCCCTTTTATAGAATAAGGGGGCAACAAGCATCAGGTTCAATTACATTTACATTTCACTTTTCAATATCATTTGCACCATAACTTGAGATGTCCTTAATTAGTTATGTGCAATCATTGTAGAAAATGGAAGAGTAAAAGACCACATTCATCATCACTTGCATGAGGACATGCCAACTCCTCAAAAGGTCGAGTTTGTTGTAACAACATTTAATCCTCATCCTTGTTGACCAAAGAATATTCTCCACTCATAGCCCTAGCAAAAACCTTCATACAACCCAAGGGAAACTTGTATGCCACCAAAACTAGGGGGTCTGGCACTTCTCCTATACACCAACCTAAAAAATTTCCACATCAAAGCTAGAAACAAGAAATCACATGAATGTTGAATAGGAAAATCCTGAAAAAAGGGCCATGGTGTCATCAAAAACAAAAATGGGGTAGATTCATCGCTCTGAGTCATCAGCCTCAGAGGATACTAACTCGCACCTTGCTCGTGGTGGAATTGGAGGAACCGTCACCACCTCATTGTCAAAAATATAAAATGGTACCAAGGAGAGGGGATAATAATCACCCTCTGGGCCAATGTCACCCTCATTTTTTGAAGGGCTATCAGAAACCTCTCTTGGATAATTAAGCCCTCCTAGATAAGCCTTACAATACTTGCACTTTTTCTTTGCCTTCTTTTCATATTCCACTAGCTTTTTCCCTTTCAACTTGACGAGTTCTTTTGAAACAGTTTGGCTCCGTAGGTGGTAGTTACTCCTAACACCATACTTCTTAAATTGCATGTGTCCCCTTCTATTCTTTGGTGTATCAAGAGCTCCCTGTGTATCAACCTCATTCTCAGGTGCATTCTTCTCATACTCGAGCGAACTCAATCTCCTAGACCTCCAAACCGGCCTAATACACTATTTGGACTTACTCATCCTCTCAGTGATAAGAACTAGAAGACACCTACCAATTCTACTCTCGGACTCAAACTCAATTGTTAGTTTCTGAATGCAATTTTTGAATGAGAAATATGGCTATCGGTCCTTCTTATAATGAGCCATGCAAGTGTGCCAACCATTAATTCCTAAAAGAAAGCTTGTGCGTGTGAGCTGAAAAAAGTATGCTTTGATCCTTTTAATCTTAACCGTTGATCACATTTTTAAAGATAAATCAACGGTTAGATTACTATGTAACCACTTATAATTAAGTTTTAATTGTGCTTTTAATGCTCCTTTAAATCAGAAAAACCTAGAGTAGATAAACATCTACTCTATACATAGCATCAATTAAAATTGTTCATGCTATAATTACCCACTTACTTATAGGAATTATTTCACTTGTATTTCTTCTTATCAAAATAGCGAGGATTGATCCTGATCTGATCTCAAAATATCGGTTTGTACAATGTCATGCTTTATTTTCACCTTCTCCACGCATATCAATAGCTATCAAGACTGACAGTCGAAATCTCAATCATGCATCTCACGAACAAAGTTGAAAATAGCACCGTTTAGAAATGGTATCTTCTCATCCAAATTTAGAAGTATTCTAACTTTATTAGGCCCCACCGGAGCCTTTTAGAAATTCCACATGGCACTTTCCCACTTGCCCATTGGAAGATACAAGACATGGGCGGGGCCCTCATGGGATGGGGAGGAGTGGTCAAGATTGGGCCACATCACCTGCCATCAACCTTCGATGTCATCCCTTATGAAAAAAACCTTCATCTTCAAAGCTTAGTGGGTCCCACAAAAAGGGAAGGCCTCACTCTACCTACCAACCCGTGTGACTGCCTTTCCTTACTGTTGTAGACGAACGGGCATGTGGGGAACAACTATGATGAGAACATGTGTTGTGACGTCCATCGTTGATCATACCATGGGCAACATCCATTGCTCTATGGAGATTCTGGTCCCACCATCAAGTCGTAGCACGTGACCATTACCCGCTAGCCCATGTCTTCAAAATAACATGAAATAAATTAAGATGTGGCCATGTCTTCAATCCCACAACTGTTGATATTCTTTTGAAAATGGCTAGTCATCTTCACTAAGGAGACCGGGCCCACCAACATACCAGGCACATGGTTGAAATCCGCCATCCCGTGTGAATAAAATAAAAAGAAATAAACCAATGTGGGCATACGGGGAACTATTGGGATTGATTCCCACAATTGGATAGCCAGTATGAAGTTCCATTTCTACACATTCCACAAAAGATAACCATAAAAGGGGGCCATCTCTAGGAAAATGAGACATTGACCCATAAGAACAAAGGCTAAGGACTTAAGTCATTAAAATCAAGACTTCGATCCTAGGAAAATTTGACACTTAAAAGGACCAAGAAGACTGATGAACCTAGACACAAGGGGCTAGTGAATACACGACTTTAATGGAATAGGTGGAAACTTAAGTGACTAAATACTGGGAATACCAAATCAATGCAATTTTAAAACAATCAAGGGTTTTTTGATTCATAGGCCAATTTCGGGAAGTTTTATGAATATAAAACCCTATCGTAGTGATGAGAATATGACTTAAAATCATAAATGAGCGCCCAAGCTAGACTTTGCACATTTTTTAGGGTGGACCCAAGAAATTTTCTAATGGGTTCCATCAATGGCTCCTATTGGGGACACATGCCTTTCGTTGGCATGGTGAGATCCTAGAATCATTGGGTGAAGCAAACTAGACAAAAAGGCAAAAAACAAAACAAAAAGAAATAAGATATTTAGAAAATCTTACACAAGCCAAAAGACTTGAAAAAGGGAGATCCAATATCCACTCCACCTGAAACCTTCTTGTGAGGTTTAAATTTTAATATGCACCCTACAATCTAATTGAGCTTCATTTCCATATTGGTGGCACCAGGCCACTAAAACCTAGGGTGAATTTTTTCCCCTATCAAAAACCATCCTATTGAAAGAACTGATGTCCTTCCACCCACATTTTCCTCTACCATAACACTGCAACAAGCATAGTGTTCTCCCTACAAGTAGAAAAATGTGGTTAATACTGAAATATACTTGATTATAGATACTGCCACTAACATATCTCACAACCATTCTGATTATACCGTTGCTAGTGTAATCTTTGTCATTCCTCATAGTAAAATCAGGCATAAACTGAAAGCTTTCATCATCACATGACAC
The DNA here is from genome assembly GCA_007115665.2 of Sequoiadendron giganteum. Lineage (NCBI taxonomy): Eukaryota > Viridiplantae > Streptophyta > Pinopsida > Cupressales > Cupressaceae > Sequoiadendron > Sequoiadendron giganteum. The sequence goes on along the minus strand of CM021107.1, from coordinate 118,796,922 downwards.
ATATGTGTTATTTTCATCATATGAAACATGTTCATACTTAAAATAACATTCCTTTCTCTTCATATCATTGTCATGCTCCATCAAAATACCTTCCAACTGAACTGGAAACTGAAAGTACTCATACTCCTCTAAGTAGTTGGCATCATCACACTCAACCTTATTTGCAACACCTATATCAAATGTAAAAGATTCATATGTAATTCCCTCGAGGAGATCATTAATGTGTTTCTTTGTTTACATAAGGCCAAATTCTAACCCTGTGCCAGATGCATCATTAGAATCTTTAGCAAAAAGTGGATTATCTTTGCACCAATAAATATCACCATTTCTCATTTCAAGTGAAGCTAGAGGCTCATCAAATAAGGGGTTTTCCATTACATTTATTTTTGATGCAAATATTGTTGCCTCCTCCACATGGAGTTCCAAATCTTCACTAGTATCACTATACTCTAAAACACCATAGTCAATGTCCTCTTCATAGGCATAATGACAATCAGCCCTGAACTCACATCAACCAATACTACCTTTCATTTCATCCTCTAATTGTTCAATACACATATCTAGAATTTCTTCCATATCCACATAATCTGAGGTAGCATGGTCAAAAGACACTTCAAGCTCCATAGCATTATTAACCAAAAATGGCAGCATACTATTACTCAGATTCTCATCATAATGTGTAACTTGATCATATAAGATTGAACTCATGTTATCAGCATCTTGCTTGCTAGTGTTATCCTCATCTGATGTAAAACTTTCCAAGTTTGCTTCATTCAAGATGGTATGACCAGTAGAATAACAATCAACATGATCATCCTCATGAACTGAATGTTCATGAACCTTCCCAATGTAGCTAAGCTCAAAATTTTCAACCCTAGCAATATTGTAAACAGAACTACATGGTTCTAGCACACTGAATGATGAATACATTATCTCGTTATCACTCTTTTCTACAAACAGATTACTAGATTCATCTAATCCATAAGACTGTATATGGTCCCTATTTTTAGTCTCATCACTAGGACAACAAGTAGTTTTATCAACATTTGGTGTCTCATGACAGCAAATTCTTTTATTTAAATGACCCCTGTGCATTCCATGATTTTGGTTGTTTTCAATATTCATAGCTATCCCATATGCCTGATGCAAGGTTTTGGGATTTTTGTCTCTCAACAGATAGCTCATTTTTTTATCAAAAGATCCCAAATAAATGACCAAAAATATTACATCACTTAACTTTAAGAGCTCAGGAACATCCCTTAATGTTTTAGCAAATATTTTGTTAAATGTTGGAACCATCTCATCTTCTTCTTTCTCAATGTTCATAAATTTATTGAGAAAATAACTAGCACTAATTATTTCACCAAATTTCTCCATGAACACTATCATAAACTCTCTCCAAGAACAAATAGAGCATGCTGGTAAATTAGAGAACCAATCTCTTGAATCTCCTTTTAGAGACTGCACAAACAACTGCATGATCCACCTCAAAGTCATCCATTAAATTACTAAATTCTTGGATATGCTTACTTTCTAATTCACACTTTGTACAACTGAACTTTGGTAGCTCATTTCTGATTTCAGATGGAATAACTTTTGGGTAACCACAAATGCCCTCGAAATTTATGGCCATGTATCTTTCAATGTTGAAACTTCCTTTATTACATGACAGGGGTTGCACACTAGGATGCATAGGTTGATGATACATTTTCTTAAACCCTTACAAGCCTTTTCAAACTAACCTTGCAGTTACAAGGAAACTCAAATTTCTTTTACAGCATGACCTTAAGCTTTTACAATGCAAAATTTTATCTCGAATTGCTTAAGACCTTCTAAATGAGTTTCTTTGAAAAAATATTGCAATCTTCACTTCATAATAAAGGTTACAAGATAGTAATATAGAAGTATGCGAGCCTATTACTACTATTCCCTTTCTTAGTGCTATTTCACTTAATAGGGAATAAAAAAATTCAAGACTTTCAAATATGGTTTTCATATATAAACTTATCCTTCTTGAAAACCAACAATTGAAGAATACCTGGATACATTGCAACAATGGATTCTTCTTCCTGACTAGAAATATTTATTATCTGAAGCATTCTTCACATATTCATCAAGTTCTTTGATAGAGTCGCCACCTCTCTTCATAGAGGACTAAACTTCAAGCAATATGAAGCTCTTCAAAGATGAATTTCATTTTGGGTCTTCTCGCACAACAAAGTCACACATAAATTCTTTTAAATATGTTGCAACACAACCACTTCCAAGACTGAAAACTTCTTAATATCTGAACCAAATGTTCAAATTCACCAAATTCTTGACTCTATGATACCATAGTCTATAACTGGAGATTTCAAAGTTCTCCTCAACAAAGTTGCCATTTTTGTTGGTGATTTTTCCAATACAACCCCGCAATTCTCTAAAGAGTTGCCAACTCTTATAGTTACGAAACTGCAAGGTTATGGCCAACACAATGAGCTTAGGATTTTGTGATCCTTACTCCTTCACTTCAAGCTCTATTAAACCTAGGAGGCTGATCCCAAATATGTCTTCATGAAGTGTATTCAATTAATAACATATTTATACACAGATTGATTCCTATTTACTACAAATAAAACCCATCTCACTGAACATTTGGTAGATCCTTTAAGTGAATGACTACATACTTGCTATGAATCAAAGATATTCCCAACCCACACAATTCTTGAAAAATATTTTAAATGAATATTGTTCTTATTTAAGTTCATGGCCAAGTGTGTTATTTTCTAACAAACTGACCAGTGTCTCATCAATTGGAGAAATAGAGTCAAATATGTAAGAATTTGTAATATATGAACTACTCAATTTAGATATAGGTGAACTATTTTCATACTACTTTGCATTTATGAAAACTCACAATGCCTAAAATCACTCACTCCTTACAAAGCCTAAGCAATTCCTTACAAAGTCCATACCCTCTTCAAGCATTTTAATCAACTCTTTGAGTTAAAGCTGAAAATAGAATTATACATTCAAATGGAACAATTTGAAGATAAATGATAACACCATTAGTCTTGTCATTCATAACTTGTGAGAAATATACATAGAATAGTATTTATTTCTAGACTAAGATTTGTTTTGATATCAGTAGTTTCTATAAAACTGATTTAAGACTATTACATACAAGATTTCATACCCAAGACAATCTACTGGCCTATTTATCTATATTCTATTCAAAATGCCTTTCCTGAGCTTAGAATTCACCTAAAACCCTATTGAGACTTAAAAATCTAACCCTCTATAATGAGCCAAGAAATCCCTTTTAGAGAACAAGGGAGCAACAAGCATCAGGCTCAATTACATTTATATTTCACTTCATCTCAAAATCATTTGCACCAAAATTTGAGATGTCCTCACTTAGTTGCATGTAATCATTGCAAAAAATGGAAGAGTAAAAGACCACATTCCACATCCCTTGCATGAGGACATGCCAACTCCTCAAAAGGCAGAGTCTATTGCAACAGTGTTGAATCCCCATCCTTGTTGACCAAAGAAGATTCTCCACTCGTGGCCCCGACAAAAACCTCCATACAACCTAGGGGAAACTTGAATATCGCCAATGCTAGGAAGTTTTGCACTTCTCCTATACACCAGCATAAAAATTTCCACATCAACACTAGAAATAATAAATTACATGAATGTGAATAGGACAATCCTAACGAAAGGGCCATGGTGTCATCAAAAACAAAAATGGGGTAGAGTCATCACTTTGAGTCATCAAACTCAAAGGATACTAGCCTATGCCTTGCTCATGGTGGAACTTGAGGAATGGTCATCGCCTCCTCATTAGAAATATTAGATGGTACCAGGGAGAGGGGATAATAATCACCTTCTAGGCTAGTGTCACCCTCATTGTCTGAAGGGCTATCAAAAACCTCACTGGGAGAATTAAGTCATCCTAGATAAGCCTTACGATACTTGCACTTTTTCTTTGCCTTCTTTTCATATTCTACTAGATTTTTCCCTTTGAACTTGACCAGTTCTTCTGAAATAGTTAGGCTCCTCAGGCGGTAGTTACTCTTGACACCATACTTCTTAAATTTCCTACATCCCCTACTATTCTTTGGTGTATCAAGAGCTCCCTGTGTATCAACCTCATTCTCATGGGAATTCTTCTCAAACTCAAGCAAACTCAATCTCCTAGACCTCCAGAACAGCCTAACAAACTCTCTAGACTTACTCATCCTCTCAATGATAAGAACCAGAAGACACCTACCAATTCGTCTCTCAAACTCAAACTTAATTGTTAGTTTCTAAATACAATTTTTGAATGAGAAATATGGCTATCGGTCCTTCTTATAATGATCCATGCAAGTGTGCCAACCATTAATTCCTCACAGAAAGCTTGTGCATGTGAGCTAACAACAATCTGCTTTGAACCTTTTAATCTTAACTGTTGATCTTTTTTTAAAAGATAAATCAATGGGTAGATTACTATTCAACCACTTATAATTAAGTTTTAATTATGCTTTTGATGCTCCTTAAAATTAAAAAAACCTAGAGTAGATAAAAATCTACTTTGTACATAACATCAATTAAAATTATTCATGCTATAATTACCCACTTACCCATAGGAATTATTTCACTTGTATTTCTTCTTATCAAAATAGCGGGGATTGATCTTGATTTGATCTCAAAATATCAGTTCATACATTGTCATGATTTTTATTCACCTTCTCCACACGTATCAATAGCTGTCAGGACTAACAATTGAAATCTCAAGCATGCGCCTCAAAGAACAAAGTTGAAAATAACACCATTTAGAAATAGTATCTTCTAATCCAAATTTAGAAGTATTCTAACTTTATTAGAACCCACCGGAGCCTTTTAGAAAGTCCACATGGCACTTTCCCACTTGCCCATTGGAAGATACAAGACATGGGTGTGGCCCTCACGAGATGGTAGGGAGTGGTTGGGATTGGGCCTTGTCACCTTCCATCAACCATCGATTCCATCCCTTACAAAATAAACCTTCGTCTTCAAAGATTAGTGAGTCCCACAAAAATGATAGGTGTCACTCCGCCTGCCAACCCGTGTGACTTCCTTTCCTTACTGGTGTAGATGGATGGGTGCACAGGGAACAACTATGATGAGAACACATGTCATGATGTCCACCATTGATCATGCCTTGGACAACATCCACTGCCCTATGGATATTATAGTCCCACCAGCAATAAGTACCACATGGCCATTGCTCGCTAGCCCGTGTCTTTAAAATAACATGAAATAAATCAAGACAGGCATGCGAGGAGTGGTAGAGATGTGGCCACATCTTCAATCCCACAGCTCTTGCTCTTCTTTTGAAAAGCGTCAGCCATATTCACCAAGGAGACCGGGCCCACCAACATACCAAACACGTGGTTGAAGCCCACTAGCCCGTGTGAATAAAATAAAAAGAAACAAACCAGCGCGGGCATATGGGGAATGACTGTGATTAATTCCCATGATCGGACAGCCAGTATGAATTTCCATTTCTGCACTTGCCACAAAATTTAATCATAAAAAAGGGCCATCTTTAGGAAAATGAGATATTGACCCATAAGAACAAAGGCTAAGGACTTAATTCATTAAAATCAAGACTTCGGTCATAGGAAAATCTGACACTTAAAAGGACCAAGTAGACTGATGAACCTAAACACAAGGGGCCAATGAATACACAACTTTAATGGAATAAGTGGCAACTTAAGTGACCAAAAACTGAGAATACCATATCAATGCAATTTTAAAATAATCAAGGGTTTTTTGATTCAAAGGCCAATTTTGGGAAGTTTTATGAATATAAAACCCTATCATAGTGATGAGAATATTACCTAAAATCATAAATGAGGGCCCAAGCTAGACTTTGCACAATTTTTAGGGTGGAAACAAGAAATTTTTTGAGGGGTTCCATCATGTTCCAGATCTGGTGATTTGGGACTCATACACCACCTTGGGTGTATGAGTCCCACTTAGGTCCTGGGACCTAATTTTGAATTTCACACTACACAAGACTTATCCTGGGGTTTGTGCCCCAATTTTGAGCCACTGGGACTCATACCCCATAATTGGCATATGAATCCTACTCAAATCATGACCTATTTTGAATTCAATTCTTGGCGTGATTTTATCTTCTTAGATCTACTGTCACTTTGTAGTGTTGTAATTTCAAGAATTTTTACATAAACAAGTATAAATACAAGGTTATTTCATCATTTTGATGCCTAAGCAATCCTACAATTTCATAAGCAATCATGAACATTTTCACAAAAGCATTCAAGAGCATTCAAAGACAAATTTTAAGAATATTCTTGTAGAAATTCAAGATTCATCATCATGTTAAAGGCATAAGGCATCAAGCATGTTGTTGAGCTGGTGTTGTGATGTAGCATTCAAGATCCAAATTAAGAATCATTCCACACCTAATTCAATATCAAGATCTACATTCTTCTTGGCTACTTCATGTTAGATTATAGATTTATATTTCAAGACATCATTCAAGGTATCATTGTTCATGTTTCATGTTTCATGTTTGATGTTTCATGTTTCATGTTTAATGTTCATTTTCATGTCTCATGTTTCATGTTTCATGTTTCATGTTTCATGTTCATGTTCATGTTCATGTTCATGTTCATGTTCATGTTTCATGTTTCATGTATCATTTTCATGTTTCATCGTTCATCATAAGTTTTAATTGCCTTAAATTGGGTTTGACCAAGGAAATCCCCTATTTCCTATCAAAACAACACTTTTTCTCTCTCTTTGTGTGATTGTAGGTTCATAGGTTGAAGAAAAAGTGGATTTGAAGCCCTCAAAAGTACCAAAATGACAAAGTTACAAAAGTTGTCAAGGATCATAGAAACTTAGATCTAGATCATGATATCCATCCTATTTGCATGAAACTAGTGGGAAAGTGCTCATTTAATCCATCTTCAGAGGATCACAAAGTTTTTCTTCAAAAAAATTCTCTTGGGACACTTTACGAAAAAACAGAACACTTCACGACAAAATGGGACACTATGCAATAGTTTGCGAATATGAGTTCTAGTACCACCTTTTTCGCTAGTTTTTAGTAGATCCAAATCAGTCACTGAGAGATTCTAGTTTCTGTATAAAATACCTAGTCTAGGAATAAATCATCTAGCCTGGCATATGAGTCTGATTGTGCATTAAAATTCAGGATTTAAGGGTTTTAGAGCTTGTTTTGATCACATATTTCTTCCAGGTACCCCTCTGCTCATTCTCAGTTTGTTGTTTTGTATTTCAATTTGATTTCCTAGGTCATTGAGTTAGGTTTTGTATGATACTTTCATTACTTGTCTTTATAAGCCTTTGCTTAGTGGTGAACCCCCTTTATACCTTTAATTACACCCTAAGACACCCTTCTAGTAGATCTCTTTCCCTAATTCCATCCTTGGATTGAGATCTCTAAGGTTTCCTAGAATGAAATTTGAAGAAAATTATTCTAGATCTCTAAACCCAAGTTTTTGTTCCACCTCCCAAAAGGTGGAATATCTACTTTCTTCCTTTCATTTTGGTGAACCTTCCTTTGAGAACATTTCTTTTCAGATTTGGTGTGCATCATAGTCCTAGATCTAGCTTGCATTAACTTTGCATTAGTTAATTTGCATTGAGGCTTTCTAAATATTGCATTAGTTAATTTGCATTGAGGCTTTCTAAATATTGCATTAGTGAAAGTGCATATAGGTTGCATTTTTTCCTCTTGCATCATTGAATTTCATTTGAAATTTTTAATTGCACATTGTCTAGACATCATTCAAACCAAAAAACATTGAATTCACTTAGAATATGTTGAAATTAGTGCAAAACCCCTAATTTGGGATTCATACACCCCTTTGGGAAATTTAGTCCCAATACATGTTATTTTTCCTAGTTTCTACATATTTTGTGGTGACTGTTATTCGCTATTTGAACCGTCGAAAAACACTAACTAGGACTCTTATGCCTCTCTAGGTGATTTATTCCTAGACCAGGCCTTAAACTGCCTTTCACAATATTAAAAACCTTGTTTCTATACTTCCTAAGCTTGTTGGTAACCTATAGTACCAGTTTGTAAAGTTTCAAGAACTTTTGTTGAATGCATCTAAGTCAAAAACATCAATTGAGGGTAGTCATTTTTTAATTCTTCCTAAATCATTTCAATAGAAAATCTGAAAATGTTCACATGTTTGAAACTTTGCATAATATGGATAAAAGTACTTTTCACTTTTCCATACACAATATTTGCATTCATGAAGCTTTGAATAAGTTTGATAAAAGTTCGTTTCATTTTTGGATACACATTGTTTGCATTCTAAAAGATTTGCACAAATTGGATAAAATTACTTCTCATCTTTGGATATGCATTGTTTACATTATTGAAGCATTGAGTAAGATGGTTAGAAGTACTTTTCATTTTCAATCAAACAATGTTAGTATCTTACCTATCTAGTCATGCTAAGAAAAATTTCAGATCCCCCCTATGTGAATGCTTTAGTGAAAGAGAATACAACCTTGGGAAATCATAACAATCATATTCATTATTCTCCTAATATCTCTCCTATTTGTGAAGAAGATATTTTGGTGTCAGAAGAACTAATCAATGAGAGTTTTGAGAGTCCTAATTGTTTCTCTCCTCCTACCTCTCTTATTGGGAAATAAATTGCTAAACAAGAGGACACAACCATTGGTAATTATGACTATCACATAACACAACAAGAGACCATTGAAACCTACCTACATAACACTTCAACTAGTCTACATGCATCTCCCAACATCTTCCCTTCTTATGATAATGTTTTAGAGGATGAAACTGTAAGTGAGGATATGTTGGTGTTAGATGATCAAATATTTAAGATCTATGACAACCATCTTTATGTTTCTTCCCCTACCTATCCTATTTTAGATTACATTATGGGACAAAGGAATGAAATTATGGATAATCATGACAATCACATTTTTTCTTCTCCTAGTTGTGAAGAAGATACTTTGATCAAAAATCCAATCGATGAAAGTCATGAGAATCTTAGTTGGCTCTCTCACCGTAGGGAAAATATTATCGAAAAAGAGAATGCAATCATTGATAAGCATTAACCTTGATAGGGGGAGTATTCAATTGCTTTATATTGGGATAAAAATGTTTTTTGATATGGGTAAAAGCAAAAAGTTGGGTCCACGAAGAGGGGAAGTTTTGGACAAAAAAACAATCTCGCAAAAAATGTGTACACGTTATCAAAAATTTGTATGTGGAAAAAAATGCGTACACATTATAATGTGTATGCATTATATAGAATGTACATGTTTTATAACATGTATAATTCATTTATTTAAAAAATTAAATACCTTTTAGAAACATGTACGCGTTTTAAAATGTGTACGCATTTTGTAATGTAGAACACGTACACGTTTCTAAAAAGCATTTAATTTTTTAAATAATCAAGCAAATAAAGAAAATATATGTGTTTTGTAACACATACACAATTTTAAAAATTTGAATCCCCAACCCACATGCTACATCGTTTTTAGGCTCAGGAAAGGCTTGGCAACCCAACCCTTAGCCTTTGACCTACAACTAAAAAACTAAGGTAGATTCAAGAAGAATGTCCAAATTTGGTAATATGGCTAATGGACTTTTTTTCGAAATCAATCTATGAAATTAAAACCCATTAGAGAACGTGATGTCTAGTTTCCAAATATATAATTTTTATTAATATTGGATTATATTTGTTATTTTTTAATTAATTTCTAAGAAAAATATTCCATAAACTTGATATATCAAAACTTTTTTGTTTTTTAATAATTTTTTTTAGGTTAAGTTTCTTGTAAAAAAATTTATATGGCATCAATATTCAGAAAATCATCTACACAATGAAAAAAAAGATTCAAAAAATGTTTAGTTTAGGTCCAATTATGTTGTCTGTACACATTGAATTTTAAAAACAACAATTAAGGCCAATAAAAATTCAATAAAAAAAATATTCAAAAAAAATTACAAAAAAGATTCCTCATCAATCTTCATGTTGTTAGCTCTATTTACCCAAAAGGTATTAGAAAAATACTTTTATTTGGGTCAAAAAGTGGTGTTCGTACATGTGCATGGTATGGTAAAAAAATAGGGACTTTTAAAAAGTGGTTTTTATACATCCATATCCAAATTTAAATTATATCATTTGGGTATTTGATTAAATTACATATTTGGAAACTAGATTCAAAATGCTAAATTTCATATTATTGACTTTTTTTAAGCTTCATTGTGTAAGTGCCTCAAATTTTTAGTCCAAGTGTGACAAATTCTGAAAAACAAAAAAAACACTTCCACTTTTTGACTTTTTTTTGGACCCAACTTCTTGCATCAACCCATATGCATGTTGCCATCAATGCCAAAGGGGGAGATTGTTGGAAATAAGGGATCCTATAAACATGAGCTTGAAGTGTATATAGGATGATTTGGTTGTTCCAGTGTTTTCATTGATGTCAACATTGTGGGAAGCATATTTGGTATACCAGAAGTTTATCTATACTGGAAGTGTTCTTTATTGTCGATCCAGTGCATTGGTTTTTGAGTCTGGAATTCACCGAAAGAAGAGATATGACTCTAATCTCCTAATAATGTTATTATTACTCATTCATATTGCCTTATCCAAGATCTTGAGAAGTTTTGTGTTGATTACAGAAAGTTATACATGATAGAGTTTAACTTTATACACTATAGTTGTTTCTATGATCAATATATCTATGTGGGAGACTACATTTTCTTAAGAAGAACATTCTGATGCTATGGTTATAATGGTAGTCTCTCTGATGTTAATATGAGGAGAAACTAAAGTAATATCAGATCTAGAAGGTGTTTACTTTAAGAAGTGTGTGTTGGTTTGGAGTTTTTGTGATTAGGTCCTATTCTTGGCCAACCTAATATATGACATATATTAAGAAGATTAATCATCTGTTGTGGATGCTAGTTTGACCCCTTATCGATCTATGTCGACTTGATGATGCACCACATGAATAAAAATGTATTAAATCTTATATGGTGCCAACAAGAGCTATTTTGATTAGTTTCTTTACATCTAATTAGGTCGACCTAATTGGCATATGAAATATACTTGTATATATAAGACTCTTTGGAGTTGAATTGGGTGTGAGAGTGAGTGGTGAAAGATTTGTATGATGTGAAGAATGTTGAGAATATGCGAGCTTAAATGATTTATCAAATGCAAGTAATGTATTATGGGAGAAGTCAAGGATCATAGCATAATTGTTATGCGACTGTTATGCACAAAAATACTTCACATTCGGAACCTCATTGGAATTGAACTCACCACATAGAAGATGCATTCGATTAGTTCATACTTGTGGCAATGAGCCATATCCTTTTGTATCTTGGTAGTTAGCCATTTCATTTTGTATGTTGGTTGTGAGCCTCTTAAGCATAGTGAGTCCTAGTAGTGAGCCCTATAATATTTTATATCCAAATATATTATATTGTGAGTTAATCCTCGTTGTGGTTTTTCCCATTTTGGGTTTTCCATGTAAAATCTCGTTTTGATGTGTTTTGTGGTGTCATGTTCATTTCAATGTCTTCATTATTGTTTCCAGTTATATGTGCTTTAATAATTGGGTGGTTTTCAGCTAAATGGTTTAATAGAATATTGATTCACCCCCCCTCTCAATATTCTGAATATTCAACAAGGATGATCTAGATTTTTTTGAATCTTGGAGAGCTTGTAAAGAATCAACAGTGATAGACTAGGGCCAATGGTTGAACTATTTCATTCAGGAAGATATGTTGTTAAAAATAAATTAGTTTTGTATTTTGAGGAGTTTAATGAGGAAGAACCTGATTAAGGAGAAGCATAGAGGAGGATTAGCATGACATTTTGGAGTGACAAGATAGTATATTTGGTGATTAAACACTATTTTTTGCAACAAATATACAAGGATGCTAGGAAGTATGTTCAGAGTTACAAAATTTATCATGTAGCAAAAGGGAGCAGTTAAAATACTAGATTGTACAAACCTTGGATAGTACTGGAGAGACCTTGGGAGGATATAAGCATGGATTTCATATTAGGATTACAAAGAACACAAAGAGGATATGATTCTATAATGGTAGTAGTGGATAGATTTTCTAAAATGGCACATTTCATTCCTTACAAGAAGACTAATGATGTGCATGTTGTTGACCTATTTTTCAAGGAGTATGTGAGATTGCATGGATTACCTAATATTATAGTTTCAAATAGGGATACCAAGTTCATTGGAAGCTCTTTGAGGATATTGTGGAAGAAGATGAAGATAGACCTGAAGTTCAGTTTGACACACAACCCACAAACAGATGGATAAATAGAAGTGGTGAATATGAGTTTGGGTAACCTATTAAGATTTTTGGTTGGAGATAAGGAAATAAATTGGGATATCATCCTATCACAATCGGAGTTTATATACAAAAATTTTAGTAAACTAGAGTACCAAGAATACACCATTTGAGATTGTGATAGGAATGCATCCCAAAGGAGTTACAGAGCTAAGAGACATCAATATGGAGAACAAGAGGAGTGCAGAAGAAGAAGAGTTTGTAGGATTCATGGAAATATTGCATAATTAAGTCTAAAAGCACTTGGAGGATTTTAAAAATAAGTATAAGGAGAAGGTAGATGAGAAAAGGAGACAAAATGAGTTTTGTGTTGGAGATGAAGTGATTGTATATCTCAGAAAGGAAAGATTTCTAGTTGGAACATACAATAAGCTAAAGATGAGGAATTTTAGGTAATGTAAGATTCTTAGGAAGTTTGATTCTAGAAATTTATATGATGTAGAGTTACCAAAGACATTGGGTATATCTCAGAAAGGAAAGATTTCTAGTTGGAACATACAATAAGCTAAAGATGAGGAATTTTAGACAATGTAAGATTCTTAGGAAGTTTGATTCTAGAAATTTATATGATGTAGATATATATGAGAATCATGAAGGATAGTAAAGTGGTAGTAACAAAAAAGTAGATTTGAAGAAGCAATTACCACATCAACCACCAGAGGTGATTGAGTATATTTTGGATACCATAACCAGAAGGAGCACTAGGAACAAGCAATACAAGGAATATCTGGTAAAGTGGAAAGGAAAACTAGTGCAAGATTCATCATGGATTTCTCGGTTTGAGGTGGATCACTTTGTTTTTCCTCTAGCCCCTAGAAAGTGAGGTACTCACTTTTATTTCAACCCCAAATGTCTAATTCAAGAGCATCCCTAGTTGTAAAGAATTCTTGTATCAACCAAAAACATTTATTTTCTTGCATGTCATTCAGTAGTAGTTTCAGTAGTTTATTTTGGATTTCACCGCATTTATGTTTCTCAACTCGAAAATTAGGATATAGCAGCTACACAATGTCATCTATATCATATCTATATTTTAGATCATTTCATTTTCATTTTTTTGTAAGAAGTTATCACTCTCAAAATTTCACCAGAATTCATAGTCTGAGAATTTGGGGCCGACCTGGTCTAGATTTCATAGTGTGGACCTATTCCAGAGCATACGAAGCTCAATGGGACATCATAAAAGAATTTTGGGTCCATAGGGATCTTTCTTGGAGATCCACAATTAATTTTATTTCACAAAGGATTATCTTTCATATTTTAAAGTTGACCTAAATGCTTGATCATTCATTGGGTTTGTAAACTATTGAGGTCGACGTAGACCATTATTGAAGTCTGGAGAATTGTCAGGAGTAAGGAGATCTGACAGGATTTCTTCTTCTATGTCATCTTCTAGCCTGACTGCAATAAAGGTTGAACCTAGTACTTCTGACAAAGGAAAAGGAAGTGCCGCTTCTGAACCTAATACTAGATCGGGTAAGAGAAAAGGTGTTCATCTGGTAGTGCCTACTAAGCAAGGAAGAAAATAAAAATCTATGAGGGAAAATAATCTTAGTATTATTGAAGATCAGGAGGAAGAAGAGGAAGACCCAGCTTCTAAACTAATAAGAAAAATAATGGTTTTCATTTCCTCTGATGAAGGTGCTTCTCAAGAAACTATTGTTGGATCAAAAATAGTTCACTATGTATCATCCTCAGAGGAAGTCGAAGAATAGGACATTAGTGATCATGAAATAGAAGCAAAGAAGGAAAAAGTTACAAAAGAGGTTTCTCTGGACCAAGGAGAGAAGAAGAATTCTACGGTAAGACCTAGTGCCCTCTTAGGCTAGAAGCCTTGGTAAATAGTTTATTGCATCATGAAAATATGTTGAAACCCATAGCATTAATTTTTAATCAAGTAGGTGAAGAGGATAGGGAAACATTAATGATGGTTATCATTAAATATGTCATTATCTTGGAAGTTAGATGGGATAATGTTAAGGATAATGTACCTAAAAATTTATAGGAAGCTCTGATGAAGAAAAGATCAGAGGCAATTGAAATGGAAGATAAAATAAGGTCTAAGGCATATAAGGAAATTGGATCCTCTCTAACTCTGAGTGATCTGGAAACCTTGAAGAAGGTTTGTTTTACTATGTTATGAATGAAGAAGAGAGTTAATATTTTAATGACCAAAGAAAAGAGGTAGATTAAGAATATAAAGAAGGAAACTTTAAGTACAATCAGAAGCATGACTAAGAAGTATGGTATTCTTGGTTATTTGGTTCAGCGCCTAAATCAGGAGAAGAAGCCTCTATAAATGTTAAGGAAGAACCTCCTTCTGATACTGGTGATGCAAATGTACCTCTAGAAAGGAATGATACAGATATCCCTCTAGAAATAGGTGGTGTAGATGTTCTTCTGGAAATCACTGCTACTGATGAGCCTCCAGAGATTGATAAGCTGAGTGAAGAAAATGTTGAAGCAAAAAAACATGATGTTGCTCTTCTGGTACATACTACAGAGGAAAGAGATAAAACTGAAGAAGAAAAGGACAAGGATGAAAGTGACAAAGAAGAATAAAAAGAATAAGAAAGGAGAGAAGAAGAATAAAAAGAAGAAGAGAGGAGAGAAGAAGAAGAAAAAGAAGAAGAAGAGATAGAAGAAGAAGAGAAGATGGCAAAAAAGAATTCAAAAGAAGAGAAAGTTGAGGAAGAGGAAAGAAATGAGGAACCAAGTGAAATTGTTGGAAAGAATGAAGAATGAAATAAGAAGGTAGTGGAATCACAAAGGTCCTCTAGAGAGTCCTCCTCCTCTAATGATTTTTTGAAAGGTCTGTTATCTAGTCGGTGATTCCTCTGGAGCTCTTGCAACTTCCCATGAATCAAAGCTATGTGGATTTGGACAAGATTTATCTTATGCATAAAATTGTGTTAGGTGGTGTATTGCATGCATCTATTAGAAGGGAAATCCTAGAAACACATCAGAAGGTAACTGAGCTTATCGAAGATGTCATTAAGGCTTTGCAAGATGTCACACTTGATACATCAGTGGACACATCTCTCACTCCAGTAGAAAACCTAAAACTTCTATTGGACTCCTTCAAGGAATATACCACCAAACTTGGTGAGAAGAAAAAATAGGAATTTGAAGAGAAACTAGCTAAGAAAAGGCTATTGGTCCTTCATGACAAGTATTCTCTGGCACACACCAATGTGGAAAAGAGCCTTGAACCTATAAAGGCTTGTGAATCTAAAGAAAATTATATATTTTCTTATTGCATAAGGTGGCTTGATGCCACACAAAGTATAAAATATCTTATGGACTTCATTAAGTCCCAATAGATAGCTATTTCCAGCACATACAGCGTATCCATGGATAGAGATAGGTCAACTTGGAATTCCATCTCCACACATAGAGAGAAATTTTTCTTATTACAGAAGGAAAAGGAAGAAATTATTAGAAAATTTGTTCTACTTGGTGACAGTGTAAAGATGGAGTACACTCTGATAGCCAATTCTTTGGCTAATGCTGAGAAATTGGATAAGAACAATCCGACCTCGGATACTCTGGATGAGGCTAAAGAAAGTTTAACTGCATTGGAGTCTTTGAATAAAATGTTGATATTTTCTAAACAGAGTTGGGAGAATGGTAAAACTACCTGGAAAGGAATTCTTTAGAAACTTCAAAGTGCTCCCTCCTCTGGGTAAATTGTTTTTTGGTTTACACATTATTTGGGTTAAACTCCTAAGGGGGAGTTTAGAATTTTGATTCTCTTTGTTGTACATTATTCCAGACCATGTGTACATATGTATATTCATTTTTTTGGGTTTCCCTTTGTCCTTGATGTCAAATGAGGGAGAGAAAAGAGAAAAGGAGAGAAAATAATTTTTTAACTTCTTCTGGCACATGTTGCCATCAATAAAAAAGGGGGAGATTGTTGGAAGAATAAAGAAGAACACATCTCTTAATGCATATTTTTTTTGTCATTGATGTCACCATGATATATGAGTTGCAACTACAACTTCAAAGTGAATGTTGATTCGGTATTCTGAACCAATAATACAAAAATATCCTTTGGTATTTTGGTCTGTATTTCCCGTTTGGTGATCGTCGTCGCTCACAGTCTTGTAAAATGGTTTTTCTTCAATGAAAGAATGCATGGAAAGAATCTCGTGTATACAGATGCTCGTGTTCATTATTGGCATCATTTTATTGTTTACATTTTTTTTATTAGGTCTATCTCTACCTGACCTTATAAGCGGATGAAGGTGTAATGGATTAAATTTTGTTTGATTTATCCATGCCGACATGATGTAGTATGCTACATGCTTGAATTGTCTTTTGAAAATTCTATGTATTTACTTGGAGCTGACCCAATTGATACTTGTGGACAAGTCAGATATATATATAGGATAGTTTGGATATTGAAGTAGGGATGTTGGGTATGCGAGTGTTGGTGGATTGAGTGTGGATAAAAAAAGAGAGAATGTTGGTCTGCTGGTGTGCAAATTTCTTGAGCTTCAAAGGAACTAAATCTACACTTGTGAGGTGTATCTTCATCAGTTCATTCTCTAGCTATAAACCATTTTGTTATTGTATCTTTTGTAGGTAGTGAGCCTCGCTTTTGGATAGTGAGTCCTGATAGTGACCCACCTTTTGTAATATCTTATAAGTGGTTATACTATAGTTTGAGTTAACCCTCACCATGGTTTTTCCCATTCTGGGTTTTCCATGTAAAATTTTGGTGTTCATGTGTTGTGTGTTTCCATGTTTTGTTAATGCTTCTGCTTATCTTAACTATCATATGCATTGGATTAATTGGATGTTATTTGTTCAATAAGTTTTAGAAGATACTTATTCACCCCCCACATCTTAGTATCTTGGATATTCAACAGGAGAACCATATTTAAGATTATTTGTAACTTATTGTAAATCAATCATTCAGTAGTAGATAGATAGTTCACAAGTATTTTAGGATCAATTATTAAAATAATGACTTTGGATTTTTGTAATGTTTAATGACCTTGTGGTGGGCCTGTGATCCATAGTTATTCACCCATGAGGCATATGATTCATGTAAGATTTCTAATTCAAAAAACACCTATGTTTATAGAATATTTTTGTGTGATATTTTTGTTGTGTTGGACTCTAATTTGCATGGTTTGATAGTTCTTTTTGGACCCTCCATCCATGAATACACCAAATATCATCAACCACCAAATATTTTCTCACCTTATATAGAGATTGGAGACACTGACCTTGGTCATGTTGACCTAGAATAATTCAAGAAAAGAATTAGTGATGAAGAAACTAGAACATGTGTTTCCACAACACTAGAAAACTTTGGATTGGTACAAGTTGTTGCTTTCTCTATGATCATTCAATCTCTCTAGATAAATAAATTACTTTGATGATAACGAGGCCAACAACCTCACTTATATTAATATTCAAAAAAAAATTATCCCATGAAAATTATCCCTAAAAATGGCTTACATGTAGCACAAGAGTAAGTTTAAGGAGGCTATCAAGGACTTGATTGTCTTATTGAGTAGATCTTTTGGATATCCCCATTGCTAGGGATTTTTATCCATGGATGGTGATGGAGCTTAAAATATTGTTCTTGAATTCCATTATTATCTTGCCTTTGTTTTGGTCTGTCATATTATTTGGAAGAAACCTAAGGTTGGGGTTTTTTATTTTTGCCTTCATGAAAATCCTAATGTCCTATGTTACGCCTTGGGTGGGATCTATTCAGTCGTTACCTTTTGGAGTGGGTTTTAAAATGACTTATGTCCCATTGCTTCATCTAAGTCGAGCCCCTTCTAATAAATAGAGTTGAATATTTTTTCCTAACATTATTATTTCCTAAGTGTAGGTTGGCCCATGCCCTATGTTTTAAAAACAACTTTAAGCCATTGTTTGTCTTCAGCCTAGGCAGTGTCCCCTTGTCCCTTTAATAATTGTTTTATATTTTGCAGGGATCAATTTTAATGACCATTGATCAACCATCAGTTGATCTCAGTTGTTCCTCACAATCCCGTGATGACCCCACCATTGAGTCTTAGCCGATTGCGATATCACAGGCAAGTGCCACTTGTCTCGGCTGGCGATGCCGAAAAGATTATTGAAATGCTTTAATATTTATGTCAGGTTTTAATATGTTATATAGTGGGTTACTACGGCGGTAGTGAGATGCACATGCTTGAAATCAATGGAGATGTTATAACCTTGATGAAAAAGTTTCTCGATGGTTATGTTCAACACTAGTGACTGTTTTGAATGAACATGATTGCCGATGGTGGAGATCAACAGTTGCCCGCCATCGCATGATCCAAAGATGCAAGGTGTTTATTGATTATGATATCATGGGAAAGCACCATGTGTACTTCCTTAGCGATGCATAATGTGGTGGGACCTTGGTGCTTAGATGGAGGTTACATCATATTTTTTGAAGGCAGTCGTTCGATGATCTGACAAAAATGAAGGATCGACAGTTGGAATTTGGATTCGCATCAAATACGATTAGAGCCATTGGTGCAGTATGTAAGTGAGCTTTAATGGTGGATGAGACATTTATTGGCTCATTTCAATCAACATAAATTAATTTTCCTTCATTCTATTTTACCACAAAGCATTCAAGCACCTTTGCGAAGCAGTTTTAGAGCCATAGATGAAGTTTTGAGCAATCATAGCAAGAATTTGGTCTTCTACAAAGTGTAAATGGGCAGTGAGTTTTTTTCTATACTGCTTGGTTAATTTGACTATGATTTTATGAGGAATTGTGGTGTGCTTGTCAAAAAACTTGTTGATTGTTGTCATAGGGTTACTGGTTTGTTGAATTGTGGGAAATTGTAAGGTTTTGCTGTAATTTTGTTTTCTGAGTAGCCCTAGTCGGTTCAAAGTTTGAGATTTTAAGGAGGCCCTAGTTTATTTGAGATGGCACCACCAAAGTAGCATTCTAGCCATGTTGATTATTTACAAAGGAATTTGTATGATGATTCCCTAGATCAACTCCCATTGTCAACAAATGATAGGAGGAGGGGTTTATTTTTGATGAATGGAAGAACCCTAGGTGAAGGACTAGTATGCAAGAATTACAACATTATAGATTCTAGGGTTCCTGTGACCGGTTTGGAAATGTTTAGGCTGTGGTATGGACAATGAAATTTACCTCACCCTTTCTCTAATGGCTGGAGATACGACATGGGGAAGCTAGTAGTGCCAAATGTGTTCCCTGATGTGGACCTGCTCAGGGTGGTGGCAACACGTTATGACCTTGTTATGAGAGTGATAAGGGATAATGATGGTGGGATTTTGTTAAGTGTAAGTAGGGAGGAAATTCAACAAGTGTTTGACTTGAGTGAACCTAGTTCATTTTTGGTTCAGATTGATCTTGAGGAAATGAAGCGGGAGTATGCAAGATCAAAGCCACTTTTCAGATTGAAGTTTCTTCCTCCTCATCTAGCTAAGGTAGGTAGTTCAACAATTTATATCAGTCTAGGTGATCGGGAGCCTTTCAGGCTAAGTTGCTTTGCCAATCACTTTTTGGCCACATTTTATTCACTATGCTAGATTTTGGGTTTTAACCCTAACACAGTAATTCTAACCGCCTACATGTTCATGGGGGCCCAAATACAACACCCCAATTTCTCTTTGATCTATGACTTTGCATCTATTCTGGCAGAAAACATACATGAAAGACTGTTGAAGTTACAGGTAGGGGATACTAGCACTCCTTTCTTTTGGTATTCCCTATTAATGTACATGTTCTTGTACAAAAATGCCAACTTCTTCTCAGAGAAGATGGAATTGAGGTAGGATGTAAATGGAGAAAGGTTATCGGTGCAGGTGTGGACTGTAGATCTATCATACAATAGAGGAAGTGTCAGTTTTGTGCAATTTGATAATTTCTTTGCTTCCAAACTCAAGGCTCAGTTGATAGTAAATGTTCCTAGAATCCCGGATGATCTACATGACTTTCTCAGACCAAAGGGGAGGAAGCCTAATTTTAAAAAAATTCACAACTGGGGTGACATCATCTTGTACCCAATCAGTATTGTTCTAAGGGTGTATGGCTTCCAGGGAGCCCCACATATCCTCCCATTCAATGTTCCATCAATAATGGGGTTTGTTGAGGTTATGTGGAAAATAGGTTGTATTCATGAAGACAGCCTGACAAGGAAGGGAAAAGGGAATCTTTTCCCTGATTATATTCTTGTGTCTAATTTTGTTTTCTCTGAGGGTGGATGGGTCCACTTTGGAAGATTCTTTGATGATTTTCATTTGAGGTGTGGTTTCAGGTGGTAGCATGACCCTGAGGGTTTCTTTTCCCTTTTTAGACAACAGATTAAGGGTGGTAGGTTTGCACATGAGTTCAATTTTCCTAAGAACCTAATTAGGAATGAATTTTATTTAAATAGATAGGAATTGAACAAGGAGAAATGGATTGCATATGAGAAACTATTGGCTATAGTGCATAAAATGGATCCAAAATATGATCCATTAATGGAATTCACTCCATTCCACAAGAAAATTGATTTCTTGATGGAAAAATTCAGAGTGATCATGGGTACTTTGATGACCAAGAGGGTCAACTTGGAATTAGATTTTGGCATACAAAGGCCAGAATTGAGGCCTACTAAAACAAGGCTAACATATCAACCTATGGTGAATTGGCCTCTATAAAAAATAAAGATAAATGATAGAGGTGATGAGAAGGAGGAAGATAAGAAAGGAAAGCAGATAATGAAGACATCATCATAGCTACGTCTAAAGATTAGAGCACCTAGAGGAATAAAAATCATTGATTTTGACTCACCATCGGAAGGTGATCCTGCATTACCACCATCAGAGCCAAGCCCTAAGAGGCAGAGAGTTGAGGAAGCATAAGAGACTTTGATGGATGAAATAATTGTCATAGATCAAGACATGTAGGATGGTATTCCTTCCCCTCCTAGATCAGCTCAATTAGTATAGTCTGATATGGATGTGAAGGGACAATGTGTGAAAGATGCCAAAATGGAGGCATGCAAGGCATTCTTGGATGATGATGCATTTGTGAAAACTCCAGTTTTCTTGCAACTAGTGTGGAGGATGAAATTAGAAGAATACCAAGACAAATGCAAGAAGAGAAGAGAATTAAGGCCTGATAGGTCCAATCAAGAGAATGATGATGAGGTAAAGGCTAAATTGATGGATGAATGTAAAATCATCACTCTTGAGGAGGAAAGGAAATTAGTGACTCAAGCCAGTGTCCTAATTTTTCCTAAGTGGGACATAGCAGACGCAGTAGCATTCAATTCTATTTTAAAGTCCAAGCATCCCATGCAAAACACTGAGGAGGAGGTCAAGGCAGCAGTGCAGGATTCTACCTTTAGTGAGGAATATGAGACCCTGGCAATTTGGGCATTGGCACCCCAAGGCAGAAAGCCAAATGTAACTAATATTAGCCCAAACCTAAGGGGAGGGTTAATAATCAAGAGAGCTTCTAAAAATTCAACTACATAAGCTACAAACTTGACTGTAAATATGGCCAAATTGGCCCAGAAGACAGCTGAGAGAGAAGCTGAAAAGAAGAGCTTGATGGAGAAGTATAATATTATAATTGGAGAATACAGTAGGATGCAGCAAAGGAATGTTGAGCTGAAAACTGAGGTAGATAGGTTGAAGTATAGATAAGTGGGGGAGTCTTCCAGTGCTCCTGGCATCATGACACTACCTTCTACATCAGGATCAATACCTCCTACTTCTCCAATTGTTTCTACTTTGGGATCCCCCATCTAGGTTCCTGCTCCTAGTCCTACATTAGAGCCAGTTGAGGAAGAGGTTGAATACTCTATGGATCCGACTAAGAAGCAGATGCTAAATAAGATTACAGAGTTACAGGCAACTTTAAAAGCAAGTGAGGAGGGAGCAGTTGCCAACCAGAATGAAGTTGTTGATACATTTTTGAGGCACCTAAATGAGAGGGTTGATGGTAGACTACCTCAGTATATTCTTTATATTCTTTATTCTTGGATGCAATAAAAAACATTACTAGGGATTAGGAAATAGTTTTTCCCTTAGCTGAGAAGTGGATCCCTAGGGCCAATGACTTAGATATTATGTATAAGGCCTCTAGATTTGATGCAGATAATAGGCCCCAATCATTAAGGCCTACTCAATTTTTTGTCAAGTCACTACAAGGTTTTCAAGCCTTACCAGATGATTTGAGTAGAAGGATTAAGGAATTGGTAAAGAGTTTTGATGATTGGAGTGATACATCTTTTCCAGACATAATTGATGCACAAGGAAATGTTAAATCACTACAGCAGTGGTAGGATAGAGCGAACAAGGTCATCAACGCATAAATCAAATTGATTTGTGATGACTCAGACTATGATTTGTTGGTGAGTAGCATGCATAATATTATTAACACCAACATATTTTTGGAATCTTTTGAAAGAGTGGCAAATCAGGTAGCGATGAAATACACACCTTATAATGCTAAGGTGAATGAGGTGGTAAGTTTTGATTGGCCGACAGATGAAGAATATCAGAGATGGGTGGATAAATACTTAACCGAGGAAGAATAAGATAGAGTTGACTACTGGCAGTTAACAGCTTAGCCATTGCAGTTATAACAGATTTCGGTTATGTCTTGATGGCAATTTTGGTGTAGGTTTCTTGAAGTTTGGCCAATGTAGTAGCCATTTTCCAATGGATGGGATAAACAAGAAGATTCTCCAGGGACACATTTGTTGTAACAAATTTTTGAAATATCATAGGGTGGTCCAAGTGACCAGTGATGTGTATTTCTAGCCTGATACATGTTGGCTCCTTCATTTTCTATAAGAAGGATTTCAAGGCCAGAAATAGGGGTTAGCAAGTTAGATAATTTTGGGTTGAGTCTAGGAAAAGTTGAGGAGCAAATTGTATAGCCTGATAGTTTTAGCGAAAATGCAATTTAGGTTTTGAGTCATTCTGTAGTAGGTTTTGGATTCATGGGAGTTTGATGTTTTGTGACAGTACTAGCAGTTGAATTAAAGGAAGCTATTTCAAACTCATGTCTCTCCATTGTATAAGCATATCATAATTTTGAATAAAATAATCAAGGGTTGTTTCGTTCATCTCACTGTTGTGATGTCTGTGATTCTCAGTTTAGCTTTAATTCAAAGAATTAATTAAAGTGCTTGAATGGGATCATAGGTGGGTATATTTTATATAAGGATTTGATAAGAAGTATTGGGTTAGAATATATTATGATGATAATGTAAGGAAATTTTATCAGAGATCTTACTTGTTATGTGTTAAATCTGTCATAAACCTTTAAATGCTTATGAATTTGACTCCTCCAATGGTATATGGCACTGATCTAGGTTGTACTTGTTTGTGAGGTTCAATGTTTTTTTTTCTTTGTTTAGAGCTTGCTTCAAATTTCAAATCAATGACTATTTTATAGTGTGAAGTGTTGTAGTTATCTCATGCTCCAAATAGTTTATATTATTGATGAACAACCAATTCCATTCAGTATTATCCTATTGTGTTGAGCTATTAAATGAGATTATTTGTTATTGTTAATGTTGTTTATAATATTGGTGCAAAGGTTATAAACACATTAAGGGGATCACCCTCTTGGGTCTTGTAGAGCCCGAAGTGTAGGAGGTTTTGTTAAAATCCTCGTCATTTGGTCCAAGTCCTTCAAGCTGCCTTTGATTGGAATTGTCAATTTCATAGGTAGATTAGAAGATCAACCTGGTTATAGTAAAAACAAGCAACAAATGGTTCAATTCATCATGACCATCAATGACTCTAAGAAATACAAAATTGATGAGGCCACTCTTATAAGTGACACAATCCATAAATAGTTGAAGACCATTCTTGCAACATCCCAATTTTGCATCACTTCATATTTGGTATATTTGTTGGTATCTCAAGCCTCTTTCCTGGCACTTGACAAAGTGGGTTCCCTCCATTGGGGAGGTGACCATCTATGAACATTATCCTCAGTTGAAGTTGGAGGATAGTTATACTTATTTTTACATTTTCAATGACAACTTTATTTATGTTGTGATTAGGGGATTGGAGGGTGATTTCTCTAGGATAATATCAAATGAGGCCATGGAAGCACTCCAAAAGCTAGGGAAATAGGTATATCAAATTTAAGACCATATATATCAGAGTGGTCAGCTTCCATAGATCCCCATACAAGCTTTGAAGATACCCATCAAACAAAATGATCCTATTGGAAGTTTGTAGGAAGGTAAATAAAATTCACTAATTGATTGCAAGATAACACAAATAAGAATACAAAATTCCCATCAAAATGGGAGTATATTAGATTGTGCCAATATACAAAATGCTAAGGGTGAAAATATTGAATTGGCAAGGTATGCCCTTATGCTATATAATGATCCTCAACACTATTTCAACCCAATTGGTAAAATTGGCAAGGTGATAGGGTCCTTCTTTATTCACAAGCCTAATATTGAAGATCATTGGAAAAAATGTGAGGAGGATTTTAAATTTTGAATAAAAGACTACTATCGGTTGAGAATACCACTAATCAAATCCTACATGAAATCCCATGTGTCTAAAGAAGTAAAAGAATATGGGAAATTTCTTGACCCCATCTACCTAAAGAAACATGTCTATAATCAACCAATCTTTGATGAATATTGTTCACTAGATGAGAATGATGATGTTCAGACAAGGGCGGTAGGTGTTGTAGCCTATTTGTAACATGCTCAACTAGATTTCTACCATTAAACCAAAAACTAGCATTATATTTATGACACAGATTCCATAGCTCACCTCCACTGATGGATGAGAACATGATTGAGGTGATTTTCCACCCAACCACAAAGCATTGCTCCCTCGAAATTCTTCAGTCAGTTGAAGAATACTCGACACTACATGAAACACTTAGCAAGAGATACAGTTTGCAAGGTGGAATCTATGTGTGCCTAACTACATGCATTTCTATCTACTTTGTTAGAAAATGCAAGTTCCATGTTAGGTAAATCAATATATCATAGAGAGGATAAATAACACAGTCTATTTCATATACAAATATATGAAAATGACTGCAAAGCTTGGCCAAGCTCATGCTGCATAAAATGCAACTCTGATTAGATTTGTAAAATATAATCTACACTCTTTGGCACCCATTCTTAGAAGAAAAGTTTATCATATCAAAGGGGTATCCCTCCCTTTTAGACCATCTATTAGCAACATATTCTAATGTGTTATAGTCTACCATTGAATTCATGTATCATTCCATTTTATTAATTGACCTCAATGCAATCATTTAAAATAGGTTCAACCATTCATTGATTCATTATAGTCTATCAGTTTCATTTTGCAAAAGCATACTATTCTATCACTACAGTTCCTTACTTTTCAAATCAATTCTAAAATTATTACTCAAAGATTAATCAAGACGAATCATAAGGTATACCACATGTATATGCATGTGTATAAAAAGAAGCATTTATGCATATGCATATATATGCCTAAAGTGAACAGAGTTGGAGAATGTGTGTACATTCTGAATACAAAAGAAAAATTATCCTTACATATAGGAAATCCATATTCATAAAATTTCATCATCAACTTGTTCAATTACTTCAATTGAATAATTTAGAAACATTTATCCATGGATATTTAACCAACATGATTTATTTAGAATTTTCCTAATAATTATTACCAGAGAAACATCGGTTCATTTAGAAGGAAGAATACATCCAACCAATTTCCAATTCTATTTTTTTGGGTTGTCTATTTTAGGTTATTGTTGTGCAATTTTTGCACACACGCCCCACTGAAGGTGGAGACCCTCTTTTTTCTTTTACATATCTTCATCTTGGCTTGGTCAAATTTTTAGTTTTGCTCTTCTTGGGAGGTTATTTTGGGAATTAAGTCCATACTTGATTTGAAGAAGACAATATTTTGAGGCATCTTAAGGGTCTGGGAGAAATCCACCTCTCATGGATTTTGGAAATGGGTATTTTGAAATTAATTTTCAATTTTATATGTAAATATTCTATGTACCCATGGATAGAGGATGAAAAATTAGGTGGGGTTGATTTTTGAATTTTTTGAAAATTCCTTCTAGAAAAAAAGTTATGGGGTTTAGGAGATTTTGACCTATCATGAATTTCGGAAAATCCTTGCCCAAGTGGATTTTCCCTAAAAATATCACATTTCAAAAAATCCTTGTCCTCAGGGATTCCCCTTAAACCAATTTTAAAGTGAGTTTTGGATATCATTTGTAAATATTTCTTGCATATATGGATGGACAATGAAAAATTAGGCCATGTTTTTCGAACTTTTCAAAAATTCCTTCTAGAAAAAAAGTTATGGAGTTTGGGGAATTTTGACCTACCATGGATTTCAGAAAATTCTAGCTACCCTGGATTTTCCCTGGGAGAATTCCAGCTACCCTGGATTTTCCCTAGGAGAATTCTAACTACCTCGAATTTTCCTTGGGAGAATTTTAGCTACCTTGGATTTTTCCTAGGAGAATTCTAGCTACCTTGGATTTTCCCTGGGAGAATTCTAGGTGCCTCGGATTTTCCCTAAGGATTAAACCTAGGAGAATTCTAGGTACCTCAGATTTTCCCTGAGGATTAAACATGGGAAAATCCAGGCTACCTTAGATTAAACATGGGAAAATCCAAGCTACCTCAGATTTTTTGAAGAACTAAACTTGGGAAAATCCTAGCCCTGGCGGATTTTCCTGAAATCCACAATAGATCAAAATTCTCGATTTTCGAAAAATCCAAGACCCCTCAAAAATCCCAAAATTTTCCAAAAATGGAAATTTTTCTTGAAATGTAACTTTTTTCTCGAAACGAAAATTTTTCCAAAAATGGAAATTTTTCTTGAAATTTTAAAATGTTCTCGAAAATGAAAAATTCTTAAAATTGAAAAAAAATTTGAAAATAAAAATTCCAAAAATGGAAAGTTTTCTTAAAAGGCCAAAATTTTATTCAAGTTCAATTTGGATATTTTATGGATGGGATTTTTTAACGTGTGGTACTAATCATTATATCTATTTTTCAAGATTAAATAAAACAAAAGGGCGACTTGCATATGGATTTGTGCCAAGAGGAAAATCTGGAAGATTTCAAATAGTAAATGTGGGGCCTGCATAAGAATATGTGCCACAACCTGTCTATAGTTGGAAGATCTTTTTGGAAGACATGTGAAGCTGATTTCATCATCCAATCAGAATTCTCATTAATGTCAAGCTGGTGGAATATTGTTTTCTCATTGCTCAAGAATGTAATTGCTTTTATGCTATTGGATGATGATATAACTGGATGCCAAAAACCTAATGTAACTGTTGGATGTTTCTAGATGAGCAATCTATGCCATTGGATTGATTTAATCCTGGGCATTGAATCTGAATTGTAAAATATGTAAAAGGCCAGTGCCTTCTCACTTGTAAAGGGTTAGAAGTTGAATTAGAAAGCCAGAATTGGCTAAGTTAGAAGTTAGATTTTGCAAGCCAGTAGTTGTAGGATAGGAGAGAGCAGGATGACTGTTATGTAAATGGTGGAGAAGTTAATGCAAATGGGTTGTTGATTTGGAAAACTTTGTATTCGGCTTTGACAATTTATGGTTTCTTGTTCTTGATTCTTAATGTTAGTTATTAGATTCCAGTTCTTTCATAATAATGGTGAAATGTGAATCATGTTGATCAATCTTTAATCCATACTTTTAGAAATTTGTTGATTGTAGATTGTTGCGTAAAGTTAGTCTGGGCTTCATTTTGTGCTAATTTCACTTGTGAATGCTGGTTTACATTGCTCCATTTACTGGGTATGTGGATGAAAGTTCATAGTCTGAAAATCTTCTAATTTCCTTGGAATATTGCACCATTTATGTGTAGTTGTGGGTTTGTCCTTGGTCAAGTAGAGACTAGTTTATTGGGGATTTGTCCATTTGCAGCTTTCATCATTGTTCTGACTGATCATAGGAGCTAGAATAGGATCTCTCTCAACCCTTCTCTTTTTCTATTTCTTTGAATCTGGGTTAGTTTTAGGATTGAAGGCATCACCATATTGTTACATCTGATAAAAGTATTGTTAGAAACCCTAGATCAGACATGCAAACCTAAACACCTTCCATAGAAGAGAAAACATAAAAAAGCAGAGCTTTGCATGTGAATGTGCAAAATGATATATTCAGGAATTCAATGTTACAATGAGATGATTTGCTTTATAAAAGCAAAGTATGCAACCCTAATGTTGACCTAATATTAGCTCAACCTAAGTAAAGTTATGCAAGTGTAATTAAATATTAATTACACTAACACCCCCCCATAAGTGCAACTTAGGGAGACTAAAATAAGCATGCACCTAAAACTAAGATGAATGCAAGAAAGCATGAATGGGTCCTTGCAACTAGGCCTGATCAGGTACCCATGATACAAATGCAATAATGAGGTAGAGAAGGAAAACCCAGTGGGACAACCCCCCCTACAATGAGATGACTACTGCAAAGAAGCACTGGAAGAACACTGTGGAGTAACACTGGAACCGCAATCCAGCAAGCAAGGAAAGATACTTTTGTCTACAAGAAACCATATCAGAATCATAATAATGTGACAGCAGACCCGATGCCACGGAACACTCAAAAACACCAAACTGGAACAACCCTGGAATCCATAAAGCAACAATAGATGAAATGATGATGACAGAATCTGGAAGCCGTGAATCTCGATGCGGATGTCAAAAATGAGACTGAAACTCTTCCATGGGAAAAAGTACCATACAGACTCGGGAACAATAACCACAAATTTAGTGGCCCTCAAACTGAGATGGATCTGATGCAGATCACTAACCATAGGCTCTCAATCTAAAGTGTGAACCAAAATGAATCTGGTATGTGTCAAGCTAATACAAAAATATGGCCAAAAGAAATTAAGAAACTAGATTACAACCCATGCGAGTTGCCATCAAAACATGATGAAGATTATTATGCAAGAAACCCCCCTGATGGAACTTTATATAAGTTCATTTATTACAATCCCCAATGATTACAAAAGAATAGAATACTTAACATGCATAAATAGAAAATGAAAATAGACCTCAGGTCTATGTAGAGGATTGAACCAGCTTTCCAACACCGCAAGAATGGCGAAAAAAAGATCACCGAGTCAAAAGATATGCCCTCTGGAGTGAAAAATAGAACATCTAAGTTCAAGGACCTACAAAATAAATCTAGAGAAAAATCAGAAAAAACTACCAATACCACTATATTGGCGTCGGAATCAGCTTTCCAATGGTATCTTGTTTGTGAAAAATGGACACCATACGCAAAAGTTATGCCCAATTTCATGAAAGTGCTCCAGAATGGCCAATAAGGCCTGCAGGCAGCCCAGAGGGCTAAAAAAATATTGGCCCCTGGTCCTGCATGTGACCCAGAGGCTAGCGGACAGGGGCTGGGGTGGACCTCCTGGTTCTCCATGTGACTGTGCAGAGTTGCTAAGGATCGGCCAGGGGCTGGGCGCATAGCGCTCGGTCCCCCATGTGATTGCGGTCGATGCAGTTGGAGCCTGCAAGGGCTGGTCCAACAGACGGAGCTGGGTGGGAGAGCCACCAACAGCGGTGGCTGCAGGATGGTTGCCTGGTGGCCGCCCGGCTGTGGGGTTGACTGCACTATGAGCATTGGCATGGATCCCAAGAAACACATTTTTTCAATTTTTTTTTAAAATTTGTGCCTCGAAAAGCATGTTGGGGAGGCTGTACGACCTCTCTGGCAAAAACATTTTGCCCTCCGAACCAACTTCACCAAAATCGATGAAATGAAAGGCGATCTTAGGGTTTTTGGCCGCTGCGAATGCAATGGTGACCTCCGTTTCTGCTCAAAATGCTCCAAAAAAATGGTGACCTCCAAAGCTTGCAAAAAAATACCAAAACTGAAACCCTCATACATCAGGCAAATCATGACCAAAATCTGCAAAATGAAAGCCAAACCTGACTTTTTCCAGTGCTCTGAATCCAATGGTGAAGCCCGATTTGATCCAAGACACTGCATAAATGAACTCAAGGCATAAAATCCTCGAGGAACCCCAAATGAATTCTGCAATGGTTTTCTCCAGAATTTGAGAAGGGGTTGCATGTCAAGGCTCAAATACCATGTTAGAGCCTCCAATAGCTCTGATACCATGTTAGAAACCCTAGATCAGACATGCAAACATAAACACCTTCCACAGAAGAGAAAACATAAAAATGCAGAGCTTTGCATGCGAATGTGCAAAATGATATATTCAGCAAATTCAAAGATTACAATGAGATGATTTGCTTTATAAAAGCAAAGTATGCAACCCTAATGTTGAACTACTAAGAGCATTTTCCACTTGATTTTCCTTTCCTTTTATATACTCAATTCCAAAGTCATACTGGCTAAGGAATCCTATCCACCTCCTCTGACCTGCATTAAGGTTAGGTTGAATAAAAATGTATCTCAATCCTAGGTGAACTATTTTGAGCTCAAATGGCTTTCCCAAAAGATAATATCTCCACATCTATAGGCCATGCACTATAACTACTAATTCCAAGTCATGTGGTGCATAGTTTACTTTGTGTTGTTTCAGCTTCCTAGAATCATACACCACCACTTGCCCTTCTTGCATTAACGCTTCTCCTATCCCATCTCCTAGAGCATCTATGATCAATAAAAATTTACCATTGAGATCTGGAATAACTAATATTAGAGCTATAGTGAGCTTATCCTTAAGGAGCTAGAAAGCTTGATAACACTTCTCAGTCCACTCAAACCTCTTTCCTTTCTTTTGAAGATACATAATTGGGGCTGCTATTTTAGAAAACCCTTGCACAAATTTTCTATAGTAGCCGAAAAGGCTCATAAAAATTTGTACCACTAACACATTCTAAGGCGTCGACCATTCTATAATTTCTTTTATCTTCTCAAGGTCCACAGAGACTCCCTCAACTAAGATAATGTGGCCTAGGAAATGCACCCTATCCTGATAAAATGAGCACTTGGATAGCTTTCCAAAAAGCTTATTTTCCCTCAAACATTGTAAGACTGTCCTCAAGTGTTAGTCATGTTCCTCAATAGACTTAGAATAAACAAAAATATAATTGATAAAGATTACGACAAAATCATTTAGACAATCTCAGAACATTATGTTCATAAGATTCATGAAGGCTATAGGTGTGTTGTTCAACCCAAAGGGTACAATAGTGAACTCGTAACACCCATATCGAGTTTGAAAAGCCATCTTCAGAATATCTTCCTCATTTATTCACAATTGATGGTAAACAAACTTGAGATCTATTTTTGAGAAAATTATCACTCCCTTCATCTATTCAAATAATTCATCAATCCCCATAAGAGGTTAACAATCCTTGATGGTCACTTTATTCAACATTTTATAATCTATACATACACACAAGGTTCCATTCTTCTTTTATACAAAGATAACTAGTGTTCCCCAAGGTGACATACTAGGTCTAATAAGCCCCTTTACGTAATAACTCTTGTAGTTGGGATTTCAATTCATAAATCTCAATGGTGGTAATCCTATATAGTTCCTTATACTTTTTCTTGGATCTTGGCACTAAGTCGATGGAGAAATTGAATTCTCACTTCAGAGGCATCTCAGTGAGATCTTCGAGAAACACATCTCAAAATTCCATAAGAATTTGATAGTCTTCAAGATATGGTTTCTTATTGCCAGGTTCACTAACATGCACAACATATATGACACAACCCTTCATCTAAGCTCTCTTAAGTTGCATAGTTGAGATCTATCTAAGCTCTAGGGGTCATTGTACCCCATATATCTCAATCAGATTCCCATCATCATCCAAACAACTCACCATCTTATCCTCACAATTTACAATAGCCTTGTGCTCATTCAACTAGTTGATTCCTAATATTACATCATAAGATACTAATGGTGAAACATAAAGGCTAACTTGGGTCATGAAGTTGGGAAGCTCCAACTCGCTGCAAAAGAGACATGAATCTACTACTAGCTCTAAATGATTCCCATACTGAACAGACCATGAATTCTTCATATAACTGTAACTATGGATTTTTCTGCATGATTATAATGTTAGCAAATTACATGCATATTATATCAATCCATAGTAAACAATGAAATACAAAGGAAA
Source organism: Sequoiadendron giganteum (assembly GCA_007115665.2). Taxonomy (NCBI): domain Eukaryota; kingdom Viridiplantae; phylum Streptophyta; class Pinopsida; order Cupressales; family Cupressaceae; genus Sequoiadendron; species Sequoiadendron giganteum. The sequence goes on along the minus strand of CM021107.1, from coordinate 118,764,417 downwards.
TAACAAAGAAATTAATGAAATGATCTCACCCAATCCTTCATCCTCCATGGCTGACTTCCATTGTACCTTCTAGCTTGTTGAAATGTGAAGTATTGCCCTCAAATTTTGATGAGAAAATCTATATTATTGACTAGCCCTAAAGCAAGTGTTGAAGGATTTAAATATAAATTTAAAGAATGCAAGATGATGATGAAGAAGAAGAAGAAGAAGTTGATAAAATTAAGAGATTAAGAGATGTCGAAATGAAGACAAAATTAGCATTTTATAGAAAATGCAATTTTGTATGGACAGATGAGATTAAAGATTGATAAGTGCCCTAGAATCTATGGTCAAGATTCAAAATAAAAACCTCTTAAATAGGGTTAGGGCAACTCTAGGATGAAATTTAAATTGAGTGGATGAGATTTAATTTAAGAAATTAAATCAAAGAAGGAGAAAATTTGTGACAATGAGATGAGAATTAGCAAGTAGAAAAAAGATGAGTTAGAAAATCAAGTTATTTAGAAATAACTTGATTTGTGGAGAGAAATGCTATTTTGAAATTAATATTTTAAATTAATTCCAAAATGGTAAATTCATGTGACAGTAAATAATAATAATTTAAAATTATTTACTTGGAAAGAGGGAAATTGCCAATTTAAATAAAATGCTTTTATTTAAATATAGAAAGAAAATCAATAAGACAATTAAATAATTAAAATTATTTAATTGCGGAGGAAAATTAGAAAGTGGGTAATTTTAAATAAATGATTTTATTTAAAATTAGAAAGAAAGCTGAAGAGGATAATAATTAAATAAATAATAGGAATTTATTTAATTATGAGCAGACATAAATAATTAATGACATATTAAATAAACAAATAAAGTTTATTTATTTAAATAATTAGGAGGAAGTAATGGACTAATAATAATTAAATAAATTTAAAATTTTATTTAATTATAGAGTGGCATAAGCAATTAGCGACATATTTAAGTAATAAATGTAATTTATTTATTTAAATACCCAGGAGGAATAAAAGACGTGAAGTAATTAAATAATTAAGAATTATTTAATTAATAGTTGACATTGGACTATAGGACATAATTAAATATTTTAATTATGTTGAGACGAAGCATGATATGGAAAAATGTGGTTTGTGGGTCTAGGCCATTTTTATGTGTCTACAATAACTAGGTCAAATGGGTAGCTTAGAAATCATTCTAGGGTCTATGAAGCATTCAGTAGCTCTAGTATCTATCAAAATAGAAATGATTTGGACATAGATCTTACCCATTGATCATATTGGAGAAGCCTAGTACTATGCTTTCTTGTTATCCACTATTGCATGGATCTTGTGTTGCAGGGGTGTGTTGTTGGTTTCTTTCCTTCCATGACCTTAGTGTTTTAGCTCAGTTATATGCATAATGATCTCCCCCACAAGTGTAACATATGTCACGTGGTCCTTTTTGAATTCCAGACTTATCTTCTTTTGAGTGCCCCTAGATTCTGTTGTAGGTGTCATTTCCCTTGTTAGACCTTTTACTCCTTCCACCTTGGTTACCTTCTTCATTTTCTAGAGGGTCACCTTCCCTTTTCAGGCTTCTAATTTGATGGGACTTGTTTCCTTTTTTTCTGTCACCCTTTTGAAATATTTTGTTTCTGAACCAAGGCTTGGAGTCTGGTCCCTTGCAAAGATTGGACAATTGTTGCAACTTATGTTCTTGCTTAATAGCCTTCTCAAAATCTTATGTCATAGTATGAGTATTGTGAAGATCCACTTTAGCTCTAATGTGGTTCTTAGTCCCAATATAAATATTCAAATTTGGAAACACTCATCGAATTGATACTACGACACATACTTAAGCAATTTGGTAAACTTCTCCTATTACTGCACTACTGTCAGGCCTCCCTAGGCCAGATTCTAAAATTTAGTCATTTTCTTGTCAAAGAAGAGATGTAGTAGCCACCTCTTTCTAAAATATTCAAGGAAAAACTCCAAGTAATCCATTCTTACAGAAGTCTCCCTTTAGGCTTCTCATTTTCCCACCAAGTAGCTACTTCTCTAGACAATTGATATGTTGCCCAAGAAACCTTGGTTTGATCTGATACGTTGCGAAGCCCAAAATATTTTTCCAACTCTATGATCCAGGCCTCATCTCCATCTTTGATGGCCTTTCCATCAAACTTTGGTGGTGCTACCTTCTTAAGATTCTTTCCCAATTCTTCCTCAATCTAACCTTGATTACGACCCCTTTCTCCTTGGTTAGGTACCTTATTCCTAAGATTTTGATCTTCACGTACCCCTTTGACTTCTTGTTCCAAATGGTCCATTCGAGATTATTTTTGGTTCAAGAGTTCCATAATTTGGTCTAGCCTCTTGCTTGGCCCATTTTCCTATCCACTACTGCTCACATCTTGTCTAGTGGTCACCATGGTGACTCATACTCGACCTACATCACAATTGCATTTAGAGTTCAAGAACAAGGTTTTATGTTTATGCTATTGCATTTAAGAAATAAAAATCACACAACATGCAAGCCTAGAAAATGAATATAAACACATTCATTTCAATAAAATAATTTATTTATTTATATTAAGTTTGGATTCAAATTAATCCTTATTTACAAAAATTTTCTACTCTAATCAGTTCCCTCATTATCGGAAAGAGGACATTCCTCAGGATCCTCATCTGAATCTACATCTTGTGTAGGAATTCCTTCTCCTCCTTAGTCATTAGTGGCACATTAGGTCCACATCCTACTAGCCAATCTTTAAATGCAAAGGGTTTCTTGGTCTTAGGAGTTTCTTTGGCCTCCTCTATCTTTTTGCCTCTCTCCAACTTGAGACATGTGAGGGTATGTGCTAGTGTTTCTTCTTTAGGAATCTTGGGTTGGTCTTCAGGTTTGGGATTCTCCTCAATAACAATTTTTTTCATAGCCCTATTCATTTTCCCTTTCTTTCTTCCTGACTTGTACCTTCCCATTTCCTATAACCAATTCAAATTTGGTCATTCTCTCAGTATCTCAAATCTAGTTAAGGGTCTACTATTCCCTAGTTCAGTCATCGTGGGTTCATAGGCCTAGAGATGAACCTTGAGGTCTAATACCAAATGTAACATGCTCAACTAGATTTCTACCATTAAACTAAAAATTGACATTATGAATATTAATATTTATGACACAAATTCCATAGCTAATTCCATTTATCACTTTTATGTTCATAAATCACCAATAAATCCAAAATAAAAAAAATATTCATTTTAAAATGTCAATATTTACATACAAGTTTGACTTGGAATTCAATGCCTCAAAATCAATTCTCAATTAAATAGTTTTCTTTCTATTACATCAATTACAATTACATATAGAATTCTGATATGATTCCTTATGATAGCTCACCTCCACTAGTGGATGAGAACATGATTGAGGTGATTTTCCACCCAACCACAGAGTATTGCTTCCCCAAAATTCTCCATTCAGTCAAATAATACTCTACCCTACACGAAACACTTAGCAAGAGATACAATTTGCAAGGTGGAATTTGTGCATGCCTAACTACATGCATTTCTATCTACTTTGTTAGAATATGCAAGTTCCATGTTAGGTAAATCAATACATCGGAGAGAGGATAAATAACATAGTCTATTCTGTATACAAATATATAAAAGTGACTGCAAAACTTGGCCAAGGTCATGCTGCATAAAATGCAACTCTAGTTAGATTTGGAAAAAAAAATCTACACTCTCTGGCACCCATTCTCGGAAGAAAAGCTTATCATATCAAAGGGGTATCCCTCCCTTTTAGACCATATATTAGCAACATATTCTAGTGTTCTAAAATCTTCCATGAATTCATGTATCATTCAATTTCATTAATTAACCTCAAACCAGTCATTTCAAGAAGTATAATCATTCATTCATTCATTATACTCTATCAGTTTCATTTTGGAAAAGCATACTATTATATCAGTATAGTTCCTTAATTTGTAAATCAATTCAAACAATTTTACTCAAATATTAATCAAGATGAATTAGAAGGTATACCACATGTATGTGCATGTTCATAAAAGAATCACTTATGCATGTGCACATATATGCCTAGAGTGAACAAAGTTGGAGAATGTGTATACATTTTGAATAGAAAAGACAAACTATCCTTACATATAGGAAATCCATATTAAGAAAAGTTAACATCAACTTGTTCAATTGATTCATTTGAATAATTAAAAAACATTTATCCACATACATTTAACCAGCATAATATATTTATAATTTTTCTAATAATCATAACCAGAGAAATATCAGTTTATTTAGAAGGAAGAATACATTCAACCAATTTCCAATTCTATTTTTCTGGGTTGTTTGTTTTAGGTTATCTATGTCTGTTTGTTTTCAATTTGATATTTTCCATTGTAATAGTTCATAAATAAAATAAATAATCAAATCAGCATAACCATTGAGAGATATCAAACAAGTTTCCACTTTGAGGAAAATTTAATGGTTGATATGCATGTTATCATGAAAATGATAACATGCTATCGATTCCACAACAAGGTCTTCAAAATAAATCGATAGCATAAAAGATATGGTGGGATCTTTGTTTATATGGCAGCACACAATACATTTCTCATATAAAAATTAGTATAGTGGGTCATTCTTTGGCCTTGGATAAACATTTGAAATAAATCAACAATGATAAGAAAGTATGTGTATATATATACATACATATATACATATATATGTATATATGTATATATGCATATATGTATGTATATATACATATATGTATGAATATATACATATACACATGTACTAAAATTTTCATGATAAACCCAAAAGGGATTCTATATCTCGCAACAATAGGAAGGCCGAATATTGTTTCAAAGTATCAATTTAACATTTAAACTTACACAAGTGTTTTCTTATTCATTTGAGAGATTTCATTGAATGATGAAGCCATTCGGCCAAAGTTACCACTAAACAATACTTCGTTCTTCATGGTTTAACCTTCACATAGCACAATGAGTACTATTAACAAATGACAGTAAAGCCTTAGCTCGGCCGTGTGTGGTCTTCACCATGGATATCCACCAAAAAGGGGGAAGGATTAAAATAAACATACATTAGAACATTGCATGTCATTCTCTATCAGCAACCATTAGCTATATGTATCACTCAGCCATGAGGCATAGCACCCACAAGATAGTGATAATGAAAACAAGTCAATCACCAAATGGCATTGAGCAAGACATACATTTCTTTATAGAAGAAGATATAACAATACATTATTATGGGTTAGTCGAATGGCCTCGACCCTCTAAAAGATAACACATGTGTATGAATATACAATGGGAATCTATTTGATACCTACACATGCAAGATAAAACAAGGCATAGGCTCATTGCAAAGGCTTTGTCCCCAGCTAAGCTAGCATAGATTGACAAAAATTGACCAACAGAGAAGATATCTTGAATGCTAGTTCACACAAGCTTAACAATATTGCAAATGAATAAAATTTATTTGATTCAAGAAACAACAATAAAGGATTTCACATTACCTCTTTTATTTGCAAAATTGATTATGAGAATGGAAATTATGCTTCAATTCCTTTGCATTTCCCCTTCAATCAATCCTCTTCGATTTTTCCTGCACTTTTTTTGTTTCTTAATTTTCCCTTTTTTGTTCAAATCTCCTCTTCCTAATTTTAGGAGATAGTGGTCATGAATTCCTCTATCTCCATAATCTTACCTAGCCACCCACTCCTCCCATTTTTGATAGTTGAAAGTAGTTTCTGTCATGGAAGGGCCCCTATCCAATTAATGATGGGAGTTATAGATTTTATTCCACGATTCCATTATTTTCCATGAAAAATAAAAATTAAAAATCTAGGTTCAAAACAATCATCTATATATGTGTGTGTGTGTGTGTGTGTGTGTGTGTGTACATCTATACTTATATATTTGCATTTATATATACAATTTCCTTCCTTAATATTATATACATATGCACATATATTCAAGGGACACATAAATATTTTTTTAACTTGCATATCCTTTGTATCCATTTCCTTTCCTCGTTCAAATTTGTTTAAAGAAAAAACAATTCCAATACTTTTGCACACAACAATTATATTTGATGAAATGAGTTTCTTTTCAAAATTTTATTGAACTATTTGGATCAAACAAGGTAAGCCAAGAATGCACTGATTCATTCTTTTCATAATTTAAAATTCTCACATTGAATATAAATGAAATTCATTAACTTTTCTAACATATGCAAATGCCATGACCTGTTGTGGTCTGTGAGATTCTAGATTTCGTTCTTGCTTACCATAGTCATTCGGCTAAGCGTGCCTACCTCAATCAAGTTCTCGTCCTTCAACCTATTTCCTACACATGCATTCTTACACTTGTCCACTTATCAATAACCTTTAATCGATAATCTCATGAAATAATTTATTTAATCATAAAATTGCATAATATTCATTTTCAATTTCGTCATTGCATTTTTATCAAATTGCATAAATAAAAATGATAATTTCTATTTTCCAAATATTTCAATTTCCTCAATATTTAAAATGCAGTAATGAAATCTAGATATAACATTGTTCCCTCAAATGGCTTCAACATCCTTTCCCTATGATGAAGCTTTCAGAGCTTGCAAAGGTAGGTTGAAAGACCAATAAGGGAGAAGGATCATCTATTGTTGTTTCCAAAGCTAAAGAAACTACAAGGATTTCACCTCCCAAGGTAGCGGGAAAGAAAAGAAAAGAAAAGGAACCAATATCTACTCATTCATGTGAGGAATATGTAGAGGAGGTAGAGATTCTAGTTAGAAAAAAGAGAACTAGAGAATTCATTCGATAAAGAGCTACCTAGAGGGAAGCTCAACAAACCTACTCCTCATCTCCTCCACATGAATCCTCGCTTCCTTTTCCTCCAAGGTCACCACATAATCCACCACCATCACCACATGATAAACCTCCCTCTCCAGCTCCTTCACCTCCATCTCCTCCCCAATTCCCGAAGAAGAGCCACCATCAAGGGAGAAATAAATTCCTACTAAGGCTATGGAAGAAGAAGTACTACAAGAAGGAGAGATAGAAAGAGAGCTTCCTATTGAAGAGGAAGCATAGAGAGATCCTCATGTTGAAGAAGAAGTGCCTAAGTAGGTTTTTTCGGAAGAGGTCCTTGTTGAGGAAATAATAGTAGAAGAACATATTGAACAAGTGGACTAAAAAATGGAGGCTCATGGTGAAAAACCTTGTGAAGAAGAGACTCATGCAAAAAGAGTCTGAGGGGAGGAAGAGATTAAAACTAACACTGAGAAAAGAGAGAGCGAACAAGATGGTGTAGAAGGCTCCCATAATACTAAGATTCTCACTTCTCCCCTTAGGGAAATGTATGTCATTATGCCTATCTAGCTTAACCACACAATAAAAAGAAGGTAAAGGATGTATGTCGAAAGAAACTCAAAACAAAGTCTAAGCATTTTGTTAAAATATTTCCAATATTTGGTTAGAAGAAGAAAGAGATCCAAGAGAATATCAATCATTACAATGGATGAGCAAGGAAATAGAAGTATAGAAATAGTTATCCTATTGGTTAATAAACTAGAATCGGAGATGAGACCAAAAGACTACCAGATCAGGTAAGTTGATCTTGGAGTCCACGCAATGGAAGGAGAGTAGAAATATCTCCAGGTTTCTATTTCTACTATCCTAAAGAGGATATAGAAAGATGAGAAAAGAAAGGAAGAGTTGAAAGCTTAGGTGGCCCAATTGACAGCCTATATAAATAATTTGATTGAACTAGTGGATACTATAGCTTGTGAGTCCACATTGCAAGATGCAGTAAAAGGTGAGGTCAGGCATTCTAACTCAGATAGAAGGATTTTGGTAGCCCAACAATGGAATTCATATTTTTTAACTTTTTCAAATGAAGTGCTAAAGAAATTAATAAATTCTTATCACTCCATTAGTGATGAAGATAGTGCAGCTCGGAAAATTGAGTTAAGTATTGATGAAGAGTTATTGGTTTGGGAGGATTACATTCCAATTTTGCAGAGAATAAGAGAAACTTCAATGGAGGATCTTCTGAAAGTTTCTATAATTGAAGAAGATCAAGATAAGCTTTATGAACAGTTGAGAGCATTTGAGTTTAGAGTAAAGATTCTAAATAAGTGCAAGTCAAAGTTGAGAAAAGATAGAAATCGGGCAAAACAAACAATAATCAAAATTTGCCAGTCAATTGAATATCTAGATTACACATTTTGGGAAATTCTTATGCTAGTGAGATCCTAGCAGGATGGAGGAAGAATTGAGAAATTAGATGTAAGGACAGGTTACCTAGGCAGTAATTGACAAAATGATGAATAAAAAGGTGAAACTCCAATCCCTAAAAGAAGAGTTTTTTGTCTTCAAAAACCAACAACAACAGATGGAGAGTTCTACCTTTGATGAAAAAATAAAGCTACAATATCATCGAGGACTGCCAATGGAGAAAATGAATGCAGTTATATCAACAGTCACTAACAGCTTCTCAAAATAATTGAAGACAAGAATTGTTGCTATTGTGTTTTTTTAATAGAATATTGTAATAAACTCCCACAACCAGATGGTGAAATAAAATTTGGTATTGGAAATTCAAATAGACTTTAGTTACTTTCAATTAACCTTTTATCTCCTTTAGTTTATTTTATTTGAACTAAAACTAAAACTGGGGTACCCAGTTATGCTTTAGTTGTATTTTCAATTTGCTTTTAGTTAGAATTGGAGCACTAGAATTGGTTCCAGTTTTCTTTTTATTTAAATCCACAATTTTAGGAATTTAATTTTCTATATAATTTTGGTTCTGGATCATTTCTAAGGATCCGATTTTGATGTATTGGTTCACGATAAACTTATGCATTCTCAGCATGGATTTTCCTACTAACTTTGTGGAGATCAAAATCTTGATAAATCAAAGGATTATGCCTATTTTACATAGGTCTCAATCTGGCTCATTTGTAATGGTATAACTATTTTATGTCTTCTAAGTTGAATAAATTAGTGAAATCTTCAATATTATTTTAGAATTAAGTAATATTTTTTCTTAGATCTATGCATGTTTGATGGCATTCCAGTTGGATGAAATCTAAAAATCTTATGTTTGGTTACATTTCCTTCAAATATTGCATCATTATTGAATAGAAAATGTGTGAATGACTATTCACATTGATAATGGTTTTGTGGGATTTTATTTAAATATTTAGAATTGATTAATGAAACAGGTTTTATCATTGTTTCTTGAAATTAGAATTGATTTCATTATTTCTTGTTACCCTTTCTATCTTTTTAATTTTATTTAAATCAAGTTTGGAATTATTGAAAAGAGTATTGAATTGATATAAATCTACTACATATCCAAAAATGTAATTTGTTTACTAAACTGCTAGATCTATTATTTTTAAACTGCATGTTATTTCCAAAAATCAAATAACTAGATCCCTTGTGAAACATGTTGACAACGACCACTTTATTGTCCCACACAGTCAAGAACTGGCTATAAAGGAAACTTAGAGTATTTTTTCTACTTTTCAAGAGAAGCAATAACCCATTATTGCTTAACAAGTTGGATGTGCTAAAATTACCCTCAACAAGTATCTTCTCCCAATGATACCTATACTTTGAAAAGAATTTTATCAGCTTATGATAAGAGTCAGGTGGAATAAGATGTTGCAAGAATGGAAAAAGGAATAAAAGTGTTGTCATTGATGTCAATTGGTCAACTGGTTATCTACTAGTTGTTGTTGGATGTATATGTTGAGGATATTGAGAAAGTTGTATTAAAGGAAGATTACAAGTATTTAGTTGTTTCTCAAAATGATGATCCAATACTAGTCCCTATATTTGTGTGTTTTAGATATGTTAGTCATGGTTGTTGAAGGTTTCTATATCCAAATTCTTGGCTATTGGTTCTTTGTGAAGTTCTAGTTATGTTCACCATTTTTGAACTATTTTTTAATGTGTTCTGACTATGGTTTGGGAGAAATGTTGCTAGTATAGATTTATCTTTGATGAAGTCTTTTGAATTGTGGTTCTAGAGATAAGATGTTCTAACTGCATTGAAGATATTTTTGGTTTTTGGAAGTTTTGAGCTTAATTTTTCTATGTGTTTTACACTGGTTTTGTTGACCATGTGTTAAGCACTATCTTCAAAGTTGGCGAAGCATGTTGGATCTATTATGGGTCTTGGTGAAGCATACATTTGGTTCGCCCTCATTCTAATTCTACACTAGGATGTTTTTGCGCCGACCTAATTTGAATTTGATGTTGGATGGCCAACTTTGTATCTTTTCAAGGTTGGAGATAGTATAAATACAGGATGAACTAGCAATGAAAAATGTAAACAAGAAAAGAAGGAAGATAAGTGAAAGAGCATATGCGACTTTGATGCTACCTAGAAAGTGTGTGTGAGTTATGTGTGTGGTAGATCAATGTGAAGCTTAATGCTAGGTTTCCAAATGTAGTGAGTAGAAGGTGAACTGTATCATTCATGTAAGTTGATCAGTGACTATGGTGGAATCCTTTGTTGCATTGGGATTTTTGTCTCTCTGTAACAAGTCTTCTTTGTCTTCTTTATATCTCTATGGAAGTGAGCCCTCCAGGTTGTAGCCCTATTGGACAATGAGTCCTTATTGTAGGAAGTGAGCCTTATCTCAGGAAATGAGCCTTATCTCAATGAATGAGCCTTATCTTAGGCAATGAGCCTTTTTGTAATCGATTTTGATATTCTCTATAGTGTGAGTTAATCCTCACCGTGGTTTTTCCCTCATTGGGTTTTCCACGTAAATCTAGTGTTATTGTGTTTGTGCATTGGATTTTATTTTTTGCATTGGCATTTGATTATTAATCATTTAAGAATTTTATGTATTAGTTTTGGTAATTTAATTGAAGGTTATAATCTGTGACAACTAATTCACCCCCCCTCTTAGTTGTCTTATTCAACAATTGGTATCAAAGCTTGGTTCCTTGTTGAAGAGATTAACTGATTGAGGAAGGTCTGGTATGGCTAGCAAAATGATCTTTGATTATCTAAGGTTTGATGGAACTAATTACGGTATCTTGAAAGTATTGATGGAAGAATATATAGAGTATTATGGATATGATGTGGAGAAAGCTTATAAAAGCCCTACACTCCTCCTGCTAATGGTCCGAGTACAACTAAAGAAATTAGAGCACATGAAGTGAATAATAAGGAAAAGTTCATCTTGAAGAATATTCTAGTACATTCCAAGGTGATTAAGGTTTAAAATTTGAAGATAGCTAAGGAAGTCTGGGATGCTTTAGAAAGAACATGCAATGGTGATGAAAGAGTTAAAGAGGAAAAATTACAAAATTTAGAAACATAGTTTGATCTTGTACATATGTTCGAGGATGAAAATGTCAAAGCTTATGTATAGAGATTGGATGAGGTAGTGGCTAGAATGCAATCTCTTGGCGCTCTAATAGATGAAACCAGGATTTTAAAGAAGATTCTTAGAACTCTTCCTAATGCTTACAGTGAGAAGGTGAGTGCTATTGAGAAAACTATAGATTATAAGACTTGTACTAAGGATCTGCTATTAGGATTTTTGACATCTTATGAGATGAGGAATTCGAGTCTAAGAAATGGAGGAAAAATAGAGACTACTTTTAAAGCTACCAAAACTAAAGATCCGGATGAAGAAAAATTTGATGAAATAGAAGCTAACTTTGTAAGAAGAATGAGAAAAGGCTCTCGTAAGTATGAAGGAAATTTCCCCTTTAAGTGCTTTAGTTGTGGAGAAATAGGTCACTATGTTGCAAAGTGTCTTAAAAGAGCTAAAAGGAATAAACAAAAATATGAGAAAGAAAAGAAAGGAAAGAAGATTTTAACAGAGCTTACTCTGTTAATGAGAATGCTAGTATTTCAGATCAAGATTTAGAATATGAAGATCCAAATGACAATGAATGCTTGTTCTTAGTGATTAAGGATGAACCTACTTCTACTAATTTAGAAAAATAGGCAAAGGAAAGTCCTTCGAAGAAGGAGGAAGAGAAAAATGAAGGTACGATTATCTCTACCCTACATGCTAAACAAGAAACAAATTTTTGGGTAGTTGATAGTGGTTTCTCACATCACATGACTAGTGATAAGAGTAAGTTTGTAAATCTTGAGAAATATGATGGAGGTTTGGTTATGTTTGGAGATGATACTGGTGCTAAAATCTATCGGATAGGTTCAATAAGTTTTGATGGCAAGCATCACACTGACGATGCTTACTATGTTAAGGGTTTAAGGCCTAGTTTGTTGAGTGTTGGTCAGATATGTAGAAAAGGATATGATCTTGTGTTTAAGGATGAGAAATGTGAGATCCGGAAAGGATCTAGAACATTGATTGCTATAGGAAAGAAATCTAAATGGAATGTTTATCAACTTAAGGGTGTTGATGGACGATGCTTTATGACAAATAAATTATAGTTGGTTATGGTATAGGAGAATGTGTCAAATGAATTTTTATAACTTAGCAAGGATTAGTTTTGTTGAGGCCGTGAGAGATTTACCAAGAATTACAAAGCCTATCAATGATATTTGCAAGAATTGTTAGTTTGTGAACCAAGCAAGAAATCATTATAGATAAAGAGAATAATCTACTACTGGATTACTAGATTTGGTTCATACAGATTTTTGTGGTCCTATGAGAGTGTGAATTCTACTTGGTGAAAGTTACTCTATGCTTTTAATTGATGATTGTAGTGTATTAAAATGCATACACTCTCATTTTCACACTTGTTTGGGTCTTCCTTGCTTTATTTATCCTTCTTTATGGCTTAATTGGTCCTATTTTATGTCCACAAGCCCTATGAATGGCATATTTTTCTGGTTAATCCTAACATTCTCCAATGCATATGTGATCTCCTAATGACTATGATTGGTGTGTCCCTAATTTTTGGCCAAGACCAAAATGCCAATAAAGGCGTCTTTGTCCCCCCGAGGTCTTGGGACCCTAATTTTGAGGCATCTATTTTGAGCCCCTTTTCGGTGTTTGTGCCCCAAGTTTCATCACTTGGGACTAAGATGCCACCTAGGGTGTCTTAGTCCTCCTTGATTCATTTTCAGGATTTAATTTCAAATCTTGGTGGGATTTAACCTCCTTCATTTATTGAATTCATACGTCAGCTTGGTGTGATATGATTTCAAGATATTAAGCATAAACAAGTATAAATACAAGGTTCATTCATTCATTTCTCATCCTAGCAACTTGAGTATTCATTCCTAAGGAAAAATTATGAGATCAAGTGCATTCAAGAGCAATTCATCAAGCATTTAGAGTCATCATCAAGTTTCAAGCATCATGTCAAAGATTATTCTTGCATCATGTGTGTTGTTGTGCTAACATTTGCGATGTAGGGTTTTCATCTAAGCAAGCAAGTAATTCAAGATCTATCAAGTATTTTAAGATCCATGTCCATTGCAGCCATTGCACACAAGTTTGCATCTTTTGCAAGGGTTTGGTGAGTTGTAGCATTCCATGTTGTTCATTCACCATTTCATTCATCATTTCTATTTCATTTCAATGTTTAATTACCAACAAGCGGTTTGACCAAGGAAAACCCCCATTCACTAACAATCAACAAGTTTTTCTATCTTTTCCATTTGTATTTGTAGATTTAAGTTGAAGAATTGAAGATCACTTGGAGTGCAAAGTTGTCAAATTTGCAAAGTTGCAATACAAATTTGTCATCTTCACGGAAACTTACCTATAGTTCAAATCCGGTTGTTTCAGAACTTGAGATCCAAGGGGGAGAAATTGCAGATTTGTGAGCTCAGAACCACATTCACACTTTTTGGAAATTTAGATCAGGACTAAGACGAGAGAAAATGGATCTTAGTCCTCCAAGTGGAATCTTTCTAAAATTCTTTGGGATTTTGTTCTGTCATCTGAAGATTATGTGTCTACCCCAAAACATAGCAGTGGGACTAAGATGGTAGCAAGGGCGTCTTAGTCCTCCAAGGCATATTTCGGCAATCTGTTTGCATTTCTAGAATCCTATTTGCATCTCCAGGTTTCCTAGGTACACATACCCTAACTTGGAGTTGTTCATTTTCAATATTTGTAAGCTTCAGTTAGCTCATTTTAAGTGTTTTGCATATCATATTGTGTTTTCAAACATTATCTTTTCCAAGCATTTGCCTGGTGGTGAACCCCTTAAATCTGAAAGAACACCCCCTCCTAAGTCCTCCTAATTGTGTATTGACTCAACTCGAGAGGTTGATAGTCAATCCTATTAGGGTTCTTAGGACATATTTGAATGACATAGGGAGCATAGGAGGAAAAGGTACCCCCCTTTCATCTTCCTATTTTCCCCATTGTTCAATGATTATTCTAGATATATGGGTTACATTTCTTAGAGAGAAATCAAATGCATTAGATAGATTTGTGAACCCCAATCTTTTATACCTACATAAACATGAGAAACAAACACATAATTAGATTAAATATGCAAGTTAAGACAAGGATTCCCCATGAAATCCATTTACAATGCTTAAAATAGGAAAATATGAAGAACAACATGAAAGATAAATGAAATCCTAATTTAAACAAAGCAAACTCTTGATCCCATGGGGGAGTTGGTGCCAATGAGATGTTGAAATTAGCCCTTTTCCCAACTCCTTAGTTGCAAATGTTGATGATTTGATGAGTGATCCACCTTAATGAAGATTCAATCAAGCTTCATGATAAAAATCTGCATAACCTAGCTAAGAATGTGAAGAAATGGATGAAACTAGATATGCTTGAGAAAGAAGTTGAGTATATTAAGTTTACTCAAATTGTGGATGTTTGAATGAGAGGAAGAGTCTCTCATTTATAGATTTCAATCTTGGAAGAATGAGTGAGAATAAGCAATGTGGGATAAAAGATAATCCAATGGCATTGTGCCACTTGTCCACATGTGATTGGAGGAGGAATGAGCACAATTTGGTCAATGTGCAAGTTTGAATTTTGAATTTGAAAGTTGGAGGGAGAGAAGAGTGGAGTTAATGTCACTTGGCTCAATGCACAAGGACATGTAAGAGGCCTTCAATGCCTTGTTGGAAGTACCCATCCACTTGCATTTTTGAATTCAAATGAGGGAATATTCCCTTTTGATGCTATGTGAGGGAAAATAGAAGAATTAATAAATCAAAGTAATTGATTTATTGTGCAACTTGCATTCTCTAGAGAATTTTAGTGAAAGGGGTTAACTTAATCATGGTTTTGATTAATTTAATGAGGCATTAAGAGATGTGACAATTTAGACTTAAATTTATGAATTGATTTAAATCAAGAATTGAGAGGAAATGATTTATTAAATAAATGATTTGATTTATTTAATCAAGAAGGAACATGTTAGATTAAATCAGATAAGGTTTAATTTATTTGATTTAATAAGAGGACTTTAGAGATTTTAATTAAATAAAATGATTTATTTAATTAAACAGGGATGTAAGGTTAATTAAATTAAATTGAATTGATTAATTTAATCACTAGAGGAGAAAGACTTGATCAAATAAACAATGATTTATTAAATTAAGAGACAGAATATGATGAAATGTTGAGAGTATGATTTAGGAGGAAATGTCGTTAGTAATCTGGATCAAGTGTGCCAGATCGAGAATGTACATTTTCCATGTCTACATTTTTCCCCTCTTTGAAGCAATGTACTTGTTGCATTGATTCAAAGAATAAACTGTTGTGATCAAAGTTCAAAAATTTCTTGATTTTTCAAATGCCCCACTATTGCCCCAGCAGAAGGATTACGCTAGTGTACTGCCCCCTCGAGAGATCGAGCAGAAATGTACGATTTTCCAATCGAGATCACGATAAAATGTGAGAGGAGTGGTTCTATTGATCAGAGGACATAAGATAATTCTGTGATGTAGACAATTCTGATGATGTATAGACAGTCATCGGCAATGGGTAGCCTCGTGTATATTTGATACAACACACTGATTTTAAATAGAAATGTTAGTAAAGATAGACGAATAACAAGAATAAGATGGATAGAAGGAGGATCCACATAAGTTCACATTATTACCGATGATGATGAGGTATTGCATTGCTAGGGGTTGGGATTTTCAAAGGGCTAATTGCTTTATGTTTGATAACACACATAGGTACCATGCATCAAGGTATAAAGGACCAGGATGGCGTTGTACCTAGTGTGATGGACTCTAACTCAACAATCAAATAGGAGTATTCATGTTCACACTTGACATACGGAAACCTCGCTAGGATAGACCTAACAAAGCAAATATTTGCCAAGTTATTTTACAAGAACATCCAACAAGCACAACAGATAAAAAAGATAATGATCATTGCCCCATTCCTTTCTCTCTAAACCTGTTTTGTTTAGGCATCATCGAGAGGTCCTTGGAATGAGCGCAAAATAAGATAAGTCTAAAAAGACCAAGATAAAGTAAACAAACAAGCTGATGTTCTTCGTACCACTAGCCAAGGATAAACTACTGTGAGGGGTACCTGATGCTTATTTCCATCACAGGAAAGCTTCATCCTAGGACATGTTGTGATCAGGGTTTTGGTAGGACTAATTGGGTGATAAGCTATTGATACTCCAAGTTGACCAACTTGCTGACTTACTGACTTAGACTTTTGAGACTTTGATGATTAGGGAGTTCACTTTGGAACCTATTAAACTTGCTTCTGACTGACTCACCAAAGGGTGAAAGCGACAATTGACTTTATTATGAGCAATGACAATCACGGGTGAAAGCGAGATGAAATGGATGCACCATTTTGGATTTTCCAAATATTTTGAGGCTGTTTTTGGTATTTTCACATTTTTCAATGTTTTTGGATTTTGTGTCTCGGGGGCTGATCAAGGATGGCCTTGCCTACGTTCCAGCTCAGAGACAACGTAGTTTGGAAAGACAATTGACTTGACTGCTGATGAGAAGGATGGGCAAACGGATTGCCATTTTATTGCCTAAAGGACTAACTTTAAGATGCAGACTGGATGGGCAAACGGATTGCTATTGCGACGGACGCCTAAGGACTGACTCTAACTGTCTCGGGGGATGATAAAAGATCAACCTTGCCTATGTTCAAGCTCAGAGACAATGTAGTTTGACAAGGTGGAAGACTGACAAGACTCAATGATGAATTTTTGAATGTTTTCTGATATTTTGCCATTTTTTTGACGATTTTTTTGATGAGATTTTGAATGTTTTTGGATTTTTGATTAATTTGGATATGTGATGATATCAGTGCTCTATTTTTTGGGATTTTTCTGAAAACCAAGCTTAATGTTGATCAATTGGATTCATGGATTGATAGCTTGACTAAGTGTGTTAAGTCAAACAAAAGTGATAATGCACTTGTAATTTCCATGAATTTGTGTTATCCCAGAGTAAACTTGTACAAAAGGGATGATTTGGCTAGGTGTGTTAAGCCAAACAAGGTAATTATGGATTTGATAATTTGGCTAAGTGTTCTAAGCCAAATAGAGTGATGATAATGAACTTGTAAACCCAAGGAAGTTGTGTTATCCTAGAGTAAACT
Source organism: Sequoiadendron giganteum (assembly GCA_007115665.2). NCBI lineage: Eukaryota > Viridiplantae > Streptophyta > Pinopsida > Cupressales > Cupressaceae > Sequoiadendron > Sequoiadendron giganteum. The sequence goes on along the minus strand of CM021107.1, from coordinate 118,746,874 downwards.
CATGCACAAGATGATAGTTTGACTAAGTGTGTTAGGTCAAACAAAGTGATAAATGATTGGATTCGATTGATCAAGATTGATGAAGCTTGATTTGGAACAAAATTATTTTGATGATTTGATGTGACACAAATGTGTGCATTAGATGCGACTGATATGAATTGTTTGGATCGATGTTCGACAAAAGATTAAGCTTGATAAGGAATGTCTTCTTGTCAAAATATGCCATGGGCTAAGGATTTGGATTTTTTGGCTCACAAATGCTTGACCAATTTGATTTTGTGTTTTCCAATGTTCGGATCACTTCATAAGTTGGAGGATATATATCAAGTTTTACTCTTGAAGCAAAATGCAAATATCTGCCCCCAATGTCTAGCAATGTTTGAATGGCCATAGGTAGATTCTTGGATAGATGGATGGGTAGATACGGTAAGCATGCAAAGGATTCCAAGGATTATCTTGCGACAAGATAAGGTGTTTGAACAGAGGATGCTCATTTGGATAATGCTTCAAGGTTCAGATAACATTGGGTAGGATGGGATCAATGAAAATGACCCATATCAAGATGTCTACCATAAGCAAGTATAAAGTATGCACCAAAATTTTCCAAGATCAAGATAACTTGGAGTATGGATGCAGATGGATAAAAATGGATTGGATAAATGGTTCATGGATGAACGGATGATATGGATGAAATGTTGGCTTTATTATGGATGAGATTCTTTCTCTTGAAATGACGCACATAGATGCTCGATTCTACACATGACGCCTATTTGCCAGGTTTTCATCATGGTACCTGTCCAAAGTGCCACTGTAGTGGTTTTCACTAGAGGACGATTTTTTTCTTTACTATTTTTTTTTTCAATCCTTTTTCTGATTTTTTTTTTTGGATTTTTGTATTTTTTGATTTTTTTGTATTTTTTGAGAGATTTTAAGCTGATGCTGAACCACCTGGTGGTGCTGATGTTGATGCTTTTATCATAATGTGCCATTGGTATCTTGCTTGAAGAAGTTGTTTTGCCAAGATACATGCACTTGAATGCAACTTTTGAGATCCTTGATCTACTTTGCTGATACCGGAGTTAACTTCATCTTTGTGTGCACATCGTGATAGATTGCCTTTAGAGTCCTTATGATGAAGGGTGACTGCCAATACATGGTCAATGTGAGAATTGGATATAATGCGTGGAAGTATGGATGGAGTGTGTTTAGAGATAAAAGATGGATTGGTTGAAAGTTTGGAACCTTTGACTCTCCAAACTTGGGAAGATGAGCAATGATGGGTGGATATGGAAGTGTGTGTGGAATTAGAACCAAATGCTTGATACACTTTGTATTTTTCTTGAGAAGCCTGATTTTTCCTTTGTGGACATCCTTGATGGATACTTTTCCCTTTTTTATTTTTCCCCATAGTTTCTTTGACTAATGGAGTTTGATAGGGATAATCTTTCTTTGTATTCTTTGGTATCCATATGTATTTGATTTGTCCTTCATGCTCCTTAGCTTCTTTCTTTGTGTTTTGATTCTCTTTCTTTTGTTGTTGGTCCCAATGCATGGATCGGGTGATGGGTGGATGAAGATTCGTGGTGTGGCGGGTTGTATTATTGGCATTGGTTTCATCATAAGGATTCTTCATGCTCCCTATGTTGATGTTTGCTCGAGACGAAGTTGCCCCCAGTTTTGTGGAAGTGTCACTGATATGTGTATGTCCCTTGATTGTCGAATAACCAAGGCCTTGACGCTTAGGATTGCCAAAAATCTGCACTGGTTCCAAGATACCCTATTCATGTAGGCCTAATCCTCTGCCTTGATAATTCATCTGCTCAAAAAATTTATCTGCAATAGGATATGATTTACCTTGGAAACAAGGTGCTGATCCTTTTGTGCTCTGTTGTGGACCTTCAAAAGTGCCAGCTTCTTTAGTGATGAGATAGCTTTCCCTTAAAAAGGTGAGTGATCCAAGTTTATAAGTGATAGGATCCTCCGCATGTGGGATGACTTTCTGATTGATATCTTCAGTTCGATCTTGTGAGATATCAGATTGTAGTGCTTCTTCAAGAAGTGTTGATGCTTCACTGTCCACACAAAAGTCTTCCTCATGACTCACTTCATAGGATGTTTTTGATTCACGACTTATGTAGAAGCCTTCTTCGTGATTTGTTTCTAATATGTCTCTACATTTGTCTATATCTTGATCATGTGTACAAATGTTAGGACTAGGAGACTCTTGTACCTTGGTAATGATGTCAAGAGTATGAGACTCTTATTTTGAATAAAGATCATATAGATGTCCCTCCAAAGAAAGCATCTTATGGGTAGATGGAGGAGTATGTCCTATGTGGATGTGGTCATCTTGTATGGATAGGAGAGTGTCCATTATATCATTTTAGTAGCTTGGAGATGCAAATTCTTGATCTTGAATGATTTCAGAATTGCTTTTGACATGCTTTGGATCAAGTTCTTGACATGGGTCAATTTCAAAGAATGGATTTCTTTCTTGGACATCTTCATTAGGCATAGGAAGATTCTCAAATGTCATGAGGTCAAAGGATGGCCATATGTTTTGGAGAGGATCATTGCTAGACCTTGGTGAAATATGTTCATCATGATTTGGAGTGAATTCTTGAGATATGTCTTCTAACTCATTAGATGATGTAGAGACATTTTCAACATGATCATTGGTCGAAGGATCTTGATCATCATTTTTAACGATTGTGATGGGAATTTGTTGCAAGCTCCATTGTGGGAGTAAGGCATGTGTTTGCTGCTGAGTCAACAACGCTTGTTGTTGGTCATGTTGTCGTTGTGCCAACAATGCTTGTTGTTGGGCTTGATGTTGAGTTGCTTGTTGATGGATTGCTTGCAATAATGCCCTGAATTGTGCTTGTTGGGCTGATTGAGCTTGGTGTTGGGCTTGAGCTTGAGCCTGAGCTTGTTGGGCTACTTGAGCCGCTTGTGCAATTTGTGCGGCTTGTTGGGCTTGGAGTGCCTTTTGGCGAGCAGCTTGTTGTGCGGCTTGCAACATGATGGAGAATGAATTGGCCATGTTGTGCTTTGGTGGTGGTGGTGGTGGTGGTGGAATGGGAATGGTGTTGATTGTTGGGGTTGATTTAATGGTTTCCACCTGTTGTTGCGATATTGATGGCAAAATGGGATGATTTGGTATGGTGTTTTGATTCAGCATTATAGGTTGACTTTGAACATTTTTGTGGTTGAGAATCATATTGCCTTGATTTAGGTAACTTCGATTTTGCATAGTGTTACCTTCACTTGGATCAATACCTAGAGTCGTCAACATTTTGCTTGGATTTTGAACAATATTGATGGGATTTGCAAACATGTCGAGCCCAAAGTTTACCAAGTGTGGATTTGAAATGGTCATGTTTGGTAAAGTTGCACTTGGCATGTATGCATTTGGTTGGATAATGTTGTTTGGAAAACTCATGCATTGAGCGTTTGGTTGATAGATTTGCAGATTTGGACTTGGATTTAAATCTATCATTGGGAAAGGTGTTCCAAACTCTAGATTGGGCATACTCACATTCGTATCATTGAATTTTGTAGGAGATAATGATCTCATGTAAGGATTGTACAAATGCAAGTTTTGAAGATCAATTGGCCTTGTAAGGCTTGGATAATTTGGTTGACTTGGATTACTCATGATGGACAGATCAAATTTATATTCCATGTTCCTCTTGTGTTTTGACCTTGTTGCGAGAGTGAAACTCTAAGGTGTTTAGGACCAATTATGAGATGAAGGATGAAAGGGTGAGTGATATGGGTGTTTGAACATTTTAGGAACTTTGGATCAATGCTAGACTTTAGGAATTGGTTTGATTTGGTTTGATTTTGATTAGTTGATAGTTTGACTAAGTGTGTTAAGTCAAACAAGATGATGATGCACTTGTAAACTCTAGGAAGTTGTGTTATCCTAGAGAAAACGTGTACACAAGATGATAATTTGGCTAGGTGTGTTAAGCCAAACAATGAGATTTTTGATAATGCACTTATAAACCCTAGGAAGTTGTGTTATCCTAGAGGTAAATTCCCTCAAGAGGATAATTTGGCTAGGTGTGTTAAGCCAAACAAGGTGATGTTGATTTTCCAAAAGTCTAGCATAATGATGTTTCCAAGGTTCCAAAAGTTGTTGGTGAGATGGAAATTTGATTGATGTTTGAGAGACGGGTGAAATGATGATTTTTATGCTAGATGACCCTATGAGGACTTACCTACAAGACCAAGGTGATGAAGAACATTCTTTTCCCTAAAGGTAGTTCAAACCAAAAGATCAAAGTTCACATGGAAACCAAATGACTCAAAAGGGACCAAGCACATGTGTGGTTCAATTGTCTTTTATCTTGGTTCAATGAATTTCTTTTTATCAAAGACACTTGCTTGCTTAAGTTTCAAACTATATATCTAGTGTCCTACTTTCTTTCTCATCCCACAAGGTCCATTATGTGGAAATTGGGGAAAATAGGGCAAGAGTTCCTTATGTTTAACCTTGTTGAAAACAAATGACGGTAGAATTTGTGCACTTAGAAACCTCTAGGAATATGATTCCTAAGGAAAGCAAGAGTGTCTAAATTCGTCAAGAGTATTTGTTTCTCACAAGGGGTTTGAAATTTGAAGGTCTTGTGTATGTTTGTTTTCAAATGTTTTCAAGATCAAGCAATGTGTTATTTTCTTTCAAGCACTTTTACAATCCTAGGATGATGAGGCAATATCTTGTTGGGTTCCCACTTGGATAAATCTAGCTGCGCATACCTTGTGTGAATGGCTAAATGCTTGACCACACTGGCTCCCCTCCACGGCACTCACTTATTCGGGTCAACCAAGCATTAGTACCATGAATCTCCCATGGCATACCTTCCATTTCTACAACAAGACCGCATGTATAACGTGGGGCGGCTTCAAAGGAAATGACATTTTGCACCAACAAGATAGACAAGGTTTTGGCCTTTTTCTAAACAAAGGGTTCTAATGTGGGCATTCCGTTCGTGGGGTATTATCCAACATCGGCAAGAGTCCATTGCTGTCCATCTCGTCAGAATAATCCTCATGATATTGGCCTTTGTTCCAATATCCACACTTATTTACCGGTTGGAAGTCACTTGGCTTTAGCGTGTTCCCGGTTGGGTCATTCCCTTGGGTGAGTACTTTTTCCCACAAGGCAGGCCCTCTAAGATAAACAAAAGCGAACTAACATATCTCATCGTTCACACAACCTTCATTGATAAACAAAGGGGAAAACCTTTGCAATATGTCGTGCTCACACTCGCATGTTTTGTTCAATTTTTAAATGCCCAAATTGAAATGTGGAGGCAATCTTTTTAACAACCTAATATTACCAAAATGTTTTTGATTCTCAAGATCGCAATGATTCACGAGAGAAGCGCATACACATTTTAGATAATATTAACTTGTAAAAAATATTGCAAAACATGGAAAACATTGGTTCATTTTAACCTTTAAAGCAATAATGACTTCTTTTTAAGCACCAAATGAAGTGTGAGTTTGTCTTGTTCAATTGTTAACCTTTAAACAAAATCTAGTGTATTTGTCTAAGGTTCTTTTTAGCCCCTTGGAAACTTTTGAAAAGAAATTTGATTTGTTTATTTTAGAACCCAAAATAAATTTAGTGTCCTAAGATCAACGAACTTATCAAATTCTTTAAAGAGTGTTGAAAAACACTTTAGTGTTTAAAAACACTTTGTACAAAATGATCATGAGCATGATGAATCTCCTACTTTGTTTAAAAAAAGGAAATTTTCTTGTTCTTTTTAAACCCAAAATAAATCTAGTGTTCTAAGAGCATAAAGGCAATCAAATCCTTAAACTTGGAATTATAATTGCTTCCAAGAGTGTCTAAAGACACTTGATACAACAAAGAAAAAGATGTCATAAGAAGCTTTGTTTTTGTTTTCTCCTCCCTTTTTTGATTTCCTAACCTGCAAAAGTACTAAAAATATTAGATAAGATCAATAAACAAGAAGATATAGGGGTTAGATAAAAGATTAAGCATATAAACCCTAAAATTTAGACCAAGTTTCATGGTGTTTTGACATTAGGTGAAAGTTTGAAAATTTTAACTGAATAAAATTTAAGAAAAACCTACACCATTAGATAGCTTATGAAATTCTACCCCATTAAAAAAAAAAAGTTTTGAAAAAGACTAAAAAATGACCAAGATACGGCCATTTTAAGTTCGAGTAAAAAAATAGGAAATCAAAAGCGGCGCTGTTTGCAAAAGCGGCTCTGTTTGGAGCAGAAGCAGCTCTGTTTGACCTGGGAGCGGCTCTGTTTGAGTTTTTAGTGGCTCAATATAGCACCGCGCAGCTCTGTTTGAGTTTTTAGGGGCTCAATATAACGTCACACGGCTCTATTTGCAAAAGCGGCTCTATTTGACCTGTGTCTGCAAAAAAAAATGTTAGAAACCGCAGAATTTTTTAAAAAACGTGATTTAAATGCTTGACCTGCCCTCCTTCTAGCACCAAAATGTGAACCCCAATCTTTTATACTTGCATAAACATGAGAAACAAACACATAATTAGATTAAATATGCAAGTTAAGACAAGGATTCCCCATGAAATCCATTTACAATGCTTAAAATAGGAAAATATGAAGAACAACATGAAAGATAAATGAAATCCTAATTTAAACAAAGTAAACTCTTGGTCCCATGGGGGAGTTGGTGCCAATGAGATGTTGCAATTAGCCCTTTCCCAACTCCTTAGTTGCAAATGTTGATGATCTGATGAGTGATCCACCTTGATGAAGATTCAATCAAGCTTCATGATAAAAATTTGCATAACCTAGCTAAGAATGTGAAGAAATGGATGAAACTAGATATGCTTGAGAAAGAAGTTGAGTATAGTAAGTTTACTCAAATTGTGGATGTTTGAATGAGAGGAAGAGTCTCTCATTTATAGATTTCAATCTTGGAAGAATGAGTGAGAATAAGCAATGTGGGATAAAAGATAATCCAATGGCATTGTGCCACTTGTCCACATGTGATTGGAGGAGGAATGAGCACAATTTGGTCAATGTGCAAGTTTGAATTTTGAATTTGAAAGTTGGAGGGAGAGAAGAGTGGAGTTAATGTCACTTGGCTCAATGCACAAGGACATGTAAGAGGCCTTCAATGCCTTGTTGGAAGTACCCATCCACTTGCATTTTTGAATTCAAATGAGGGAATATTCCCTTTTGATGCAATGTGAGGGAAAATAGAAGAATTAATAAATCAAAGTAATTGATTTATTGTGCAACTTGCATTCTCTAGAGAATTTTAGTGAAAGGGGTTAACTTAATCATGGTTTTGATTAATTTAATGAGGCATTAAGAGATGTGACAATTTAGACTTAAATTTATGAATTGATTTAAATCAAGAATTGAGAGGAAATGATTTATTAAATAAATGATTTGATTTATTTAATCAAGAAGGAACATGTTAGATTAAATCAGATAAGGTTTAATTTATTTGATTTAATAAGAGGACTTTAGAGATTTTAATTAAATAAAATGATTTATTTAATTAAACAGGGATGTAAGGTTAATTAAATTAAATTGATTAATTTAATCACTAGAGAAGAAAGACTTAATCAAATAAATAATGATTTATTAAATTAAGAGACAGAATATGATGAAATGTTGAGAGTATGATTTAGGAGGAAATGTCATTAGTAATCCGAATCAAGTGTGTCAGATCGAGAATGTACATTTTCCATGTCTACAAGATTCAAGGAATTCAAGGCTATGGTTGAAAGTGAAGTGCATAGAATAAAGAGATATTTTTTGCTCCAAGAACTCCTCAGTAGAATGGAGTCATTGAAAGGAAAAATAGAACAGTTCAAGAGGTTGCTAGGTCAATGATTACTAAAGTTGGATTACTGGAAGTTTACTGGAAAGAATCTATTCATACTATTGTATATGTAGTCAATTGAGTTCAAGAAAGAGAAAACAATACAAAGACTCCCTATGAGCTATGGCACAGAAGAATTCCTATAGTTAAATATTTCAAGGTATTTAGAAGCATATGCTATATCAGAACAGATGAAGAAACTTTGGGAAAGTTTGATGCAAGAAGTGATGAAGGAATATTTTTTGGATACTCCACCAAAAGTAAGGCATACATATGTTTCAATAAAAGATTGAGAAAGATTGTAGAGAGCTTGAATGTGAACGTTGATGAAACAGTGAAGAATTATATTGACATTGATGGATGTGTCTAATGAACATGAATGTGCAAGGATAGAAGAAATTGTAGAAGAATAGGATAAAGATGAGTAGAAAAAGAAGAATGAACATAATGAAAGAGAAGAAGATGCACCGGTGATATCCACTAGGACACTGAAATATGTATAGAGGAATCATTAAGAAAATCAGATTATTGGAGACAAGACAAAAGGTGTATTAACCAGAAGCAAAGGTATTGTTGAAGTAAAATTATGTTTATTCTCTAAGATTGAGCCAAAGACAGTAAGTGAATCTTGTAAGGATGAACATTGGAAGGAAGCAATGAAAGAATCTAACTTTTACAGATTGAGAAGAATTAGACTTGGGAATTGGTACCAACACCAACAGACAAAAATATCATAGGATCGAAATGGGTAGAAAGAATGGAAGCATAATGATGTTCTTTGCATTAGTTTCTTATAAATATTTTGAAGTCTATCAGATGGATGTCAAGTTAACATTTTTGAATGGTGAGCTAGAAGAAGAAGTCTACATGGAGCAACCAGAAGGATTTTAGTTAATAGATCAACTAGATATGGTGTCCAGATTGAAGAAAAATTTATATGGATTGAAGCAAGCTCTTAGAGCCTGGTATGCAAGGTTAGACAAGTATTTGATTCATCAAGGATTTAACAAAGGTACGACAAACAATAATTTGTACTTTAAGATTGAAAATCACAAAATCTTGATTGTAGTTGTATATGTTGATGACATTATCTTTGGAGGAAATGAAAAGATGTGCAAGATGTTTGTAAAAGAGATGCAGAAGGAATTTGAAATGTCTATGTTTGAGGAGATGACTTTCTTTCTTGGGATATAGATCAATCAAATAGAGAAAGTAATTTTCATTTCACATTCTAAGTATGTGAGAGAGATGTTGAAGAAGTTTGGGATGGATGGTTCCAAACCAATAAGTACTCCTATAATGACTAGTTGCAAGTTGGGTAAAGATGATGATTCACCTAAGGCTGATCAAAGTAAGTATAGATCTATGATTGGTGGACTACTGTATTTGACTGCTACTAGACCAGATATTATGTATCAGTATGTCTTGTAGCTAGATTTCAAGAAGATCCAAAGGAAACACATGTTGTTATAGTTAAAAGTATTCAAATATTTGAATAGAACTCTAGATTATGGATTATGGTATCTTAAAGATACTAACTTTACACTTAGTTCTTATACATATGCAGATTGGGTTGGAAGTATAGATAATAGAAATAGTACAAGTGGTGGTGCATTCTTTCTTAGATGCAAGTTGGTGGCATGGTTGAGTAAGAAGCAAGACTCAATCTCTTTGTCTATTGTTGAAGCTGAGTATATTGTTGTTGCATCTTGTTGTACACAAGTTCTATGGATGAAATAGACATTGAAAGATATCACAGTGCTATATGATGATCTCATTTCTATCTTATGTGATAATACAAGTGAAATTAACATTTCAAAGAATCCTCTTATGCACTCGAGAACAAAGCATATATCTATCAAATATCATTTCTTGAGAGAGAAGGTCATGGAGAATAAAGTCAAGTTAGAGTATATTATGATAAAGGATCAGATTGTAGATATATTTACAAAGGATATTTCTAAAGATACTTTTGTGTATCTCTGGGAGAAGTTAGGGGTTATTTCGCCTCCTTTCATAAACTAAGATGCATTTGGAGATGCATCAGTCTAGTGGATTCATGGTTCTATCTTTTTGGACTGATGTTTTGGTGGCTACCTCTTAGGGGGGCAAGTAGTTTCAAGTGTTTTAATTATGAATATTGTGTTTTCATGTCAAAGAAAGATTCAGTGAAAATATTTTTTCACCTTTTCCATTGATGTCAAAGGGGCAAAGAAAGCATGTGAAATGGAGAGAAAGTAGGTAATGAGGAAGATAATCTTCTAAAGGGGGAAAGCAAAAAGAAAAATTTCAAGAAGTATATTCAGAACTGGTATGTTGTCTTTGATGGTTTTTCACATCATGTGTTTCCATCAATGACAAAGGGGGAGATTGTTGCAAGAATGGAAAAAAGGATGCAAGTGTTGCCATTGATGTCAACTGGTCAATTGGTTGTCTACTAATTGTTGTTGGTTGTATATGTTGAGGATATTGAGAAAATTGTATTAAAGGAAGATTACAAGTATTCAGTTATTGCTCAGGATGATGATCCAGTACTTGTCCCTATATTTGTACAATTCAAATATGTAAGTCATGGTTGTTGAAGGCTGGCTATATCCAGATTCTTGGCTATTGTTTCTTTGTGAAGTTTGATTTGTGTTCACCAGTTGTGAACTATGTTTTTATATGTTCTGGCTGAGGTCCAAGAGAAATGTTGTTGGTCTGAATTTCTCTTTGATGAAGTCTTTTGACTTGCGGTTCTAGAGATAATATGTTCTGATTGCATTGAAGATATTTTTGGTTTTGGGAAGTTTAGAGCTTAATTGTTCTATGTGTTTTACATTGGTTTGACCGACTATGTGTTAAGAACTATCTTCAAAGTTCATGAAGCATGTTGGATCTATTATTGGTCTCGGTGAAGCGTGTGTTTGGGTCACCCTTATTCTAATTCCACCCTAGGATGTTTTTGTGCTAACCTAATTTGAATTTGAAGTTGGATGGCTAACTTTGTATCTTTTCAAGGTTGGAGATAGTATAAATATAGGATGATCTAGCAATGAAAAATGTACACAAGAAAATAAGGAAGATAAGTGAAAGAGAAAATGCGACTTTGATGCTATTCAGAAAGTGTGTGTGAGTTATGTGTGTGGTAGATTAGTGCAAAGCTTAATGTTGAGTTTTCGATGTAGTGAGAAGAAGGAGAACTCTATCATTCATGCAAGTTGATCAGTGACTGTGGTGGAATCCATTGTTGCATTGGGATTGTTGTCTCTCTATAACAACTCTTCTTTTTCTTCTTTGTATCTCTATGGTAGTAAGCCCTCTAGGTTGTAGCCCTATTGGACAGTGAGTCCTTATTGTAGGCAATGAGCCTTATCTCAGGCAGTGAGCCTTATCTCGGGTAGTAATTCATTTTGTAATCAATTTTGATATTCTCTATAGTGTGAGTTAATCCTTACCGTGGTTTTTCCCTCATTGGGTTTTCCAAATTAATCTAGTGTTATTATGTTTGTGCATTAGATTTGAGTTTTTGCATATTATCATTTGATGATTAATCATTTAAGAAGTTTATGTATCAGTTTCAGTAATTGAATTCAAGGTTATAATCTATGACAATTGATTCCCCCCCCCCCCCCACCCCACTCCCCACCCCCCGCCCCCTCTCTCAATTGTCCTATTCAACATAATAAAGGACCAAATCCTAGTTACCTAAAGTCGTCTCCATCATAGTAGGCTCAATATCATCAAAATTCTCTAAAATATTAAATCTATTATGAGAATGCCCCTTTTCTAAATCTTTTTTTGACATATCACATTATTTCCTTTATTATGATACTTTATAGGAATAAAACCACTTGAATCAAGTCCTTTTAGGAAACTAGAGATTTTCCTTTTGCATTGTTTAAATAATATTATAGACTTCAAGTGAGGACTGAAGGATATATGATGGTTTCTTTGGAAAAATTATTTAAAGATGTTCGTTATCATGAAAAACATGAAAATGAAAAGGAAGGGTCTCATAATATAATTGTTCAATCCAATGCATGCTTCCTAGTCTAATTTCTATTAAATAAAGAAAATGATTATTAAGATCAATCTCAACATAAAGACAAACATACGAGATTACCTTTCTCTCCAATGTGTTATGAGAGGGGTCATAGGATTTCCAAGAATAGTTGTAATAGAATACAAAATGAAAGGTTTCTAGAACTACATCAAACGATGAAGAAGGAAAACTCAAACTAGAATCTTAGATGGTATCTTCTCAATTGGATCAATCCCCACATGCTAAGGTTTAATAGACAAACCAACTTTATTATGAAAATAAAGGCCTCCTTCAAAACCCAAATTTTAATTAGCCAAGCAACATAAAACCAAAAAGAAAAATCATTTACGGCCAATATAGTAATCAGAACTCCCTTTGACTATCATTTTTATCATGCCCAATTCTCAAGGAAAGGTGGCATAGCTATAAAACCCATAAATTTATAAATCAAATCATGCTTTGAGAGATAACACATCATTTGAAATAACCTCTAGATCAATGACTAAAACAAGATTAACCTCATTTTTTTAAAGACATACATAGATCATGGATTATTATCAACATTTTGATCTAATATAGATTCATGCATGGGTTGCATGAAAAAATTAAGATTATTTGCATGGAAAAATATCATAAGTCCATGCACATGAATAGCATCTTTAAAAGAAAAATGAAATAGAGCCCTTAGATCCCCTCCTAAACCTACCATAACTCATTTCCATAAACCAACACCAATAAATTGCCAAGAATGAAGAAAAAATAAACAAAAACCCATGCAACTAAAATTCAAATCTTAACAAGTATCAGGGTGTCAAAAAGTGCAACACACACTTGCATGCATGGACATGCTCAACCTGCAATTTCTCCCCAATCTCAAATCAAGACATAGCTTGTCTTTATTATCAATATTAGTCACAAGTTCAAGCTAAAATGTAGAAATATGACAGCCAAATAATGCCTCGGATTGTCATTGAGCTCTCTTGACACACAAATTTTCTTCTCCTATCAAAAACCATACCCCTTCAAACTTGATTCCTAAAACTCTCATCTTGATATCATCTTTAACACAAATTCTTTATTTTCTAGGTATTATTTTGGCTAGATATTATTTCATCATCATTCTAATGGAATGAAAGTTTCTAATATAATGCACTTTGATTAATTACCTTGTTTGATAAAAATTTGTCTTTTATTTTCTTTTATATAAGCACTAGATATACCAAATGATTTATTTTTTGGTGTAACCAACTACATACACAATGAAAACTTTATCCTTATAACATACAATAACCCACAACTCATTATTCACATAGAATGACATATACAATGACTTGTTATTGTACACAAAGATGAATATACTTTATAAAAATTTATATAATCACCTTCAATCTATTTAAAACAGTCATATAAAAATATTCATATTATATCTATTAATGTGCCTATAACATTTGAAACTGTGATTACTCCTAATATCTGTAAATTGTATCAAAACCTCGTTGACAAGATCGACTTAGCTTTGTCAACTTCCTAGAGAAATTGGTAAAACCTTTGCTTCAAAAAATGGAGACCGTCGAAAATTTGCACAGTGAGAGACTGTTTGCGTGCGACCATGACTTCGGCCAAAGTTTGATAACAGACAAACAAAAATGGGACATCCAAAAGATTGAAACTTAGAATATACGTGAATTCCTTATGACAATACGTACACAATTCACGTTTGAATTCTCTATGTGTGCTAGGATGGAATACCAATACTGTGGGAACTCTAATTCTGTCAAAATCGACCGGAGGGCATACATTATTACGTAGAAAGAAAGAATCACGGGTCCACTTGGCAAATAAAACATTTCATATTGGACAAAAACAGTACAAAGCAAATAGTGTATACACAACGATTCCCATGTGGTCACAATACCACAGACACGAATCCATGCAAACCAACACCTTTTGCATATCTTTTTTACAGATGTAACTGTGTTCATGTGACACCTATTCTGATTCCATCAGATTCCTTTTCTAGTAAACCAAGCAAATATTCCCAATGGTCTGTAGCCCACTAAGGAAATTTCCTCGTCTTGTCCAAGATAAGACGCAACTATTATGCTCACATATCTCTACAGCAAATAATTCAGAACAATGATAAATTTGTCTCCTCCAAATGACATCATGGACAGATTCAGGTATATATCTACTTTCGTTGAGAAATAATATTTACACAAGAGCAAAGCCTTTTTACAGGGAGACAGTACATGGTATTGGTGCCTCATGAGATAATCTTATGAGGGAATAATTTGCAATATATTGTTCTTACTCGTAAATCAAACTAAAAAACAGGAGACCATGATTTCCCTTCTTCAGTTGCTCTGTTGTGAAGCACAAAGCAAAAGAATAGGCCTGATTCAAAGAGTTATCAGATTTTACATACATAAGAGTCATCAGATTTACATACATATTATATGCTGTAATGTTGAGAACAGTTTTACAGGCTTTGCTTGTGAAATCTAGCATTTACATCGTCTAACATCTGTTTCAGCTCCTGGCTTCGATTTTCTCTTCTTTTTTCCATATACTTGGTGAAAAACTCCTTGTTTTCCTTCTCCAATTCGTTCCACACTGCAAGCAAAACAAACAAGCCTGATTACATTACATAAAACATATTATTTTCAGTCAGATCTTAGCTGAGGAGAATAGAGGACGAAAGAAAGAGATTAATCAACCATAAACCTGAAATCAAGATAATCAAACAAAATAAAGTGACCTTTTAAGAACACATGCATATTTTGCCAGATCGGAGAGCACAATTTGACCCAAGAACGTTAATAGTCGGCCTTCCCATAAATACTGAAAAAGACAGAATTAAGAAGAAGTTGAGAATGGAAAGTTGTGTTGCATGCTGTTTGGTTAAATGGGTTTCTGACGTTGATCATATTTGATGTTATAGATTTGGAGTCCTTGTTTTCTGTCAGATCTTTGAAATTATTGGGTTCTTGCACAGTAATTTGGTTTGATTAATCTGATCCTTTTTCACCAAGATTTTGTATTTAGCTGGTTCCATGGATTCTTTTGTTTTCTAGAAATCATGGGTTTTTCTGGTTTCATGGATTCTTGTCTTTCCATTGAACTTTAGTGACAGCTACTACCATTTAGAATCATCTTATAGTTTTTTTTTATGACAGCTGATTTTATAGATTATTTTATTTTCTGGAGGCAATGATTCTGTGGTAAACCTCCATTATCCTTTAACTTTAATCACAGCTATTACTATTTGAAAATCATTTTCTGTAATTTTCTTGAGTTCTTAACCAATATAAATATTTATTTTTTCATCCAAAAGAAAAAGAAGCAGAAGAAGAAAAGGTTGGGTTGTGTGATGGGAGAGGTTGAAGAAAACAAAATTCATTGATTTCCAAAAGATCTTATACCCAAAAGGGTGTCTAAGAATCAAGGGAAAAAATCTAAAAAGCATGTACCAGTGACAGTTATGGTGGGTTCAATATTGGCATGCTTGGAAAGTGCCTGAGCACATTCCTGTTGATCCAAGTTAAATAGCAAACACTTCTCGATCAAGTGCTGAACCTGCACAGACACACAAATACATATATATATTAAGGCAGACAAATCTTAAATCAAGACAGCATAAAAACACATAAAAGTCATTAATGGTATGAGATTTTCATAATTCATATTGAATATAAAATTATGTTGTTTTTGTATTTGATTGTGTAAAAGCTTTTTATCAACGTTTCATTCTGTAATCCATCTCAGAATCTTGAGCTCTCTATATCATGATGATGAAGAAAAAACTTTCATACAATCAAATCCAAAAACAACATAATTACACATAAAAACCAACCTATAATTTTTGAAATATTTCACTGACTAATTTAATTTAAAACACATAATTATCCCAAATAGAGAATAGTTACAATGCTTTACCAGAAGAATATATGAAGAAGAAGAAGCAGCAGCATCTCCAGGAGCCGGCATTTTAACTAAAGCCTGAAAACACTAAACCTCCTGGAAAACCTTATTTGTCGCTAAAAAGAACTCTTTTAACAGACAAAACGCGCTCAAAGATGAAATCTGAATGAAAATGATGGCAGTGAAATGCCTGGAATGCAAAACAGAGAAGAGCGGTGAGCGTTGTGAAGAAATGCATCCAAATACCCAATGAATGACCCGGCATTTGAAAGCCCACGTGGGGGGCGGATTTTTATTGGCCCCTACCTGATAAAATCCTGGATTTTAATTTTTTAATAAATCTTATCTTTGGAAAACTCAAGATTCTTCTGGGCGGTGCTGTCACGTGGCCGCCGGGTCCATACGCACGGTGCTCTCCATCTGCCACACCCCTCCACTCGCTCGACACCAACCCTCAACCCTAATTCTACTTTTAACCAGGATCTGCATTTCTTTTATCCAGGATCTGCATTTCTTTTATCTGTGGAACCAACGCTTAGAACAGTTCTTTGATACAATTCCCATCAAGAATTTCCCCTGCCAATAACCTCATCGCACGTCCTTTTTGTCCAGATTCGTGTTTATTCTAGGCTTGGCATCTGTGGGGTAAAGGTACATCTAAAGATTGACGACAAGCTTTTTTTCAGCTGTATGTTTGGCTTATTTTTGGTACAATCTTTCGTCTGAATACTTGGCTTTGGCTTTAACGACGATTAAACAGGTACTATGGTGAATGCAGTACCTCCAAGGTCCACCTCTCTCCATAGGAATTCGTCCATCCATTAACTTATTATGGGGACAATCTGATTCTCTGTACAACGATCTTGTTATGAATGAGGACTCTTATACAAGCTACTCCATAGCTATGATGAGCCAATTAAAACCTTTCCAGCTTTCCATTTTGATTTTTGTAGGATTTGGTGAGTACATTATAATCTCTAATATCTTAATAATAGATGTAAGATTAGCAATGAGTACACCAGAGAGATGTGAAAGGTAAATTAGAATAAATTCAATTAAAAACTTTTCTTATTTTTCATTTTGATTTTTGTAAGATTTGGGAGTATATTATAATAATAGTTATACGATTATCAATGGGTATACAAAGAGTTGTGGAACTTAAATTAGAATAATTTCAATTAAAAAAATTTCAACTTTTCATTTTGATTTTTTAAGATTTGATGAGTATATTATTATCTGTAATATCTTATAAGACTAGCAATGGATACACCGAAGAGGTATGGAATGTAAATTAGAATAATTTTAATTTAGATCTTAAGTTTAAAATGTATTTTATTATATAAATTAAAATAAAAATTTAAAATAGAATGATTAAAATTTTAATAGGATAAATAATTATAATTAAATTAATTTATAATAATGTTTAATTATTATTTGTGATTTCATGAAAAGACATAAATAATTAAAATAAATTTCAAACTTAAATTTAGATTAAAAACTAAAATAGAATAAACTAAATGAAAAATCAAACTATATCAAAATCCAAATATTAATAAAAATAATAAGTAATAAACTTATCAAGTTAATAAATAATTAGATAAAATAAAGTAAAGCTAATTTTTTAAAGCCAATAATTATATTATTATCCTTATCCCTTTGCTTCGTTGCACCCTCTACCACTATTTAGATTCTAATGGTGATATTAATGGCTTGCCTTATTACACATTTTATCCTCTAGTTCTTTTTCTAATTTATATGGTGTATTCCTTACATTTTTGTAGCAAAGTTGTACATGTTTAGGTTGGTTGTTTTCCTCATGAGACATTGATTGTATCTCCTCTTACCTTTTGGTTAAAAATAAACAAGAATTTGTATGGTTATTTTAATATGTGTGTGTGTGTGCATGAAATTTGTGCCTAAATCGAATGGAAATTGCAATAAAACCAAACAAGCAAAAATAACAAACAAACACTCAAGATTAGGCTAAGAAGGCTCAAACCAACATAGAGTCGGATGTCAAGCCTCTCGTTGTGTAGATTTTCCCAAGATGTTTGATTTGGATGTGTGCTCATGAAATTTTGACATCATAATGGCACTCCAATGAAAAATGAGTGAGAAAGGGATAAAATGATTAATTTATGGATATATAGATTTTGGATTTTGGATGAAGGGCTAAGATTGAAAGTTGAGGATCAAGGGCTGATATAAGAGGTGATTTCTCACCTCATGATATTGTGCCAAGTGGCACAATGAGATGAGTTAAGAGGGATAAGCATGCTGTGATGGGACAAGGCCCATGTAACATGGTACTAAGCCCATGTGCTTAATGTGATGGGGGGTTGACCCACTTAATCAAGGATTAAGTGTGTGCAAATTATTAATGGGTAGGTTAGGATTAGTATAGATGTGAGAATATGGAGTATGGTGCATGCGAGAGGGTAAATTAAATAAATAGCTTATTTATTTAACTTATGGGATAGAAGGGGTAAGGTAGTATAGATGTATATAAATAATTAAATAATTTACCTTAGGCTAGGACTTAGATGAAATTTTCAGTGTCTACATTTTTCCCCTCTTTGAGATGGTGTTACAAAGTAACATCATTTCAAATAAGATTAAAACATAGAACTAGGAACAAGATGGTTAGACTATGGAAGATGCTCCAATCATTCAAAGCAATGACTAGGAGGAATGATGATGGGAGTGAAGATGAGGGCTTAGGATTGAGGATTCCCCCTCAAGAGGACATGTAGGTTTAAGAGAACATGGATGTGCTCTCGAAATGGATGAGATGATGCAAGGATAAATGAAGAAGATGATGCAAGATGATGGATAGAAGGCAAGATGGGAAGAGAAAGAGATAATAGATGGGGGAGATGATAAGAAAGCAAGCACAAGAGGATTCAAAGAAAAATATGATGTTTCTCCAGTCATGTTGAAAATCCACAATTGATTGATGATGGATGGAGTGTTGTTGATGTGGGAACGATATATCCCAAAACAACACAAAGGATTGGGAAGGATACACCCTGATGATGATGATTAGAATTTTTTTGATGTGGGAATGATATATCCCAAAATAACACTAGGATTGGGAAGGATATATCTCGATGATGATGATTGGATTGGGATCAAGGCTTGTAGCAAGGCTGAGAACAAAACCAAAGAGGTGATTAAATGATTTGTGCTAGATTGAATGGATGATGACATGATTGGGATGGAAGAAAAGATGCTTAGACTAAAATATATATATTAGCCTATAAGGAGAGAAGAGATGATGAAATGATCAAGAAATAATGAAAAGATTCTTAGACGGACAAATCTATATTAGCCTAATGAGATTGAAGGGATGATGAAATGATTAGATGGGTGAAAAGTTGCATATGGTTAGTGTAAGAGAAAGATGAGAGGATAGATGAAAATATGGATGAGGATTCATGTGCACACAAAATTAAGAATTAAGTGTGGTGAGGAAAATGGATAGGATGGGAAAATGGGGGATAATGATAAAGGGTGAATAGATTAGAAATATGGAGGATAAATAGATGGGAAAAATTGGAGTATCATATTAGAACTACCATGTATAGTGAGCACTTAATTTGATAGAACATGGGATACTATGTACTAGGGTGACTTTGTATCACATGCATAAGATTGACACAACAAACAAAAGGCTAGTCCAACATCACACAAAGTCACAAAGGGATTTGGAAGGGCCAATGTTGGAAAACTACAAACACACAAGGATGTCCCAACATAACACAAGACCTTGGTGGATCTTGGTGGAAACAATGCAAGATAATCCAAGAAAATAAAACAAACAAAAATCTAAGAATTACCCTTAATTTCACGGGTCAAATCACACCATGATGTGATGGATCATGGCAACCTCGAGTAGGTAAAGTAGGAAGCTCAAATGAAAGAAATACAGATCCAAAAGTACCAAAGAAAAAACAAGCATCTCAAGCACCTTTTGCCATAAGGATGGTGGATGGGGTTGATGCGGTGTGATGTGAGGAACAATATATCATGTGAAGACCAAAGGTGTATGGATAAGATCTAGGATTCTCATGACAAGGGATGATCAAGATATTTGAAACCCGAGTGGGCTAATGGATGTTGATGCACTAGCTTGATGGGGGATCTTAGTGACACACAAAAAAAAGGATGTGACCTAGTGAAAAGTATGCACAAGGATGGGCCTAGATAATTACATGAGATTGACCCTATGTATAGGATGATTGATATAGATAAGATGTACAATATTGACTAGAGGATGTGGATGGGGAAGCTCAGAAATGGGATAGTTATCCAAACATCAAAAGATTAATTTGGAGGAATATAGTATGGAGAGATGAGTGATGAAAAATGGTAGGAGAGTAGAAAGATGTGTGAAAGAGGTAGGAGTGACGACAGTGGGATAAATGGCATTAGATTATATGGGGGTAGCCTATAGCTAGATACCAATGACAAGGGATTATGGGATGGAATGAGGATAGGGATGAATGGATGGATAGACAAAGATGGGGAGATTGAAAGATGGTAGGATGGATGGATAGAGAGATAAGGATTTGGAGATGGAAGGGATTATTGGATGGATGGATGGGAAGATAAGGATTTGGAAAATGGAAGGATGAGCATATGAGGGGATAGGAAGATAAGGATGGGGATATGGAAGGATCATGGGATGGAGGGATGAAGGATTTGGAAGTGTTAATGGAAGGAGAATGTGGAGATAATGATAGTGAGATGGAAGGGATGATGGGAAGGATGGATGATGCCTCCAAGGACCATGTCATAAAGGAAGAATATGCCTCATTCTAGATATGTCATGTGTGATGAGACAAGAAGCATGGAAGATAGGAGGATGGGAAGATAAGGAAGGTAAATAGAAGAGGATATGTTGGGTGGATAAGGAAGGGAGATGTATAATAGCATGATTGGTGTGTAAAGAAGGTGGATGGAGGATAGTATAATGGGTGGATAAGGAATATGATAGTGTGGGGATAGAGGGAATGTATGCCAAGATGGGTTCAAAGCATGTATATATATTTTCCCTTGTCTTTATCAAGATCACAAGGAGGATGGAAGGATTGAGATAAATGGGATATGATAAGTAGGATGGGTGATATAGGTGGGATGATGGAGATGGAGGATGTGGATGCTTAAAATGGATTTTCCCCCAAGTGTGGAGAAAAAATGGATGGGATATTTACATATGATGCCTATTTGTCAAGTTTTCATCATGGTACTTGTCCAAGGTGCCTATTTGCCAAGTTTTCACCATTGGAAAAAAAATTATTTGTTACAATTTTTTTCTTTTTTTTTGCTTCTTTTTTGGCTTTTTAACTTTTGGGGATTTTTGGGATTTTTGAATTTTTCGGATTTTTAGATTTTTAGGAATTTTTGGATTTTTGGACATTTTGGGTCTTTTTAGTTTTTTTTGGAAGGTTTGTGGATGGAGATGGGTGAGGATAGGGATGTGGATAAGTGGATTTTGAAGATGGGGGATAACGATATTGAAGGACTCAAGCATCTAGTTCCATATCAAGGTAATAAGAGCCCATGTTTGAAGGGACTATTGGATGTTGGTACAACCATATTAGGATGGATACATTATGCAAGGGAATGGATTAAATAGATTTTATTGGGGAGATATGTAGGATAATGGATGGAATGTTGGAAAGTGTATGGATAAAATGATGGAGTGGATGTGTGATGGGAGGATTTTTTCGAAACCAACATTGGCACATAGTGTGGTAGATGTGGAATGATAGGAGGAATAATGGATGGAGAGTGTACAGATGGAATTGGGATAGTGAATTTTGGGACATAGGGACCCATAATAGATATAGAAAATGGAGGATGGGGATGTATAGCTTTTGGATTAGCAAGTTTGGATGCCATTGTGGATTTTGGATTAGCAAGTTTGGATGCCTTCGGGGTTGATTTGGATTTTGGATTAGATTTTTATTTTCTTTATCATGTCCTTTTGAGGGGACATGAGGATCATTAGATTCATGTGGATATTTGGATTTATACATTTTTATCTTCGCATCAAAATTACTTCCAATAGCAATGGGAGGGGGGCAAGGAGATGAACGATGTCAATGGAATATGAATGGAGTGATAGAGGTAGGATTTTGGAGGTGGTGCATAGGTGGGGGATGTTGGATGAAGTTCACATAGGTATACCTTTGTTGATCCTATTTGGAGATTATGAGAGTGGGATGGTTATGATAGGTGATTTTTTAATGAAGGGGGGAAGGATATGAGATGTTGGATGGTATTTTAGTATATAAGGGCCCAAAATGGACTATTAGATGGAGGATACATGTGTGATGGTGGATGGTGAAACATAAGGACCCAAAATGGATTTAGAGGATGAAGGGGGGATATGGATAGTTATTTTGAGCTGATATGATGGAGGAGGGGGGATGGTTACAATGTGGAATGATGGGAAGAATCAGTTGTTTTTTTGGAAAAGGATTGCTTAGTATGTATGAACATTGTACCAACATTTGTGGATTGTGTGCCTTGAGATATATATCCAAGACATTGTGCTTGTGGATTTTCTTTGATATGGATGGGCTCTAATATACCTTGCTCATGAAGGCCTGAGCCTTTTAATTAATACTCCATGGTCTTGAGCATTCAGTTTACAATAGGATGCTTCTTATTTTGGAAGAATAATGTGAGTCCATTATTAGGCAGAGGAGGATGGGTTGTTGCAAGGTGTGTGCCCTTAGTCTCCTTGTGTTGTGCAATGCAGCGCTTGAGTTTGTGACATGTCTTAACCCCCTCTCATGGTTTTATTGGGCATTAATAGGTTGATCATTTGGTGCAACGGCAACCATCTATGCAAAAATTGGTATTAGATCCTGGGTAACGGGTTTGAACCCCTCACTTGTGTTGGGGGGGATTTTTGCAAGGTGTGTGCCCTTATTCTCCTTGTTTTATGCAGCATGGTGCTTGGGTTCATGGCATGGATTAATTACCTCTCATTAATTCATTAGATCGGGTGGTTATATCGGGCATTAATAGGTTGATCTTTTGGTGCGACGGAAACCATCTGCACAACATGGGTGGTGTATAATTTTTCTCTTCTTCTACAAGAGAACCACCATGGGTGAATATAAGAGGGACAAGGGAATATGGAGGTGGTGTTCGGATAGTTTGGGTTGGCAGTGATAAAGGATCATGAAGTGGAGTAGATGGGATTGTAGGATCTTGATTTGGAGGGGATGATAAGGGATCATGAGAGGGATTGCAAGGAATGATAAGATCTTGATGGATAAGGGGATCATGGGATGAGGTGGAGGAGCTACTATGATCTTGAGATGGATTATATGGGATGGTAGGAGCTACATTTGGATGAGCAGATATATTGGTATGCTTTGGAACAAGCTCTTGGAATATTTCAACTTGTGTGGGTAGTGTGGTGGCGGAGTGTTGGATGCACTCATCAGATGGGGTGGATGAAAGGATAGAAATTCATGAAGTTCATGGGAGATTTGGTTAATTCTAGGAATAAGAGAAGGGGATTGGATTCGGGTGGCTTTGATTGGTTGGATGGTGTTAGGAGTGGTAAGAGGAATGATAGGTGTTGGATGGAGAAAGGCCTCATCAATAGTGATTGTACATGGTGAATTGGGGTGGAAAGACTCCACAAATTTGGGATGTGGATTTGGTGATGGCTTCTTTAGGAGGAGTCTTGGATGGCATCTAAAATGAGATATTTATATATTTTAGGCTTAGATGGATGGTTGCGAATAGATGAAGGGCTATGAATGGGTGGAGGATTAGGATTATGAACTGGTTTATTTGGGTTATATGGAGGGAGAATTAAAGTATGAGGGAGTGAAAGGTGGAGTGACATAGGAGGGCATGGATGGTGGATTGAGATAGGAGGATGTGGATGGTAGATTGTGATAGGAGGAAGTGGATGGTGGATTGGGATCATGGATTGGAGTAGTATTATGGATTGGGACATAGGTTGGAGGGTAATTGGATTATTGATTTAAATTAGGGATGAAGGTGATATTGTTTTTGTGGAAATATGGAGGTTGAGATATGGCTAGGAGAGAAGATGGACATATGGATATTGGATGAGGGGGATATGTGAGTGATAGGTAAGAGAGATGTGGATGGGGGAGCTAATGGATTTCCCTTGTCAAAGGTAGCATATGATTGCTAGTTATTGTGGATGGAGGCATGATTGGATAGCTTGGATGAGTGGTTGAATTGTGGATGATGCTTAGGGAAATCTTGCTAGAAATTATAGAATCAAAGGGATCTATTGCATACTCATCTTGATCAACAAGAATTTCACTACCATGTTTAATGTAATTAGGATCTCCCTTGATTACTAGTTTCAGTTGTTTTGAG
Organism: Sequoiadendron giganteum; assembly: GCA_007115665.2. Lineage (NCBI taxonomy): Eukaryota > Viridiplantae > Streptophyta > Pinopsida > Cupressales > Cupressaceae > Sequoiadendron > Sequoiadendron giganteum. The sequence continues at coordinate 118,722,683 of CM021107.1, read as the reverse complement.
GGAGAATAAGGATTCATGATGTTGTATAGGATGGGTATGGATGGAAGATATTGGAATAGATGATTAGGAGGTAAATGAAATGGATTAAAGAAAAATGGGAAAAAAAAAATCAATGTCAGAAGATATTATATGTGGATGTACTAAAGCTCAAGTTAGGATTTAGATTAAGCTTTAGATTAGGATAATTTGGAAGATATGGTGGGATGGTCTCCTAAGTTCAAGGATGTAGCTAAAATAATGAGGTGATTGTTGGATGGATGGTTGATAGTATCCTTTCAACTATAGTCAAGATCCTATGTCAATTTTTTATTGGATGGATTTCCTAATTCAAATAGGCTAATTTCTCAAGAAAGAGGATAAATCGATGCAAACTATACCTCTTGTGCGATGTGATATAGTTTGAACAAAGGATTAATAACTTGGGATAGGCTAAGTTCCCAAGAAATAATTATGGTGGATGATTGATTTAGGATGTAGGATCTTGATTAAGTATTTGAGATTGGATTTTGGGCTATGGATTATTTGTATGTCAATAGGATGGGTTCAACCGATTCCTTTTTCAAAGGAGATGGTGTTTTAGAAAGTTTTATGGTGGTTGATGAGATGGAAGTGATAATTTAGAGATGGATATGGAGAGGGAAAATGATTGGATTACAGGTTTGGACTCAGGAGGACACTAGAAAACTGTGCTAGGAGGGATTGACTCTAAAATTTTGAATGGAGAATGGATCTGCCTAAGAAGGATGGATGACTGGTTTGACCAAAAAATATTATGTGTTGACATAGTAAAGCCACCTATCTAGGATGATTGGGTGGAAAATGGATCTTCCTATTAACAATATGGAGCCACCTAAGAATAATGGATGAATGGTGAAAAATGAATCTACCTATGGACAAGGCATAGCTTCTTAAGGATGATTGACAGGATAAAATAGAGCATAGGAACCTATGAATAGAGTGGATCCACTCATCAACAAAGCATATCCACCCAAGAATAGCATGGAGCCACCTATCTAGGGATGATCGAAGGATGACCTAGGCGGATCTACCCAAGAACAGAGCAAAACCACCCAATTATGATTGGACAACGACTAGGGATGAGTTCCTTGGTGGATCCACCCAAGAACTAAGTGAGATTGTCCAAGGATGACTAGATAGAGATGGAAAAAGGACCAAATACTACAATAACAAAGACACAAGATGGATGATGACAGGATGGACTAAAGATATGCATTGGTAAGCATAATAAGACACACCAAAAAGAACAAGCCTAGATTAGTCAAGTAGGTGTGATAACTTAGTGTAGGCCCAATAGTCATGAGGCTAATATCTTAATATTGGTGTAAGGAATTTCTTGATCAAGATTCAATAGATAGGGATCCAATGGCACAAGCCCAATACAGAAATAGACTCACCTTTTCCCTTTCTTTAGAGGTCCTGAGACCTTCCCCAAAGAGCTTCTACCTCTACTCAGGGAGATACATGGTGAGTAGCTTTGGGTATGATACTATACCCTACGTTCCACATTAAGAAATACTCAAGAGGTCTTAAGCTAGGCTATAATAGGTGATCTAGTACATCCTCTAAATACCAGGAGGGTACATGAGGCAGATTCATGAATACTAGCCCATCACAAGCATGGGTCAAGAATGGCATTCAAGTCGTTCAAAACAACCCTACACTCCTAATTTAGAATCACCTAAACATTAAATATTTGTTGAACATAATGTGACTATGTTGGTTTACAACTTTTGTTCTCCCCCTTTATATACCCCATTGGTTCATGTCATTGGGTGAAGCCACAATAGAGGTTTACAATTCAAGTGAGTAAGGAAAACTCACAAAAACTGACCCCAAGACAAAAAAAAGTGATTTTAGGGGTTTGAATGAACCTACTGGTTCGCTCGAACCAAAATGGGGTTCGCTCGAACCAAGGTTCGACCAAACCCCTTTAAATCTTGGCCGCCAAAAAAACCAAAACAATGAATAGGAAAGGGGTTCGAGCGAACCCCTTCAAATAGGTTCGCTTGAACCAGGGTTTGAGTGAACCCTAGTTCGAGTGAACCCCTAGAGGTTCGCTCGAACCCCTATGGGTTCGAACGAACCCCCTTATCCCTCATCCCCCATTTTAGACACAAAAAAAATTAAAAAATTGGCACTTCGGAGCTCGGGTTGAGGATGAAAATGGAGGAATCTTCACAAACCCAACTAGAATCAGGTAGTCCTCAGAATGAGCTATCCAATGAAAATTATTTTAATATGTTTTGGTTTTATTATGTATGTGTGTTTTTAGTTTTATTAAACATAGGTGTTTCACTGAAAATTAAACTCTTTGTTCTGCACAATGTGGAAAAATAGTAGATTATCAAAATAAAATTTTAAAAAATACGTTCGGGCTGGGTATTGATGTCCTTGACCCATTAAAAAAAAAATGAATTATGATAGATACAGAAAAATTTATGTTGTATACAGTCTGCCTATGTTTGAATTGCAATTGGTTTGACTTTCAAACTTGATTAAGGAAAAAATATTCAATAAAAAACTATGAGACCAAATGAAAGTGCTAGATATCATAGTTACAAATCTAAATTCGAAAAAATTAGAATTTTATCCTTCATACAAAAAGAGTTATGTTGTATATGGTGAGCGTCACTTTTTAAAAATGTTGTTTTCTAGAAAAAACTAGTTTTCGTGGGAGATGGAAAAAAAAGTACAATCTAATTCCAAAAAATTTGAAAAACATATTTTTAGAATCTACAAACAAAATGTGATGAGACTCTAGTTTGCATCATCTTCAAATTCCTCACGGTTTAGCCGCTATAGGTGTCTGAATATGAAGATTTAGTTAAAAATAATAATTTCAGTGTCTAGTTTGGCCAAAAATTGTAAACCACTATTGTGGGATCACCCGGTTGAGGTAATCCCTTGGGTGATGAAATTACCAAGTAGGCCTCCTAAAGGGAAGGAAACACTAGGCATTTCTAATCTCCAGGCTCACACAAAGAATAAGGAGAGAGCATACATGCAAGCTAGCACTCTTAGGATACACAACAAACGACTTGGATCGATTTTTTATTTTTGATCCCTAGGTTCACCAAAAGGTTTAAGGGGACATCATATGTCAAAAAATAATCCTGAACACAATAGACAATGTAAATTGACCCTTTAGAAATTGAAGTGTGCCTAGATTATACTGGAAAATAACGATCTTTGACAATGAACCTATAAAAGATATGTTAGTGGTTTGATTTTTGATCTCAGACAAATGATATCAAGCTACACAAGAAGATGGTTAGATAGAAAAAGTGATCAAATATAAATGCATGGTAACCCAAGGGGGGTTGGGACACTTATCCCAATGATAGCCAGAATGAAAAAATTTACTGAAAAAGGATTTTTTTATACCTTATGTTGTCATTGATGTTCAAAGAAAAATCTCCCAAGAACTGAGCGGATCCGCCCCTGTAGCTTATGGATCCACCTATCTATGAATCTGCCTCTATGCAAACAAAGCCACCTGTGTAGGTGTGAACCCACCTGTCTATGTGAAAATCCACCTATCTTTATGTATACCTCTCTAGGTGTAAATCTTCCTTTGAAAGTTTTAGTGGATTTGCCTATCAATGTGTAGATCTACCTATCTACAAATCTACATGTTTAGGTGTAGGTCTAGACCTATGAAGGGTTTAGTGTATCTTTCTATCTAGCTACAGATCTGCATCTATGGTTGTTAGTAAATCTAATAATGAAGTATGTCTTCCTTTATAGTTATTGGATGTCTAAAGGGTTGGAATCCAAAGTGTATCCACCTTTAAAGAAGGTGGATCCACCCCTAAATACGGAATATCCACCTGTGTACTGGACCTGACCCTCAAGGAAAAACCTACAACTACGAAAACTCAAAAAAATTGCAAAAAAATGTTAGTAGACTAATGATGTGGGTCCCACTGGGCGTGCCAAAAAAGTGTGGATGAAATTTGTGGATAAAAATTGTGCCTAAATCAAATGGAAATTTCAATAAAATCAATCAATCACAAATAACAAACAAACACTCAAGATTAGGCTAAGAAGGCTCAAACCAACATAGAATAGGATGTTGAGCCTCCCATTGTGTAGATTTTTCCATGATGTTTGATTTGGATGTGTGCTCATAAAATTTTGGTAGCATAACAATGCTCCAATGAAAACTGAGTGAGAGAGAGGGATAAAATGATTTCAAGTTATGGATATATAGATTTGGGATTTTGGATGAAGGGATAGGATTGAAAGTTGAGGATCAAGGGTTGATATAAGAGGTGATCTCTCAACTTATGATATTGTGCCAAGTGGCACAATGAGATGAGTTGAAAGGGATAAGGGTACTGTATAGGCATGAATTTTCACCCCTAATGCAAATTCCCCTTTACCCCTTTACACTTTAGAAAACCTAGGTCGGAGGCTTAATTCCACTTAAGCCCACTGCTCACATCGTACCTGGTGCCCTATCTGTGTGTCGGTGAACGCATTTCTATCGAGGATGCCTGCATGGTACGCTTACATCCCTAGGAGATTCTTGTGGCTAGAGTATGCAAAGACATTACACTTCCTATTGGAAGTCAAAGTGTAACGCCCCTCTTCGGTTGGCCGACTCGAATATAGCCATATTCATCTTCTTCCTTCATATTCTTCATTCCTGGATCCATTGGGGATCTTTGGAAGAAGTTTTGCAAGATCCTGAGTTCATCTCTTGACATTTTCTCCACTCTTTGTAGCAACACTTCACACTCCATAGCAACAATCAACCACTTTATCACTCTGATAGTGTCATTGTAGGACAAACACCATTGTAGCAGAGGCTTGAACTCCTCTCATTTTCTCCTCCACTAGCCTTGAGTGCTTTGGATGGAGGTGGTAAGGGTGATCCCACAATAGTTGTTTACAATTTTTGGCCAAACTGGGCACTGAAATTATTATTTTTAATTAAATCTTCATATTTGGGCACCTAGGCTAAACTGTGAGGAATTTGAAGATGATGCAAACAAGAGTCTCGTCACATTTTGTCTGTAGATTCTAAAAATATTTTTTTCAAAATTTTTGGAATTAGATTACAGTTATTTTTCCATCTCCCACGAAAACTATTTTTTTCGAGAAAACAACATTTTTGAAAAGTGACACTCACCATATACAACATAGCTCTTTTTGTATGAAGGATAAAATTCTAATTCTTTTGAATTTATATTTGTAACTTCAATATATAGTGCTTCCACTTGGTTAGATAGTTTTTAATTGAATATTTTTTCTTTAATCAAATTTTAAAGTCAAACCAATTACAATTCAGACATAGCGTGACCGTATAATGCGTAACTTTTTTTGTATATATTGAAATTCAAAAAAAATTGTTGGATCAAGGACTTCAATATCTGGTGCACTCATATTTTTCAAAAAAAAAATTGATAATCTACTATTTTTTCACATGTGTAGAACAAAGACCTTCATTTTCAATGAAAAACTTATGTTTAATAAAACTAAAAAAATAAATGCATACTAAAACCAAAACATGTTAAAATTATATTCGTTGGATAGCTCATTCTAAGGACTACCTGATTCTAGTTGGGTTTGTGAAGACTCCTCCATTTTAATCCTCAACCTGAACTTCAAAGCGTAAAAATTTAGGTTTTTTTTGTGTTTCAGGGGGAGAATGTGGAATAAAGGGGGTTCGTACGACCCCTAGGGGTTCGAGCGAACCACCCTTCAATATGCATTTCCTTTTGTTTTTTGGGTGGGAAATGTGGGCCCAGTAATTAATGGGTTCGCTCGAACTCTAGTTCTGGCAAAGCCCTTCTCTGGTTCGCTCAAACCCTAGTTCGGGCAAACCCCTTTTGGGTTTGGTCAAACTTGTAGGTTCATTTGAACCCCTAAAACCAATTTTTTTTCCATGGGGTCATTTTTTCTCAATTTTCCTTCCTCCATCAAATTGTAAACCACTATTGTGGCTTCACCCGTAAGCTCCTCTTATCTTCTCTATCATTTTGGTTGAGTAAGTATTTACTATTTTGTAGTGTTTTTTTTATGTAGCTTGTATTCCCTTCTTTATCATTATTTCTATCGTTGAAAACTTGGTTGTCCATGGAGGTGGAAAAACCAAAACGGGGGTCTAACTAAGGCAGACCCCTAAACAACCCCCCAACATTTTCTCACTTTTTTGTGTGTGGGTGGAGAGATCTTGGAGCAAGCTGGTAAGAAGATTGTTGTGCAAGATAGTCTTTGTCACCCTTGCAGAAATTTACTTCCTTTATCATGTTCGTCTATACATTTCACTTTTCTTAGTCTTGTTCTTCACTTCCCAAAACTTCTAAATTAGGTTGTCAGTCCTTATTTTAGAGTTTAACCTTGTCTCTCTAGTTTTTTGGTCGTATGGATGCCAGCGCACCTATGAGATGTCAGCATGTCATGTTGTCACCCCAGAATTGTGCTTATGTCCTCTGAAAAAGAGCTACCTGAGACGTAGAGTTTACTCTAAAAAGTGACTTATCTAGTATCCCTCCAACTCTTGGGTTTGCAGATTAATCGAAGGACCTTATAGTCCTCATCATTCTCATCTTGTCTATCCTTACCTTCCTTTAAACTGACGTAAGTTAGGGCAGCCATACTGCTCTTGGCCTTTCATGACTTGGGGCCTCACAATGGTTGGTCCCCGTCTCTTACATTTTTGGTGAACCTAACATGAACCAATGTCTACCCATTTGTCGGTGTCCTGAGCCTTTTCTCTTATACCTTTTGGTCATTGTACATTTGTGTTTTGTGAAATTTTATGAGAATCACAACCCAGTCTATGACCTCTGGACATATAGTCAGAATAATTTTTTGACACCTTTCGATGGAGAAAACGAAGGTCTCTTCTAGTTTAACTATCGATTGTTTCTCTGGTTCTGCCGTTGGATTGTCCACACAGGAGCATGTATCACGAGGAAAATCTAGATTCCTTGATGAAACTGATTGAATTCCTACCCCTCCTATATCATTGACGTCCTTATCTGTAGACAATCATGAGGCCATCCACATCCCTTCTGAATATGTCATTAGTTTTAGTAAAAGGTTAGGTGCATTGGAAAATCACCTGGAAGGAAACTTGAAACTGCCTAGGGCTGATAAAGTGATCACTGGAATAAGATATATGGTAGGAAAAGATCGGACAGGTATGGAACTCCTAGCTAGTCTCACTGGCATGGCTGAAGCATGTGCCCCTTCGAATCGTAGTCACATGGTACGAGGTGGCCTCTTCGATGAACATGAGAGACAATTGTAAATTTTGATGCCTCCTACATCCGTATACATGGCTGACACGGTCCCTTCAGTCAGTGTGCCCACCACTTCTGAAAACTCTGAAACTATCAAAGTAAACAAAAACCCTTAAGGTTTTTGCTTCACCACTTTTTTCGCCTTCGATGGTGGAGGATTTGGCAAGATGATCGGTGGTGGATTTGGTCATGGAAACTTTGGAAATGGAGGCGGTATCGATGAAGGTGGTTCCAGCAAAGGTCATGGTGGTGGCCTTGGAGGTGGCGATAACTCTGGTGGAGGTCACACTAGTGGCGGTGGCATCGGTGGTGGCTGTGGCGGTAGTCACGACAACGGTTTAGGCAGTGGCCCTGGTAGTGGATCCAATGGTCCTACATCTTCTAATAACCCTATTTTGAATACCCTTCTTCAAAATATGGGAAAGATGCAAAACCATTTGGCAAACCTTTCCCAAGCCTTGGCTCAGCCTATTTTCCAACCCTTCTTCCGACACAGCCCATTGTCGGTTGCAATTCTAAACACTCCTTTCTCGCAAGGGATAGAGATTCCTAAATTTGAGAAATATGGTGTTAAAGGGGACCCGTGGACACATGTGTCCTCTTTTAATGCCTTATGCATAGACTTTTTCCATCACGATGCATTGATGGAAAAACTGTTTCCTTGATCCCTCAAGGATACAACACTCGAGTGGTATTGTTCCTTGCCTAACAATTCCATCTTTATGTTTGATCAACTTGTGAATCAGTTCCTACAATAGTTCCAAGCCAACATCGGGCCGAATATGACCTTCTCTAACCTCGTTTGATGTAAACAAGGGGATAATGAGAAGATTACTAACTTTATAGCATAATATCAAGTGCTCTTTTCACAAATATCATACCTGTTACCTGATTCCGATGTATAGAAGGTGTTCATAGGGAACTTACAAAGGTCCTGGCAAGAGAAGTTTTCCCTTATGAAATACCCTTCTTTTGTGCATCTGTGTGCAGCATTGTGGGAGTGCCAATAGACGTAGTTCAGTTCAAGGGTTCCTCCTCATGCTCCCATCTTGAAGGGAAGTCTATCATATCAATCTCTGGAAAAGGTAAAGCCATTGTGAATGTAGTAGCTGTTGTGGATAACAATGGCCTCAGATGCAACCGAAAGTTTATGAAGTTATCAGAATCCTATTCTTCCATCTTATAGAAGTTGTTGAAGGATAAGATCATTAACTTTCCAACCCCTAAGCCAGTTAGGAAACCATGTCCTAACTAGTATGAAGCAAATACTTATTTTCAATACCATCGAGTTAACGAACACGATACCAAATGTTGCATGCGCCTACATCATGAGATACAAGATCGCATCGAGGATGACACTATCCATCTTGATGGGAACAAACAAAACATGAACAAATCAGTGGAAAAAGCTAATAGTGAATTACACATATATACAGACCCATTCCCGTCACATTCTGCTAACATGATTATCAATCCCTCTGATTTTGTTTCTTACCCCAAGGCATATGTTAACATGTTCGGTGTTAATCCCTCTCCTCGTTTTGTAACCGGTTCACCGGACATAATATTTACCTCGCAAGATGTACCAGTAAATGACAAACCTTCTCTGCTTTACATTCCTGCTCACCTCAATGGAAACATTGTGATAGGAGTCTTAGTTGACCCCACAAGTAGAGTGAATGTCATCATGGAGGAAACATTAATCTTAAACTCCTTGCAAAGGGAGGAATACATAAAAACAAAATCCATCATCCGTACGCATGATGGTCTTTCTCTTAAACCCTATGGATTGATAACGTTGTTCATCTTGGTTAGACCTAGGAATGTGGACATGGTCTTTGATGTTATTCCTGAGTCAGACCTATTCAAGGTGAAGCTAGGTATACCTTGGCTAGCTTCCATGAATGGAGTCACCTCTGTAATTCACAAATGTCTTAAATTTCCCCATGAAGGTGCCATGCATGTAGTGAATGATAATGGATATCAGCCTATGGTATCTTGTGGAGGATACTCATTGGATCACTTTTGGCCCACTCCAATCAGTTCGCTCTCGCAAAGAATGAACCTACTTTACAAGAACTATGTGAAGTATAAACCTGGAGAGAAGGGATAGCCGAAGTTGACCCTTCCTGTAGTAGAGTAGCCTGTTGCCTCCTCCTCTTGAAAGGGAAAAGAGAAACTCACTCCATCTCGAGCTGCCTCATCTACTCCCCTTTCTTGGCAAGAGTATTGGATGAGTAAGCATGGTTTCTACCCATTGAGTCTGATGATGCCTCCTTGGCGAAAACCCAAGATCAGGATATCAGATCTCCCTAACGGGTCTCCTGGACCCTGGTACTATCTATATGGTAGAAAGAAAGGCTCACGAAGATAATTCACCCTGGGACCTCCTCTCATTCCCCCAAGTGGAAAGAGGCCCACCACTAAGGTGTTGGAGTCAATTCCTCCTACCAATTTTGAACCTGCTCCTTCAGCTCTCATTCAAGAGCTTGTCCCTCCACTAGAAACAGCTATGGAGGACACTCCCATGGTTGAGTAGGAGCCTTTCGTCCCTTTTCCAACTTCGGCTTCTAGTTAAAAGAGTTAAAGAAACAGCCTTGCACACTAGTGTAAGTGCTAGTGAAAGGATCTTCTAGCTAAGCAAGCCTCCTTATAGAAGAAGGAGAAGAAGATAACTACACCTCCTGCTTTTTCCTCCTCTCTCCCCCCTTATGTCCCTATTCAAACTAATTCTAAATCCCTTTTGGCTTTTGCTGCGAGTGCACATGCACCTAGAAAGGTACAAGTATTTATCACTCCTTTTTTGGAGCCGCCTCTGTTGACTTCCATCCCGAATGTCTCATGTTTCCCAAAGCCTGTGGATATGGTTAGGAATTTTGTTGTATCCATTGTCGTTATTTCCTCTTCTCCCTCGACACTCCTTGCTTCATCTTTGGGGATTTCACCTCCTCTGATGAAGAAGGTAGAGTGTGGTCCCTCCAGCAATGGATAAGGTAAGAAGATCCCACCTTCTCTGAAAGGTGTCCCCTCACTGACTTGATCTGTCCTAGTGATAGAACTAGTCTCGGCCTCCCCTGAGTTTTTCACCGCTCTCAAGTCTCTCGGTGAGCCTAGCGGTGAACCTCGGGTGTGAACTCCTCCATTCATCGAGGTGAAACATTTCACTCCTGTCAAGTGTATGTTTAACTCGATGGATGGTGTTCTGACCATGATAGTGAGCTTCATGAATTCGTTGACCTTAGACCCACAAGAGTTGAGTGACGAAGACCTCACAGGTCCCTTTGCCTTGACCCTTATTGTGGGAGGATCAGAAGCTCCTCCCCTTAACATTACATTGTTGCAAGATTTTCATCCTTCCCCCTATGACAATCTAGAGTGGGAATCTGAAAACCTCTTGGTTGACAAGTGTTAGGGAAGACTCTCTCCTTGATCTTTAGATTAGATATGTGTGTGTGTTGTGACCTGTGCTCCCTCGTAATAATTCTATATGTACCTAGATGACCCTCGTCACCCCTGTTGGTGCTTTGGTACAGGTGTGTTGTTTGTGTTGTAAACCTTCCTCTATGTGTATCTTCATTCTTCCATGTTTTAGATTGACTTATGATAAATTGGGGATGATGCAAAGTGTCAAGAGCATTTTAGCTTCCTTCCATGACCCAATTTTTTTATCTTTACTTTATCTTTTGTGCATTCTTCCTGATCTAGTTGGGGATTGGTGATCTTTCACCTCTTACTATGGTTACCTAATATATATAAATAAAGGTAGATGTGACCCCGTGAAACTATATCCCCATGTTCCCATTGTGTGTGTTCTCTTTTCTTTTGTTTTCTCTTGATATTTCTCTCTTCTTCTCTTGAGTTTTCCCTCTTATGTGTGACAATGCCACTTCTACACAACTTGGTCTTTAGAAAGTGCATTCATTGCCAAAAGAATCTTTTCTTAAAGACCCTTCACACACTTCTTCTTTAGAGTTGTATTCTTGACTTGAAACCCTAACGGAACATGTTTCCTTCATCATGGGTTTGTAAATAAAGGACTTGAGAACCTTCCTCCAAAGCAGGAACAGTCTTGATCTTCCCCTCATTTGGGCGCATATCCTTCCTTATGAATTCCTTGATGAAGTGAACATCTTTCAAAAGGATTCCTCGGTGATGAATCGATTCGAGAAAGAAGACGTTAAATTTTGAATAGTGAGTCCCTTGAGTGGACCCTTCATTTTCACATTGGGTTCTCGAGGGATCCCTTCAAAAAATTTCAATGAGCTCTATGGCGTCTAGCTTGGGAGCAGCTTGACTAGACCTGTTTTTCTTCTTCGCATCTAGTCTGAGGGAAACCTGACTAGACCTTCTTCACATCCTTACATCTAGCTTGGGGGCAGCCTGACTAGACTTCAATTTTCAAACAGCACATCCCTTGAGTGGAACCCTCATTCCTTTTGAAGGGTTCTCAAGGGACCCCTTTGAGATTCTTACAACTTAGTGATGGTCTATGTGACTTTCCATTCACTAACCTATGTGGCCACTTCCTGATGTGTTCTATCTATGGGTAAACATGTCGCCCTCTTTGACTCTACAAAGTCTCCTTTGCTCGGTCTCCTTCATGTGATTTTTCTTTAAGGATACCTCCCTTGCAGGACCGTGAGCCAATGAGGTGCTTTCATTCTTCAACTTTATAGTTCTGTGGAGCTATGAAGTCATTTATTGCACTTTCGAGTTCACCAGACTATGCTTTGCTTCCTCATCGGTTCAAGTTTACATCTCTTACCTTGTTACAACTTCCTACTCTACTTTACTGAAGCACTCATCAGTACTCGTGCTCATTGAAGTGGGGGAAAAAAGTATAGGCATAAATTTGCACCCCTAATGAAAATTCCCCTTTACCCCTTTACACTTTAGAAAACATAAGGCGGAGGCTTAATTTCACTTAAGCCCGCTCCTCACATCACACTTGGTGCCTTGTCTATGTGTCAGTGAAGGAATTTCTATCAGGGATGCCCGCATTGTTCACAGATGTCCACGTGGCACACTTGCATCCCTAGAGGATTCATGCAGCTAGAATCTGTAGAGACGCTACAATTCCTATTGGAATTTGAAGTGTAATGCCCCTCTTTGGATGGCTAGCCTGAATATGGTCATTTTCATCTTCTTCCTTCATATTCTTCATTCCTGGATCCATTGGGGATCTTTAGAATAAGTTTTTCAAGATCTTGAGTTCATCTCTTGACATTTTCTCCACTCTTTCAAGCATCCACAAGCTTTGTAGCAACACGTCACACTTCGTGGCAGCAATCTACCACTCTATCACTTTGATAGTGTGAGTGCAAGAAAAATACCATTGCAATAGAGGCTTGAGTTCCTCTCATTTTCTCCTCCACTAGCCTTGAGCACTTTGGATGAAGGTGGTAAGCTCCTCTTATCTTCTCTATCATTTTGGTTGAGTAAGCATGTACTATTTTGTAGTGTCTTTTATTTGCGTAGCTTCTATTTCCTTCTTTATCATTATTTCTATCATTGCAAACTTGGCTATCCATGGAGGTGGAAACACCAAAACAGGGGTCTGACTAAGGCAAACCCCTAAACAGCCCCCCAACATTTTCCTATTTTGTTGTGTGCAAGTGGAGAGATCTTGGAGCAAGCTGGCAAGAATATTGTTGTGCGATATTTTCTTCATCAGGTGCCCTTGTGGTAATTTACTTCCTTTATCATGTTCGTCTATACACTTCACTTTTCTTAGTCTTGTTCTTCACTTCCTGAAACTTCTAAATTAGGCTGCCAGTCCTTCTTTTAGAGTTTAACCTCGTCTATCTAGTTTTTTGGTCATAGGGATGCCAGTACACCTATGAGACGCTAGTGCACCATGATGCCATCCTAGAACAGTGCTTCTATCCTCCAATAGAGAGCTACCTGGGATGCAGAGTTGGCTCTAAAAAGCAACTCGTCTAGTTTCCCTCCAACCCTCGAGTTTGCATAGTGATCGAAGGACCTTATAGTCCTCATCATTCTCATCGTGTCTATCCTAACCTTCCTTTAAACTAAGGTAAGTTAGGGAAGCCATATTGCTCTTGGCCTTTCATGACCTAGGGCCTCGCAGTGGTTGGTCCCCCTTTCTTATAGGTACTATAATGGGACAAGGCCCATGTGATTGGAGGATTTTTGTTGTGAAAATTGCTAAGAGGAGAAATGAATGGAGGTATTATGGATGGTGGAAAAAAATTATAAGGATTCCCACAAAAAATTCCAAAACTATTGTTAATACCAATAGTATATTGTGTAGTAGATGTTACAGATGGAGTGAAAGTGGGAATAAAAGGTATACTTATAGGAGAGGAAACTTGTTTTCCAACTTGATTTTGAGTATTGGTTAGGATTTTAGAATAAATAGCTATTTTAGGGATATTTAAGTCCACTATATGAGATAGGTTTCATAACACTTCTATTCCTTGTGAATTTTTGATTAACTTTCTAAGGTTATCCACAAGCGGAACAATTTCTTCAGCCAATAATTTAGTACTTAGAATAGTTGAAGGCTTTATAAGTCTTTGTCTAACTATTTGAATTTATGTTCAAGGACATGTTCAACAACATATTCTAAGTCCACATGAATTATTGGTGATGAAGAAGACATTTGCAAAGTGAGAGTAGAACGGGAATCAAATATTGATTATGTAGTTATGATTCTTTGAGTGAAAGAGTTATGAAACTCAAGCTCAACACCAGATGTAGTTGGAACAAGAGAATCCACGAGTCAATAATTTTTCTTATAAGATTTTGATATGGAACTTCATGGCATGAAGCTCATAAATTAATTATAAGATTCAAGAAAAATAATTATTCATACAATTAGGAGAAAGAAAGATGATTATTAATTGGAATGATCGAGAGAGGAGCAAAAAATTGGTCTACAAGTGAAATGTGTTTGAAGCACCTCATGACAGGGTTTTACACATGGGTGTGGGGGAGGCTCGACCCTCCTCCATGTAGGAACCCTCCTCGGTGTACAAGCCTCTTTGGATTTTTATTTCTCACAGTTCCTTGTGCAGTTTCTAGTGCGTAACATTTATTCATCTGCCCTTGCTCATGTAAGGCTATTGGTGGGGTGTTTGATTAATCATGGAGGGGGATACGGATCCCCTTGACTATTTGGCTAAAGAGAAAAATGGTGAAATGGATGGCATTCCTCGGTCTAGGATTTTTAGAGATGCTATTTTAGGTGAGAAGGTGGTGTTTTTTTATCGGGAGCCAAATTCATAGTGCATTCATGCAAAGATAACGAAGATGGGGGATGCAAAGGAAGAGATAAGTTCCCCCTTGTATCCTCTAAAATGGATATCATGATTCCTAATAATGAAATAGGTAAGGATTTATGTGATGAAGATAGTAAATTAAAAATTTTGGCAACTTTTTTGGCAACCGTGGACATTAATAAAGTCCCAACAAGGAAATTCATGGATGAATGGTTAGCTAGTATATGGGGTAAAAAATTAGGAATTCATTTTTTCGTAGTGTAGAATGATTTAGATAATTGTTTTTCATTTTTTTGAAGAATCATGAAATGAAAGAGTATGTAATAAAGAAGCAATTTTGGACCATAGAGAAAAAATTATTTAGGGTACTGGCATGGTCGCTAGAGGAATTAAACAAAAAATATCTTGCTCTATCGAGCCCTAGATGGATGATGATAAAAAATGTCCCACCTCTTGTCTGGAATTATTTTCCACTATTACTTGATCCCTATGGGAGGGTTCTCATAATTGATAATACCAAATCCACACTGCCACATACAAATGTGAGAGAACTGGTCTCATTGTTTCTTAGAGTGGATATTTCGAACTGGCTCTTGTTAAAAATTGATAACATAGATGTTAAATGCACCATTGAGGTGCTTATGGGCTTAAACACATTCTATCTCTATAGAAAATAGGGACATGTAAGAAGAAACTACCCTGTGATAACAAAGAAAAATCCTAGTAATAACAAAGAGAGCTTGCATCCCACAAGTAAAAATAACAACCCAAGTGTGGTAGGCTCTCGAGGTGATATGGATAACAATATGCTTGGCTCTAACATGGAAATGAGGAATATGGAAACACTAAATAATGGAACCTTCATGGAAACCCTAAACAAAACTGTGGAAGAAAACATTTCACATGATTTTATGGGTGGGGATTCCCTAAAAGAAATTAAAGAGGCTGAAAAACCTAATCAAACCACGAAAAATGAGAATATTAGTGAGCTGGTAAGCATGGAAATTGGTGGGCTCGATAACACATTAGAAAGTCAAGATTTACACAAGGGGTCAGAGACTATTCTCCAATCCAATAGTGAGATAGATATGGCCACCAATAATGTGGTAAATAATGAAAATTGTTAGAATTTCAAAACATTTGTAGAAAATGAACAATAATTGTGGAAATCTAATTCTGGTAATGAAGACCAAATGAACAAAACTAGCCTATCTGAAGAGGCTGAGGATAAACATAACTCCTTTGATGGAAGGGAGGATAAAAGGAATGATCAATAGTTGGTAATGGAAAGAATAAGAAAAAGTATAGAAAATAAGAGAGAAAGAGCCCATAGAAAAGTTGTATCATATAAAAAAAATTAAACTCACTAAAGAAGAGAATGGTAAGAGCGAAGATCTCTCATGCAAAGAGTTGGTGAATAAAATTTATGAACCAAACAAGGGAACATCCTCCATAGCTTCAGTCAAACAAACAGTGTGTGTCGGTGATTTTTTAAGAACCAAACTTAATCCCAACCTCTACCTATGGATCTTCCAAAACCCAATACTCGGCAAGGGTGGGGATTGGCCAAAAAATGAGTAAGGATTGTTAGGCCCTTACTCCTACTCTTCAAGCCTTGTGAAACCTAGGAGGGTAATCCTTATCATACTCATGTGATCTTCTTTGATCAAGAACACATCCACACATAGATAAATTCCTACGAAGTGCAAATAGACAACATTCATCAAATATTTGGCTGACCTTTAAACAAACAACTGTCTATTGCAAGGAATAAAGTGGCACTTCAGATTGGTACATTGTAGTTAAAATTATTTTAAATTATTTTCATTCTCATTCCAAGCCCTTGGTCAGGTATATGACTAACTCATTCATCTTCAGAATAACATAATGAAAAGATCAGTGCTTGTATTTTGGGATAATGGAGTCACACATGTAATAACCAATAATACATTAGCAATTTAACCCAGTCATTGGTGGACTATTGAGATACTACCTTGAAGTATTCAACTCACTATGCCTAAAACACAACTACCTATCAGTCGTATGCCCTTTCCTCACAAACCTGTGACCTTATTTTAGCATTTAATCAATTCTTTGAATTAAGCATAAATAAACTCACTCATTAAATTAAAAAAACTAAAGACAAATGAAAAAATCATTAACCATTTCATTCATAATTTGAAATAAAATTTGAAGTTGGATGCATGGTCTTGATGTGGAATGCAAGAATGGAAGACAAAGGAAAACATGGGAAATTTGATCCTTTGTGGCTTGGTCCATACTTGATTGCAGATACACATGGAGAGGACTCATACTTCTTGCGATATTTGATAGGTGAAATTGTAGAGCTGCCAGTACATGGACAGTTCTTGAAGCCCTATTTCTCTTGAAATAGGTTATTTTCCATGTACATTGTATAGTCTTGTAATTAGTGTATATAGGTTTGGTGTGTTTGCTTTTGGTTGCATCTACTTGCCATGTCTTTGTAAGCTCCTATTTTTTTTGTTTCTTTGTGTTGGTTTGCATCACCATGAGGTTTGAATTCTTGCCATACCTACTAGGGTATATGTCCCTAAGCATGAGCCATTCGTAGAGCTTCTAAAATTTTGAAAAAAATTGAGTTGGTTATTTTCTTTGTTATGATTTATTGCCTCTATGCCCAAGGGTAGGGTTTAGGGTTTTGATTCTAAATCCCTTGTTTTAATTTTTATAAGTCGTAAACCCTTGGGCATTCTAATCCTCCATTGACTTGTTACACCCAATCACTGATCATTTGAGTTACAACTTGAGCCATTTGAATCATTGTTATTATCGGCCCCTTGGTCTAGGTATGTCGGTCATAGAATACATTTCCATCACTTTAATTCTTCTTAAGTCGGGTGAAATATTTCATGTTATTGACTTATGTCTTAAGTAATTAGTTCTTGAGGGTTTAAGTCTCGTCGACCTAGTCGGGTCCCTTTTTAAAACTAACATTTATGCATGTGTAGATTGTCAGTCATTCGATCTGGAGATTAAATCCTAGCCGCTCCCCACCAACCCCGTAGGATTAAAATAATGTTTTATTAAAAGTATTAGGGTCAACGGGCTAGCAACATGTGTACTATTATAGGTGTGGGGCCTGGTCTCCACTCTTATGCCCAGTTCTTTAAGCTTTTAAATCAACGATCGAGGTGAAATGTTGATATTTAATCTCAGTTGTTCCCCACTCACCCCACAAAAATAAAATATTATTTTCTAAAATACAGTGGGGTCAGCGAGATGTTGACGCATGTCCAAATCAAGAAGGTGGGGCCCATTCCCCACTAACATTTTTGGCGCTATAAACTTGGAATCGACAATCGAGATCTCTTATTGAGAGTTAATCCTGGTCATTCCCTGCTGACCCCATAGCATTAAAATAATGTTATACAAAAAGTAACAGGGTCAATGGGCTACCACCATGTGGATTCTCCCATCATTTGATAAGGAAGAAGGTGAGGCCCACAGAACAAGTGAGTCATATTTCAACCAGAATATTTTCATTGGTCAAAGGATAGGTGAACGATGGCGACCAAAATTCAAACCTTATTGACTCAATTTGAGTTGTTCAATGCACCACTTCAAAGGAGTATTTACGACTGTTATTCAAAATCAAATGCGAAAACAAGATAGTCATTTTGCTTCATGCGAGTGAGTAGTAATGGTAGAAGACACTTGCAGGATTATCCAACATCGATCCTAAGGTATGCAAATGATTGTGTTTCTACAATAATTGAAGATGGTAAACAAATTTAAAAGCATCTGGGAGATTAATGGTTGTGATTCAAAATCTAGCAATTGATCATTTGTTCACTCGTGTTGGTCTTCTTTGAGCATTAATGGTCAACATGCTCAAGCTGCTTGATAAATGGGTGTTGGTAGTCATGTTTTTTTTACAATTACAATCAAATGTTGAGGAGTTTGGCCTAAACCCAGGATGAAGGTGATGTGAGAGGTTGTGTCAAGGAATTGTAGGTGCAGTGATTAGTTCTCTCTCAAGGTTTGCACTGGAGTTCTTTCTTGAATTTCACATAAGTCGATAAGGTTTGTACGTTGTTGGAGTTGTCTCTAACTTGCAAAATTGTGGAGTTTATTTACTAAATATGAGTAAGCCCAATGTATATGCCTCCTCAATTAGAAGGTCTAGGATACTTAGTTCACTTGAGTCTCATGATGATATCCCTAAAAATGAATAAGGCACACCTAGAGTTCTCATAACTCCAAAGAAAAAAGGCAAGAGTGTCTGTGGTAAGAAATATATGCAGAGTGGTGTTAAGAGCACCTACCATCTAAGGAATAGGGTTGTTTTAAGAAAGTTGACCAAATTCAAAGAAAAGGAGTCAGTGGAATCTATGAGGGAAGCAAAAAGGAGGAACAAGTATCACCAATCTTACATGGGATGACATAATTCTCCCACTAAAATCTTAGATAGTCCCTCGGGCAGTGAGGATGAAATAGATTCAGGCTACCACCAGTACCTACTTACCATGGAAAATACTTTGGACCCTAATGAGGATGAAGTGGTGGTTTCTCTAGTTTCTCAAAAGACCTAGAGTGGGTTTGTGTACTTTGGTGCTAATTGAGTAGAATTGCATCTTGGTCCTGGTTTTTTTATGATAACATTTCCTTGGTGGAATTTTTGTCCTTCTCGGCATATGTTTGGTTTTGTCATTAGTGAAAACTTGGAGTCCTTATAGATAGTATGGTGGAGAATCTTTTGTTCAACGTGGACATAATATTTGGAGGCTACCGCAATGACTAAAGATACTTTATGGTGGGCATGTTCTTATTCGACGAATTGTGTGGAATTTTTCTTTCCCCTACTCTATAAATGATTATGTGTAACTATCTAGGGAATATCTCACATTTAGGTGAAATTATAGGTCAAATGAAATGAAATTTAATTGTAATTCAATTGGTTGTTTGTTTCTCCCTTATTCTATAAAATGAATTTCATGGTTGGTTATGAGGGTTTGAATTCTAGGTTTCAAAATGGTCTAGAAATAGAAACGAAGCTCATGAAGGAGTAGATGATAAATACTTGCACTGATGAATAGGTTAGTGATGAGTCAATGGTATGAGTTATTATGTAATGATCTTAAAATAGTTCTACAATAGCAGCAGTTGTAGAAGAAAATGTCAGTTTTGAAACATATGCTCTCCTATGTAATTATCTTTAAAATTATGAATGAAATGGTTAATGATCTTTTCATTTGTCTTCAATTGTTTTAATTGAATGAGTGAGTTTATTTTTTCTTCAATTCAAATAATTGATTAAATGCTAAAATAAGGTCATAAGTTTGTGAGGAAAGTGCATAGGATTGATAAGTATTTGTATTTTAGGCATGGTGAGTTGAATACTACAAGATAGTATCTCAATAGTCCACCAATGATTGGGTTAAATCGCTAATGTATTACTACTTATGAAACATGTGTGACTCCATTATCCCAAAATATAGGCACTAATCTTTTCATTATGTTATTCTAAAGATGAATGAGCTAGTCATATACCTAACTAAGGGCTTGGAATGAGAATGAAAATCATATAAAATACTTTCAACTACAATGTACCAATCTAAAGTACTGCTTTATTCCTTGCAATAGATAGTTGTTTGTTTAAAGGTCAGCCAAATATTTGATGAATGTTGTCTATTTTCACTTTGTAGGAATTTATTTGTGTGTGGATGTGTTCTTGATCAAAGAAGATCACATGAGAATGATAAGGATTACCCTCTTGGGTTTCACAAAGCTTGAAGAGTAGGAGTAAGGGCCTAAGAATCCTTACTCGTTTGTTGGCCAATCCTCACCCTTGTTGAGTATTGGGTTTTGGCAGATTCATAGGTAGAGGTTGAGATTAAGTTTGGTTCTTAAAAAATCACCAACACACAACATTTTTTTGACTGAATCTATGGAGGATATTCCCTTGTTTGGTTCATAAATTTTATTCACCAACTCTTTGCATGAGCAGTCTTCATTCTTACCATTCTCTTCTTTAGTGAGTTTAAAAAAATTTATAAGATACAACTTTTCTATGGGCTCTTTCTCTCTTATTTTCTCATTTTTTCTATATTTTTTCTTATTCTTTCCATTACCAACTTTTGATCATTCCTTTTCTCCTTCGTACCATCAAAGGAGTTATGTTTATCCTCAGCCTCTTTAGAGAGGCCAGTTTTGTTCATTTGGTCTTCATTACCAGAATTAGATTTCCACAATTGTTGTTCATTTTCTACAAATGTTTTGACATTCTAACATTTTTTATTATTTACCACCTTACTAGTGGCCATATATATCTCACTATTGGATTAGAGAATAATCTCTGACCCCTTGTTTAAATATTTACTCTCTGATGTGTTATCGAGCCCACCAATTTCCATGCTTACCACCTCACTTATATTCTCATTTTCCATGGTTTGATTAGTTTTTTCAACCTCTTTAATTTATTTTAGGGCATCCCCACCCGTAAAATTGTGTGAAATGTTTTCTTTCATAGTTTTGTTTAGGGTTCCGGAGCCAGAATTCTCTTCTAGGGTTTCCACGAATGTTCCATTATTTAGTGTTTCCATATTCCTTATTTCCATCTTAGAGCCAAGTATATTGTTATACATATCACCTCGGGATCCTACCACACTTGGGTTGTTATTTTTACTTGTGGGATGCAAGCTCTCTTTTTTATTACTAGAATTTTTCTTTGTTATCACAAGGAAGTTTCTTCTTACATGTCCCTATTTTCTATAGAGGTAGGTTATGTGTTTAAGCCCATAAGCACCTCAATGGTGCATTTAACATCTTCATTATCAAGTTTCAACAAGAGCTAGTTTTGAATACCCACTCTGAGAAACAATGAGACCAGTGCTCTTGCATCTGTATGTGGCAATATGGATTTGGTATTATCAATTTTGAGAACCATCCCATAGGGATCAAGTAATAGTGGAACAAAATTCCAGACACAGGATGGGACATTTTATATCACCATCCATCTAGAGCTCGATAGAGAAAGAATTTATTTGTTTAATGCCTCTAGCTACCAAGCCAGTACCCTAAATAATTTTTTCCCTATAGTCCAAAATTGCTTCTTTATTACATACTCTTTCATTTCATGATTCTTCAAAAGAATGACAAATAATCCTCTAAATCATTCTGCAATACAAAAAATGAATTCCCAAGTTTTTACCCCATATACTAGCTAACCATTCATCTAAGAATTTCCTAGCTAGGACTTTATTAACGTCCACGACTACCAAAAAGATTGCCACATCTTTTAATTTACTATCTTCATCACAAAAATCCTTGCTTATTTCATTATTAGGAATCATGATATCTATTTTAGAGAATACAAGGGGGCATTTATCTCTTCCTCTACATCCCCCATCTTCGTTATCTTTGCATGACTAGACTATGAATTTGGCTCCTGACAAAAACACCATCTTCTCACCTACAACAATGTCTCTAAATGTCCTGGACCAAGGAATGCCATCCATTTCACCATTTGGTTCTTTATCCAAATTGTCAAGGGGATTTGTATCCCCCTCCATGATTAATCAAACACCCAACCAATAGCCTCGCATGAGCGAGGTCGGATGAATAAATATTACACACTAGAAACCGCACAAGGAATGTGAGAAAATAAAATCTAGAGAGACTTGTACACCGAGGAGGGTGCCTACGTGGAGGAGGGTCGAGCCTCCCCCACATCCATGTGCAAAACCCTGTCATGAGGTGCTTCAAACATGTTTCACTTGTAGACCTATTTTTTTCTCCTCTCTCGATCATTCCAACTAATAATTATCTTTATTTCTCCTCATTGTATGAATAATTATTTTTCTTGAATCTTATAATTAATTTATGAGCTTCATTCCATAGAGTTCCATATCAAACTCATAAGAAAAATTATTGACTCATGGATTCTTGTGCTACAACAGCATCTAGTGTTGAGCTTGAGTTTCATAACTCTTTCACTCAAAGAATCATAACTACACAATCAATATTTGATCCCCTTCCTACTCTCACTTTGCAAATTTCTTCTTCATCACCAATAATTCATGTGGACTTAGAATATTTTTCTGCACATGTCCCTAAAGATAAATTCAAATAGTTAGACAAAGACTTATAAAGCCTTCAACTATTCTTAAGTACCAAATTCTTGGCTGAAGAAATTGTTCCGCTTGTGGATAACCTTATAAATTTAATCACTGATTCACAAGGAATATAAATGTTATTAAACCCATCTCATATAGTGGACTTAAATATCCTTACAATAATTATTTATACTCAAATCCAAACCAATACTCAAAATCAAGTTGAAAAACAAGTTTCCTCTCCTATAACTATACCTTTTATTCCTACTTTCACTCCTCCATCTGTAGCATTTGCTACATAATATACTATTGGTCTTAACACTAGTTTTGTACTTTTTTTTGGGAATCCTTATAATTGTTTTCCACCATCTACCATACCTCTATTCACTTCTCCTCTTAGCAATTTTCACAACAAAAAACCTCCAATCACTAAAAATAGTCCTACACACTCCACAAATTTTCAAAACATGTCACCATTTGATCCCGTCATAAATCAAATTTTACAAAACATGTCCTCAATACAACAAAAAATTTCAAATATTAGTCAAACTCAATCTCATTCAAGTCCTTCAACATATCTTACACTTATTATGTTATCATTTACAAGATCTTAAAGATTACTATTTTGTAAAACATTGAGATACCACACTTTGAGAAGTATAATGGCTAAGGAGATCCCAACAATCACATATCAATATTTACTATTTTATGTAGTGGTTTTATTTTTGAAGATTCTCTCTATCTATACTCTTTCCTCGATCAATAAAATGCATGCCCTTTTGGAATGGATTTATTCATTACCTTATAATTCAATCACTTCTTTTATACAACTCATTAATGAATTCCTTCAACATTTTCAATAAAAAATTGGGCCTCAAGTTATATTAACTAATTTGGTCCATTGTAAGCAAGGACCTAAGAGAAAAGTGATTGATTTTATAGGACATATCAAGCCCTTTTTTTCTCAAATTTTATATTCCCTCATGGGTGTTGATATACAAATACTTTATCTTAAACTTACAACCTAACATTTGGTACAATATCTTATTAATGAGATATCCTTCTTTCACACATTTATGCATGACCTTTCACGATTATCAAATTTCAATTAGCCAGTATGAAGGTTAGCCTTCATCTACTCCTACTAGTCAATCTAAAGCCATTCATCAACCTAATTATCAATCATTTAAAAAAATAAAAACATCATCGAAATAAAATCTTCTCCATCTTCTAATAACATTAAAACATAATTTGTTGCTATGCCTACAACACCATATCAATTTAAGCCAAGAGATACATAATTTTCATAATTTCTTGAATTATTCATGCTATCATGTTACAATTTCGTGATAAAAGTATGATCCAACTTACTCCTATTTGTCCTATTGATACCACCAAACCTTTACCTCGTCACTTTAATGTGAAATTATTTTACCAATATCACCATACACCTAGGCACGATATGGAAAGATGTATGCATCTTAAGCACCAAGTGCAAGACCTCATTGATTCTAATGTCATCTAGTTGTAAAGTGTAAATGTTTAAGGGAAAAAATAAGCTACACCACCTAATCAAAATTTGCAAATATTTACTAATCCAGTATCAAGTCATTCAAATAACCTTATCAAACAAAATGATCATGAGATAAAAGTTAATAACCTATTTGTTGTGCTTTGCACACATGCCCCATCTGAAATGGGGGCCCTCTTTTCTCGTCCCACTTTAGGTTGCTTTTTCCTTTTCTCTTTAAGAGAAAGGTCCTCGAAATTATGATTTTTTCATCTCCCTTGATTTTTACCATGTTTTTATTTCAAATTGGGAGATTGATTAATGTTTTACAATGATTGGATAGGTTGATCATCATTTAGGATGCCTTACTTGGGTGATCTTATGTTAGATTGATTTTAGTCTTGGGAATTCCCAATTTTGTGGATTTCAGAGACCTTTGAAATTAGCGACACTTCTAGTCTCCACGGAATCTTCCCCATCGCAAAATTCCCAAAATGTGACCCTCATCAAAATCCCTAAGAGCTTGTTCAATGGGAAAAAAATTTAAATAATCACTTGATTTAACATGACAGCTATGTTTTCAGTAGCATTAATGGTTGCAGTTCAAGGACAGAAAAATCAATACTATCACATTCATTCCCCACTTTCTCTCTTTTAAAACTCAAAATTGAGCTTGAGTGAAGCTAGGGCATCTATGAGAATAGGCTAGGGTTGTGAATTATAGAATTTGGATATTATTTGTAGAACTCAAAGGTGATTTTAGAGAAAGATTAAGATTTATTTCTACACATCCAAGGTAGAAAGGTCAATGAAACTCTCATTGCACTTGTTTTGAACAAAATTCCTCTTGTTTCTATGTAATTCAATGATGAAATCACGTAAGGTTTTGGTGAAAGGGCTTCAAGTATGTAATAAACATTCCTCCATTGATTTTTTAGAGTTTGATGGTTTAAAAACTTTATTAAACTTGCTTCGATGATTTGAATGCTTAGATCTTTGAAGTTACAAATTAAATATTAAGCATTTGGGGTTTTGCACATAATTATATTTCTTGTTTTTGGATTTTCAATGGTTGGAATAAATTTTTTTGAGATTCTTTGGCTTTTATTGGAATCGTTTTGTGATTAAGTGATTCAAACTTTCAAGTAACAACTTAATATGGCATGTTAGGGTTTTCAAAACTTTGTATTGCTCATTATAAGTTTGCAATAGTTGAAATGACCAATTTTGAGGTTTCTAAATGATTTTTTTTAAGTGATTTTTAATGGTGAATGTACTAGACTCTTGTATTTTATAGTTAAAATAATGATAACTAGGATTTTAGGACTGCATATGTTTTGGGAAGGATTAAATTTAAACCAAATGGTTGATGCATTCATTTTAATCCACACTAAAATCACTTCAGGGTTAATGAATTTGAAAACCTAGGCTCAAATGGCCCAAACCCTAGTGTAAGGTAGAGGGACCAACCACACCAAGGCTCTAGGTCGTGGACAACCGAGAGCAGAGGGCTGACCTATATTACCTAAAGCTAAGTGGGTGTTTAGGTCAAAGATAGAGAATGAAGAGCACTCTCAAGTGCTTATGTCACTCTTCTGATTTGAGTGCTTAATGGGACTAGATGAGCCAGTTTTTAGAATCTGAACTACACCTCAAATAGCTCTCTACCCGAGGATGGCATCATGACTCAAGGATGACAGTGTGGCATGCTAGTGTCTCTCTAATACGATGGTGTCCCTATGGCTAGAAGGTGAAAAGTACAGTATCAAATTCAAAGAAACCTACTAATGTCCTAGTAAATAAGATTTAATGCACTAAATAGAATAATGAAGTATGATAAATGATTATAAAGATGATAAAGGAGATAGAGAAAATGAAGGTGACAAGGTTCAACTTACTAAAATTCTAGCTCGCCAACAAGCTCCACACACACGTACACCTACACACATCAAAGAGAGGAAAAGTGTTGGGATGTATAAAGATTTACCTCAGTCAAACCCCTTCTTTGGTGTTTTTACCTCCATGAATAGCTAGGAAAGCCACGAGATAGAAAATGTGATGAAGGAAATAACATAAAGGAATACTGAATAATCACAACAATGTTATGCTACATAAATCAAGAAGCAATATCACCTTCTTAATCAAGGTGCCCTCAATCATGAAGAGGAGGATGGAAACTTGGTAAGGTCTATGTTTCCACAACAATGAAGAAGCAATCCCTTAGGACACCAAGTCACAACTCCAATGGTGGAAAAAGTGCAACAAGATGGATGGAATTTCTCAAATAAAATGTTGTGAAAATGTTAAGAGAATGAAGTTGAATGCTCAAGAGATTGTAAAAGTATGAACGAATGTGAAATGGATGTATTTGTAGATCAAAATGGGAGGGAAGGAGTCATTTTCAGGCCAGTTGGTCGACACAGAGGCACTACAGTTCATGCCCAATGGAGAACTTAACGTCCCTACAGACTCTAGGGGTAGGAATCTTCCAAGGACAGTAGCACGTCATGCAGATGTCCATGTTCCACACTCGCATCCCCAACAAAAATTCCCCCACTAACACAAAAGACAAGCGCCAAGTGGATGCGAGCTAGATGGGTGATGTAGAATTTTGCATTCAGGTTTGATTTTCTAAGGTGGAGGGATACAAAAGGGGAATTTACACAAGGTGTGAAAATTCACTCCTATACATTTTTCCCTCACTTTAGCGAGCATGAGTGTCATCGAATGTTCAGTAAAGTAGATCGAAGAGTTTAGAAATGTATACCTGAACTATCGAGGAAGCAGATCGCAATCTGACAAGCTCGAAAGTGCAGGGCATGAAAATAACTCCACAGGTACTCTCTCCTAAGGAGGTTTGAACAAAGAACTTTGTAGCTCCTTGAAAATGTAAGGAAAGCTAAGTGAGGAAACACCTTCCAAATGAAAAATTCTCAAGAAAGAAGTGCAAAAAATTTCATTTAATTTGAGTTAGATGCACAACAACATAACAAAAGAATAGACAATTTAACACACATAGAATTAAACACCATATTTACATGGTAAAACCCTTACAAGAGAAAAACCAACACACCAAGTATAGCCACTTTGTATTATAGTAAATCAATTACATACAAAGTTACAGACTCTACTCCCAAGTGTTAATTCACAGCAACATTATAATCCCCTAATCAACCTCATACACAGATTTTGATTACAATTGTTCTCTCACACTCTTACAATGCTCATATAGCATACAATATAGAACATCAATCAACTAAACCTCATCAATCAAACACCAACTCATTTAGAGTGTTACAATATATATTCGACATCCATCCATGGTTTCTTCAGTTCCAGAAAACCAACCATTTTAACTGTACACAAACACATAACTATCAGCAACCAATCATCGCTTTCCATCTCAGCTCCAATTGGGTCCCACTTTGACGTTATTCATGAGTTATCGAGTCAAAAAACATCAAATCACTCAATCATCAAATGTACACCGCTTAGTTGATCCCACATACCCCATAGGAGTCTATCGGGACCCACCACAAGGGGCATAGGTTTAGCGGGCACAATTGGATTGGTTTAATCAGAACCATTGATCAATATATATAACATCAGACTGCCATGGTCCCCACTACCACCGTGACATCCAAGTCACCACTGAAAAGACAATGCTCGCACACCTCGCAAGGTATCAATCGGCTCCCACCAAAGAATTGTAGGGCTAGGGGGGAGAACATAGTACACTACCAACATGATGTGCATGTCATCACCACTGTCCAATCACCACATCTATTAGTAATTCAGAGATTTCTGAAACTTCACATCTCCCGACATGAGGTTCCAAAGTTCTAACTTTTTGTAATCTTGCAATCGCTCAGTCAGAGATTTCAAAGTTCTCAAAACCCGTGACTCACTAACAACAAAGAGAAGCTCAATGTCACTAAGTCAAGAGGTTATGAAACTTTAGAACCCCACAGCTTAGGTTAGGAAGTTCTTTTTTTCCAAAGATCTAGTGAGATTCAGGCCAATAAAGGGAATAATGCCAAGATTTAAGGGAAATTCCAACCCAGCAAGTTGAGGCACATTTTCCAACATACTCCCACTTGACAAAGACTTACTGAATTCTTCCAAACTTGAAGTTATTAAAATTCATAGGCCCCAAGGCCCATCGAATTGGTACACCACCTATACTTGTTTGTGCTCACAAGCTTTGTCAACGCATCAGCGAAATTCTCTAGAGTATTCACTTTTTCAAGATTAACCTTTCCATCCTCCACCATATCATGAACGAAATGATACTAAACATCGATATGCTTCATCCTGACATTGAAAATGGGATTTTTGGCCAAAAAAATAGCACTTTGACTATCACAACAAATATTAATCTTCCCTACATTAAACCCAACATCAAAACACAAACATCTAAGACAAATGGCTTCTTCATAGGTGGGTGTTGCTGCCATGTACTCTAGCTTAGTAGTAGATAAAGTGACTCCAGCCTTCCACTTGCTCATCCAACTAACTACACCACCGAATAACATGAATATGTATCCACTAATGGATCTTCTGTTGTCAATGTCCCCTACACAATCAGAATCCACATAGCCACAAATGCTAAGAGATATTTTTGATCCAACTGATTTTCCATGATAGCACAAAGCATACTCTAAAGTACCCTTCAAATATCTAAAAACTCTCTTCACAGCATCCCAATGTGGCCTTCCTAGATTATCCATAAACCGAATAAGTACTCCCACTGCTTGGGTAATGTATGGCATGGTACAGACCATTATGTACATCAAACTACCAACTGCACTTGCATAAGGCACCTTGGTCATGTCCTTCATCTCATTAGGAGACTTTGAACAATCTTCAATAGATAGCTTTGTTCCCTACAACATTGGAACAACTAATTGCTTATAATCTCTCACACTAAATCTCTCAAGGATAGAATTAATATACTTTCTTTGGTTGAGACAAAGCTTTCTACTTCCCCTATCCCTTCTGATTTCCATACCTAGAATATACCTTGTTGCACATAAATCTTTCATTTCAAATTGTGTCGACAACTAAGATTTTAAATTAGAAATCATACCCTTACTATTCCCTAAGAATAAAATATCATCCACATACAGGGCAATAATAAGTAAATGATCATTTTCAATTTCGCAGTACACACAATGATCTAATTTTGATCTTACAAATCCCAATGACAACACAAAAGTATCAAACTTTGTGTACCACATTCTAGGTGATTGTTTTAAACCATACAGAGATTTCTTTAACTTGTAAACTAGAATTTCTTTACCTTTTTCAATTAAGCGATCAGGTTGGGACATATATATTTCTTCTTCTAGATCTCCATGAAGAAACATTGTCTTCACATCCATATAATTCACCTCTAAGTCATATGCAGCTGCAAGTGACAATAGAAATCTAATAGATGTCAGCTTAGCTACAAGAGAAAATATTTCTCCATAATCAATTCCCTATACTTGGGATAACCTTTCACAACCAACCTAGCTTTATACTTTCACACACTGCCATCTAGACCAATTTTCTTTCTAAATACCCATTTACAGCCAACAGTCTTTCACCCTCCAGGAAAAGGTACCAAATGCCAAGTTTCATTCTTCTTCAATGATGACATTTCTTCATTCATGGCATCCAACCAAGAATTTGAATCAAACATATTAATAGCCTCATTTACAGTCTTAGGCTCATTAGTGCTAGTAATCAAAGCATTGGCGTAACTTAAATCCAACATGGAAAATCCATATCTATCAGGTTGTCGCTTCTCCCGTGTAGACCTCCTCACAAGCTGAGGCTGAGGTTTTGGTTCTTCTTCCTATTAAAAAATCTCAGAGGTGCTTGAACTCTCCTCAAATTTAGGTACACTTTGAATTCATAGTTCCTCTTTATCTAGAGTTAGAGGAATTTCAACTACTTCTTTATTCTTATCATCTTTCATCTCTGATTGTAGATCAATTGTAGAAGGTTTCAGCTCATCAAATATTACACTTTTGTTGTACAACACATTCTCAGTAACAGGATTCCAAAGCTTGTATCCTTTCACACCAATGCCATAGCCAATTAAGACATATTTAACAGCTTTGTTCTCCAACTTAGATCTTTACTCATTCAGCACATATGCATATGCCTCATAGCCAAAGACACAAATATGTCTCGGAGAGGTATTTTTACCATACCATGCTTCCATAGGTGTTTTTTCAACAAGAGTTGAACTAAGTGAATGAGTAATCAAGTAACATGGTGTAGCCATAGCCTCAGCCCATATTTTCTACTCCAACCCAGCACTGCTCAACATACTTCTCGCCCTTTCCATCAGCATCTTGTTTAACCTTTCACCAACTCCATTCTATTGTGGAGTGTAAGGTGTATTTTTATGCCTTTTAATCCCATGGTCTTTGTAATACCTCTCAAAATACACATAACATAACTCTTTAAACCAACTAAACAACTATGATTTAATTTTAAGAAAATACATAAATTCCCTTCTTGAATAATCATCAATAAAAGAAAAATAATATTTAGACTTCGATAACAAAGGAACATTCACTAGACCAAATACATCAAAGTGAACATAATCCAGTATACTAGAAGACTTATGAGGACTCGAATAAAATGAAACACGGTGTTCCTTTCCATAAATGCAATGTTCACAAAAATCAAACTCAAGGTTACAATCAACAAGCCCTTCTACTAGGTTTTTGTTTTTCAAGGCTTTCAATCCCTTTTCTCCTATGTGACCAAGTCTATGATGCTATAGCATGGTTTTCTCTACTAGGAGTTTCACCTCCAAAGATTTTGCACCTAGGGGAACATTTTTCTCCTTCCCTATGCGAGCAACTTTATCTGACTTTATAGAGACGTTACTACATTGAACAGCACATGCATCCAGCTTCTACAGAGTTTTTATACATGCACCCTTGGCCAGCACCATTGAGACTCTAGTCATTTTTTAGCCACCACTCAAGAATGTAACTTGCACGCCAACATCATTCAACTTACTAACAAAAAACAAAATTGAGCTAAACCTAGTATGTGCATTACGCCATCAAATCCTTTAATTCTTTTGTCAGGAAATTGGATTTTGACTCTTCCACGGCCAACAATTTTAAGAGATAAATCACTTGATAGGTACACATATCCACCATCATAATTTTCATACTTTTTGAACCAATCTCTATGAGATGTCATGTGAAAAGATGCTCGTGAGTTAATCAGCCAGACATCATCTGATGCTTGAGTCACCAAGGCTCCTGATTTTTTCTTCTTCTTTTTCTCGTATTTGCAATCATTCCAAACATGTCCAATTTTCCCATAATTCCAACATTTCACTTTGGACTTCTTGCCTGGAGACTTTGATCTCCCTTCAAATTTGGATCACGACTTCTTATCTTTCTTCTTACTTTTTTTCTTTGATCTACCTCGAACAGCAAGAGCCTCCTTGGCCATCTCAAAATATTTCCTTCACATTTCTTCTGAAAATAATGAAGCAACCACATATTCCATTTTAAAATTATTTTTTGTACTTCCAATAGCCATCACCAGATGGTCCCACTTTTTAGGCAAGGAACACAGCAAAAGGATACACCAATCCTTGTCATAAATCTTTACACCTACAAATGCCAACTAAGAAACAATCATATTAAAAGAATTCAGATGTTCTTCTACATATGCACCTTCCTCCACCTTCAAGGAGTATAACTTCTTCCTAAGAAATAACTTATTCACCAAAGACTTCTCTTGATAAATATCACAAATCTCTATCCACCAACAGGTATTCCATTTTGAGTTTCCACAACTCAAAATTTTGGCCATTGAAATTTTCAATTTCTACTCATCCTATTGTTATTTCCATCTCAATCTATAATCAAGACAATCAGTTTTCTCTACAAGACTCCCACTGAATAGAATTAGCACAAAAAAAAACCCCTACCCACAAGGATAACACAATTTGCTAGGCTCTGATACCACTTGTAAGGAAAGCTCAGTGAGGAAACGCCTTCCAAATGAAAAAATTTCAAGAAAGAAGTGCAAAAAAATTTATATAATTCGAGTTAGATGCACAACAATAGAACAAAAGAATAGAAAATTCAACACACAAAGAATTGAACACCAAATTTATGTGGGAAAACCCTTGGAGGATAAAAACCTACACACCAAGTAAAACCACTTTGTATTACAATAAATCAATTACATACATAGTTATAGACTCCACTCTTAGGTGTCAATTCGTAGCAACATTACAGTCCCCTGATTGACCTCATACACAGATTTCAATTATAATTGTTCTCTCACACTATAGAACATCAATCAACCGAACCTCATCAATCAAACCCCAAATCATTTTAGAGTGTTACAATATATATTCAACATCCATCCATGGTTACTTCAGTTTCAGGAAACCAACCGCTTCAACTATACACAAACCATCACAAACACGTAACTGATAGTAACCAACCATCACTTTCCATCTTAGCACCAATCAGGTCCCACTTCAACATTATTAATGAGTTACTGAGTCAAAAAACATTAGATCACCCAATCAGCAAACGTACATTGCTTAGCCAATCTCGCACACCACACGGGATTTTATCGGGACCCGCCACAAGGGCGTAGGCTTAGCAGACACCGTTGGATTATTTTAATCACAACCGTTGATTGATATATATAACATCACAGTGTCTTGGTCCCCATTGTCATCATGACATCCAAGTCACCACTGACAAGACAATACCTACACACCTCGCAAGGTATCAATTGGGTCCCACCAAAGCACTACAGGGCTAGCAGGGAGAACATAGTACACTACCAACATGACATCTATGTCATCACTATTGGACAATCACCACAGCTATCAGTAAGTTAGAGATTTCCAAAACTTCACAACTCCTGACATGAGGTTCCAAATTTCTAACTTTCTACGATCTTGCGATCAATCAGTCAGAGGTTTCAAATTTCTCAAAACTCGTGACTCACCAACAACAAAGAGAACCTCAGTGTCATTAAGTTGGGAGGTTATGAAACTTTAGAGCCCTGTGACTTAGGTTAGGAATTTATAGTTTTTTGCGATCTAGCAACATTTAGACCAATAAAGGGAAAAATGCCAAGCTTTAAGGGAAATTCCAAGCCAGCAAGTTGAGGCACATTTTGCAATAGGAACTACAGAGTTGAAAAAAGTACACCAAAGGCCTGCAAACCAATGATGGATAAATCTTGAAGGATGTAAAAAATTCACAAGCCCTCAGACCTGCAAAGAAGGCACCCCCAGGTAATCTCTCCTAAAGGAAGCCTAGTGTAAGGGGAATCCGTAGAATCAGACTAGAAAGCAGCTTCATAGGTGCACCTGCAAAGCAACATGTCAATCCGTAGATAAAACATGTTATAAAATAAAGAGAAACCATGCAAGAAAATAAGCAAACAATCACACAGATAGTCAAAAAATTAAAGGAATAGGTTTCAAAGGGATCCCTTGGGAACCCCTCAAAAGAAAAGGGGGTCCACTCAAGGGACATGCTACTTGAAAGTGTAAGTAAATTCTTTGTAAATA
This sequence comes from Sequoiadendron giganteum, assembly GCA_007115665.2. Lineage (NCBI taxonomy): Eukaryota > Viridiplantae > Streptophyta > Pinopsida > Cupressales > Cupressaceae > Sequoiadendron > Sequoiadendron giganteum. Next base: position 118,688,985 of record CM021107.1, on the reverse strand, counting down.
AATTCAACATCAAGGAATCCTTTCAAAATATGTTCACTTCATCAAGGAATTCAAAAGGAAGAAAATTCACCCTCGTGAGGGGAAGGTTGAGGCTTCTCCCATAGGAAACGTTTCTCCCTCCTCAGAGGAAAGTTTTTCAAGTTCTTTCATTGCAAACCCATGACAAAGGAAATGTGTTTCGCTAGGGGTCTTTATTGAGAATGCAGTTTTTGGAAAAAAAATTGAAAATATTTTCGAGAAAAGATTTATTGGCCATTGAATGTGTTTTCTAAAAATCAAAATTGACATGATAGCCCCACTTAGGATGGTGTGTGTTAAACACAGAGGAATAGGGCATCCTCAGGAGAGAGAAACAAGAATGAAAAAGTGATGTTGTGCCTACAGAACATAGTGAGATGTCACCATGTTAATTTTATCGCACACACGAGGGACAACACATGAGCACCACAACATCACAAAGCAAGCATGAAAGGTAAAAGATAAAAAATGTAAGAAGAGACAATAAAATCATGAACAAGGGACACAGGGGTGATCTGATATTTCGGGGTCAAAGCTGCTCATAAATATATATATCTAAGTATAATAGTATATTAATGAACTATCATCAACCCCCTATTATATCAGACCATATGAAGAATACATGAGAAGAAAAATCAAAAATAAAAAAATGGGTCAACATGGAAGGGAAGCCTAAATGCCCCCAACACTTTACATCATCCCCAATTATCGAAAATCAATACATAATAGAGAAAGAATGATGTCACAAATAGAGGAATTTGTATGACACATAATCACTTTTGTATCCAAAAACCTGTGAGGGTGACAACGGTCATTTAGGAACACATAACGCAAGCATAGGGGAACACACACACACAATCTACATTGTAGATAAAGAAGAGGCATCCTCCTAACACTCATCAACCAAGAGGTCATTAGCCTCCCAATCTAGATTATTATATGGGGAAGGTAGATAAGCCTACAAGGGTGGAATGTCAAGGGGGATCCCTCTAACCACCCCAAAAAAAAGAGCCAAGGAAGAAGGCCTTGTGAGGCCTTCCCGCTTAGTTCTTTTGGGGAAAATGTCAGCAACTTCACAAAGATCGTTGAAAGGGTCAAGACCTCATCCAAAGAGTTAAAAAGTCACTTCATAGGAGTTCCATGTGCTACCTCATTAGACGAGGGAGGTGGTGCCTGAGATTCACTGCTAGGCTCACCAAGTGACTCGAGAGTAGTGACGAATTTTGGGGACACCAAAACATCTTTCATCACTAGGACGGCACATGCCAATGTGGATCCACTCTCTGAAGAAGGAAGACTCCTCTTTCAACCCCTATTGCTAACAAGGCCATCCTCTATCTTTTTCTTCATCAAAGGATGTGAGATCCTCATAGATGAGGTAGAAGGTGTGGAGGAGGAGGAGAGAACTATAGTGGACACCACCAAGGTGTTCAGGATGTCCAAGGGCTTCAAGAATGGTGGGATGTATGGGAGGTACATTAGAAGAGGCAACTCAACTGAAGGAGTAATAAACACCTACACTTTTTTAGGGTTATGGGTGTTTACACTCATAGCAAGAGTCGGTAGTAGCACCGAGGTTGATTGAACTGAAGTAGAGGGGATAGGAGAGGAGGACACAACAATAGGACCTGAAAAAGGGGCAGTCAACTCCTCTTACTTTCTCTATAGAGCGGCATTCTCAATAGGAAAATCCTTTCACCAATGTTTGTGCTCACACACAAGGCGGTTCATGCACCTTTGAGAAATAGAGGTTGAAAGTTGGGATGGAATAGAAGGCTCCTAATCAGCCATCAGAGTGTCCATCTCGGTTGTTTCTGGTGGAGGGAGAGATTCCTATACAGGAGTAGGAGGGAAAGACTGAGAAGAGGTTAGAGCAACAACAAGGAGACTTGGCTCTAATGCCTCAATGATAGGCCTCTTCCCATTCACTTCCTTGGAAGAAAGAGTAATAAGAGGTTGCAGAGGTCGAGACATAAAGGACTCCCCATGAGGAGCCTTCCCCTTACCATACTGAATTGGCCTGGGCACCATGGGTAGAACGATAAGTTTGAATGTCAGATGCTTGGGCTTTTTCCAAGAAAGCAACATAGAATTCTCTAGCAAATTCCTCAGAGTAGAATTTGATGATGCCACAACGAGGTGAGAAGAAGCGATAGGTGATACAATAGTAGTAGAAGAAGAAGAGTGTTGAGCATGCTTATCCCTTTCTCTTTTCCAAGCAAGGGAACATCGCTATTAGCCTCTAGATAAGTCATGATATGTGACGTGGAATAGGGAGATGGAGGGTATCTCACTTTAGGCATTAATTTCCCAATCTTATACTTTTCATAGGTTCGACATAAGAGGTTTTTCTTAGGAGGAAGCGAACCAACGAGTGCAGGCCAAAAGTGATCTAGTGAATAGCTACCATGAGCAACCTGTGGTTTATATTTGGTGTCATGGATTACATGTAATGTACCCTCATGGATGAACTTCAATTAATTATGTACTACCGAGGGAACTGTGTTCATAGCGATCAACTAGGGGATACATAGTTTCACCTTGAAGAGTTCAGACCCCGGGATTATGTCAAAAAGTAAATTCACTTATTTAGGTCCAACATTGTTTGACAAGGTGATGTAACCTAGGGGAGGTATAGATATTCCATTGTGTGTATGATGGTACTCTTAGACGCGTCATACCCATCTTTGTGTAGGAATTTAATCAACATAATCTCCTTAGTTATGACATTCACTTGGCATGTGGGGTCAACAAGAACACGTGTCATAGTGTTTCCATTCATTCATGTGGGGATGTATAAGGGAGAGGGTTGTCTATTATAACCCATCGGCAAGTCCTATGAGGTTAAATTTATACCAGGATAATTACTCATAGGTTGTGCAGATGGGATGGGAAAATGTAAAAAGGAGGCCATTGTGCACACTAGACAAAACTTTCAAATAGCCCCCAAAGGATTTACAACTAGACAGTGACACAACTAGGGTTTTGTTTTAAAATGCCTACAAAACCTTCCAACTACACCACTAGGGGTCATAGACTGGGTTGTAAGGTGAATCACCTCACAACACTCACACCCACAACGCTCCTTGGATACAAGGAAAGGACCTTTCAACACCACCAAATGGAACCAAAATAGTTCATGTTGAGCTCACCAAAATGTAAGGTAGGGGGACCAACCACACCAAGGCTCCAATTCATGGAGAGATGAGAGTGAAGGTTTTCCCTATCTTACCTCAAGCTAAGTGGGTGTTTAGGTCAACTATAGAGAGTGAAGATCACTCTCAAGTGCTTTTGTCACTCTACTGTTGTGAATGGTTAAATGGGAGTAGACGATCTAGTTTCTAGAATCTGAATTGCACCTTAGACATCTCTCTACTCGAGGATGGTAGCATCACTCAAGGATGATAGTGTGGCACACTAGCAGATCTCTGGTGCGTTGGCGTTTGTAAGGACAGAAGGTGAAAAGTATAGTACTAAATTTCAAGAAACCTACTAACTGCCTAGTAAATAATATTTAATGCACTAAATAGAATAATGAAGTACAATAAATTATTATAAAGATGATAAAGGAGATAGAGAAAATGAAGGTGATAAGGTTCAACTCACTAAAATTCTTGTTCGCCAATAATCTCCACACACACATACACCTACACACAACCAAGAGAGTAAAAATTTAGGGTTGTATAGGGGTTTACCTTAGTCAAACCCCCGCTTTAGTGTTTCCACCTCCGATGATAGCCAAGAAAGCCACGAGATAGAAAATGTGATGAAGGAAATAATGGAAAGGAATATCAAACAATCACAACAATGTTATGCTATGTAAATCAAGAAGCAATATCACCTTCTCAATCGAGGTGCCCTCGAGCACGTAGAGGAGGATGAAAACTTGGTAAGGTCTATGTTTCCACAACAACGAAAAATAAGTCCCTCGGGACACCAAGTAACAACTCCAATTGTAGTTTTGTGCAGGTGTTTTAACTAATTCTAAAATGAAAAACAAATGAAAATGCAACAAATAAAACATAAACAACACCTCGGATTATTCCTAGTTGAATCTAAACAAACAACAACAAAAAAATGGAAATGTTATACCTTTTGCTTGCTTAGATTGTTGAGTTGGTTGGCTCTTGAAGATGCTTGGATGTATCCTCCTTGATGACAAAATGCTTGCAATAATGGAGGTGGGTGGAATGATGGAAGATGGTAGGTGAGATACTAATGGCTTCAAAATGGCTTGAATGCAAGAATATCTTGGATTCTCTCTAATCTCCAACCTCTAACCGGAGGGTAAGCCTCTCAATTTAAAGAAGAACAGATGGTTGAGATTAAGCCATCATGGACAAGATGGAGGGTTGTGGTGAGTTGAGGACTCACAAGCCCTCACATCTTGCCATGTGGAATGTGAGTTGGAAAGAGGACAAGTGACATGGAAAAGGACATGTGATGTGGAGGTACTTGAAAGTACCTTGGGATTGAAAAGGATTTCCTCAAAAAGGAATTTCTTGTCCCCATATGGGGCTGATAGTGACAAGTTAGGACTTTTAGAAAGTCCTATCTTGTCACCGTGGGGATTGGAGAGGGTGTTGGAGAAATAAATGTGAATTTTTAATTCACATGTATGGAAGAACCCAATGGATAAGAAAAGGTCCTCCTAAAGGAGGTCCTTGTCCCATGTGCTTGATATGACCCATGAGAGGTCATGGGGAAGATAAATACATGGGGGAATAAATGTGATTTTTTTATTCATATGGGGAAGAGGTCAATGCCTGATAAGGTAAGTACCATGAAAGGTTCACTTAAGGACATACCAGAAAAGGTAAGTGATTAGATTAAGGTTGGGGGATTAGAAGAGGGTTAGGTGGTTAATGATGATTAGGAGCCAACTTAAAAAATTTGGAGGATATGACACATCCTAATCATGGATTAGGGATGTGTCACATCCCTAATGATGGGATTAGGAGATGAATTAGGATTAAGTGTGGATGGGACATAAAGGGAATTAAATAAGTGGGTTATTTATTTAATTCCTTGGAAGAAACGGATAAAGGGGTAATTTATTTAATTATTTAACTAAGTACCTTAGGGATTTAGAAGACTTTAAGGATATTTAGACAAAAATGGTAAATTTGACCAAATATAAGTGGTCAAATTTAGATGTCTACATTTTTCCCCTCTTTGAGATGGTGTTATGAAGTAGCATCATTTCAAAGAAAATTAAAACATAGCACCTAGAAGAAGATGGTTAGATTAAGGAAGATGCCCCAATCATTCGAGGAGTGACTAGGAGGAAAGATGAAGGGAGAAAAGATGAAGATTAGGGATTGAGGATGCCCCCTCGAGAGGAAATGCGGGTTTAAGAGAACACGAGTGTGCTCTCAAAATGGATGAGATGATGCAAGGGTAGATGGGGAAGATGATGTGAAATGAGAGAGGACGATAATATGAAGAGATAAATGTAAGCACAAATAGATTCTAGGACAAATGTGATGTTGCCCCAGTCAAGCTACAAGTCAGGATGGACTAATGATGGATGGAGTATTGTTGATGAGGGAACGATACATCCCAAAACAACACTACGATAGGGAAGGATACATATCGATGATAGTGTTTTTGATAAGGGAAGGATACTCCCATACAATACAAAAGATAGGGAAGGATACATGCTGATGATGATAATGATGATGATGATTGGATCAAGGCTTGTAGCAGGGCCAGGAACAAGACCAATGATGTGATTAGATGATTTGCACTAGATTTATTGGATTAGGATTGGATGGAGATATGATATGGGGTAGTAGATACATGCAATGCAATGGAAGAGAAAATGAAATGCAATCCTAATGCAATTTTCCATTTTCGGAGTACTGATTTTTTCTATAGCAAAAGACACCATGTACCATGGTATGTGAAACCAACGCGAATTAGTGTCTAATGCATAAAAAAACACAACAAACAAGAAGGTTATCCCAACACCCCAAAGTCATAAGGAATTTGGTCAAGCCAGGTATTAGGATAACCACAAACACAAAGGATTTCCCAACATAACACAAGACCACAAGGATCTTGGTGGGTACTACATGGGACAGCCAAGAAGATAGAAGCATACAAAAAGATCAAGATACACCCCTATGTTGACAAGTAAGAGCACACCATGATATGATGGATCATGGCGACCCTGACGAGGTATAATAGGAAGCTCAAACAAAATGTCAAAAATATCAAAAGATCACAATCAAATTTCAAACATCCTTTGCCACATGATCAAAATGGTGGATGGGATTGATGTGGTATGTTAGGAAGGATGCATATTATTGAGACCAAATATGGAGACTAGGCTAGAAGATCAACATGATGCAGAATATTTGAAACTGATTGAACCTCATGATATGAGCGACCTTTGTTTGTGAATACCAGCTAGAATAGGGATGTACTTGATGATACAACAAGATGAGCAGATGACATAATGAAAAGATAGAAAAATGATGACACAAGACCTTAAATACCTAGGGGATGCAAGACTAACACACCCTAAATATCTAGGGGCTTGGGGGTTGATCAAAGATCATCCTTGCCTACGTGAAATTGTAGATCCCTCTTAGTTCAATAAAAGGCCATGGATAATAGTGGAAAGAGGACAATGGAGACTTTGATGGATGGTGCAAACTAGATGGACAAATTCACTAGGGGTGTATCAAATGATTGACCTTTCCTACATGAAAGCACGGGGGAAATGTAGTTCGACACAAGGCCAAAGATAGATGATGGAAGATGACAAGACAGACAAAAGATAGAACCTCGGAGTTGGATCAAATGATCGACCTTGCCTACATGAAAGCGCAGGGGAAACATAGTTTGACACAAAGACCAACGATGGACAATGGACAGGGGATGATGAGATGAACATGATAAATAAATACGCGGATGGAGCTGATATGATGATCGTAGATAGGCCGTGCACATACGATGGTGGATATGTGTAAAATGTGGATTATGCAAAGCTCAGGGATGGGATAGTTTTCCAAATCATCGAAAGATAAATTGGGAGGATGATATGATGAATAGATGACTGATGAGAAGAGATAAGAGATCATAAATATGTGAGAAATAGATAGGAGTGATGATAGTGAGATAAATGGCATTCGATGGCATGGGGGTAGCCTATAGCTAGATACCAATGACAAGGGATTATGAGATAGGAGGAAAATAGAGATAAATAGATGGGGAGATAGGAAGATGGTAGGATGGATAGGAAGATAAGTATAGGGAGATGGATGGGATGTTTAGATAGATGGATGGGGAGATAAGGATGAAAGGACAGAAAAGGACTAGTGGATGAGAGTATAGGAAGATAAGGATTTGGTAGAGGGAAGGGATTACTTGGAGGGATGGATGGACAATGTCTCCAAGGACTTTGTCACAAATAAGGAGATGCCCCCACTCTAAATATATCATGTGTGATGAGGCAAGAGGGATGATAGATAGCAAGATGGGTGAATAAGGGATTGAGATGAAAATGGATAGGAGATATGGGTAAGGAAGGGATATGGGTGTTGGCATGATGGCTGGATGTAGATAATATGCATAGATCAAAAAATTAGATGGGCAGGATAAGGAATGTGATAGTGTATGGATGAGGGGAATATATGCCAAGAGGTGTCCAAAGAATTTAGATATGTTTACCCCTATCTAGGTCAAGATTAGAAGGAAAATAGAGTGACTAGATACAAATGGGATATGATGGGTAGGATTCAGAAGATAGGCAGATGGAGGAGATGGAGGAAAGGAATGTGTAGGTGGAAGCTGCCCCCAATTGGGGAAGTATATTGGATGGGGGATATGCATGAAGCCTATTTGCCAGGTTTTCATCATGGTACATATCCAAGGTGCTTGTTTGCCAATTTTTCACCATTGGACGAATTATTTCTCTTTACTATTATTTTTTTTTGGATTTTTTGGATTTTTTTGACTTTTGGGACTGTTTGGACATAAATGCGAATGGAGATGGATAAGGATAGGGATGTGGATAAATGGATTCATAATAGATGTGATAAGGGGATAGACAATGGACTCAAGCATCAAATTCCATATGAGCTAAAAAGAGCCCATGTGTAAAGCGGCTATTTGGATGTTGGTACAACCTTATTAGAATGGATGGATTATGCAAGAGGATGGATTAAAGGGATTTGATGGAGGAGATATGAGGGTTAGTGGATGGTTTGTTGGAAAGGGTATGGATGGAATGATGGAGTGGATGTGTGATGGGGGAAGGTGTTCAGGACCAACATTGGCACATGTGAAAGGATAGGAGGATGAATGGATGGTGAGCATGGAGATAATGGAGGAGTTGGGATAGTGAATTTTGGGACAGAAGGACCCAAAACAGATTTAGGAGATGGAGGATGCGAATGATTTTTTAGTGGATTAGCAACTTTGGATGTTGTTAGGGATTTTTCATTTGAAGGCATGGCATTGTTTTTCTTGGGAATCCACATGGTTTTGATTTTTCCTTTGGTGGGCCTTTGTAGCCTTTGGGATTGATTGGGATTTTCAATTTTATTTTTATTTTCATCAACATGTCTTTTGAAGGTGACATGAGGAGCTTTAGATTCATGTGGATGTTTGGATTTATGCATTTTTTCTTTGGCATCCAAAGTGATTTTGGTAGTAATGGAATGGGTAGGAGGTGATGGATGATGTGGAGAAGACGTGGATGGAAGGATAGAGGTAGGCTTTTGACAATGATTTGTGGATGGAGGATGTGAGATAGCATGCATGGAGGGGTGCCTTTGTTGATCCTAATTAGGAGTTATGAATTTAGGATTATCGTGATGCATGCTAGGGATAGGTGATGGATGGATGAGAGGATAAATAGGATAGGATGGAGGGGGTTATTTTGGGATATAAGGGCCCAAAATGGATGTTGTATATGGAGGATGTATTATGGTGGATGGAGGTACGTAAGGATCCAAAGTAGATGCGGTAGATGAAGAATGAGCAATGGTGGATGGAGGGACATAAGGACCCAAAATGGACAGTTGTTTTTAGGTAATATGATGGAGGAAAGGGATGGCGACAAATGATTTGGTGGAATGGTGGGAAGTGCCTCTCATTCCTTTAGAAGAGGATCATTTAGGATGCATGGAGGTTGTACCAACATTTTTGAATTGTGATCCTTGGGAGATATATCCAAGACCTTGTGTGCCTGGATGTTCTTTGACTTGGATGGGCTCTAAATTACCTTGCTCATGAAGGCCTAAACCTTTTCCTTGATAGTTCATGTTCCTGAGCATGTGATCTATGGTAGGATGCTTATTCTTTTGGAAGCATGATGTGAGTCCATTAGTAGGTGGAGGAATATGGGTGGTGCATATTCTTTTTTTTCTTCTCCAAGGAGACCATCATGGATGAGTGTAATGTTACCAAGGTGATATAAAAGTGGTGTTGGGATGGTAGGGCTAGGCGGTGATGGAGGTTCATATGATGGAGATGAAGGGATATCGGCATCCTGATTTGGAGGAGGTGATAAGGGATCGGGAGAGGGATTAGGTAGTATGATCAGATTTGTATTTTTGGCAGTGGGTGATAAGGGCTCATGAGATGGAGTGATTGGATCTTGAGTGCAAAGGGGATCATGGGATGGATCGGATGAGCTAGTGTGATCTTGAGATGGAGTAGATAGGATGGTAGGATTAGGATTCGGTTGAGGAAAGGAATCGTGAGATGGGATGGATAGGGGACTATGATCTTGGGATGGAGTGGATGGGATGGTATGATCTATATTGGGAGGAGGGGATATGCTTGTATGCTTTGGATCAAGCCCTTGGCATGGATCATCTTGTGTGGGAGGCATGACGATGGAGGAGTGTTGGAGGGACTCCTTAGGTGGGGGAGATAGGAGGATGGAGGATTCATGAAGGTTATGGGATTGAATTTTGGCAATATTAGGACTAGGAGGAGGGGATTGGATGTCTCTAATGGATTGGTTGGATCTAGTAGTAGAAGATGGGGATTCAATGGACTTAATGGGTGTGATGGGCTCAACCGTTTGGATGATGTTAGGAATGTTAATGGTAGTGATAGGTGTAGGACAAAGGAGGGCCTCATCACTAGTGAGTGTACATGATAGAGTGAGAGGGAATTGTTTCACAACATCAAGATGTGGATTTGGGGATGTCTCTTTTGTCATGAGTCCTTGGATGAAAATTGGAAGGGATGTAGGATTAGGTGGGGTGATGGGAATGGATAGCGGACTAGGATTAAGGACTAGCATATTAGGATTAGATAAGGGGATGGGGTTGGATGGAGGACTAAGAGGAGATGGAGGATTAGGATTAGAGACTGGTGGGTTAGGATTGGGTGGAGGACTAAGAGGAGATGGAGGATTAGGATTAGAGATAGGTGGGTTAGGATTGGATGGAGGATTACAGTATGATGAATTGGAGGAAGGATTAAGATATAATGCAATGGAAGGGGAATTGACATTTGAGGATGTAGATGCTGGATTAGGTTGGGGAGATCGGGATGGTTTATTATAGTAGGAATATTGGGATGGTGGATTATGATAGGAAAGTGTGGATGTTGGATTAGGATGGGAAGATTGAGGTGGTGGATTAGGATAAGAGGACATGGGTGGTGGATTAGCATAGGAAGACATGGATGGTGGATTGGGATAGGAGGACATGGATGGTGGATTGGGATAGGAGGACATGGATGGAGGATTAGGATAGGAAGATTGAGATGGTGGATTAGGATAAGAGGACATGGATGATGTATTTGTGTAGGAGGATATGGTTGGAGGATTAGTATAAGAAGATTGAGATGGTGGATTAGGATAAGAGGAATATTGGGAATGTGGATTATGATAGGAAGGTGTGGGTGTTGGATTAGGATGGTAAAATTGTTATGTGGAATTAAGGTAGAGATATTGTGATGGTTGATGAAGATAAGGATAGGAGTATGGGGATGTGGATGTTGGATAGCAAGGAGATGTAGAGGGAGGAAATGATGGATATGAGGATGTTGAGGGTACTATATATCCCTTGTCAAGGGTAGTGTAAGGACTATTATTAGGTGTGGATGAAGACATGGGGGGATAGTTTGGAGGAGTGGTTGGATTTTGGGAGGTTATTGGAAAAAAATTAGTAGCAATAATAGCATCAAGGGGATCTATATTACACTTTTCTTGATCAACAAGACTTTCATTATCATCATCAACATAGTTGGGATTCCCTTTCACTACTATTATTGGTTGTGCGGGAGGAGGATAAGGATTCATGATGTTAGATGAAATGGATACGGATTGAAAATATGGGGGGGACTAGATGATGGAATGATAAATAGGATAAATTGGAAGAAGAAGGAAGAGGAGATCTTAATATTTTTTTTGAAATCAGAAGATGGATGAAAGCTCAAATCAGGATTCAAGTTAAGCTCAGATTGGGATTGGATAAAAGCTCAGATTTGGATTAGATAAAAGCTCAGATTAGGATGACTAGAAGATGTGATGGGATGTGATAGAATTGATGAGACAGGATTGGATGATTGATTAGATAGATTCTAAACCTAGTTCAGAGATTTGACTTAGATGGCATAAGGTGTTGATGATTGGATTGGATTGGATTATGAACAGGATGATTACAACACTAAATCCACCTCAAGCTGGAAGTAGATTGATTGGGTCGTAATGATGATTAATTGACTCATGTTGGATGACAATATTGAGCAAGTGCAAATAATGATAGTTGGGATCAAACACCTAAGCCAACTTGGATAAAAATCCTCAAAAATGAAGTCTAAGAGATTTAGAAATGATTATGGATATGTGATCAAAGGATGCCCTAAGACACTCCTAGATGATTTGATTGATGAGATGATAAACTTTAGAGGATGAAAAAAAAGTTAAATGATGATTATGGAGAGAAATATAAACTTTCTTGTTCTATCTAGAAAATTCACCTGAAGGATAGTTGGTAGGGGACCAAATAGCTACAATCACGGAAGAGCGGGTAGAGATGACGGAAGAACAGGAAGGGGTGACTAAAGAACCAAAAGGGGGGACTTTGTGGATTGCCTAATGGGATGACAACTCCTCCTATACAGATTCATATAGGGGCTTAAATGGAGAATAGGATAAGAACAGAGGAAACAGACACCGAAACGGGTTTGAACAAGGTTTCAAATGGAGGACGAGATAGCTAATGAAAAGGATCGATTCAACTAAACAGACCCAAAAGGAGATTTAGAGGGAGGTTAAGACCACCAATGGACAAAAATATATGCCTAAAGTGATCAAAACAAGGGCAAAGATGAAGAACAGGTCCAAAAACAACCAAATAGACACCAAAACGGACCCGAACGGGGTCCCAAATGAAGAAGAAAAAGGTTGTTTCACCCCTTTTTGAGGGTAGGATCGCATGTTTGAGGGCGAGGTCACCCATTTTAGGGAAAGGAAACCCAATACAAGGGAAAGGTCTCCCAAATTAGAGAGTATGAAGAATGAGTTCGAAAAACAACCGAACAAACACCAAAATAGTCTCGAACGGGGTCCCGGATGAAGCAAAAAAAGGTTGTTTCACCCCTTTAAGGGAAAGGATTCCCAAGAAAAGGTAAAGGTCACCCAAATCAAGGAGGATGAAGAACATGTCTGAAAAATAGTCGAACGAACATCAAAACAGACCCGAACGGGGTCTCGGACGAGGAATAGGATGACAAGATGAAAAAAGAAACAGATTCGGATGGAAAATTGGAGGGAGGATAGGACCACCAATGAAAAAAATTATATGCCTAAAGTGATCAAAACAAAATCATGGATGAAGAATGGGACAAAAATGGTCAAACGAACACCAAAACGGACCCGAACGAGGTCCCAAATGAAGTAGAAAAAATGTTATTTCACCCTTGTTTGAGGGCAGGGCCACCCCTTTGAGGGAAAGGTCACCTGTTTGGGGGTGGGGTCACCTATTTTTTGAAAATTGATCAAATCATACTTGAACAAAGTGGAAAACAGTTGAGACAGAAGGGCGAGGTTGCCCCTTTGGGGGTAGGGTCACCTGTTCTAGGAAAATTGATCAAATTTGACTTAGAAAAGGTGGAAAATAGTTGAGACAGAAGGGTGAGGTCATCCCTATTAGGGCAGGGCCACCCCTTTGAGAGTGGGGTCACCCCTTTGAGGGAAAGGTCACCCCTTTGAGGGCAAGGTCACCTAAACTAGGGGAGGGTCACCCAAACAGCTCCTGAATTTGACTAAGTTCAAAAAAAAGTCAAGTGATATCGATAAACGAGGTGAACGAACTTCCAAGACAGGGAAACGGATGTAGGGAACAAGTGAACAAACACCCAGAATGCGAGAACGACACTCAGAACGAAAAAATGGCTACCTAGACGAGTGAATGGATACTCGAAACAGGAGAACAAATACTCAAAATGGGTGAACGAGTACCCGAAACAGGGGAATGAAACTCAAAATAGGAAAAAAGATAGCCAGAACAGGTGAATGGATATTCGGATAGGGCGAACGGATGTTCAAAGTGAGGGAACAATGCTTAGAATGAGAAAATGAATAGCCAGAATGGGGGAACAACACTTGGAACGAGAAAATGGTTGACAAACTATAGGTGAAATTGGTTTTTCAATGGGAAAGGTCGCTCCTTTGAGGGAAGGGTCACCCCTTTGAGGGTAGGTTCACCCCTTCATAGGGCAGGGTAGCCCCTTTGAAGGGCAAGGTCGCCCCTTGAGAGGGCAGGGTTGCCTATTTAGCAAAAACTGCTCAAATTTGACTTGCGCAAGGTGAAAAGCAGCTGAAATAGGGAGGGTGAGGTCACCCCTTTGAGGGCAGGGTCACCTATTTGAAGGTGGGGTCACCCCTTTGAGGGCAAGGTCACCTGTTCTAGGAAAAAGGTCAAATTTGACTTGGTTTGGGTTGAAAACATCTAAAACAAGAAGGGTGACATCACCCCTTTGAGGGTAGGGTCACCCCTTTGAGGGAAGGGTCACCTCTATGTGTTGGTTTGAACTTAACTTAGGCAAAAATAGCTATGGAAAAGGATGAAAAACAGCAAACAAATGGCCAAGACTGACTGATAAACAATGGTTTTGCACAAAAAGATAGTTCAAGCAACACAAGCCTAATATTAGTGTTAAGGGTATGGTCAACACGATCCTCTATCTAGGCTAAACAAGGCTTCTAAGGGAGTCCCCGATATATGCACAGTACATGGGGCACAACCGTGAACACTTGCTTGTCACAAGCGTGACTCGGGAACTTCCAGCGAGAGACTGATAGCTCGGACTAACTCTTCATCTCTTGTCTAGGTATCACCCTAGCTTTGATGCTTCACCAGACATGACATGACTGGATTGAGGTATAACTTTCACTCTTCCCCCTTTATATACCCTGTTGGTAACACGTGGTTGGGATCATCGCTTGGGGTGATGAAATCCCCAAGCAGGTCCCACTAAGAAATAAAAAGAGGGCAAAAGGACTTAAGTGGACTACGATTTCTCTTCACCCAGGATCGCCAAATGGAACAAGGGGATTGGATACATCAATAGTCCACTCAAAAGCATGAAAAAAAAGTTCCTTGACCCCTTTTAATTAAATCTATTTGCCTAGTTAAAAATGAAAACAACAAGCAAACAAAACTTTAAAGAAAGTAAATTCCTCCTCCTGGAGAAAAATACATTAGTATTTTTTTTGTTTTATTGTCTTCAACAATCGAGTTGCACAAACATTAGTAACAAAAACAACACTCGCAACCAAAAACACATTAGTAGGTTAGCAGTAAAGAAAAACAACATGAATCTGAACTCTGAAATGAAATATTAACCCTTTGTTTACCTAATTTACCTCTGTTCTAAGTGGGGCCGCCTCTATAATTTGGGCACAATCGTCTCTTTGGGCAGGGTCACCCCTTTGTGGGCGAGGTCACCTGTTCGTACCAGAACCTACAAAAAAAGGTCAAAAAACCAAGAAAAACAGAAACAAAAAGTCAGAATGTTGGGCGGGGTCGCCTATCCGTGGGCAAGGTCGCCTGTTTGTGTCAAAACCTACAAAAAGTTAGAAAACCAAGAAAAATAGAAATAGAAAACCAGAATGTTGGGCAAGGTCGCCCCTTTGTGGGAAGGACCATCTGTTTGTGGGAGGGATCACCCCTTTGTGTTATGGGCAAGGCCGCGTCAATGTTTCTGAACCTACAAAACATCAAACAACAGAAAACGTGAAAGAATAGACCCATGACATGGGTCCCACCGAGCGTGCCAGAAATGTGTGCAGGTGTTTTAACTAAGTCTAAAATACAAAACAAATGAAAATGCAACAAATAAAACACAAACAACACCTCGGATTAGGCCTAGTTGAATATAAACAAACAACAACAAAAACAAATGGAAATTTTATACCTTTTTCTTGCTTAGATTGTTAAGTTGGTTGGCCCTTGAAGATGCTTGGATGTATGCTCCTTGATGACAAAATGCTTGCAATAATAGAGGTGGGTTGAATGATGGAAGATGGTAGGTGAGATACTAATGGCTTCAAAATGGCTTGAATGCAAGAATGGCTTTGAATGCAATAATAGCTTGGATTCTCTTTAAACTCCAACCTCTAACCTAAGGGTAAGCCTCTCAATTTAAAGGACGGACGGTTAAGATTAAGCCATCATGGAAAAGATGGAGGGTTGTGGTGAGTTGAGGACTCACAAGCCCTCACATCTTTCCATGTGGAATTTGAGTTGGAAAGAGGACAAATGACATGGAAAAGGACATGTGATGTGGAGGTACTTGAAAGTACCTTGGGATTGAAGAGAATTTCATCAAAAATGAATTCCTTGTCCAAATATGAGGCTGATAGTGACAAGTGAGGACTTTTATAAAGTCCTCTCTTGTCACCATGGGGATTGGAGAGGGTGTTGGAGAAATCAATGTGAATTTTTAATTCACATGTTTGGAAGAACCCAATGGATAGTGACAAGTGAGGTCCTTGTCTCATGTGCCTGATATGACCCATGAGAGGTCATGGGGAAGAGAAATGCATGGGGGGAATAAATGTGAATTTTTTATTCACATGGGGAAGAGGTCAATACCTGATAAGGTAAGTACCATGAAAGGTTGACTTAAGGACATACCAGAAAAGGTAAGTGATTATATCAAGGTTGGGAGATTAGAAGAGGGTTAGGTGGTTAATGATGATTAGGAGCCAACTTGCCAAATTTGGAGGATGTGACACATCCTAATCATGGATTAAGGGTGTGTCACATCCCTAATGATGGGATTAGGAGATGAATTAGGATTAAGTGTGGATGGGACATAAAGGGAATTAAATAAGTGGGTTATTTATTTAATTCCTTGGAAGAAAGGGATAAAGGGGTAAGGTATTTAATTATTTAACGAAATACCTTAGGGATTTAGAATACTTTAAGAATATTTAGATGAAAAGGGTAAATTTTCCCAAATATAAGTGGTCAAATTTAGATGTCTACAGTGGTAAAAGTGCAGCAAGATTGATGGAATTGCTCAAAGAAAATATTGTGAAAATTCTAAGAGAATGAAGTTGAATCTTCAAGAGATATTAGAAGTATGAATAAATATGAAATGGATGCATTTAAAGATCAAAATGGGAGGGAAGGAGCCATTTTCAGGCCAACTGGTCAACACAGAGCCATTATCCTTCATGCCCAATGGAGAATGTAACGTCTCTACGTACTCCAGTGGCAAGAATCTGTCAAGGACAATAACGCACCATGCAGATGTATGTGCACCGCACTCGCATTCCTGAAAAAATTTCCCCCACTAACACAAAAGACAAGTGCCAAGTGGATGTGAGGCAGATGGGTGATGTGGAATTTTGCATTCGGGTTTGATTTTCTAAGGTGGAGGGATGAAAAAGGGGAATTTACACAAGGGGTGAAAATTCACTCCTATACACCTAGCTGTATACTTCTAAAATTTTCACAATCACTAAGTGTAAAAACCTACTTGAAGCACAATGAACTTGTAATCCCATGAAAATCCATAGTTGTTTCAATGATCTATGGTTCTTTGAAATCCATGAGGCATCAAGTTTACCGAAAGAAAAATGTCAAGGAGAAAGCAATAAGTTCATATAGTTTAACCTCTTGGAGAAATTTAAGTTCCATGAAGTTTTTCACAATTCCTCAAAATCCCCAAACTTATCAAAAGTCCAAAGGAGATCTAGGACTTGGTCATTTTCAGCCAAACCCATAGCCTTCACGGATTTAACCCTATCACGAAATCCCCAATTCCCTCAAAGTTCATAAAGTATGCTAAGTTCTTTCTTTCACCAATTTGACTTTCTTGCAGAATTTCATTCACCACAAACTATTTACAAGTTTCCAGGAATCTACAAAAATTTCAAACACCTAAACCTTCAAAATCATGAGTCATGTGGATATGGTGTGTTCTTTGGGGATTCCAAGACTCTCCAAAATTCTTGAGGTCATCAAGAGCCTCCAAATTTTTCTTAAGGAATGAAGGGGTTTTTGCTAAAATTGTTTACTCATGAATTTTTGTCCATCATTAAGTTCTTGAAGATTATGTTAAATCTGCAAAATCTCTAAATACTTGTGCCCCTCAAGGAATGCAAGTTAAAGTTGGTAAAAATTTCCCTTCGTATATTTTGTGGCTTTCTAAAATACCCAAACTAATCAAAGATCTTCTTAAGAGATTAACTAAGGTGATCCTTGCTAATTTTGTTGTCTCGTGAAATTTGGGTCTATGTGAAATGCTTCTCAACTTTCCAAAATTTGTGAGTTAGTTCAAAACCCAGATCAAGTTTGAGAAAAAATATAAGGGAAAGTGTATAAACCTCCTCAAGGATTCCTTGATCTCATGAAATTCACAAAATTGTTGTACTTTAGGGATTTCACTGATCCCTTAATTTCGTGAAAATTTTCCAAGTCTCTAGAACACAAGTGAAAGGTATTTTATTTTGGTAATTTATGATCTGCTTGAAATGCCTGAATTCCATGACAACCTAAATTCCCTAAAATGGTTTTTGAAGAATAATTTTATGATTTTAAAGATTTGGATTTCTTGCACATGGTTTCAAAATGATATTTTTAAGTGATTGTGGAAAAATTGGATAATTTTCCTTATATTTTACAATGAAATAATGTGTTAAGGATTTAAGGGAATTTTTTTCATTATTTCCATACTTATCCTCCCTTTCAAGTAATTTAGGTTATGTTTCTAACATATGCAAGCTGAAATAAGAAAGAAATAAAGAAAGAAAGGGTAGCAAACAAGCATGACAGGGTGAGAAGAAAAAGCTTTCAAGAACTACACAGATGAAGTTTTATTTTAAGGGAGTCCTTCTAGAGACAAAAATTGCATCCTATTGGGAAAATGTAGGAGATACTAATTTGGGTCATGCGGACCTTGAAGATTTCAAGAAGAGGATGTATGGGACAAATCCCACTGAAATGGCCAAGAATATTTTTAAGAATTGGATTGTACAAGTTGCGGGATTTTTACCCACTATTCAATGTCGTAAACTCATCATTGAATGTGGTAAACATTACAAGCATGACTAGAGTAGAGTAATTGGCCCAGAAAGTAGAATTATTTATAACTTCATAGAAGAGGCCCTAGAAAAATTGTTTGAGATCCCCTCCCACTCCAAGCTAATAATGTTCTCTAGAGGATGCAAAGAAATTCTATGCATATGGTCCAAATAAAGCTTGGAGATCATAAATATTAAGTGGGCCAATAAAGAAAGACAACACTATTCTAAATTTCCCAAGAACTTGTATCGAAGTGATTTTCATAATGAGCATGGGGATATGGTCACATTGCTAAGCAGAATCATGGGCTTGTAGAAGGTTGCCCAGTTTGAGGATTGGATGTTTTATGTAATTGAAGAGGTTGACAAAGGGAAAAACTTTCATTGGGCTAGACTATTGACCAATAATATTTACAAGAAGCTTAACGAGGTGGAGAAAAGTAGAGCTTTCACAATGACCTCTTATGTAGTCTATATGTTAGCCAAAAATTTCAAGTATAGAGGGCTAACTTGTAAAGGATTGGTGGGAAATGAGCCTAGAAAACTTAAGGTTTATGATTGTTATCTATAACTACACCTCTCTAGCACTTCCCATTCCAAGAGTGTTAATGATAACTTATTAATGTGCATTGTTATGATATTATAGGGTGCTTTACATATAAGTTTTTCACCAGATGCTATGGAGTTAGTGAAGAAATATGGCTCTTGGTTTATTCAATTTCAAAATTTCTCCTATATCAAAATACAAGGCTGCCCTAATATGCCATATAGGTTGCCTAGATACCCAATTGATAATATGGTTTTGTTAGAAGTTATGAGATAGTAACTTTTGATAAAGTGTTAAAGGATGTGCATAAACAAGGATGGGACATTAATTCCCAATAGCAGTTAATGGTTTTGAAAAATTTCCCACCATTTCAAGTGCATTGAATTTAGAGGTTGAGTTACAATTATTCTATTTGCAAACTCATACTGCAAGAAAGAACTTTGATCCCTATGGAGTAGAAAAGAAAGCTACAAATAGCTCATATAGGCATAAGCCTCATATGGAAGATTATTGGGCTAACTACAAGGATGAATTTGAAGTTTTGAAGTGAATGTATTTCAGACTTTCAATTGAAATGATTAGGTTGTATAGGCCCTTTGAGATTGTATATTAGGTTGGCGATGATGGAGACTTGATACAATATCATGATTATGTTGAGTTCAAATATAAACCAATTGCTCCCATTGACTAGTCTAAAGAAGAGGTGACTAAATTAGATGAAGTTACAACTCTGGTGTTAAAATATAGTGGATTATGGCCCAATCAAAAGACAATGAATTTGAAGGCTGGTGGAGTCAAAATATATTATGATTTGATGGGGGATCTTGAATCCCAATCTTCAAAGGAAGAGATAGAGCTAGAAGATAAAGTATAAATTCATGAAGTTGGGGAAGGAGAATCATAAGAAGAACAAGTTGTGGTTAGAAAAGCTAAGGGAAAGAAGAAGAAAGGAACTCCTTAGAGAAAGCCTACAAAAAAGAAAAGGAAGGCAATGAAAATATCTACTGAGGATCCTCCCAAGAGAAGGAAAACAAGGGGAAAATCAAAGAAAATTGATTCCTCCTTAGTAGACAAAGTTCTTCCCTCTCCTCAAAAAGAGAAAACAATACCAGAAGAAGAGTTTCCTTCAGATGAATAATTTGAAAATGCATAGGTTGATCAAATAGAAGGAGAGACTAAAGATCAAGAAAATAATGTATAAATTTTAGGGGAAAGGTCCCATATTGTATATTAGTGAAAATCTTCTCTAATAAGTGGAATTCCATTTCTAAACTTGGAAATTTTGGATAAGGTTGCAGTAAAACTTGAAGAGGTTGCAAGGAAGGATTCAACCACCTTAGGTGAAACTACTAAAGAATCTCCAAAACAACATGAGGAAGAGATACATCAAGAAGAGTCTACAATAGAGCAGCCAATGGATGCTCAGTCTCTAGATTTAATTCCACCTATGATGGAGGTCAATACCGAACAAGAAAAGGAAGTGTTTGAAGAAATTCCTATGGATCAGGAAATGCAGATTCAAGAAGTTGGCACTGAAAATGTAGAACAAAAACAACAAAAAGAATCATAGGAAAATTAGTAGTAACAATATGAAGAGCTAAATAAAATGGAAGAAGTTAAAGGGAAGAAAATTCAAGAGTTGCAGGTGTAAACTTTGAAAAAAAATCTAGGCCTACAACTTCTAAATTCTTCATCATTTCCCCTTTTGTCTTTGATAATTGAATAATTTCTAATTATTTAATTATTTTCTAAAGTCATAAGTCTTCTATTATTTAAATAATTTTAATTATTTAATTAATTTATTTCTATCTTTATTCCTCCTTGATTAATTAAATAAATTTCATTTATTTAATTATGTATCTAATTAAGTCCCTTTCTTTCTAAAATTAAATAAATTCTTATTTATTTAATTTTTATATCACTTTCCACTATAATTAAAAAATTATTTTAAATTATTTAATTATTCATTAGCCTCTTCTTTTTTAAATTAAATAAATTTTATTTATTTAATTTGATCCACTCTCTTGAATTTTGAATTAAATCATTATTTAATTTAAAAGGTCCTCTTTGTCACATTCCTCTATAATTAAATAATTATTTTTAATTATTTAATTATTCATTGGCCACCTAAATTGAATATTTTTTATTATTTAATTTCTCCTATCACCTCCTTATTTGTGCCAATCTTATCTTCCACATCAAGTACTTATCTATCCATGTCTCAATTAACCTCCACCCTTGATTAAATTATTTATAATTTAATCTTGACCATCAATCCTTATCATTTGCCCTAACCCTAGTCCATACCTCATCTTCCATTCTTGTCCATTGATTATTGACATTCAATCTTAATCATTCACTCAAAATTGTCTTTTTTATAAAAGGCCCTAGTCTTGTCATTTCCATTCATCTAGTTCATATGCAAGCACATGTTGCTAGTGTGAGACAACAATATTCAATATTTTTCTAGTCATTGTCATAGGCTTATTATTTACATACTCATAAATCTGAGGGCAATTATTATATTCAAGTAAAATGGAGAGTTGCAATGAAGTTGAATTAATGGTGGCATGAAGATTTGGTAATATTGCTTATGTTTTATGTCTTTATGCTTATTTGTGCTTCATTGTTTGTTAGGGTTTGATTTACATGCATTATCACCTGACCTTGATAATTTTAGCCCTAATTTACATCGGTGAACCTGACATGAAATGATTTTTTGTAGATTTCCCTAGTCTTATATTGTTATTTTGTGCAAAAATTTGGAGACTTACATTTTTCAGCTAGGGTTGGAGACACAAGCCTAGGGTTTGTAAAGATTTGACCATATCTCTCCAATGGCTACAGATTTTTTCACAAAAACTTTTTTGCGAGTTGGGGACAATATCAAGACTTCAATCCAAAATTTGATTTTTTAGATCTGCTTTTAATTATTTATTATTTTTCATGAAAAATTAATTTTGAGAGAAAATTAGTGAATTTTTTAGATTTGTTTATATTTCTAAAAATTTCTCCACATTCTAATAGGGGTCTATTATTTATGTTTTTAATTTGGAAGAAAAATAATTAGAACAAAATCATATCTTTGAAAATTAGGGTTTTATAAAGATTTGATTATATCTTACAAATGGTTACATATATTTTCATAAATGTTTTTCTATAGGTTTGGGATGATGTTAGGAGATTTCAATTAAAAAAACCAAATTTTTCAATCTGTTTTGAATTTTTTATAATTTTTTAATGATTTTTCATCAAAAAATAATTTTGGGTTTCAATCAACAAATTTTTTGAATTTATTTACATTTTTGGAAAGCTCTTGAAATTTTTGTAAGGCTTTTTTCTCTATGTTTTTATTTTTTGTGCCAAAAGCATTTCCAAAAATCAGATTTGTCTTCACTAGCTAACCCTCTAATATTAGTGATCAATTATCTTGGTAGGGTTTTGGCATTGTTGTTGGTTTTGTGAATGTTCAGAAAAATAAACACTTCAAAAGACAAATTGGATCAAGTGGAAAAAATTTTGGATCTAAATAAAGTCTAGGTGCACACTTTTCAACTTATATCTTAATCTTGTCTTCTCAACATCACACTTTTAATTTGGGCTTAAAAAGAACAAGTGTCTTCTCAAAATCATATTTCAATTTGGGCTTAAAAAGAACAAGTATTTTCTCAAAATCACATTTCAATTTGGGCTTAAAAAGAACAAGTTCTTTCAATTCTTGGTGATCTTGTTTGTGCTTGGAGGTGTGTATGCTCTTCCCTCGCATTTCACATGATCTTGGGAATCAAAAGCACTCTTCAACACTCTCATTTTCACATCACAAATTTCAATTTCTAAGGTTAATGA
Source organism: Sequoiadendron giganteum (assembly GCA_007115665.2). Taxonomy (NCBI): domain Eukaryota; kingdom Viridiplantae; phylum Streptophyta; class Pinopsida; order Cupressales; family Cupressaceae; genus Sequoiadendron; species Sequoiadendron giganteum. Next base: position 118,666,060 of record CM021107.1, on the reverse strand, counting down.
ATATTTTGTGTGTGATAAAATACATGTGTATGCTCTCTCCTAGCATTATCATATGACCTTGGAGATCAAAAGCATTATTTGCATCACTTTTGTGTAATCCTCTTAGGGGGCCTACCTAGAGAAGTTATCACTCTAGGAGATGACCTCAAAACTCTAGTGTTTTTGTGGATTATAAATAGTGAGGGGTGAATCTAAAGAAATTCCTCTTGGAAGTAGAATCTTATCAATCTTGGATAAGCCCTAAATAACTTTATACCTTTGGGAAGTGAAGGTGGAGTGTGGGTTACCCTCTCCTCTCGATTGTTTGGCATTATTCTCCTTTTAAATTCATGGAATTGATGAAGATCATAATACGTTGCAAAGCGATCTACTACGAATATATCTGGTAGCTCAAGGATTAATCAATACAAGGATACTTAAGATAAGAAGAAGGAAGATGGATTTACTAAATTCAATAATCAAAAGAGAAGATTTAGAGTTCAAGCTCTTGCAAGACAATCCTTCACAACCAAGTCAAACTACTCTTTCTCTAGTTATTATTTTACAATTATTTTGGTCATAAGGCAATAGATTGTAGGTTGCATACAAGAATAAATAGCTTTATGAGCAAGAATTCATTTGCATCCTTAGTTGATTTCAATATCATATGATACAATTGTGACAATTTTGGGCACAAGGCAATTTTTTGCATAAGTGGCTTCAAAAATCCTAATACACAAGAAAAGAAAGAGAATGTGGATATTATTTCTTGTCAGAAGCAAAAACCTAAGAAATAATAGAAAATCAAAATTGAAAATCAAAATATTGGAAACGCAATGATTATTCAAACTACATTCATTCTCAAGAAAAACTATGGCTTATTGACAGTAGATTCTCTAGTCACATGACTAGAGACAAAATTAAGTTCACTATCTTAAAAAAGTGGAATTGTAGCTCTATTAAATTTGGTGATAATGCTACTACAAGGATCTATGGAAAAGGATCTCTAAGCCATAATAGAAGATCAAGGATCTAGATGATGTTCTATATGATGAAGGACTAAAGTATAATCTTGTAAGTGTCAACTAGATGTGTGATAAATATTACAATGTCACTTTCCATGCTCAAGGATGTGAAATTAAGAAAAATGGAACGATTATTGTAGAAGCAAGTAGGTCTGAAGGAAATTTGTGCAATCTTACTGAAGTCAAAGGAAGAAGTTTTCTATTAGGAAAATTTGATGAGAGTTGGCTATGGAATAAAGAAATGTGATGCAAGAGCATCACTTTCATGATGTTTGTATACTCAATTCTAATGATAGGAGTCTTAGTTGAGTTTTTTTATGTCTTAGGAGGTCCACACAGATCATAATTTAATTGTTTAGATAGTTTGAATAGGCTAGAAATTCAAAATATTGGTTTTCCTGCCAAAAGTGAAAATTTGAATTTCTAAGGGTTTTTGCCTTGTTGCAAGGTTTGGGTTTGTTCCTGAACTCTTTTTTTTTGGTTTTTTGAATCTAATAAGGTCTTGAATTACAAATTAATACCATGTAGGGTCTTTTTGTTTTTTTTGTTTCCTATTCATGGTTGAAAAGTTACAAAAAAAGGGTATAATTGTCAAATTTAGTGATATAGTCCTTAGGGTTTTTGATGGAAAAAGATATGCTCAACTTGTAACTATTTTTTAGAGTTATTTTCATGTTTAATCAATGAAATACACACTCCAAGAATTTTTGGAAGCAATATTTGATGAGATACCCTATTATTTTGCAAGTTTATGATAGTTTTTTTGTGAAAATGGTTTTTTTGTGAAAACGGTTAAAGAACTGATTGGTATGGCTTTGTACAATATGATGCTAGGTTTGAATAGGAATGGGAAGAAGGATTTTTTTTCTTAGAACCTAATTTTTTTGGTTTGGTGTGGTTTCATTATGTTTTGAGTGAGATATTATGAAAACACTATCAATTGCACTGTCTCAGGTCTAGGGTTTTCAGTGAGTTTGAAAAATTCATATCTCAAGTTTCAACTAGTGAAAATTCATAAAATTTGAAACATATTTTTTGTAGGTCCTTGTGCATATTTCCACCAAAGGTTAAATTATAACTCATTATTTTGTGTGATTTATAGAAGATAGTGTGTTTTACTGGCATTTGGACTTTCATAAACCCTTGTCTATTTGAGGGTTTATTGGGAATTACATTGTCTAGAGTTGACCATTGCCAAGTAAGGGTTGAATGAAGCCTACAGAGTGTGATTGAGTTTTTAAGAGCTTAAGATTGGAGAAAAAGAGTGAGTTTTTTTTATTTTTGGAGGTTGAGTCTAGGAGATTAGGCTTGTAGGCAAGTTTGTTGGGTATAAATTGTTGCCACCATTGAAAGATTAGATAATCTTGTGAATACTATTGTGAATACCAGATTTTCTTTATTCTTGAGAGCCCATTTTTCTTGAATTTTTTCTCCCTTTGCATCATTATTGGTATTAGATCTAGTGAAGCAAGAAAGCTAATATAAGGGTTAAGCAAGAAAAACAATTATGCCTCCAAGAAATGCTAAAAGGGTGATAGAAAGAATAGAAACACAATTGGGAGAAGCCCTTGATAGAGAAATGAGGGAGATGAGAGTCAGTTTGGATGCAAAACTCTTTGCAGTGGAAGCTAACCAAAGAAGAGGTGTAGTTATAGAATATATGAGTGACCAAGAAGAGGGAGTGGTGAATGAAGTATTGAAATGAAGAAGACAACTGAGAGGGGAGGTGAATCAGTTGTATCAAATTTCTTTACTTCTAAACTTAATAAATTCCAACTTAATCTAGTCTATTATAAAGTGTAAACATTAAATGCAAATAACAAAAAGAAAACACCAAAGACACCAGATTTACGTGGAAAACCCAATGAGGGAAAAATCATGGTTAGGATTAGCTCACAATATAGTAATAATGCAATATCGGATACAAAGGATCACTGCAAAAGGGATCATTTCCCAAATGCAAAGGCTCACTACCTATAATAGGACTCACTATCCAGAAGGAGGCTCACTACCTACAAAAAAAGAAAAGATAAATAAAGATCCACCACAAGAGGCTCCACACATTCGTAACTTGATCAGAAGATTGTAGACACCATCATCTCACTGCTTTCAAGAATCTAACACATCAAAGTATTGTTGCCTTGATTCGCTCTTACTCACTCTACTTTTCACACTTGTTTGCACACTTCACTTCCTTGTTCTCTACTTCATACAATTTGCAATATCTTGACTTGCTTTTATACCATCTTCAACCCTAGAAGCATTCTCCAAGGTTGGCTATACATCCTTCAATTTACAAATTTAAATTAGGTTGTCTACTCAACATTCTTGTGGTGGATAAGAATGAGAGAGGACATATTACATATTTAATTAGAACCCAAACAACATCTTGGATCAATCACACACTTCCTTAATTTGATGCAAATCTTTATGTAACGTGAAGACGCCATGTCAGCCAAGCCTAATGAAAACACCAATGATCTTTGAAGTACACACATCTCTAGCAACATGATCACACGTGGATCACTCAACACACTTCACCAGACATGTTTACCATCTCTAAGAACCTTTACATTCATTCATAGCAGCTGCAACAATCTTCATGCATAAAATATTCTCCACCGGTCCAACCAAACCAACCAGAAACACACAGGAGATCTAGAGCAAGTCTTCTGGAGTGCCCAATCACAAGAAAAAAATTTTAAAACATAGAAACCAATAGTATGAATCATCTCCTAGATATAAAATATCTTAAACAAAACATCAGAAGACTGCGGAACCAAAACATTTCTCCTAGCCTACAAACAAATAGTTTTGTCAAACCATTTCACACATCGGTGAACACATCTTTCATTCTCCATCAATCGAGAAGCTAAAACTTAGGATATATTATCCATTGAAGCTCATGAACAATACCACATATCTGAAAAGGCATAAGATCAACATAGAACAAATGCATAGCATAATACCAGAGCACACTTAGAACACACACTCAATAATGCCTTCATTATTTCTTAATTTTCTCAAAAGAACTTGACAAAAACATAAATACTCCATCAAAAATATAGCTCCATGTACTCTAAGAAATTCTACAGCATCTCAAATTTACAAGTACCATTTGTAATCAACCTGAACTATGTTGACATCAATGATAACATTAATGACAACACCACCAAACACATCCATACTTGTAAAAATCTCCCCCTTTGTCATTGATGGCAACACATGATGTGAAAAACCATCAAAGACAACATACATAATCTCTTGCTTCTTCTTCTCTCTTCTCCTTACAAGACTCTCTCCCTTTTCAACATTTTCATATGATTTTCTATCCCCCTTTGGCATCAATGGAAAAGCAATTTTTTGCATGAAAAACTCTTGCCATATAGAGCTCTAATCACTCCCCCTTAGGAGTGTACCAACATCACATACTACAACAATGCATCTCTTTACTCCCCTTGAGGAGTAGACCACAATCATCAATCTAGATCAAAAGAATCTTTGAATGCACTGGACTGATGCACCTTTATGTGCACTTAGTTCAAGGAAGGAAAGGAAATAACCCCTAACTTCCCCCTGAGATACTCAAAAGTATCCTTCAGAAGGGCCTTAGTAAATATGTCAATAATTTGTTCCTTGGTAGGTACATATTTAATTCTAACTTCATTTTCTAACACCTTCCCCTCAATAATTGATACCTGATAGATATGTGCTTTGTCCTAGAATGCATCACCGGATTCTTTGAAATGTTTATAGCACTTGTATTTTCACAAAAGATAGAGATAGGCTCATCACACATCACACCTATTTCCTTCAAGGTTTGCTTCATCCAAAGTACCTGTGTACAGCAGGATGCTGCTGCAATATACTCAACTTCTACACTGGATAAAGAAACTGAATCTTGTTTCTTACTCAACCATGAAACTAATCTTCCTCCAAGGAAAAAATGCACTGCCACTTGTGCTCTTCTGATCATCTACACAACCAGACCAATCTGCATTAGTGTAGGCATTCAATGTGAAATCATTATCCTTTGGATACCATAGCCCATAATTTGGAGTTCTCTTAAGATATTTGAATATCCTCTTCAGAGTTGTAACATGTGCTTCCTTAGGTTCTGCTTGAAATATTGAAACTAAACATACTTCATGCATGATATCTGATCTAGTAGTAGTAAGATACTGCAATCCACCAATCATAGATCTGTACATGCTCTGATCAACTTTAGAAAATTTGTCATCCTTACTCAACGTACATCTAGTTACCATAGGGGTACTGGCAGGTTTGGAGTCATCCATTCCAAAATTCTTCAATAATTCCTTAACATACTTATATTTTGAAATGAATATCCCCTCATCAGCTTTATTTACTTGAATTCCAAGGAATAAATTCAACTCAACAATCATATAAATTTAAAACTCTTTTTGCATCTCTTCTGGAAATTTCTTACACATACCTTCATTTCCACCAAAGATAATGGCATCAACATATTTTTGAAATGCACAAGACAACTAAGAGGGGGGGGTGAATCAGTTGTATCAAAAGCTCTTACTTATAAACTTAAACTTTTCACATTAATATCAATTTGTTATTAAGTGTAATTATGGAATGTAAATAACATAAAGTAAACACCAGAGACACCAGATTTACATGGAAAACCCAATGAGGGAAAAACCACAATGAGGATTAACTCACAATATAGAAGTAATGAAATAGTGGATACAAAGGCTCACTGCCAGAGGGATCACTGCCCAGATACAAAGTCTCACTACCTAGATTAAGGGCTCACTTCCTTAGGAATCACTATCCAAAAAGGGAGGCCCACTACCTACAAAAAATACAAAGAGATAGATAAAAGATCCACCACTAGGAGTTACACACACTTCACAACTTGATTAGATAATTACCTTGATTCGCTCTTCCACACTCTACTTTTCACACTTTTTCGCACACTCTTCACTTGCTTGAATCAAATGATGGATAGATATCAAATTCGCTACAACTTTTCTTGCTTTTATACCATCATCAACCTTAGCAACATTCACTAAGGTCGACTATACAATTTGAAATTCAAATACAAACTAGGTCGGCTACTCAACATTCTCGTGGTGGATAAGAATGTGAGGAGACCAATTACATATTTCATTTGGGACCCAAACAACATTTTGGATCATGCACATGCTTTCTCAAATCGATGCAAAAGCTTAATGTAATGTGAAAACACCAGGTCGGCCAAACCTAATGAGAACACCAACAATATTTGAAGTAAATGCATCACCAGCAAGATAATCTCACATGGATTACTCAACATGCTTCATCAACCATTTAACCATCTCTAGGAACACCTCAAGTACATCCGCAACAACTTCAACAAACTTTATTCTCAGAGAGATCATCACCAGTCCAACTGGACCAACCAGTAAAGATATTGGAGCTCTGGAGCAAGTCTTTTGGAGTGCCAAACCACACGCAAATTTTTTAAAACATAGAGATCATCATAAATAGTTATTTCCCAAATTCACAAGATCTAAAACGACATATTAGAAGACTACAAAGCCAAAACATATCTTCTAGCCCACAAACAAATAACTTTGATAAACCAGTTCACACACCGATGAACACAACTTCTACTCTCCATCAACCCAGAAGCTAAAACTCGGGATATACAATCCATTGAAGCTTAAGAACACACTTACACATTCGCACAAGCATAAAATCAACATAGGAGAAATGCAGAGCACAATACTGGAGCACATTCAAAACAATCTTCAACACTTCTTTCTTTGTTTCTCATTTTTTCTCAAAAGAACTTGGAAAAACACAACTACCACTTCATAAACATAGCTTCATGTACTCTAATCACTTCAATACCATCTGCAACAACCTAAACTATGTTTACATCAATGAAAAAATTAATGATAACACCACCAACCACATCCATACTTGCAACAATCTCCCCCTTGTCATTGATGGCAACACATGATGTGAAAAAACATCAAAGATAGCATACATGCTTCTCAGAAGTGACAACCTGCACAAGCATAAAATTTTCACATGCTCTCTCTCATAGGCATACATTATTTTTAGAAGTGACAACCTGCACAAGCATAGAATTTTCACATGATGTCTCTCCCCCTTTGACATCAATGGAAAAGGAAATTCCTACCATATAGAGCTTTGTACACTCCCCCTTAGGAGTATACCTACATCACATACTACGCAAATGCACTTTACTACTCCCATTGAGGAGTAGACCTCAATCATCAATCCAAAACAAGGAGAAATGTGAATCCACTGGACTGATACACCTCCATGTGAACTTAGTTCAAAGAAGGAGGGTCATAAATCCCTAACTTCCCTCTGAGATACTCAAAAGTATCCTTCGAAAGGGATTTATTGAATATGTCTACAACTTTTTCCTTGGTAGGTACATTTTCAAGTCTAACTTCATTATGCAATACTTTCTCCCTCAAGAAGTGATACTTGATAGATATGTGTTTTGTTCTAGAATGCATCACTCGATTCTTTGAGATGTTTATAGTACTTGTATAGTCACAGAATATAGGGATAGGTTTATCACTTTCCACACCTATGTCCATCAAGGTTTGCTTCATCCATAGTACCTGTGTATAGTAGGATGTTGTTGCAATATACTATGTTTACTGTAGTGGATAAAGAAACAAAATCCTATTTCTTTCTCAACCATGAAACTAATCTTACTCCAAGAAAGAATGCACCACCAATTGTACTCATTTGGTCATCAACACAACCAGCCCAATTTGCATCAGTATAGGCATTTAGAGTGAAATCATCATCCTTAGGATACCATAACCCATAATTTGGAGTTCCTTTAAGATATTTGAATATCCTTTTCACAGATGTAACATGTGCTTCCTTTGATTCCGCTTGAGATCTTGCAACTAAACATACTACATGAATAATGCTACTAGTAGCAGTAAGATACAACAATCCACCAATCATGGATTTGTACATGCTCTGATCAACTTTAGCAGATTCAACTTCCTTACTCAACTTGCATCTAGTTACCATAGGGGTAAAAACCAATTTGGATTCATCCATCCCAAAAAATTTCAACAATTCCTTAACATACTTAGATTGTGAAATGAATATCCCTTTGTCAATTTGATTAACTTGAAGTCCAAGGAAGAAATTCAGTTCACCAATCATAGAAATTTCAAATTCTTTTTGCATCTCTTCAGAAAATTTCTTACACATACCTTCATTTCCACCAAAGATGATGTCATCAACATATACCATAATTATTAACATCTTGTCTTTCTCAACCTTGAAGTAAAGATTGATGTTTACATACCCTTTTATGAATCCATGCTTTGTCAGGTATCTATCCAATCTAGCATACCAAGCTCTGGGAGCTTGCTTCAATCCATATAATACCTTCTTTAACTTACAAACCATGTCTAGTTTGTCTGATAGTGAAAAACCTTTTGGTTGCTCCATATACACTTCTTCTTCCAGTTCTCCATTTAAAAATGCATATTTGACATCCATTTGATATACCTTGAAGTCTTTATGAGCTGAAAATGCCAAGAACATCTAAATAGCCTCCATTCTTGCTACAGGTGCAGAATTTTCATCAAAATTTATTCCTTCAACATGTGAGTATCCTTTGCATACCAATCTTTCTTTATTCCTTACTACTTCACCATCTTCATTCAATTTTTTTCCGAATACCCATTTTGAACCAATTACATTCTTGTTTACAGGTCTAGGGACTAGTTCCTGTTAGAACTAAAAAAATCTCACATTTTCACTAGTCTCCACCCACTCACCTTTCACATATCACAGAAAATTGCCCCACATTAATTTTGTGAGTAGTACAAATCGATGAGATTTGTGTGACCAAATCCATAGTCTAACCCATACATGTTGCTTCTTGCATACAAATACCTCCTTGGTCACAATTGAGAAAAATTACAAAGCAACTGATCCTTGTCATAAAAGGGGTTGGTCTCCTCGATTTCTATTTGTTTGGAATTTTCTTTGAGTTCCTTCTTTTCTCTTCATTTCCATTTTTCATCTCATCATCCAGCTCCATTGTCATTACATGCCTAGCCAAAATATAGCAGAGTTGCTTCTCATATCATGAACAATTGCTCCTTATTGAAGAGATCATGCATATGTCTTCCCAATCAATAAGTCACAAATCCCTCATTTGAGTGTTTTTTGCATGTCAAGAAGAGATACACCAAGTCACACTGATAAAAAACCCAATGAATGGCAGTTAAACATATTCGGGGAGATAAGATAGAATGTTTCACCAATTAAGCTTATCGGCAAGAACAAGTTGATCGGAGGAAAAACTCTAAATCACACCAAGCTTAAAATAATTGTTGATAGGGATGTTATCAGTAAGAGGTGTACACACTCTAATTGACAAGGCATGAAGATAATGTATCGGAGGGACATCCAAGATCAGAATGAGTCCAGCAAATCTTCCTGACTATGATGGTCACACCGATGAAGGAAATTTTGGGGAAAGTTTGGTAGATTCATCCAAATAGATAAAATGATGGAAGAAACATATCGGAGAGACATGTGCGATCAGATTGAAACCCTCAGGTCTCTTCGACTATGAAGGTTACGCAGATGAAAATGATTTTCAGGGAGAGTCTCGCCAACTTTTCCCAGTAAATGAAGTGGTAAACAAAATACATCGGGGAGACTAAACAAATCGAAAGGGAATTATATTTTCTTCGAAATGGTTCATGTCAGCCCGATGGTGAATGGAATGGATTTTACTCATCGGGGAGACACTAGGTGATGGCCTAAGGGACTTCTAGCAATCCAGACCGTTTTTACATCGGGGAAACTTTACAATTTTCCCCCCGAAGAAATATAAGTTGAAGAACAAGAGATAGGGCCATTTCACAACATCAATGAAAGTATTGAATGATCTTACCAATATGATAAAATAACTAAAAGGACATTTCCAATCGAAGAGACATTTGGTTATGTCTCGGTGATCGATCATGAAGAACACAAATCAGCCTAAGGTTAGGAGAGTTTGACCGATGTAATATTTTTGTGTCACTCTGAAATTTTGAATTTTGAGAAGACCGTTGCATTCAATTCCAGTGGAAGACATTAATGGCTACATGAATGAACTCCATATGAATATTCATGACCAACATAGATTAAACAAAAGTAATTTTTAGACATTGTAGCAAGCAAGGACGGGAGGTCGAGTAAAATTGGAAGAGTACGGTGTGACCAACAATTCATAAGTAAGCCCATGAACTCCTTTGTAATTGATAAATTATAAGTCAATTTTGTTCCTTGGAGAATTGAAAATGGAGGGTATGAGTTCTACGAAATCCAAAAGTAGGAAGCAACAGAGTTAGGGTGGTCAAAACAAGAGCAAAAAACAATGAACTGAAATCGAGGAGGAACCAAAAACAAAAGAGAGAAAGTTCAACCAAGACCTTATCGATCAATTACCTTATTCAGGGCCGAAGGCCAGGAGATCTGCACAACTAAGGGTTGATGTGGAAAAATTCAAAGACAAATATAGACATATAGGAGACACATGGACCTATGTTAGAGGATATGAGTTATTTATGTTCCACTACCATCAGAGAAATAGGTTCAAACCAGTGTGCAATCCCTAGAACTTTGATTTGGGAAAACTTGTCATCCTAAATGTATTTGTAAATGTGGAACTTGTGAAACTCCTAGCTAAACATTAAAAACCCAACCTAAAGGCTATCTACAATTTGCAATGAAAGTCATTCATATGTGTCCAAGACTACAATTTCAAAAAAATTAACCTAAGTGGCACATTTGATGAGCCAATTGTACATGAGGATTTGGAAAGGGAATACTGGAGGATGGACACAACCTACAAAGGGTGGTGATTTCCATTGCATAGACATAGAAAGGATGGAAACCTTTCCCCACTTGAAGATAATGATGTGCCTCATTTTCATGTCGATTTATTTGAGCCCTACTTGAACCAATCATATCTCTCAATGTGTCAAGTATTGGGGACTCTAGCCTCTAAATTTATGTCAATAGGACCAATGGTGGTTGCAATAGATGTTCAATGTCATAATGCCAGACCATTTGATTATGCCTCTTACATTGCCAAAGAGATTCACTTGGGGTTGATGGCAATCAAAAATGGATCTCCTATAGTGCACTTCAAACACTATTATATTCTCATGCATATTATACTTTATTATGGTTAGGAGATAGGGATGTGGCCGGAAGAATTGAAAATTGCACAATTTGATAAGGAAGGTTGGCCACTACCATTACAATTGTGGACTACTATTTGGGATGGAAAATTTGTAAATTCTAACTATGTTCTTTTTGAGGAATATTTTGTTAATATATTGTATAGATATTTTACTCACCCCTATGATTACTCCTTGACCGATGAGATCAAAATATTTCTAAGGCCTAAATATTTCCCATAACTATTGGTCATAATTGGGGCAACTAGTACTATTATGTTGATGCTACTATGATTAGAGTATAAGGTTTTGAGGATCCATCGTTTCTTCTACCAAAGACTATGCCAAACAAAATTGTGTACTTGGAAATTGTTAGGCAAATGGATTATTTGAGTGTTATATATCTAAGTGCTTATGAGAAACAATCATTCATGCCAAGAAAACTACGCTTTGGGGATTTTACTATGTTCTTGAGATAAGGATATGATCTAATTATAAATAAATTATCACATTTCAATTTGAAAAGTGCTCTACCAAGAAAGGGATTTGACCCTGAAGGATACATTGATGCTACCAGAAAGAAAGTGAATTTGGGTGGGTATGTCCATATACCCTACTCAAAGGATGATATAATCAGAAATTTTGAAGAAAGGGAAGTTGAATTGGCTATTGATGAATATAATAGGAAGGTGGAGCAACAAATGAAATAAATATAAGAGGAAAAACTGCTATCTTTTGGAAGTGAAGAATCTACTTGTGAAAAAGAACATCAAGGTAAAATTGACAAGATCTCTAAGTCAAAAATTGAAGAGTATCAACCTCCTAGTAGGGAACAAGAAGTTGATGAGGTTTATGATACAGATACAAGGTAGCTAGCCTATAAATCCTTTGTTTCTGATAATGAATTTATAAAACCGCCTGAATTCAAATCATTCTTGTACAAATGAAAAGGAAAATCAATAAGAGGGTCATTCTCAGGTATTACACCCAGCAATGAGGCCCAATTGTTGAGCACCTTGAAGTTGGATGTGGAAAATAAGATGGAGAGTATGATCCCAGAAAGAGGAAGGGAATTGTTGAAGGATTCTGATGTAATGATCTTCCCTGGTTTAGATTTGAACTCAATTCTTGTGTTTGATAGTTTTTTGCATGACAATGGTGCTACTCACCAACTTAGTCCTGAAGGGGTCACATAAGTATATATATGATCAAAATATAATCCTAATGAAAATTATTTTATGATTTGGGCATTATATCCACCACACAGGAAGTTTGTAATCATTGGCACTGAGAAGGCATTTGGCCATGTTATGACACAGAAGGTAGGAGAAACTGACCCTATAGCTACTGCTGACATCGGTATTAATGTAGCAAAATTAAATAAAGCACAAATCTAAATGTTGATCAAGGAAAGAGATATGTACAAAATGAACAATGAGAAGGTGATCAAATAAAGTGATTTCCTAAAGGACATGGTTAAAGATGCACTCAAGGGATCTACCAAATTATTAACTCAAGGAGAATGCTCTCAACCAAAGGACAAGAATGAAGAATCAAATGTACATGCTCTAGTAAGTAAAACCAAACTTGATGTACTCTCTGCAATATTCCAGAAAAGGCACAACAACTTAATGGTCTAGATGAACAAGTTGTGGGGGAATCATTCCAAGAGTTATGTTGCAACTCAAGAGCATAAAAGGGTGAGTAATCGAATTCAGGAGAAGATCTAGGAAGCACAGAAGAAAAATCCCTCTGACAGTGGAGCTATCATAGTTACTAAAGATATTCTGAGGAAACACTGCAAGTACTATAATGAGCTTCAAGCAGATACGAAGGAACTCATTGATGTTGCAAAAGAGGGAGTGTCTACATTATTCAAGGATGGTGGAGAGTTGAAAGATAGGATTGAATGGATAGAAGAGTATAGATCAGTGTTGCAAGAGCCTTAGAAGTAGCCCAGAACAAGGAATCGACATTAGATGAGACATGTGAACACCTGGAGAAAATTGTGATCATGGAGATATCTGTAAGGAATGTTGTAGAAGATGCTGACACTCAAGAGAGATGGGATTACTTGAATCATATGATAGAAGTTCATTTATGGATCGCTAGAGCTTAATCTCTTATGTTTAATTGTTGTTAATTTTAAAAGACTCTTGTGAAGAGCCACATCCCCTTCAATATATTGATATATATGTTGAACTTATGATGATTGGAAGGATCATCACAACATTTTAATTTAGAGTAGGAATAGTAAGAAGATAGATTGCAAAATCTTGCTTATCCATTTCACTTCAAAACTCTTGTCATAATTCATATTATTCAAAGATAAATACAATGGAGAAGAAATTTTAATCTGGTGGCTAAAATATGGTGTTTATTATTTGTTGAGCTGAACAATTATTTGGTTGTCTCCATAGTGTTATTTCTCTGTTATTTGAATTGTGTATCCAAGTTGATATTTCAGTTTCATTAGGACACACTTGTTATTTTTGTGTAATCAATTTAATTGGTTTCTATTAAAGAATTAAAATCCTTTTGATTGATTATAGTAACTTGGAGGTAGAATTTGGATCAGTAAGAAGAGTTAGGTAATTGATAAAATTGTCAAGTTGTCTCCACATTGATGTTTGTCTTGTTATTCAAATTGAGGATATACTTCATTTATAAATACACATTATTTGTTATTGTGTGATTCTTTTAATTGGTTCCTTTAAAGAGGGATTAAAATCCTTTTAATAAATCACAGTAACTTGATAGATCAATTGGATCAATAAGTAGAGTTTGTCAATCACATTCTTGCATTTTTATACAAGGTGTAAATAAACATAGGTGCCAAACAATTAGAATTGTAGCCAGTAAATAAGTCAAATATCATTCACCTCTTGAATCCATAAGCCCAATAGAAGTAGGCACTGGTCTTACCCATTTCATTCTAGAATTCCATAAAATCTTATTCAAACATTCGCATTTCAAATTCAATAATAGGAGTAGGAGTAATTAACAAAGCTTTCATATATCCCACACTATTTTCCACTGTGGATAGACCCATAAATTCAACCAAATCATACATTCCTCTAAACTGCCATTATAAAGGTCCACCCACCTAGGTCTAGCAGAGCCTGAAGTGCAGGGAGTCATCAGCCATATAGGTTAACTTCGTTCATTAGTTCAAAAATGTTGCAAATTTGATCGTAGAGCCTGGCATCCTCTTAGGATTTGTAACCTGCATTTTTGAGACCTAAAAATTCCCATATCTCATTCTTCTCTATCTGTTGTAGTTCTTCTTTCATTACTTTCATCCAGCTTTCATCATTACATGCTTCATTCACATTTTTAGGTTCAATCTCAGAAAGTAAACACAATTTTACCTCAACCACTTTGCTTCTTGTCTTCACTACTTCACTTTTGTCTCCAATTATCTATTCCTCTAGATGATTTCTTTGAACATATTTAGGATTCTTGGGTGTAGGTTCCAGAATCTCTTCCTCTTCATCATTTTTTTATTTTTCTTCCTTTTCTTCTTCTTGTATTTGCAGGCAGATAGGATCATCAGCTTCAACTTCATTTATTTCCACTGGTCTATACATAGTTTCATCAACCTTCACATTAGTACTTTCAATTATTTTTCTCAACCTCTTATTAAAACATTTGTAAGCCTTGATGTTATTTGAATATCCAAGGAAAATTCCTTCATCACATCTAGCATCAAACTTTCCAATATTTTCTTCATCTCTTTTAATGTAACATCTACTACCAAATACCTTAATGTATTTCATAGTAGGAGTCTTACCAGTCCACAACTCATAAGGAGTCTAGTGTTGTTACCTCTGATTTAAACTTTGTTAAGAATGTAAATAGCAGTATGAATTGCTTCTCTCCAATACACATCAGGAACATTTGATTATTTCATCATAGTTCTGGCAACCTCTTGAATAGTTCAGTTCTTTCTTTCCACAACACCATTTTGCTGAGGGGTTCTAGGAGTAGAATAATGTTTTTTTATGTCATGCTCTTAACAAAATGCATTGAACTCACCAGAGGTAAATTCTCCACCTCTATCAGATCTTAAGCATTTAATCCTCAGATTTTCCTCATTTTCTACTCTTTCCTTAAACACCTTGAATCTATCAAGATCCTGAGCCTTTTCTCTAAGGAATGTAACACATGCCATCCTAGAATAATCATCAATCAAGAGCATAAAGTACCTATCACCACTTAGGTTTCATATTCTTGTAGGATCGCAGAGGTCTGTATGGATTAATTCTAGCATTCCAATAAAAGATTGATCTTTTCCTTTAAAACTAGTTCTTGTCTACTTTCCCATCTGACAACTTTTATGGATTTAATTTGAAGGCTTTGTGATTCTAGGTAGATCTCTCACAACTTCCATAGAACTGATCCTAACCAAATTATCAAAATTCATATGTCCCATCCTTCGGTGCTAGAGCCAACTTTCACTAATCTAAGAAAAAAAAACACTGAACATTACCACCTTTAAGTTGATATATGTTTCCATGAGTTATTTTTCTAGCTACTACCAGAGTTCCAGATCCTTTCTTGATCTCACAAGTATTATCCTGAAACACAGGCTTAAAACCTTTGTTGCACATTTGTCCAACGCTTAAGAGATTATGCCTTAAACCTTTTACATAATAAACATCATCAATATTATGCTTTCCATCAAAGCTAATTGTTCCTGTACCAACAATCTTAGCACCAGAATCATCTCCAAACATGACTATACCTCCATCATACTTCTCAAGTTTAGTAAACTTACTCTTATCTCCAGTCATATGATTTGAACATCCTCTATCAATTACCCAAAAGTCTTCATCATGCCTAGCATGAAGAGCAGTCACCGGAGTACCTTTTGGTTCATCCATCTTTCTTTCTGAACCGATTTCCTTTGCACATTTCTTTACCAAGACTAGAAACATTTATTTATCTTCCTCAAGGTCAGATTCATCATCAGAAATTATTGCATCTTTCTTGACATAGTACAACTTATTGAACTTCTTATCCTTCTTGTCTTTTTTGTTATTGTTATTACCATCCTTGTTCTTCTTTTTTGTAGCTCTATTAGGACATCTTGATGCATAATGACCAATGTTTCGACAATTTAAACACTTAAAGGTCAACTTAAATTTGTATTTACTAGTACCTTTCTTCAGTCTCCTTGTGAAATTTGCTTCCAGATCTTCTATATCATCATCATCTGGATCATCTTCTATCTTCATTTCTTTAAAGGTTGTTTCAGTCTTCTCCTTATCTCTTGCAAATTTTCTCATCTCGAATGTAGTCAAGACTCCAAAAAGATGCTCCTTAGTAAATTTCTTTGGATCATACTATTCTTCAAGAGTAGATACTTTGTCACTGTAATTGTATAGTAAGGTCATCAAGATCTTTTCAATTATATCTTCATCCTTCATGGTACCACCTTGATTCTTGATTTTAGTTGCTATAGTTTCAACTCTTTGATAATAGCTTGCAATTTATTCTCCTTTTATTCTCAAGCTCTCAAATTTTTGCATAGCAGTTAATTTCCTTGACAATTTTACTCTCTCATTCCCTTCATAAATGTCTCTCAATTTTTTCCATACTTCATTAGTTGTATCCAGAGAGATGACTTTCATTTTTTCATTTTTAGATAAAGCACTAAAGAGGGCATACCTTGCTCTTTCATTCTCTTCAAAATCTGCAACCTCATCAACAGAGGAAGGACCGATTGTTGGTATCACATACTTTGTCTCCACAAATTTCTAGGTACAAAAACTAAGTGAAATCAAATAACTCCTCATATGTTCTTTCCAATCACTGTAATCAGCTCCATCAAAAATAGGAAGTTGCAACTTGTGTGTCATATGATCTCCCTCAAGTGGTTAATCTTTTCACCAAGGAACCAGAGTTCTGATACCAATTGTTGAAATACACAAGACAACTGAGATGGGGGGTGAATTAGTTTTATCAAAAACTCTTACATATAAACTTAAACTTTTCACCTTAATATCAATTTGTTATTAAGTGTAATCATGGAATGCAAATAACAGAAAGTAAACACCAGATACACCGGATTTATGTGGAAAACCCAATGAGGGAAAAACCACGATGAGAATTAACTCACAATATAGAAGTAATGCAATAGTGGATACAAAGGATCACTACCAGAGGGCTCACTGCCCAGATACAAAGGCTCACTACCCAGATTAAGGGCTCACTACCTAAGGACTCACTGTCCAAAAAAGAGGCTCACTACCTACAAAAAATACAAAGAGATAGATAAAAGATCCACCACTAGGAGTTACACACACTTCACAACTTGATTAGAGAATTGCCCCTATTCACTCTTCCACACTCTTATTTTCACACTTGTTTGCACACTCTACACTTGCTTGAATCGAATGATGGATGGATATCAAATTCTCTACAACTTGTCTTGCCTTTATACCATCATCAAGCTTAGAAATATTCACCAAGGTCGGCTATACAATTTGAAATTCAAATACAAACTAGGTCAGCTACTCAACATTCTCGTGGTGGATAAGAATGTGAGGGGACCAATTACATATTTAATTTGGGACCCAAATAAAATTTTGGATCATGTACACAATTTCTCAAATCGATGTAAAAGCTTAATGTAACATGTAAAGACCAGGTCGACAAAACCTAATGAAAACACCAACAATATTTGAAGTACACGCATCACCAGCAAGATAATCTCACATGGATTACTCAACACACTTCATCATCCATTTCACCATCTCAAGGAACACCTCAGGTACATCCGCAACAACTTCAACAAACTTTATTCTCAAAGAGCTCATCACCAGTCCAACTGGACCAACTAGTAAAGATACCAAAGCTCTGGAGCAGGTCTTCCGGAGTGCCAAACCACATGCAAATTTATCAAAACACAAAGATCATCAGAAATAGTTATTTCCCAAAACCGCAAGATCTGAAACCACATATTAGAAGATTGCAGAGTCAAAACATTTCTCCCAACCCATAAACAAATAACTTTGACAAACCAATTCACACACCGGTGAACACAACTTCTACTCTCCATCAACCCAGAAGCTAAAACTTAGGATATACGATCAATTGAAGCTTAATAACACACTTACACATATTCACAAGCATACCATCAACATAGGAGAAATGCATAGCACAATACCAGAGCATGCTCAGAACACTCTTCAACACTGCTTTCTTTGTTTCTCAAATTTTCTCAAAAGAACTTGGAAAAACATAACTACCACTTCATAAACATAGCTCCATGTACTCTAAGCACTTCAATACCATTTGCAACAACCTAAACTATGTTTACATCAATAAAAACATTAATGATAGCACCACCAACCACATCCATACTTGCAACACATATACCACAACTATCAACATTTTTTTTCTCTCAAATTTGAAGTAAAGATTGTTGTCTATAGATCCCTTGTTGAATCTTTGTTGTGTCAAGTATCTATCCAACCTTGCATACCAAGCTTTTGGAGCTTGTTTAAGTCCATATAGTTCCTTTTTCAACTTGCAGACCATGTTTGGTTTGTCTAACAGCTTAAATCCTTCGAGTTGCTCCATATACACTTCTTCCAATTCTCCATTCAAAAATGTAGACTTGAAATCCATCTGGTACACTTTGAAGTCTTTATGAGCTGAAAATGCCAAGAAAATCCGAATGGCCTCCATTCTTTCTATACGTGCAAATGTGTCTTCAAAATCTATTCCTTCAACCTATGAATATCCTTTGCATAAAAGTTTTTCTTTATTCCTTACTACTTCACCATCTTCATCCAGCTTATTCCTGAATACCCATTTTAAATGAATTACATTCTTGTTTATAGGTCTAGAGACTAGTTCCCATGTCTCATTCTTCTCTATCTACTATAATTCCTCCTTCATTTCTCTAATCCAACTCTCATCATTACATTCTTCACTCACAATCTTAGGTTCTATCTTAGAAATTAAACACAAGTTTACATCAACCACTTTGCTTCTTGTCTTTACACCTTCACTTATGTCTCCAATTATCTGCTCCTCTGAATGATTTCTATGTACACATTTAGGAGTCTCAGGTGTAGGTTCTAGAATCTCCTCTTCATCACTTTGTTCTTTCTCTTCCTTTTCTTCTTCTTGCACATTCTCATAGATAGGATCATCTGGTTCAACTTTAGTTATCTCAACTGGTCTATGCATAGCTTCATCAACCTTTACATTAGAACTTTCAACTATTTTCCTCAATATTGTATTAAAGCATTTATATTCCTTGTTGTTATCTGAATATCCAAGAAGGATTCCTTCATCACATCTAGCATCAAATTTTCCAAGATTCTCATCATCTCTTTTCATGTAACATTTGCTTCCAAACACTTTAAAGTATTTAAGAGTAGGAGTCTTACCAGTCCATAACTCATAAGGAGTCTTAGTGTTGCTACCTCTGATCTAAACTCTATTAAGAATATAGAAAATAGTGTGGATATCTTCTCTCTAGTACACATCAAGAACATTTTCTTCTTTCATCATAGTTCTGATAGCCTCTTGAATAGACTGGTTCTTCCTTTCCACAACTTTATTTTGCTAAGGGGTTCTAGGGGTAGAATAATTTCTCTTTATGCCATGTTCTTCACAAAATGTATTAAACTCACCAAAAGTGAATTCTCCACCTCTATCAGACCTTAAGCATTTTATTCTCATATTTACCTCATTCTCTACTCTTTCCTTGAATACCTTGAATCTATCAAGAGCCTAAGCTTTCTCTCTAAGAAAGGTAGCCCATGTCATCCTAGAGTAATCATCAATCAAGATCATAAATTACCTATCCCCATTAAGGCTTTTGGTTCTCTTACGACCACAGAGGTCTGTATGAACTAGTTCTAGCATTCTGGTAGATGATTATTCTTTTCCTTTAAAACTGCTTCTTGTTTGTGTTCTCAACTGACAACTTTTGTACATTGAATTTGAAGGATTTTTTATTCTAGGAAGATCTCTAACAACATCCTTAGAACTGATCCTAATCAAATTTTCAAAATTTACATGTCCCATCCTTCGGTGTCATAGCCAACTTTCATTAATCTGTGAAACAAAACACTGACCATCACCACTCTTAAGCTGATAGATGTTTCCATGAGTTTTTCTTCCTGTTGCTACCATAGTTCTAGATCCTTTTCTAATCTCACAGGTGTTATCTTGAAACACAAGCTTAAATCCTTTATTACACATTTGTCCAACACTTGAAATATTATTCCTTAAACCCTTTACATAATAGACATCGGCAGTACTATGTTTTCCATCAAAACTAATTGTTCCTTTACCAACAATATTAGCACCACAGTCATCTCCGAACATAACTATTCCTCCATCATAATTTTCAAGTTGAGTGAACTTACTCTTATCTCCAGTCATGTGATTCAAACACCCACTGTCAATTACCCAAAAATCTTCATCCTGTCTAGCATTGAAAGCAGTTACCAAGTACCTTCCATCTCATCCTTTATTCTCTACAGACCAGATTCCTTTGTACTTCTTCCATGGTTAGCAGCTTCAACTTTACTTTCTAGGGCTAGAAATAAACATTCATCTCTATATTCCTCAAAATCAAGCTCATCATTATAAATTCTTGTATCTTCTTTGACATAATACAATTTCTTGAACTTCCTATCCTTCTTGTCTTTGTAACTATTATTATCATTTTTGTTCTTCTTGTGTGTAGCTCTATTAGGACATCTTGAGGCATAATGACCAATATTTCCTCAACTAAAACACTTAAAGGGAAACATGCCTTTGTGTTTACCAGTAACTTTCTTCAATTTCCTTGTGAAGTTTGCTTCCAACTCTTCTAAACTATCATCATCTGATTCATCTCCTATCTTCATTGCTTTAAAGGTTGTTTCAATTTTCTCCTTATTTCTTGTAAATTTTCTCATCTCGAATGCAATCAAGATACCAAACAGGTGCTCCTTAGTAAATAACTTTGAATCATATGATTTTTCAATAGCAGAGACTTTGTCATTGTAATTCTCTGGTAGGGTCATGAAGATCTTCTCAATTATATCTTCATCTAACATGGTACCACCTTGATTCTTGATCTCATTTGCTACATGTTCAACTCTCTGATAATATCTTGTAATATCTTCACCCTCTTTCATTCTCAAGTTCTCAAATTTTTGCTTAGCTATTAGCTTCCTTGACAATTTTACTCTATCATTTCCTTCATAAATGTCTTTCAATTTTTCCCATACTTAATGAGCAGTGCCTAAAGAAATAACTTTTATCCTTTTAGTACTAGATAGAGCATTGAAGATAGCATACCTTTCCTTTTCATTCTCCTCATAAGCTGTAACCTCATCTATAGATGAAGGACCAGTAGATGGTGCAACAAACTTTGTCTTTGTAGCTTTCCAAGTCTTGAAACCAAGAGAAACTAGATAACCTCTAATCTATTTTTCCAGTCACTGTAATCAGCTCCATCGAAAATTGGAATTTGCAACTCGTGCGCCATCTGATCTACCTCAAGCAGTTAAGCTTTTCACCGAGGAACCAAATATCTGGTACCAATTCTTGAAATGCACAAGAAATTTGAGAGGGGGGTGAATCAGTTGTATCAAATTTATTTACTTCTAACCTTAATCAATTCCACTTTAATCCAGTTTATTATAAAGTGTAAACATTAAATGCAAATAATAGAAAGCAAACACCAAAGACACCAAATTTACATGGAAAACCCAATGAGGGAAAAACCACGGTGAGGATTAGCTCACAATATAGTAATAATGCAATACCAGATACAAACACTCACTGCCTACAATAGGACTCACTATCCAGAAGGAGGCTCACTGCCTAAAGAAAAAAATATATAAATATAAATAAATAAAGATCCACCACAAGAGGTTCCACGCATTCGCAGCTTGATCATAAGATTGTAGACACCATCAGCTCACTGCTTTCAGGAATCTAACACATCAAAGTACTGCTACCTTGATTCACTCTTACACACTCTATTTTTCACACTTGTTTGCACACTTCACTTCCTTGTTCTCCGCTTCATACAATTCACAAGATCTTGAATTGCCTTTATACCATCTTCAACCCTAGAAGCATTCTCCAAGGTTGGTTATACATCCTTCAATTTACAAATTCAAATTAGGTTAGCTACTCAACATTCCTGCAATGGATAAGAATGAGAGAGGACCAACTGCATATTTAATTAGGACTAAAATAACACCTTGGATCAATCACATGCTTCCTTAATTCGATGCAAATATTTATGTAATGTGTAGACACTAGGTCAGCCAGACCTAATGAAAACACCAATGATATTTGAATTAAAAGCATCTCTAGCAAGATGATCACATGTGGATCACTCAACACGCTTTCAATTTCATCCATATCAATTGCAACAATTTGCATGCATAAAATATTCTTCACCAGTCCAACCGGACCAACCAACAACACACAGGAGCTCTGAAGCAAGTCTTTTGGAGTGCCCAATCACAGAAACCAACAGTATGGATCATCTCCTAGATCTGCAACATTTGAAACAAAACATCAGAAGACTGCGGAGCCAAAACATTTATCCCAGCCTACAAATAAATAGTTCTATCAAACCAAATCACACACCGGTGAACACATCTTTCATTCTCCATCGATTCGAAATCTAAAACTTAGGATATATTATCCAACTCATGAAAAATACCACAAATCCACACAGAAATAGGATCAACATAGAAGAAATGCAAAGCACAATACCGAAGCACACCTAGAACACACACTCAATATTGCCTTCATTATTTCTTAATTTTCTCAAAAGAACTTGGAAAAAACACAACTACTCCATCAAAAATATAGCTCCATGTACTCTAAAAACTTCTACGGTATCTCAACTATACAAGTACCATCTGCAATCAACCTGAACTATGTTGACATCAATGACAACATTAATGAAAACACCACCAAACACATCCATACTTGCAACATGAAGCACCTCAGGAAGAAGCTCAAGAAGAGAGGGATGTTGATGATTTGAGGATGGAAAGGTTGTTGAAGGTAGTTAAGGGTGAAGGAACCAAGGTGAAGGTAGAACTTATAGTATATTCAGTTAGGTTGAATGTTGAATAACTCCTTGATTGCATAGGCCAGTTGGACAAATACTTTGAATTGGAGGAGGTACCTAAAGAGCAGCAAGTAAATGTGGCCAAGACCAAGTTGAAAGGTCATGTATCCCTATGGGGTGATTATGTTCAGGAAGAAAGGAAAAAGAAAGGAAAATCCAAGATTACTTCTTGGGATAGGATGGTTTCCAAGTTGAAGGGAAAATACTTGGCAGGTGACTACATGACTCAGTTGTATAGGAAGTTGTTGAACTTGAAACAAAAGGAGATGGGAGTGAAAGAGTACATTGAATATTTTTATAAGTTGATTATTACATCAAGACACATGGAGGATGATACTGACAAGGTTTCAAGATACCTTAATGGGTTGAAGTATATCTTACAAGATGAGTTGAGCCTCACAAGCCCAAGGACACTTGAAGAGTGTGATCAAATACCCTTAAAGGCTGAGGAGAAGTTGAATAGGAAGCAAGAAAATCATAACAGAAGTAGAGGTTCATATTTAAATAGAGGACAATCACAAAGAGATCAAGGTGAGTCAAGAATATCACAAGAACAAGCACCAAGTTCAAGAGGGGATTTTAGACGAAGAAGGCCTAACTTTAGGGGCATATTTGGACAAAGAGGAGGATTCAATGGCTTCATAGGAAAATGCTACAAGTGAAACAAGTTTTCAAGTCATCAAGCTTGGGAGCACGTCCAGAAGATAAATTAACTACCACCTTTAGGAATGAAAGGACTCAAGTTGCTCAAGGAGATGAAGAAAGTGTTAACTCCTCACCACAAACAGAAGAACTAGAGATAGGAGAATCATTTTTGATGAGAAGGACATTGATCAAGGTTCCAATGGAGAAGGAGCAACCACAAAGGAAGTCATTATTCAAGACTATTTGTAAGTTTCAAGGCAAGAGTTGAAAATTTGTTATAGATTCTAGTAGTACATATAATTTAGTTGTTATTGAGATGGTAGAGAAACTAAATTTGAAGAGATTACCTCTTCCCACACCATATAAAGTCTCATGGTTGAATAAGGGGCAGCAAGTACTAGTCAATGAACAATGTTGGGTAGAGTTTCAAATAGGAAGGTATGAATACAAGGTGTTATATGATATCATACCTATGGATGTATGACATGTTATGTTTGGTAGGCCTTGGAAATATGATAGGAAAACAATGTATGATGGTAGGAAGAATGTCTATGTTTTGGAGAAGGATGGAGTTACCTATACCTTAGCACCTTTGAAGGAGGAAGATAAAGACAAAAATATTGGATCAAGTGTGATGATAGTGAGTGGAAAATAGTTTCTAAAGATAATATAAGAGGGAGAGATAGGTTGTGCAGTGATTATCAAACCTAGGATTGTCATAACAGCAACAAGAATTGATGAGTTACCTTAGGAAATTCAAGACATGTTGAAGGGTTATGTAGATAGAGTTGTTGATGAACTTCCTAATACCAAAGAATCCTATGAGATGACACCCCAATAAAATGAAGATATTAGAAAATAATTACAATAATTACTTGACAAACAGTTAACATGGTAGAAAGTTGAACTATCACAATAGTTATTGATATTAGATTCACAATACCAGAAAACACAATCAAAAATGGGTGCTACAAATTTTAATTTAGCATCATATAAGAGGAATAATCAAGAACTTGTTGGAATGAAACATAATAAATAGTTAAAAAAATGGAAACAAAACTTGTTCATAAATTTGTAGATGGCAATACTTTTGATACTACAAGTAACAAGGTTGGTATGAAAGGAATTGATGAGTGTGAGCTAGAGAAAATGACCACAGGGAGAGTTTCATCCAAGATGTGTAAAATATTGTTAAATACAAGAAAATTAAATGTAATATATCTAAAGAAAAAGGTGATGTCAACAAAAGTGCTACAAACAAACTTGTTTGGAAGGCTTAAGATGATAGGAATTTGGGTGCTAAAAGAAATAGGGTTGATATGAAGGATAATACAGAGCTGAATGAATCCATTTCAATGCAATATCTAGGTAAAGAGAAAGAAAGAGATATGCTCCAGAAATACCTTGAATGTAAAGAAGTTGATCTAGGAAAATTAAAGAAGAGAAGTGAGATACTTATTGCAAAGGAAAGTTTTCTCCCTGATTCCATCAAAGTGCAGGAAGAGAAGTATAAGAAACTTGTTGATGAGAATGAGAAAAATAAATTATCATTGCAAGAGGCATACATTAAATTGGAAGATACATATTCAGTATTGACTGACTAAGATAGTAGTATAGGTGAATTGAAAAATAATTTACAAAACTATGATTTGCTTTCCCAATAATTATCATAAGCTAAAACCAAACTCCAATGTCTGGAGAGTTTGTTTGATGAAGCTAGGTCATGTCTTCAAGACAAGGAAAACAAGAAATCTGAGTTTGAGATTTCAGTTGCACAATTTAGTGCTAAAGTCTTAGTTTTTGAAGCAATATTGCAAGAGAAATTCAGAGATGCATATGATGCATCAAGGTCTAAGGAGGATAAAATTTTGGAAATGGATTCTAAGTTGAATAGCATCTTGAATAAAAGTGAAGAGAAGCAAGTTGAACAGCTTAAATTTTAGTTGAGTAATGACAGAAAGGCTTCTTTTGATAGGAAGGTTGAGATTGAGGGTATTTACAAGGAATTAGGGAGATCTAAGGTAAAAATGAGACATCCATTAGACTATTTGAAATAATTTTAGGATAGGTTAGAGGATTTGAAGCAGGACTCCACATATCAGATTACCAAATTACAAGGGTCCAAGATAGATGCAAGAGCATCACTTTTCTTTTCCTTGGGAGTATGATGCAGGAGAATAACTTTCATGATGTTTTTATGCCTCATTCCAATGATAGGAGTCTTAGTTGAGTTGGTTCAGGTCTTAGTAGGTCCACTTGGATCATAATCCAATGGTTTAGATAGTTTGAATAGGCTAGAAATTCAAATATTGGTTTTCCCACCAAAAGTGAAAATTTGAATTTCTAAGGGGTTTTGGCTTGTTGCAAGGTTTGGGTTATTCCTAAACTCTTTTTTTTGGTTTTTTGAATCTAATAAGTTATTTAAGGACCAAGGAATATTGTGTAGGGTCTATTTGTTTGTTTTGTTTCTTAGTCATTGTTGAAAAATTGCAAAAAAAGGGCATAATTATCAAATTTAGTGATATAATCCTTAGGGTTTTTTATGGAAAAAGACATATGCTCAACTTATAAAAAAAATTAGATTTATTTTCATGTTGAATCAATGAAATACATGCTCCAAGAATTGTTGGGAGTAATATTTGATGAGATACCCTATTATTTTGCAAGTTTATGACAGTTTTTCTATGAAAATAGTTAAAGAATTGATTGGTATGGGTTTGTACAGCATGATGTCAGGTCTAAACATGCATGGGAAGATGGAGTTTTTTTTTAGAACCTGATTTTTTTGGTTTTGTGTGGTTTCATTATGTTTTGAGCAAGATATTGTGAAAACACTGTTAGTTGTACTGTCTCGGGCCTAGGGTTTTCAGTGAGTTTGCAAAACTCATAAATCTCCAATTTCAGCTAGTGAAAATTCATGAAATTTAAAAAATGTCTTTTGTAGGTCCTTGTGCACAATTCCACCAAAGGGTGAATGATAACTCATTATTTTTTATGATTTATAGAAGATAGTGTGTTTTACTAGCATTTGGAATGTCATAAACCCTAGTTTGTTTGAGGGTTTATTGGGAATTACATTGTTTGGAGTTAACCACTACCAAGTATGGGTTGAATGAATCTTGTAGAGTGTGATTGAGTGTTTAAGAGCTTAATATTGCAGAAAAAGAGTGAGTTTTGTTTCTTTTTGTAGGTTGAGTCTAGGATATTAGGCTTGTAGGCAACTTTGTAGGGTATAAATTGTTGCCACCATTGAAAGATCAAAGAATATTGTGCATACTATTGTGAAAACCACATTTTCCTTGTTCTTCAAAGTCCATTGTTCTTGAATTTTTCTCCCTCTGCATTAGAATGGGTCATATCAATTTTGATAATATTGTGAAGATCTTCTCCATGAATGTTGTGAGAGATATGCCAAATATTACTAAGCCTAAAAATACCTTCTACAAAGGATGTAAAATAGGGAAACAAACAAAATCAATATTCAAGAAAAAGGAGCACTCTACTATAGAACCATTGGATTTGATTCATACAAACCTATGTCGTTCAATGAGATCACAATCCCTAAATTGAGAAATTTATTTTATGTTATTTATTGATGATTTTACTAGATTGACTTGGGTGGCTTTCTTAAGAGAAAATTCTAAAGCTTTTAGAAAATTCAAAATCTTTAATGCTATGGTTGAAAATAAAATAGGATCAAATATAAAATTTCTAAGGTTTGATATAGGTGGTGAGTTTACTTCTAATAAGTTTGAAGACTTATGTGAAGAACATGGAATTAGAAGATAGTATTATGCAACAAGAACTCCTTGACAAAATGGGGTAGTTGAAAGAAAGAATAGAACAATTCAAGAGATGGCTACGGAAATTCTTAATGAAGCCCAAGTTTCCTAATAGATACTGGAGAGAAGTAGTTCATACTATTGTACATATCCTTAATAGAGGAAATATGAGAGTTAATAGTTGCAAGGCATCATATGAGCTATGATATGGCATACTTGCATCTATCAAGCATTTCAGAATATTTGGAAGTAAATGCTACATCAGAAGGGATGAAGATAATTTGGGAAATTTTGAGTCTAGGTCAAATGAAGGTATCTTTCTTAACTACTCATCAAGAAGAAAGGCATATAAATGTTACAATAAGAGACTAAACAAGATTGTTAATCGATCATAAATATAAGAATTGATGAGGATCTACATAACTTTCCATCAATTAAAAGATATCGATATATTGAACAATCATCAGAAGAAGATGAAAGTATAGATGAAGAGAATGAAAATATAGAAGAAGAATTTGAAAGAGAAACTACAAAAGCTCCAACTAAGTATGTATAGAAAATTTATTCTAAAAAAGTAGATTCTTGGAGACAAATTATGGAGTTATGACTAGGAGAAGGCTAGCAAGGATGGATGAACAAGTAAACTTTTGTTTGTTATCTGAGATGGAGCCTAAGAATTTCTCAGAGGCTAGAAAAGATGAGAATTGGTTTAATATAATAAAAGAATAATTAAATCATATTGAAAATAATTATACTTGGAAACTTGTTCCAAGACCTAAGAATAAGAATGTAATTAGCACTAATTGGGTGCTCATAAAAAAATAAATGAATATGGGAAGGTAATGAGAAAAAAATAATATATGCAAAGGATATGCTCAGGTAGAAGGTATTAATTTTGAAGAAACTTTTTCTAATGTAGCCTAGATTGGAAGCAATCGGGATTTTATTGGCATATTCAATCTATAATAATTTCAAGGTATATCATATGGATGTCAAGTCAGTATTTAGAACTCAATGGAAATCTTTAAGAGGAAGTGTATATTGAGAAACCTGAAGGATTTCAACTATGTGATAATGAGAATTATGCTTGTAGATTGAAAAAGGATTTGTATGGAATTAAACATGATCCTAGGTCTTGGTATTCTAGATTGGACAAGTACTTGCAATAGTAAGGATTCAAAAGAGGGATTGCAGATAGAAATCTTTACATCAAGACAGAAGGTGAGTATCAATTTATTGTTGTTGTCTATGTTGACAACATCATTTTTGGTAGCAAAAATGGCAAGATGTGTAAAGAGTTTATAAAAGAGATATAAAAGGAATTTGAGATGTCTATGCTTCATGAATTATCATTTTTTATTGGTTTGAAAATTTATCAATCATATAATGGTATTTTTATATCTCAAACCAATTACATGTCAAGTAGATGTTGAGAAAGTTCAAGATAGAAGACTGCAAGCTAGTTTGTACACTAATGGTGATAGGATGTAAACTGAGCAAGGATGATGGGTCACCTAAAGTAAATAAAACTCTATATAGTTCAATTATTTAAATTTTGTTATATTTGACTTCTACTAGACTTGACATTATCCAAGCAGTGTGCATGGTATCAATATTTCAAGAAGCAACAAAAGAAACTCATGTTAAGGCAGTAAAAAGGAGTTTTAGATATTTGAAAAGAAACCATTGACTTTGGTCTATGGTATCCTAGATGTGATGATTTTACTCTAGAAGCTTACATAGATGTTGATTGGGTAGGAAGTGTTGATGATAGAAAAGTACCAATGGTAGAGCATTCTTTCTTAGTAACAAACTTGTGTCATGGCTAAGCAAGAAACAAGATTTAGTATAGTTTTTCTATAGAAGAGTTAGAATACAATGTTGCAGCATCATGTTGTACTCAAGTTCTTTAGATGAAACAAGTTTTGAAAGATATAAAGGTTGATTATAATGAACCTATTTCTATTCTCTATGATAACACAAATGTAATTAACATTTCAAAGAATCTAGTGATGCACTCAAGGACAAAGCATGTCTCAATCAAATATCATTTTCTAAGAGAAAAGGTTGTAGATAAAGAGGTCAAATTAGAATATATGGTTTCTCAAGATCATATTGCAGATATCTTTACAAAACCTCTTCCCAAGGAAAAAATTGAGTATCTTAGGTTGAAGCTAGGAGTGACAACTCCTCCTTCCTTTCATTAAAAATTCAGATGAAACACAAGTTAAGGGGGGTTTCTTCTTTACTCTACCCCTAGATTGTTTCCCTTAGGGGTATTGTTGCATAGAGTTGTTGTGGCTAGCACCGTTGAATAAAGCGAGAGTACTATAAATCCTTTGTCATTGATGTCAAAGGGGCAGAGTTACAAGAATTTTTGGAAATCTAAACAAGAGGAAGAGTTACAGGAAGATTTAAGGGGGAGAAAATTTAGAGTGAAATTCAGTATGTGTTACCATCAATGGAAAAGGGGGAGATTTTTGCAAAGTGTTGTTATTGCTGTCAAAAGGGAAAATGGTTGTCATTGATGTCAAGTTCTCTGAGATAGAGATAGTTGTTTTGAACTTATTTGTTTGTGTATGCTCATGGCCTGGGAGAATCTTTATATTGTATTTTGGATTAGATTGGTGATAATATCTCATATTTGGTTAGGGTTTTATGCTCATGGTACAATGTTTTATCCCTAATCCATTTAAACCCTAGGTAAGTGCATGGATCTGTGATACAATTTTGGCTCTTAAGATGCCATTTTTTTCTGAAATCAGCAAAATCTGATTTGCACGAGAAAATGAAGATAGTTACGCTCAAAATTTCAAGATGCAAAAAGAACAAAAGTTGAAGTCCTCTGAGTCTAGTTTCTAAGCTACTAATGTTTTTGAAATTAATGAATATTAAGGGTCTCAAAAAGGGGGGGCCAAAATAGGTCCTGTTTTTTATCAAAAAACCAACTTAGCACCTAAGGGCTCCTCCCTTTTTTATTAACTTTTTTTAAGAATTTCAAAAATCCCAATGGTGAGAAAGTAGATAACACCATGTAGTTTATCCTTGTTCTTTCAGATTATTTTTTAATGAATATATAATATTTTATAAATTTTCAAAGTGGACACATCCTAAAAAGCTAAAATTTGAGCCTACTCCCCCTAAATTTTTTGAAAACTAATCAAAAATTGATTTCTTTTCATCATGTGTAGAATGGAGTCTAGTTTCAAAAAAGGTAATTTTTTCACGTTTCGATGAACGAGTAAAAATCTATCCTAAAACTAACACATGTTGGTTTTTGACAAAAAATGGAGGCATTTACAATAGAAGCCATGGATCAAAACCTTAACTAAATCAAAATGAAAAAACTAATTATATATTTAGATAACTAAGAGAGAGGTTAATGCTATCATAGTTTTTTTATAAACTTGCATTGAAAGACGTGCAAATGAGACGGGGAGCATGGATGAAAATATGAGGAAATTTGGCACCCTTTCAAAAAACCACATATTTTTCATGAAATGGTTGTCCAAACCTTTGGCTTGCATGCCCAATGCAAAATCCAACCCATTGGGTTGGTATTTCTTAATGCAACCTATTTGGCACACACCAAATTTGGTGCTCACCAAATGTCATTTATGACTTTTAGAATGCATTTTTCTAAACTCTTTGATTTTCTCTTTCTTTGTCGGGGAAACTATATACATGAAATAAACATTTAAGTATAAGTTGGAATTTACATATTTCATTTACTTTCTTATAAGTTGGAATTTAAGTATAAGTTGACATTTACTTTCTTATACTTTAAGTTATATTTCATGTATATAGGCAGGATGTTTGAGAGTGGTTTCAGATCTCTAGGAGTTATAATGCAAATTCTAGTTTTTGGAAGATCTTAAAAATTTCAGACTTAGTCAAATTTCAGTAATCAGCATGTCAAATTTCAATAATCAGGAGGTCAAATTTCATCTCTCTCTCTATCTCACTCATTTTCATCTCTTATTCTCTAGACCTCTCTCTCACTATCTCCATCCCTTTATCTAAAAATCTCTCCCTTGAGCTCAAGAACTACATCTCTACATGCCCATCCCTCTCTCCTTCCCTCTCTAATATCTATCTCCCTCCCTCCTTCCCTCTCTACATTTATCTATCTCCCCTCCCTCTCCTTTTATCTTTATATAACTCTCTCTACTCTCTATATCACCTCTCTTTATACCTACCTATCCCTCTCTCCCTCTATATCTCATCTTTCTCTCTCACTCTTCTCTTCCCTCTCTCTCTCCTTGCCTCTCTACTCTCTATCTCACCATTCTCTCTCTCCTTCCCTCTCTAGTTCTCTCTTTCTCACTTATCTCTCCTTCCCTCCCTCCCTCTCTAATTTTCTCTATCTCCCCCTCTCTCTCCTTCCCTTTCTACTTCTACCCTATATCACCCCTCTTTCTCCCCCTCTCTCTCCCTATCTCTTCCTTTCACCCACCTTTTCTGTCTACTTCTCACTATCTAACCTATCCATCTATACATCTTTCTCTCTCCCCCTCCTTCCCTCTCAATCTCTCCACCTTCCTCCTTACCTCTCTACTTTTTTCTCCATCACACATCTCTATCACCTATCTCACTTCTCTCTCTCCCCTTCCCTCTTTATCTCACCTCTCTCTCCCTACCTATCCCTCCTTCCTCTCTCTTATCTCTCTCACCTCTCTCTCTCTCCATCCCTA